>OY740792.1:39496118-40241743 GCA_963514005.1 Raja brachyura | reverse complement strand
AGGACATGGCAAATCTTCTGCCTCAGCCCATTTCCCAGCACGATTCCCACAATCCCTTATGTGCAGAAATATGCTAAACTGTGTTTTGATTAACACAATGACTGAGTCCTCATAGAGCATAGAGAATTCCAAAGGTTCATTCTCTTTAAAGAAATTCCTCTTCATAAGTTCATGTTATAGGAGCAGAATGCAGTCCATTCAGCCCGTTGAGTCTATCCGCCATTCAATCATGGCTGCCCTCTCATTCCCTCTCAACCCTATTCTCCTGCCTTCTCCCTGTAACCTTTGACACTTTAATCAAGAACCTGTTAATCTCCACTTTAAAATTACCCAAAGACTTGGCCTCAACAGGCGTCTGTGACAGTGCATTCCACAAATTCACCACCCTCTTGTTAAAGTCTTTGTCTCAGTATGAAATGGCCTGCCCTTATTGAACTATATCATCAGCGCACTCTGTATCTTTCCCTTCGTTCCACCTTTAGACTTTAGAGATGCAGCACGGAAACAGGCTCTTTGGCCCACTGTGTCTGTGCCGACCAGTGATCACCCCGTACACTAGCACTATCCTACACACTTGGGACCATTTACAATTTACAGAAGCCAAATAATCTACATAGTATTACCTGATCCAATTGGATAGCATGCAAAACAAAGTTTTCATTGTACCTCGGTACTCGTGACAATAATAAACCTAAACCATATTCTGAATCTGTGATCATCATCTCAGAGAGTTAGAATTCAAAAACAGGGATGTAATGCTGAGACTCTATAAGGCGCTGGTCAGGCCGAATTTGGAGTATTGTGAGCAATTTTCGGCACCATATCTGAGGAATGATGTGCTGACTCTGGAGAGGGTCCAGAGGAGGTTTACAAGAGTGATCCCAGGAATGAGTGGGTTAACATATGATGAACAATTGATGGTACTGGGCCTGATCTTGCTGGAGGTTAGAAGAATGAGGGCAGAACTCATTGAAACGTACCAAATAGAGAAAGGCTTGGATAGACAGGATGTGGAGAGGATGGTTCCATTAGTGTGGGAGTCTAGGTCTAGAGGACATAGCCTCAGAATTATAGGACGTTCCTTTAGGAAGGAGATGAGGAGGAATTTCTGTGGGTGGTGGTGAATCTGTGGAATTCTTTACAACAGTAGGCTGTGGAGGCCAACAATGGATATTTTAAAGGCAGAGATAGGTAGATTCTTGATTAGTATGGGTCAGAGGTGTCATGGGGAGAAGGCGGGAAAATGGGGTTAGGAGGGAGAGATAGATCAGCCATGATTGAATGGCGTAGTGGACTTGATGGGCCGAATGGTCTAATTTTGCACCTATCACTTATGACCTTATGATCTCCCTCCTTAACACCAGCCAACTGTCCCTAGACCACTCAGCCAGAGGAAGCAACTTCCCTGCATATGGCTTATTGCGCCATCTTAGAATTTTGTACATTTTCATGAAACCTCATTCTTCTAAACTCTAATTCAAGTCAGTCTGTCCTTCTGTGGCAAATCTGCCAATCTGGTAACCATCTGATGACTCTGCGCTGCATTTTCATGATGGCAAGGAGGAGTGCAAGTACAAAGATAACTTTCTCCACCTTGAAAGAATAATTTATGTGGAATGCATAAGCACATAATGAAATAAACTATGTATATTGCGGAATATCAAAGAAAATTTATATTTATGCATTTTCATGACATTGGGATGTTTGAAAGCATTTTACAGCTAATTAAGTATTTTTAAAGGTATGTCTGTTATAATGCAGGAATAGATTTGATTGGGAATTATTTGCAGACAGTAAGATCAATGAGGTGTATAGGGGCGGCACGATGGCGCAGTGGTAAAGTTGCTGCCTTACAATGCCAGAGACTCGGGTTCAATCCTGACTATGGATGCTGTCTATATGGTGTTTGTACCTTCTCCCTGTGATCATGTGGGTTTTCTCCGGGTGCTCCAGTTTCCTCCCACACTCCCACAAAGATGTACAGGTTTGTCTGTTGATTGGCATCGGTAAAATTGAAAATTGTCCAGTGGGTAGGATATAGAACTAGTGCACAGGGTGTCCCAGGGAGCTGCACGCATGGTGGGAGTGTCCGGGGGAGTCGCACGATCGGCGAGAGTGTCCCGGGAGCCACGCAAGCCTGTTCCACCCGCCGAACAACTGCGGCAGCAAAACTGGAGCGATGACCAGAACGCGCCCCGGTATGCCCGACTCGCCCCACTGGCCTCCCAGGGGACTGCGGAGAAGCCGGGCGGCGGCGAGGCCTGCCTGGATCGAAGGAGTCTCAGCGGCGGTGGCAATGGGAGCCTCGGCAGGGGGAGACTCGGCGGCAGCTTGAGGCTCGACGCCAATGGGAGCCTCAGCGGTAATGGGGCCTCAGCAGGAGGCTCGGCAGCAGCGGGAACCTTGGCAGTGGTGGAACGTGGGGGGGGGGAGACAATGGAGGACACGGCGTGGGGGGACCGCTGTGAGGGATGGTGGGGGAGCAGAGGGGGACCCGGTGTGGGGGAAGGGGGGGCACTCTAGTTTTGGAATCCTCTGCCCAGGGGATAAGTCTGAGTTTGTTGTTCGTTCCGGTTCATTCCGGTTTAGGCAGTGTGCACGTGGCAGCCAGCCAACAATCGCTTGTCCTTTTTTTGCACTTTTAATTTCAAGTTTTTGTGTACCTTGTGTGTTGTGACTATCAGCAGACCAATCTCCCTCCGGGGATGAATAAAGTTTATCGTATTGTATCGTTACTGGTCAGCACGGACCCGGTGGGCCGAAGGGCCTGGTTCCATGCTGTATCTCTAAACTAATGTAAAAGTAAACTAAAGTGTGTAGTCACTAACGTTTGTCAGAATGGTAGCTATTATGTCATCATTAGATGGAATGCAATCAAGGGATTTATTCAGAATCCACGGTGGAGAATTTTAAAATCGTTTTCATGATGGATTTTTTTTTCTTGCAAATAATCCTAGCAGATCTTGGCCATTTTTGGAGAGGGAGCAAGATGATGTAAATAACCACCTATTGCTAACTTGCCACATTTAGTTTAGCATGGCAGTTTGAATCAACATTATAAATATTTCAATTAATCAGATTATTCCAGACGTGCACTTTCACTTTAATCAGTGATTGTTCCCCTGTCACCTCTAGCCGTGACCTTGCAGGACAGACGAGCCATGTCTGGAAGAGCACACAAAGGATTTTTTTTTCTCCCATGTTCCAGTTAGTTGATGTCAATCAGCGAAATAGCTGGTTTGGAATGATGTGCTGGGTAGTTGCTGGCCCCCTCATGAACCAATTGTACGGTGACAAAGTGTTGGTGGGGCAACGATATCATGGCCATGGATAGATCACACATCTTGAGGTGAAGTGGAGTGGTTTATAAAGAAGTAATCTCAAAATAAAGTTACTGTTTTGGCGGTCGCAAGAACGACAACTAAGTTTTGTAACTTATTTTATTCTCAAAATAGCTTCTTAGCTCACAGGTTCTTACAACACGTCTGGCCACAACGGTGATCAACACTCAACTGCCGCGCGAAAGCGAAACCGCGCGAAAAACCAGCAGCCCCTCCTGAGTCACGTGACCGCGGCTTCCGAACGCCGGGTTCGATACCTGCGCGCGCCAGCAGGCGCCGCTACACTGTAATGGGGAGTGACCTTCATCTTCCTCTTGCATTAATGAGACAGACTATCCATTCTGTATTCGTCCGTAGTATAAAATGTCAATTATCCTAAAAACCTTCTGCACGGCTGGCTATTACCGTAAACACTGACTGCTTAGCTACTGTTATGATTGCAACTTTTGGCCTATATCTTGAAAGGTTGTGCCTTATATTTCCCTACAATTTCAGATGCAAGATAATCTTCTTTCGTATTTTGCAACTGCATCTTGAGGCTCAGACTGTAGATATATAGAAGTTGGAATGATATCATTGATAACCAGATTATCTGGTCTTCACTTAAAGCTTTCATTAAAAATAAACACTAACTATTCTGTTTTCTTGCCTTATCTTATCTGACTTTAGATAAAGCTGTGCTTCATATAGGACGTACAATATAGAAACTAGCATGTTAACCCAGTTTGTTTATTTAACACACAAAGGACATTAATAAGCAAATTTATACACAACAGTCCATCAGATTTTGTGAAATGGTTGGTTGGGTATAGTTTACTATTGCCGTGTGCACCGAGATACAATGAAACAAGTCCGTTTGTTCATACTTCAACAAAATATAAGAGTATTAGTGCTCAGGCTGCTTGTGTAAAGAGTTACTTCTGTAATTTCAGATCATCATAAATAGTTTGCTGCTTTGCACCATTATCAGCTGGCAACTCTAATCGCCATTTAAAACCTAAATATTCACAAACACATCTCCCTGAGGGGATACACTACAAGTTGACACACTACAAGTTAACATTCTACAAGTTGACACACTACAAGTTGAGTATTCTGAGGGATAGGATATACAGGCATTTGGATGGGCAAGGGGTGATTAGGGATAGTCAGCATGGTTTTGTACATGGGAGGTCGTGTCTCACAAATCTGATAGATTTTTTTGAAGACGTGACCAAAAAGGTTGATGTCGGCAGACCTGTCGATGTTGTGTACATGGACTTCAGTAAGGCGTTCAACAAGGTTCCGCATGGTAGGCTGCTCTGGAAGGTTAGATCGCATGGGATTGAAGGATATGTAGCTGAATGGATAGCAAATTGGCTCCATGGAAGGAAACAGAGGGTAATGGTGGAAGATTGCTTCTCAGACTGGATGCCTGTGACTAGTGGTATGCCTCAGGATTCGGTGCTGGGCCCGTTACTGTTTGTCATCTACATCAATGATTTGGATGAGAACATACAGGGCAAGATTAGCAAGTTTGCTGATGATACAAAAGTGAGTGGTGTTGCAGATAGTGAAGATGGTTGTGAACGATTGCAGTAGGATCTGGATCGATTGGCCAGGTGAGCGGAGGAATGGTTGATGGAATTTAATTCTGGGAAGTGTGAGGTGTTGCATTTTGGGACATCGAACAATGGCAGGACCTACACAGTAAATGGTAGGCATCTGAGTAGTGTTGTGGAGCAGAGGGATCTAGGAGTACAGGTGCAAGTTCCTTGAAGGTCGAGTCGCAGGTAGACAAGGTGGTCAAACATGCTTTTGGCACTTTGGCCTTCATCAGTCAGAGTATTGCGTATAGAAGTTGGGAGGTCATGTTGCAGTCGTGTAAGACGTTGGTGAGATCGTATTTTGAATATTGGGTTCAGTTCTGGGCATCATGTTATAGGAAAGATATTGTCAAACTTGAAAGGGTTCACAAAAGATTTACAAGGATGTTGTAATAGCTATAAGGAGAGGTTGAGTAGGCTGGGTTTTTATTCCATGGAATGCAGGAGGATAAGGGGTAATCTTATAGAGGTGTATAAGATCATGAGAGGAATAGATCGGGTAGATGCACAGATTTATTTGGCCCATAGGGGAATCGAGGACCAGAGGACATAGGTTCAGATGAAGGGGAAAAGATTTAATAGGAATCGGAGGGGTAACGTTTGCACACATTTTGTGGAACAAGCTGCCAGAGGAGGTAGTTGAGGCTGGGACTATACCATCGTTTAAGAAACAGTTAGACAGGTACATGGATAGGACAGGTTTGGATGGATATGGACCAAGTGCAGGCAAGTGGGACTAGAGTAGCTGGAACATTGTTGGCGGTGTGGGCGAGTTGTGCTGAGGGGCCTGTTTCCACACTATCACTCTGTGACTTATTTTCCAACAGCCCCAAAACCCTAAACTTATCCCATACTCCAGCTACATTAGTCAAGGGAGTCACTCCAGAGTGTTGATCCCATTTTGTCAGCAAATCTGGATGAAAATAAAGGAATAGTTTTGGTGAGGTGAGGGTTTTGGCTCTTCTTGTCAATAACCTCTTTAACATAAAAACACATCGGAAACAATATTCACATACTCACAGATGAAGAGAAGCATTTTTATCACATGCTGGAACAAAACGTTACTAGCAATGATATTGATGCCTATTCATGTGGCTAGTGCAGAATCTCTCTGGGGGTAATATGTACTTTTAAAATAAACATGATTTTTAGTGGAAAAACGTGATATTTTACGGTAAACATTAAGTAAGGGAACCAAAGGATATAACATTTTAATCAATTCAATAATCACATTCTTTTTAACTTAACAATGTTTTAACTTCTTTGCAGAGTTTAGTTTAGTTTAGAGATACAGCCTGGAAACAGGTCCTTTTGCCCACTGAGTCCACGCCGATCATCGATCACCGTTCACACTAGTTCTATGTTATCCCATTTTCTCATCCACTCCATGCATGCTAGGGGCAATTGACCACACACACGCCTTTGGGATGTGGGAGGAAACCGGTGCACCCGGAGAAAAGCCACGTGGTCACAGGGAGAACGTGCAAACTCTACACTGACAGCACCCGAGGTCAGGATTGAACCTGGGTCTCTGGCTCTGTGAAGCAGCAGCTCTACCAGCTACGCCACTGTGCTGCTCATGCCTGGACTGTTGTCACACTTAAAGTCAAGTTTGCTGTTACTCTCAAATTTCTTGTCACATGACAATTTCAGATATAGTTTCTCCAGAGCCTGACCCTAGTGTCTACTATCTGAGTCCCGGCAATTGGTCTTTGTAGGGAGTAAGATCTGGAATAAGTTAAGAAGTGGCAGCGCAGGTGAATTCAATGCCCTCCACATCTATATTTCATATTTGCATATCTCCTATAGGATTCATAGGTCACATGTGTACCAATGTTCACTTTTCAAATAAACTTTACAATCTTGATGTGAGGTTTTGTCCAGGAGGTCTTGGTGCCAATCAATTAAACCACTGACATAATTGTTTGAAGCCTATCAGAATTAATCAGTGTCATTTTATTCGGATGAGGTGGAAGAGGAAAGTGAGTGGTTGGTTTCTGACAGCTCTTAATTAGGTTGCTGCAGATTGTAACTCAGAAGAGAAAGCAGCAGATTGACTTGAAAGGGTCAGTGAAAGAAATTTAAAAAAAACAAACCTCATTAAAGTAGTCATAAAATACAGGTATAACTCAGCAGGTCAGGCAGCATCTCTGGAGAAAAGGAATAGGTGATGTTTTGGGTCGAGACCCTTCTTCAGAATAGATGACGTTTTGGATCGAGACCCTTCTTCGGAAGAAGGGTTTTGACCCAAAACGTCACCTATTCCTTTTCTCCAGAGATGTTCCCTGACTCGCTGAGTTACTCCAGCATTTTGTGTCTACGGTGTAAACCAGCATCCCCAGTTCCTTCCTTCGCATTAAAATAGTGGTGACCCATCTTCCGTCCTATCATGAAACAAAAACTGAAAATCCTGGAAACATTGACAAGGTCCGACAACCCTTCAGCCTGAAAGGTTAATTGTGTTTCTGTCTACACAGGTGCTGCCTTACCTTTTGAATCTTCCCAGAGCTTTTATTTTTGCTTCAGGTTACCAGCATCAGCAGTTTTTCTTGAATGACTGTTAGACTCAAAGGGATGGACAAATCTGGGGGTAGAGTGCTCCGTCTCTGGGTTGTTTGGGTTGCCTGGGCGGAGGGCGGCCTGTGTTTTTATGCTGGAGCTAACAGGAGTTTGCCTTCTGCTTTTAGGGTTACAGAGTAATATGGCACTGGGCGGAACAATAGCGCTACTAGTAGACCTGGGTCCGATCCCGACCTGAGGTACTGTCTGGGTGGAGTTTGCACGTTCTCCGTGTGACCATGTGGGTTTCTCCAGGTGCTCCCTTTTCCTCCCACATTCCAAAGACGTGCGGGTTTGTAGGTTAATTGACTTCTATAAATTGCCCCTAGTATGTAGGATGCGAACGTGGGATAACATGGAACTATTGTACGGGTGACTGATGCTCGGCGTGGACTTGGTGGGCCCGAGGGCCTGTCTCTACTCTGTATCTCTAAATTAAACTAAAGTACACCAACAAAAATGTTGTATGCTCATGCTAAATTTTAGTCTGTGCTATTTTTATCTTATTTTAAGTGGGCTAATATTTGTAATCTGCCTCTAACATATTGCATGTATGTAGTGCAAATGTGCTAAATGAACATATGAATATCTTTCTTCAATTACTATTTCATTTCACAACAATAACTTTGAGGTCTCTTGTTTAATTTGTTTCGTTCTAGTTGGAATTAACAAATGAATACCAAAGAAAAGTGATTGAACTTGCATTGAGATATTAATGTTTGCATTTCATTTACTTTTCCATTTAAGCAGTGCATGGCAACACTATGCAATGGCAGATCCTGGCATGTTTTATGAGCTCACTTCCATTGTCTGCTAGTTTTGAAATGAGATTGATTGGCAGAAATGCAAGCTATGAGTTTTAGTCTGCTTCTTGTTGAGTACGTAAGATGGCAAGAAACAATATTGCAGTGTAAATAACACTTACATAAATAAATATCTTACATTTTGTTACAACATTTTCGCTCAATTTGCTCCAGAGAAATATCTAAGATGATGGCTAAAAGAATCCTCAAAAATATTTGGAGATACTCTTGATTTGTTCACTTTTTCCTTTCTATGTTTTATTGACTGCACATGTTTTATTGACTGCTTATTTGGGATGTTCTGTTGAGTCCTTTCATCAGTATAACATTTCTACAAAAAACATTTGATTTATTGCAATTATCTGAATGTTAAAATTGAGTACCAGTGACATACTATATTTGGATATCACACATCGTTGCTGAAATGTGAATGGAACAGCCATTTGCTAAATGCCAGATGTGTAAATAGACCATTACTAGCCCTATTAGAAAAACCTGTAACCGCAGTCAAAACCAACCTAACAACAGCCAAACCAACCTAACCCCAAACCGGCCATAACCAAACCAATCCAAATCCAATCTGAATACAAATTGACTGCAGCGAAGCCCAATCTAACCTGATGTTATCACAGCCAAAACAAACAGAACCATAGCCAAATGCAACCAACCCCAATCATAATCAATCCATAAATGTCCCAAACTCAATCTGACCACAGCCAAGCCAAAACCACAATGAATGCAACCCAACTATAGTCAATCCAAAGTGATCCACACTCAATCAGACTGCAGCCAATCCAACTATGACATGTGCCTAAATTTATGTTGTTATATAATCCAATTTGAGCTCAAGATAAATTCATCTATTCCAAATCTGGCAGACATCCCGAAGAAGGCTCCCGACCAGAAATATTGCCTATCTGTGTTCTCCAGAGATGCTGTATGACCCGATGAGTTATTCCAGTACTTTGTGTCTTTTTTTAGCTCAATGTCTATGGTTGGTACTTTTTTAATTTCTCCCAGATGGGTGAAGGCTAATTGGAGGGCTAGCAATGCCAGCCTTAGATCAGTGCCACAGGTGTTCACTGGGATAGTTTCCCAAGGCCCAAATATCTTCAGCTTTTTGTAAAAACAAGAAGCTGCAAATGCTAGTTTACACAAAAGGACACAATGTGCAGGTCAGGCAGCATCTCCGGAAGACATGGATAGGTGATGTTTTGGGACAGGACCCTTCTTCAGACTCATTAAGGGTCTGAGTCAGAATCTGAAGATGGGTCCCAACCTGAAACATGTCTTCCAGAGATGCTGCCTGACGTGCTGAGTTACTCCAGCACTTTGTGTCTGTCTTCAGCAGCTTCTTCGTTGGCCTTCCCTCCACGATTAGTTCAGAAATCCAGATGTCTGCAGCGAATTGCACCACGTTTAGCTCCACTTACAAGACCTCAGTAACGACAGCTGGCCATGCCCCCCAGCAAACAACTCTGTGGAAATCCAGGTTTCGACTAAGAAGGGGCAAGTAATCTTTGAATTTTGAATGTGCCTCCTCGGCACATGCCCACTCATCTGTATGAGCCATTTTGAGGAAATAAACAGAAAAATCCTTTTTTAAAAGAGGGAGGATATATAATCAGTAATAAGCTCCTGTTCAAAGAGAGAACTTTCTGTGACAAATATAGATGAGTATCTGTGCACCAAACCCTCATCTAAGTTCATATCTAAATAATAGCTTGTGCTCAAATAGGATATGTCCTAGCAACTCATTAAGGTTGTCAGGGGCAACGGAATTTCTGCCACATTTGGTCTCTAAGCATTGTAAATGGTGTCCATACAATAATCGAAGGGGGAATGGAAATGCGTGCAGAATGCAAGGAGGTGAATTAACACAGTGTTGATTAAGAATAGGAGCAATGCTATAAATTATTCAGTTCTATTTAAGACTACTGAGAAAGTGGCAACTCAATAATTACCAGTATCGAATGATGTAATTAACATGCAGAAAGGATGATCCAGGGAGATCTTTGTACTTTTTTCCCCCAGATTCAGATATATTTTGACATAGTGTATATTTTCTTACCCACTACTACTGCTGTACTGTGTATTGAAATGTATTAATATGTGTTTAATGACACCAATAATCATTGCCACCTCCACCACTCAGTTGTGCATGCATGGTGTTTCACCGACGCACGCCACTCATGCAGATGTAGGGTTCACAAAGTCAGCTTCATCTCAAGTTAAAGTAGAACCTAGCCTGTAAAGTCTGGCACCTGGATCCAGCTTCACAAAGGTCCACTTTAAGCCAAAAGCTTACTCTTTCTATCAAATGTCTTGAAGGAGCTCCAAAAGGTAAGTCATAAAGTCATACAACTTGGAAAGAGGCACCTCGGCCCAACTTGCCCGCACCAACCAACATGTCCCATCCACACTAGTCCCACCTGAAAGCCTTGCTCTTTCCTTCAGAGTGCTCCAACATCATCTTTTGACCCGGTCTAAACTATGAAGCAGGGTGAGATGTTTGTGCTTCTTCTTAGAAATAGATTTATGGAGGTAGTTCTGTGATCAGTGGCTTTACGGAATAGGACAGTACAATATCATCCTTGTAATCTAACATATTAGGGTCCTAGTTTAGTCTAGTTTTTTTTATGCTACTCACATTAACTAAGCTGCAGTGAAAAACATTTATTTGCGTGCTATCCAATCAAAGAAAAGACTACCCATGATTATAATCAAGCTGTCTACAGTGTGCAGATAAAGGATAAAAGGCACAACATTTAGTGCAAGATAAAGTCCGATTAAAGATAGTTCAAAGATCTCCAGTGAGATAGATGGGATGTCAGGACAACACTCTAACTAATGAGAGAATTGTTCAGTTGTTTGATGACAGCTGGGAAGAAAATGTCCCTGAATCTGGAAGTATGCATTTTCAAACTTCTGCTCATATGCCAAGCTGCACAATTTAAAGGCCAGACAGCAAAGTGTTCAGAACTTTGTGTCCTTTATCGCAGAAATTTAAGAGGATGAGAGAGTACTCACCACCCTCTAACTATGGATGAGCTGACAAGCTCTTTCAATTCCTTTGAGATTAATCAACACTCGAAGCAAGGGCTTACTGGCTGAGTTGCACTTTATCATATTGGATTCAATGGGCCCAGACTGGATGGAAATGTTCAGCAATTTGTTTTCAGCTGCCAGTATGTAGGAATCCATGATAAGGGACATCAACATCCTCATTCACATGCAGAAGTGAATCTTTTGTTATGAGAAACGGTGGGGAAGCGGCCAATTTGGAGGTCCAAGCCGCTGAGGTTGGCCTCCCGTTCCGATGTCGGAGTGCCAACACCCCGGCGAGCGAGCCTGAGCAGCGGGCTGCCCATAGCGGTGACTGCGGAGGGCTCCGGAGGCCCCGACCACGGGTGAACATCAGAGGAAGATGACTGACTTTGGTGCCTTCCCTCACAGTGGGAAACTTTTGATTCTGCTGTGTGGGGATGTTTTATGTTGAACTCTATCGTGTGTTATGTTCTTTATTTTATTGTATGGCTGTATGGTGATCACATTTCACTGTGCCAACTGGCACATGTGACAAATAAATATATCTTGTATCTTGTAAGGGGAGAAATTAGCATTTGGTAGCCCATCTCAATGCTTACTCTTACCTGGCAGGAAGATCGCGGACAGCTTTTCACTATTTAGGGAAGTAATCAACTACATAAAAAAACAAGGGGTGGACACACACTTATTCGGCTTGTACCAGGAGATGAGTTCTGACAATTTCACACATGGCTATGATCAAAATGCTCACCCAAGTGAGGTTCGGTGATTAAATCTGAAATGTAATAAGAACGCTCTGCATGGTGATCAGAGTGCAGTCCTAATTTAAAGCTTCTCAATCAAATCTGAGGTTAAGCAATTCTCACACCCAGCTTGTGTGCTGCCTAAGATTTCTTTTCTGTATCCTTCAGGAGAGAGGAGGATGTAAGAGGGGTCCTAATGCCACTGCGGAAACTCACAATACAAATCCTTCCTGTACATGGGGGGGTTTGCCATCTCTTACATGATCCAGTTAGTCTACAAACTGAGCATCTACAACCACATTAGAGAACACAGTTTCTCATAACAAAAGCAAGACCATATCGTTTGGCTGCTGGGCCAACCAACTGATAGAGTGTCCTATATTATGAGAAAATTAATTAAACCCATATCAATAGGGGCGGCACAGTGGCGCAGCATTAGAGTTACTGCTTTACTGCGCCAGAGACCCGGGTTAGATCCTGACTACAGGTGCTGTCCGTACGGACTTTGTACGTTCTCCCCATGACCTGCGTGGGTTTTCTCCGGGGGGGCTCCAATTTCCTTCCACACTGCAAAGACGTACAGGTTTGTAGGTTAATTGGCTTTGGTATAGTTGTAAATTGTCCCTAGTGTGCAGGATAGTGCTTGTGTACGGGGTGATCGCTGGTCAGCACAGACTCGGTGGGCCAAAGGGCTTGTTTCTGCGCTGTATCTCTAAAGTCTAGTCAAGATAAAGTCTGATATAGCCTGGCCCTTCATCGCCCAGTGATATATTGTTCTACAAAACAATCCTGAATGCACTCTATGAATTTAAACCATAAAGAACTTTTATGAGTGTAATTTTCCCAATCTACAGTATTTTAAGATTGAGGTTCCCTAAGGTTTTTGCAATCAAATTTCATTCACTTTTCTTAGTTATTGATTACAGGATACGAGAAAGGGAACAAAATAATAGAAAAACAAAACAAAATAGTGCAGTGCAATTTAGCAGGCCCGCCAGCATCGCTGGAGAACACGGATAACTGACGCGTCGGGTCGGGACCCTTCTTCATCTGAAGATTAATAAACTCATCAGGAAGGCTGGCTACATCCTAGGGGCAGAGTTGGATTCATGGGAGGTGGTCCTGGATGGGAGGATATTCCTCAAACTGTGGAGCATCTTGGACAATACAGCTCATGTGCTCCATGACACACTGGTCCAACTGAGGAGCACCTTTAGCACCAGACTGGTTCCACCAAGATGCAGTACAGAACGCCACAGGAGACTCATCTTCCCTGTGGCTTTCAAACTGTGTAACTCGTCCCCCTTCTGTCGTGGGGTAGACTGACTGACCCCCTCCCCAATCTTTGCACATCCCCAATCCTTTCCATTCGTTATTTTAATTTCATGTTTCTTGTTGTTTATGACTGTTGGCAGATCAATTTCCCTCCTGAGATAAATAACGTTCCATCGCATTGTATCGTTTGACCCAAAGCGTCACCCATCCATGTTTTCCAGAGATGCTGCCTGACCCGCTGAGTTACCGGATACTTTGTGCCGTTTTTGTAAACCAGCAGCTGCAATTCCTTGTTTCAACAATATAATGGAATAAGTTCTGGATAGCACGTAGTCAGCATTAACATGTATCCTTGTGTGCTTCAAATGCAGGAACCCATTTGCTTTCTGTATCTTAGCGTAGATACCATCATTGATGAAAGTAACCATCTATGATTACAATATTTCAAAAGGTTTGTGGTATCCTGTTCAATCTAAAGTGTTGAATGAAGAAAACATTTTGCTTGGAAATTCAGATCTGGTTAGTGATGTGATTTTCACGGTGAGGTTGTGTTCACCTTCATGCTTTCAAACTTCATTCCATTGATGTCAATGGAATTAATATCAGAATCAATATCAGAATAAAACCTTCAGTATAAAATGGTGATGAATTTCTAGGTAGCGGTATCATCATTACTTATCACATTTTTAACCTATTAAGAATCACATAGAGGGTTGTGAATCTGGAATTCTCTGCCTCAGAAGGCAGTGGAGGCCGGTTATCTGGATGCTTTTAAGAGATAGTTAGATAGAGCTCTTAAAGATAGCGGAGTCAGGGGATATGGTGGTACCGGAACCGGGTACTGATTGTGGATGATCAGCCATGATCACAGTGAATGGCGTTGCTGGCTCGATGGGCCGAATGGCCTGCTCCTGCACCTATTGTCTATTGTCTATTGAATTAAATATGTCTGCTTAGAAGTAAATGGTTATAATTGAGCCATATTATTGAGAAAGTAGCCCATAGATTTCATTACATTTTATTTGTGGTCTGAATCAACTTAAATTAATTTCCAGAATTGATTTTTGTAAATTTAGTTCAGACATTTGGCTCTCATCTGAAAATAATATGCCTTATGAGTTGGTTTATTTCAGTTGAGAGGACTTTACCATTAATTAGTAGTCAATAAAACAGGATGGTGCATTGAATAATGGAAATCATCATACCCAAAGGAAAATTGACACATTTAATTTTATTCTGACAAAGGCTTCCAAAGCTTGTGCTCCGTGTGCTTCAACTCCATTCTGCTGGAATTGGTGAAGAGTTTTTGAGACCCTTTGTTCTATGTTGACAATTAGAATCAAAGGAGTATAAAGATCTGCAGCACACTATATATGCATGCATATATACATACACATACGTGAGTATATGTACTATAGCTATACGCACATGCATATATATATATATATATATATGTGTGTGTGAGTGAGATATATATATATATATTTATATAGGTATATGTATATATACACATACTGAAATGAACAAATGCGGGTAACTAATTATTTATTGCAGCATTTAAGAATTTGTCTCATTTATGTGGCACATAATTTATGAACAAGATTAAGAGAGAAATTGTTTTCAAAGTGTAATCCAGAAATTAGATCAATTAGTATCCACCTATCAGGTGCTAAGTGTACAAAAATCAATTTTACCTGGAGGAGATGGAGTTTTAATAATCGATCCTGGGTGCAATTACAGCCATTTCACATTTTGATTGGCCATTACCGTTGTGTCTGATCTAAATACAGCTCAGGGGTCCACTTACTATGAAATCACACTGCACCAGCGCTGCATCTTTCACTCCTCACTCACAAAAACAAGACCTCTCATTTACAGAGAACAACTATCGTACTGACATTCAGAGAAAGAGAGCAAAATTCACTGAAGTCTGGCGCTAGGGCGTGAATTGAATGATTTTCATCTTGCATTGTTGCAGACAGCATCTGCCAGCCTCACTTTGCGATGCTTGCAACTGTGACAAGCTCATTTGGTCCACTGATGATTAGTGCCTTTATGTTTTATGCACATCAGGGCAATGTACTGCCATCCCCGCCTCGCTGATCAGACGACCCTGACAGTGGTGTGGGGCCACTGCCAGCATGGGACTCCACCAGAGCAGACCATCACCTGGGAGATGGCCACACACAAAGGGGATCACCACGTTCCCCTCCCCCGTGACATTACATGGCAACCTATAATGAAATTGGTTATGGCTTCCATGGGGATAGGTCCTTTAAAGTCTAAAGGCTCTCCAGTGATCACTGTAGCAAAGACGTGTGAATTGTGAACTTGTCCCACAGGTCTCATAACCTAGAGGGAGGATATTTTCATTCATTTTAGAGATTTATTTCAGGAGGCCCCAATCTGCAGCCAGTGTTGCATGTAGCAGCATTTTACAGTGTCTAAATGAAGCCAATCCAGTTCACATGAGGGCAGAGAAGAGCTTCTTCAGCAGGTTATACTCCATTGTGTTCACACACACGCAATTATTTTGTTTAGTTTAGAGATACAGTGTGGAAAAAGGCCCTTCAGCCCACTGAGTCCATGCTGGCCAGAGATAACCATATAACCATATAACAATTTCAGCACGGAAACAGGCCATCTCGGCCCTTCAAGTCCGTGCCGAACAACTTTTTTCCCTTAGTCCCACCTGCCTGCACTCATACCATAACCCTCCATACCCTTCTCATCCATATGCCTATCCAATTTATTTTTAAATGATACCAACGAACCTGCCGCCACCACTTCCACTGGAAGCTCATTCCACACCGCTACCACTCTCTGAGTAAAGAAGTTCCCCCTCATGTTACCCCTAAACCTCTGTCCCTTAATTCTAAAGTCATGTCCTCTTGTTTGAATCTTCCCTATTCTCAAAGGGAAAAGCTTGTCCACATTAACTCTGTCTATCCCTCTCATCATTTTAAAGACCTCTATCAAGTCCCCCCTTAACCTTCTGCGCTCCAGAGAATAAAGACCTAACTTATTCAACCTATCTCTGTAACTTAGCTGTTGAAACCCAGGCAACATTCTAGTAAATCTCCTCTGTACCCTCTCTATTTTGTTGACATCCTTCCTATAATTGGGCGACCAAAATTGTACACCATACTCCAGATTTGGTCTCACCAACGCCTTGTACAATTTTAACATTACATCCCAGCTTCTATACTCAATGCTCTGATTTATAAAGGCTAGCATACCAAAGGCTTTCTTTACCACCCTATCTATATGAGATTCTACCTTCAAGGAACTATGCACGGTTATTCCCAGATCCCTCTGTTCAACTGTATTCTTCAATTCCCTACCGTTTACCATGTACGTCCTATTTTGATTTGTCCTGCCAAGGTGTAGCACCTCACATTTATCAGCATTAAACTCCATCTGCCATCTTTCAGCCCATTTTTCCAACTGGCCTAAATCACTCTGTAGACTTTGGAAATCCTCTTCATTATCCACAACACCCCCTATCTTGGTATCATCTGCATACTTACTAATCCAATTTACCACCCCTTCATCCAGATCATTGATGTACATGACAAACAACAAAGGACCCAACACAGATCCCTGAGGCACCCCACTAGTCACCTGCCTCCAACCCGACAAACAGCCATCCACCATTACCCTCTGGCTTCTCCCATTCAGCCACTGTTGAATCCATCTTGCTATTCCTGCATTTATACCCAACAGTTGAACCTTCTTAACCAACCTTCCATGAGGAACCTTGTCAAAGGCCTTACTGAAGTCCATATAGACAACATCCACTGCTTTACCCTCGTCAATTTCCCTAGTAACCTCTTCAAAAAATTCAAGAAGATTAGTCAAACATGACCTTCCAGGCATAAATCCATGTTGACTGTTCCTAATTAGACCCTCTTTATCCAGATACTTATATATATTATCTCTAAGTATCTTTTCCATTAATTTGCCCACCACTGAAGTCAAACTAACCGGTCTATAATTGCTAGGTTTACTTTTAGAACCCTTTTTAAACAATGGAACAACATGCGCTCCAATGCGATCATCCATATTCAATCACCCATATTCTACCTTACACACTAGGGCCAATTTTCTTTCACAGAGGTCAATTAACCTATAAATCTGCATGTTTTTAGGATGTGGGAGGAAACTGGGGCATTTGGAGAATACCCACGCGGTCACAGGGAGAACGTACAAACTCTGTACAGACAGCACCCGTAGTCAGGATAGAACCTGGGTCACTAGCACTGCAAGGCAGCAACTCTACCACTGCACCACTGTGCCACTCATGCAGCTTGTTTGATATTTAATTACATTATCACTTATCTGAGTCACTTTAATAAACTATTATATTTGATGCACAAACTCATTATCTTTTCTGCTCTGGAACAAGGGAAGAACTGAGAGGGATAAATTAATCTTTAATTACATGTGTTGAATTGTCACATGTGCCAAAAATGGAACAATGACATTTTTGTCGAAACAAAGAACTGGAGATGCTGGTGTAACACAGTACGTCAGACAGTCTGAAGAAAATTCCTGACCCAAAACTTCATCTATGCATGTTTTCCTGAGATGCTGCCTGACCTACTCCAGCACTGTGTGTCTTTTCTTTAACAACAAAATTCTTACCTGCAGCAGCATAAAAAGTCTGTAAACACAGTACTCATGGATAACATAATACACAAAAATCAATAGATTTAAAAAAAAAAATACAATATTAGTGAAAAAAAAGCCTAAACCCCCTCGTGCAACCAAGACAGTTCGTAGTTCAAGAATTAGGTTACTGCATTCACAAAGAAATCGGATTGGAAGTTCTACGACATTCCTATAAATGCTGATATCATTCATCCCCCTTACATGATGCTTGTACTTGAAAGCAAAAGATTATTTTTGTTATTTTTATACCTAGTCATGTGTCATTCAGCTGTTCACTGGCTCAATTCTACATGTCTTAAATTTTTCACCTAAGAATCTCCTTGACGGCTTGGTATTAAGTTTACTGTCGGTCAACGGACACCCTGAAAGCAATACGCAACTATTTTTCAGTATGTTTATTTCTCCTGTTGCGCTAAGAGAGTATAAGATAATTTTTCACTTGAACTTGCCAGTGAATAAACATTGAATCAAAACATCAAGGTATAATCAAAACTAAGTTAGTACATTTTATTTATTTTCTCCAGTAAATTAAAAGATTACTCTCAGTTTATTGAGACCTTGGGTAATTAGGGTAGTAGAAAGGGCTCAAAATCAAAATAATTGTGTGTGAAAGTGGCTGGGGATGAATTCATGGAGTAGTGGTCTGCTGAGGGAAAACATAAACAAGTTAATGGACAAGGTAATACCACAGTTTACCACAGTTTACCACATCAGTCATGCCAGCACAAGCCAAGTGGAACCTAGTGTAACATGGAACAGTACAGCACAAGAACAGGCCTTTCGGCCCACAATGTCTGTGCTGAACATGTCAAGACCATCTCTTATCTACCTGCACATACTCCATATCCTTCCATTCCCTGCATATCCATATGCCTATCCAAAAATGGCACTATTGTTTCTGCCTCTACCACCAATCCCAGCAGCACATTCCACGTGCTTACCACCCTCTGTGTAAAAAAAAAATTGGCCTGAATATCTCCTTTAAACTTTGCCCCTTTCACCTTAAAGCTCTGCCCTCTAATATTTGATTTTTCCATACTGGGACAAAGGTTCCGACTGTCTACCCTATCTATAGTTCTCATAATTTTATATACTTCTATCGGGTCTCCCCGCAACCTCCGGCGTTTCGGACAAAACAACCCGATTCTGTCCAACCTCTCCTTATGGCTAATACCCTCTAACCCAGACGTCATTCGGGTAAACTTCCTCTGCATCCTTTTCAAAGCCTCACATCCTTCCTGTAATGGGCCGACCAGAAGTGCACGTAATACTCCAAAAAGTGGCCGAACCAAAGTTCTATAAAGCTGCATCATGACTTCCTGACTCTTACACTCAATGCCCTGACCTATGAAAGCATGCATACCATATGCCTTTATCACTTTATCTACTTCTGTTGCCACTTTCAGAGAGGGCATTTAGAAAATTGTCAATCTAGGGATGTGAACAGATGTAAGAGTGGGGTCTGATGAGGTGAATTTTATATTAAACCATTGTAAATGAATAAGTAGAAAACTCAGATCACATTTCGTTAGCAAAATATTTTTGGACATAAACTTTAAAAAAACTGATTTAAGCTTAAATTTATTGGAGCAGGTCCCCCCCTCACCGGACTTGATATTAGTGTGGGAAATTTCTATAGATGCAGTGGTTAAAGGGAACATTTCAAATTGCTTTCATCTTTTTGGTACAGAACTTACTAGGCATGTTTAAAATGTGAAAGCTATTAAAGAGTCAAATTACCAAGTAAATGATCAAATGTGGTATTTTAAACCATTTCAGTACATTGGACTGCTTATTAGTTGTGAATAGAACACATGAAAAGTGTTCATTTTTTTAGGATAAACCCAGTTTCAGATCGGTTAATTCATCATTTGGGACGTTTAATTTAAATTACAACTTCAATTGTTCAATTCCAGGGGGTTTTCAGACATAATATCCATATTGTGTCCAAAAAGGGTATTCTATCCTTGTTTCTATTTTGCTAATTTTTCCTTTTTTGCATTCTTTTCTCATACTTGTTTAAATTTGTATCAAATCTCTAGTCCACTGCGGTGGTTACTCTCAAAGATAAAGTACAGGAATTCAGCAAATAGTCCTGCAAATACAATCAGGTTGTGTTGTATTTGTCACATATGCATAATATTTTTGTTCTGAACAAGCCATAAATTGTTTGTCATTCTCTTATCAACAGTGCGTGAGATTTAAGAGTTGGGTAACAGCAGATTCCATATTTGCATTTACTAATTATGTTTGTTAAGTGCTAATTAAATAAATCAATGCCTAAAGCTGACCTATCTATAAATTTTTTACAAGGCACAGATAAAGTACAAACGAGCAGGTTCTTTCTAAGGTTTTACTATTTATACTGATGAAAAGCATACTGAGGAACAGATGCAATGTCCAATTTTCTAAATGCCCTCTCTGAAGTGCTTTTCATTAGTTGGAAACTATGGAATGTAACCAGAAGAATGTTTAGTTTTGGAATACCTATGTTGAAAGTGAGATTGAGTCACGGTGCTACTGACATGCCTATTACAAATTTGTTCACCCTGTCTTGATAATGAAAATAACACACAGACAGCAAGAAGGATGGTTTTTATGAAGGTCAAGAAGACAAAATGAGATGGTGAAGAAATTAACATTTTTGTTCGAAATGGGAATAGAATTATTGGAAAGTATGCGTTACATTAACTATTTGAAATGGTGTTCTATTTTGAGTCTTAGTCATAAAGTAATACTGCGGAATATAGCGAACATATATGTCTGGCTCATCTAGGCTAAGATTCCCCATCTAAGCTGGTCCCATTTGTTTGTATTTGCCCCATTTCCTTATAAACCCTTCCTATCCATGTATCTTTGATTGTACCTGCCTCCTTCACTTCCTCTGGCAACTCTTTCCATATTTGTAGCGCCCTCTGTGTGGAAAAGGTTGTCCCTCAGAGTCCTATTAAATCTTTCCACTCTCACTTTAAACCTATGACCTTCAGTTCTTGATTTCCCAATCATGGGGAAAAAAATGTGCATTCCCTTATCTGTGTCCCTCATGATTTTATACACTTCTATAACATCATCCCTCAGTCGCTAATGTTCCAATGAATAAAGCCTGTCCAACTGCTCCCCATAACTCATGCTCACAAGTCCTGGCAACTTTTTGTATATCTTTTTTGAACTTTTTCCCGCTTAATGGCATCTTTCCAGCAGGGTAACTAAAAGGGAATACAGAGCTCCAGCGCGGCTTCACCAACATCTTGTACAAATGCAACGTAACGTCCTAACAGCTATACTCAATGCCCTGTCAGATGAAGGCCAACGTACAAAACGGCTTCTTCACTACTCTGTCCACATTTGATGCCACTTTCAGGGAACTATGTCCTTGTACTTCTAGAATTTTATACATTTCAATTAGATTTAGTTAAATTCTATTCTGTTTGCTTTATGGTTGCACTGTTAGACAGTTCATGCTTTGAGCAATTGGACTCAGCTGTGATGTTCATTAGAGTTGAATTGATTGACACTTATCTGTGAAGAATAACACAATGTATTTCCACTAGGGTGCAATGTCAGAGCATAACCTGGTCCCAGAGAACCATGCACTGGCACAATGTTAACAGTTTTAGAAGAAGCTGAGGAGACTGGAGCAAAAGCAAAATAACCTGCACTAAAACATTAATTAAAACATCCAACAATAATTCAGCAAGAATTCCCCAGATTATTGTTCAGAGAGAATTAGCACATGGGATTAAACATTACATTTATTAAACTGCTGCAGATTTACCTTGGCAAATTAGATTTGATTCCAGCCCCAGTTGTGGCAACGATATCTCAATGCTCAACGAGTTCTTACTGAAATTATTTACGTGAATTTACAGCAAAAATCTTCCATAATCTGATGTTAATTGTTCGTCCCACAATTGATTGAGGTTTTGAAAGGATTATTGTACTCATCTGGCACTCTATCCTCTGTAGTTTAGGTTGGCAACCATGGATATTTGTACTAAGCTCATAGGTTAAACAAAGGCAAGTGTTGCTGCTTATTGGAGCCAGAATTCTGTGCCAGGTCCAAATTGGAGCTGGAATCACTGGTGGGATTTTCTTGTTGCTGCAGAGTGTTTGTTTAATTATGTGCAGTGCAGAATTGTTTTGTTGCTGTGGTTTACCTGCATTTATACACTCCTCGTTTTGTACATCCTTTACAATTTGTTCACCCAAATTCAAAACCTGAAAGGAAACGCAAACATCATGTAACCTGATATGAAGCCACTCACATTAATCCACCATTTCAGAAAGGTTAATCTAGGTATCTTCTTCGTTTCGTGTCCATCTTGTTACAAATGTTGACGAGCTTTCGGCGACAATCAGTGCGAGCCATCACTTGTCGCAATAGATGATGGTGGTTGCAGAATTAGATTAGGATACTTCCAGTTTCCAGCCCCGCAACATGGACGCTTCTGCTATGGGTCCAATCTAGGTATGACAACATTGTATTCCAAGGCGTTGGTCTCCAAATTGTGCCCTTCCCTTAAGACCAGATTTGATGCCAATCCAGCCTGATTTTGAACACACGTGCTGGAGTAACTCTGCGGGTCTGGAGGTATATCTGGAGAACATGGATAGGTAATATTTCAGGTCAGGACCCTTCTTCAGACTGCAGTTAAAGAAGGGTCCTGAACTGAAACATCCCCTATCCATGTTCTCCAGATGTACTGCCTGACCCTCCAAATTACTCCAGCACTTTGTGTCCTTTTGTGTTAACCAGCATCTGCAGTTTCTTGTTTCTGCCAGCCTGATTTAGTCCTGCAAGTTGTTTTTAATCCTAAAGCTTCTCCAGTCCCCTTGATTGTGTAATTAGCGGAATTTAACTTCTGCAGTAAAACTGTATGTAGATGCAGTGAGTCAATGTCAATAGTTGCACGTTTATCTGGTAAGTGGTATTTGATAAGTGCTTTGATTCTTTGTATTTCGGAGTGTATATGATGGAAGAAAGAAAGCAAGTCTAGAAATCTTTTGGGTCCTGGGAAGCATGCAGCATGGTTTAGGCTTTAAATATTCTGTTTGCAGTGCTAGCGAAGGCAGGCAGCCCTCCAGTGATGCAGAAACAAAGAACTGCAGATGCAAGCTAATGAACAAAAGTGTACGTTTGTGTAAATCTGCAACTGCAGTTCCTTGTATCGCCAAGCAATAGAATGCTGCTGCCGGTAAGAGGATATATTAAAGTACGAAGGACATTTGGGAAATTGTACCTGTTATTTCAACAGAGGTGGTATTTGATAGAGGTGATTAAAATTATGAAGACTAGATCGAAACAGACTCTTTCCAATGGTTAGGTGTTTAGAACAAAGACGTGTAGATATCTGGTTAAATGTAAAAGATCTAGCGTGGTAAACAGGATTTTTTTAAACATGAATATTGTGAGAAAATGGCTGCAACTAAGTAATTATAGTTGAGAAAACTATTTTGGTATATATTAAATGGGTGGTAAGGAAAATAAAGAGGTGTAGGACTTAATAAGATGCAGAGGAATTGATCTATTGCTTATGTAAAGGAGGATAAACATTGGCAAAAATTTTAGGGCGCCAAATAGCCTGATTTCATTTCGCAATTTCAGTGAAACATTTTTACTGCCCAAATTGTGCCATTAAATTGTATTTCAGTTCAATTGCTAGTTTGGATTAGAAGTCAGAAAATGAGTAACTTTGGCAGTAAACTTCTTCCTAGAATAAGTGTTAGCAGATTTGAGAGTATTGCTCCTTCACAGACACTTGATGTCAAATATCCAAAAATAATCTAACAATTAAAAATGAAACCCCATAATATTCAACAAATCTTAAACTGATTTTACATTGGAACTTCAAATTCATATTGAAGTGCAATTTTTGTTTCAGACAGGAAAACTTTGTCAAATGAAAGTTCAATCACTTGGAAATAATTTCTGCCTCTCTCATTTCAAAGTACACAGAAAAGTCTGCAGCTCCTGATAGTACTGCGGTCTGCTGAAATAGGCAGGGATATTTATCTTGTTCAACAATATATTAGAGAATTAGAATCAGAAATATAGCAATCTTATCTCACTCCCAGATTCTTGACGTGCAAAATTATTTTTGGTATCTTTCCCGCAATCCTGCACTAAAATACAGGGGATTAAGTAGAAATGTCACAATGAAGAGAGTAATTCTGATTTTAACTAGTGCCAGGCAACGTGTTTCAGCAAAGTGTGTATATTGATTGAATGTCCGACAGTGTGGGGTTTGGATGTGAGGCTTGGATTAGCAGGCATGCATGGTATGATATAATGGGATGTGGTGAGTCAAATAGTATCTGAAGCGAGTGGTCAGCTGGTGGAAGAATTAACTCAGTAGGTCAGGCAGCATCTCTGGAGACCATGAATAACAAGTGTGCAGCTTGCACTTCCATTTCAAGATAAAGGCACTAACTGCTAACGTTGACACCTTAGCATTCTCCTGAAAGCAAAGAATTTTCCACTTTATTATCTTTCTATTTCACATGGTTTTTATTTTCCTTTATCTTGCCTTTTTCCTCACAGTTTATCAATCCCCTTCGATTTTAGTTTAGTTTTGTTTAGTTTAGAGATACAGCGTGGAAACAGGCCCTTCAGTCCTCCAAGTTCGCGCACACTAGGGATAATTTACAGAAGCCCATTGACCTATCTATATGTCTTTGGAATGTGGGAGAAATCCAGAGCACCAGGAGAAAGCCCACCCGGATATTGGGAGAACATGCAAACTCCACACATACAGCACCTGAGATCGAACCTGGGTCTCTGGTGCTGTAAGGCAGCAATTCTACTGCTGTGCCACGGTGCAGCCCACAGAATACTAAATTATTGTCACACAGCTGTGACCATGAATAGTGCTCCTGTCATCTCATCTCTGCCACTTTTTCATTATTTCTCATCCATGTCTCTGTCTCTCTGTACACTCTCTCCTAACTCTTCTGCCTTCAACAGCACTCTCATCACCACCTCTATCTTGCATCCCATTTTCATCTCCTGCCTTAGCATCTCTTGCTGCTCTGCATCCCCACTTTCTCAAACATGCCTTCTCTTGCTATCCATTTCTTCGCTCATCATTCTTTCCTTCTCTCCCCCCACTCTTGGCACCTCCTCATTCACTCTCTCGTTTTCACCCCATTCTTTGAACTCACTTATCTCCCCATCTCTACCTTTATCTTTTCAATCTTTTGACACTTCTGTTCGCCCATTTTCACAATAATTTGTCCACATTCTTTACCTTCTCACCTTTATTCCCTTCTACGTCTTCCCTCTCATGCAAGTTCTTTAAACTCCATCCTCTCTCCTGACCATGACTATTGGAAGAGGAGCAGTTTACATCTTTTTGTCTTACTTATATTTCTCTTAAACCAACCAAAACCACAACTTGTTAACAAGTTATTTATCTCATTTACTATTTGTAGGCCTTATGATGAATACATTGTCTGTTGCATTTGCCTTCAACAGTAACTATGTTGAAATGTCCTGAAACTCACTGATCCGGTCTGTGGTCATGCATGTCAGTTGATAACAGCATTTACCTTCCATCTCTCGTTTCAATCTTTTGCACGTTAATTCCTCACTTTCACACACACATGCTGTCCCATCATGATGTGAATCAGGAAACACAAGAAACTGCTCATGCTGGAATCTTGAGCAGAACGCACAAAGTGCTGGAGGAACTCAGTGAGTCAGGCAACATCTGGGGGGAGAATGGACAGGCAATGTTTCAGGTTAATCTAATCAGTCTGAGATGGGTCCCAAGCCCAGATTTACCTGTTCATTCCATCCCCAGATGCTACCTGGCCTGCTGAGTACCTCCTGCACTTTGTGCTTTGCTCACGATGTGAACAGTACAGCATGAAAAAGGAAGCAATATAGCACTGATCTCCTGTCCTGTCACCCATGTATCTTATGTTTGTATTGCTTTTTTGAAACATATTGTTTAGATCCTGATTTCAGTTCAGTTCATGGATTTTACAAGGGACATTAGCAGCACCTTTCTCTGCACAGAGGGTGGTGGGTATATAGAATGTGCTTCCAGAGGAAGCTGCAAAGAAGGATGTAATTATGTTAAAAAGTCAATTAGACAAGCACATGCATGGAAACGATTTTGAGGGATATGGGCCAAACACAGGCAAATGGGACTAGCGCAGGTAGACGTCTTGGTTGCCATAGATGAGTTGGTCTGAAGGGCCTGTTTCTGTGCAGTATGATTCTATGTACATTAACCCCATTTGGTGATTTACAACAAAACATTATATTTGTTGTAAATATTACAGTTTGTTTTTTGTAAATGGAAGGAATTGTGCAAGTGGAGTTGGCATAGCCAATGCATTTGTTAAAAAATATTTTATATTATTACTCTTAGCTCATGCCATCATCTAATAGATTTTGTGCAGAAAAACGTCTGGTTCCAACTACAGGGAGAATGGGAGCCACGTATCAATGTTATCAGTGACTCTGAACTGAAAATCTCATCTGGTAAGAAGCACAAGAATTGTATTGTGTATTTTCCAAGTATTCGTAGGCCATTTGTAATCTAATCTAAATTCCTGGGACCATATTTCAGACTGAAATACATCATCAAACTTTCTTGTAAATTAATTGTTTTCACATTTATGATAAACTGCACTTCAAAACCATGCACTCTTGTTACTTGATAGTGGGTCTTAAAATATGAGGAAACATTTGTATTTCCTTGCATATGAAAAACAATTTGAGGTTTTTCATCAGACTCATGCGTTACTCCAATGGATTTAACAGAGCACCACAGTAATATTTGCAAACAGTGATTTTGAATTAATAGTAAAAAAACTCAATTTTTAAAAACACATGGAGCTACTGTGAAACACTGCTGCCTGTGAGAAATCTATTTGACCTTGGAATAGTTAATTTTCCAGCTAAATGTTTGCTTTCCATGGTTTATAGTGAGATCTTGTGGTTTATGTAAACAGAGGCAGCGGCTTTGACAAAATGTCTTGTGTAATGAATGATCTGACTGAAGAAAATATATCAAGAGCATGAACTGCAAAAAAACTTTTTAGAATGTTAGGGCTTTTTATCCAGTTTAAAGTTTTTTCTTCCTTACAAAATATCAGTGAGTGTAGATATATTTTAAATATTATTCAATGCAAGTTCTGTTTCCTGCAACCTCACAAATGAAATAAGTTGCTCAGCACATTTGTTGAAGGATTTCAATAAATCTTAATGCAATTTGGAATAAAAATAAATATGTATTTCTATAATGCCCTCACAAATTCAGGATAGTCTAAATTTGCTTCATCTTCTTGGGTATCTTCCGGAAGTGTGGCCACTGCTGCAGAACAGGAAACATCCAAGTCAATTTGGGCACAGGATAGCGCCACAAATAGCAATGTAATAATGTCTGGATAATTTGTTTCAGTGATATTGGTTGCCTGATAAATGTTAGCAATGAAACCAGAAACATTTTCCTCTGATCTTTTTCAAAATAGTACTTTGTAATCCCATACATCCATCTGCGAGGGCAGGCAAATATTTTATTTTCTAGACAGAATGAACTGCAGATGATGGTTTACAAAAAAAGACACAAAATGCTGGAGGAACTTAGCGGGCCAGTCAGGACCCTTCTTTAGACTTTAGTTGGGCGGGGGAGGAGGTGAGCGGTTTTATTTTGATGGGCAGATGGTTGGACAAAGGCCAGAGTGGAAAAGACAAAAAAGCATGAGATAATAAGAAGGGCTGTGAAATGTGAAGCTGAAGGGCTGTTACAGCTCCATGAGTCTCTGACTCGTGATTATCTGAAAGAAATGGCCAAGTAGCTGCACATCCAGGTGGGGCACAAGGAAGATTGTTTGTAGGTTGGTTACCTAAAATTGGAGAATTCAATGTTCATATCTTTGGGTTGTATGCTGCCGAAGTGGAATATGAGGTGCTGTTCCTCCAGTTTGCATGTGGCCTCATTCTGGCAATGGAGGAGGCCCAGGACAGAAAGGTCAGAATGGGAAGGGAAGATAATATAATTAGCAACTGGGAGATCCGGCAGGCCTTGGTGGACTGCTGAGTGCTAGTGTTTGACAAACCTGTTGCCTTTACTACCTTATCTGAAAAACAGCACATATAAAGGGGCAGAGGCCTTGTTTTTGGAGTGGGATGAACCTTGAGCTTTCTCACCGTAGATAATGTTTAACCACACCTGGGGCTTAAAATATAACAGCATATTTTCTGAGATGTGAAATATCTTTAATTACTTTTTTCCTCGTAAGTAGTCTTTGTTGTAAAATAAATGTTTGAAATTATGTCTATTCTTGATTAAGTTCAGGGCACAATTGGGGTTAGACTATACCTTGAGGTTTCAAGGAAAAAGTATCGGGACCAGACAGCTGACATAGATCGAAGGCTACATTTGTAATGACTGCAGATATTAACAATTCCACGTTATTTATACAGAATGTATGATACATTTCTTATAGTTTTGCTCCTGGAGCATGGACATATAAGTCTCTGCGTGATAAGGGTATTTCTGCCAACTGATAAATAATATTAATGAGTGGAATTGTTTGGTGAATGAATTGTGAAACATTGCGTGCAACATTGCGAGCCACTGATGGTGATGCGTCAGAGTATAGAAGTGAGATCGACCGATTGACCACATGATGCCAGCACAACAACCTGGCTTTCAACACCAGCAAAACCAAGGAACTGATTGGGGATTTTGGAAGGGGTAGGATAGTGACTCAAAATCCCGTTTATATGGTGGACGGGGTCAAGAAATTCAAATTCCTGCTTGTGCAGATTTCTGAAGATCTTTCCTGGTCCTAGCACACTGGTGCAATTATAAAGAAGGTACAACAGCACCTCTACTTCCTGAGAAGATTATGGAGAGTGAGTATGTCAAGGAGGATTCTCTCGAACCTCTACAGGTGCACAGTAGAGAGCATAGTGATTGGCTACATCGTGGCTTGGTTCGGCAACTTGAGCGTCCAGGAGCAGAAAAGAATGCAGAAAGTTGTGACCACTGCCCAGCCCATCATCGGCTCTGACCTCCCCACCATCGAAGGAATCTGTCGCAGTCGCTGCCTCAAAAAGGCTGCCAACATCATCAAAGACCCACACCATCCTGGCCACACACTCATCTCTCCGTTGCCATCGGGAAGAAGGTACAGGAGCTTGAAATCTGGAACATCCAGGCCCCCCAGAGCCATCAGGCTATTAAACATGACATCAAACAAGCTCTGAACAATAACAGCCTATTGCACTTTATCTGTTTATTTATTGTGTATATATATGGTCTATGGTATATAGGCACACTGAACTTTTATCTCCTATTCTGTATTATGTTTACATATTCTGTTGCGCTGCATCAAGCAAGAATTGCATTGTCCTATCTGAGACACATGATAATAAAACTCTCTTGACTTGACCAGTGATTGGATTAGTGGGAAGTGTAAAATATGATGCTATTATTGCTAGCCCCTCATTCCATTCTCTGTCCATCATTTACTTGACCTGTTCCAGTTTCTATCCACTTGTGTAATCTTTACTTGTGTCTTATCCCAGCAACCTGCTCAAATCCCCAAGGAAATTCACAGTCTTGCTATTAATAAAACAGCAAAATGAGATTAGAGATCTGCTGTTGACATTTGGTCACAAGCTAATTGACATCTCTTGACTACAGCGCAGCCTTGATGTTTAATATCCTGCATGCTGAAGAGCTTTATTTTCTGGCTTTTCTCTT
This sequence comes from Raja brachyura, assembly GCA_963514005.1. The sequence continues at coordinate 40,211,988 of OY740792.1, read as the reverse complement.
CTCTGCAAAATCCACTTCCACTATTGCCCCAGTATGTGCATATTTTGTTCTTTTTCTGTTCTCTTACAGTTGTACTCTTTCTCATTGTTTCTCTCTCACACCATTTCCAACTTTCCCTATATTCCTCACACTCATCACTTGCTGTGCTACTGGCTATTTATAATTTTATTACAGTAAAACAAAAACTTCACAATAGTTCTTGAGAAATGTCTCTTTCCATTTGTGTAACTAACATTTAGCCAATTAAATGGCACTGAAACGTCCTGGATAATTGGTTAGTGTTGGAGAGTTTAAAGTTACAGCATTGACACTAGTCCATGTTATCCCACCTTCTCATCCATTCCCGACACGCTAGTGTTAATTTACAGAGACCAAATAACCAACAAAACCGCATGTTTTTTGGATGTGGGAGGAAAATGGAGCACCCGGAGGAAACCCACGTCGTCACAGGGAGAACATGCAAACTCATCGCAGACAGCACCCGAGGTCAGGATCAGAAGCAGTTCTCTGTTGGTGTGAGGCAGCGATTTCATCAACAAAGAAAAAAATAATGTTCATCAGATCCTAAACACATAAATGAAGCTCTTCCATCTACACTAGTCTTATGACTAGATGTGTTAGAACATGAGCTAAGCTAGTTAAGCATTGCTGGGTCACTTCATAATCCAACACGTAAAAACAGAAGTTACAGAGAACTGCAGATCCTGATTTTCAAAAATCATAAAAACAGAAAGCGGTTCCATCTCAGAAAGTCTTCTTTACAATCCAACTAGTTGGAGGTTCCACCTCAATGATTTGGGCACTGAAAAAGGGCACATGACAAAGAGATGAAGCAAACATTGGCTTTTATTAACAAATATTTGTTTGCAATTTATTTTAATTGAAACATGGCAGCTTCTTAATATTCTGTACCACAGGAATTAGCAGAAGAAGAACAGCGGTAGAGTTGCTGCCTTACGGCGCCAGAGACCCAGTTCGATCCTGACTACGGGTGCTGTCCGTGCGGAGTTTGTCTGGGTGCGCCAGTTTCTTCCCACACTCATCAGGTATAGGTTTGTAGGTTAATTGGCTTCTGTTAACTGTAAGTTGACCCTACTGTGTAGATTAGTGCCAGTGTATGGGGTTATCGCTGGTTGACGAGGACCCGGTGGGTCGAAGGGCCTGTTTCCACACTGTATGTCAAAAGTCGAAAACCAATGGAGCCCCTAACGCTAATATTATGGAATGTTTTATTTTGCCACTGAGCTGGGTAGTTTTGGAGAAAACCATTAAAGTTTTGGGTGGCATTGTGGGTCTAAAAGATGGTTATTATAGTTTTAATTTACTTATACTATAACTGTGAATACTCTTCAAAAGTAGTTATTAGTTGTGAAATGCTTTAGTCTGTTCTTCAGTCATAAAAAGGGCTTTTTATAAATGCAAGTAAATTATTTCTTTGGAATAGTGATTTAGCAAGAATCACTTAAGGCTGATTGTTTTCATTGTACTGTCTCCTGGATAAGAGTGAGTAACCTCCTCTGAATACACTTCTTCCAAACTTAAGCTACACAGAACACTTAATATTGTTCCCTGAAAATCAAGGAAATCTAAAATAAAGACATGAAATATTGGTAATACTCTCAGCAAGTCAGGCCATATCTGTGGGAAGATTTCACATTTCAGGTCAAACACCCTTTGTCAGAACTGGGGGAGGAAGTTGGGGGGGGGGGGGGGGTTGGAGAGGAAACTATATCTATATAATTAAAAGTCTCATCTTGACCACTTCCTGTCAGCACTGTATGTTGATTTTAGCAAAAACGCTACCATATATCGCTATGATTTTTTGGCCATCTTACTCACAGTCCTCCTCCGCTGAGCAGGCTCCGAGGATTTTTCCTATTGATGAAAAATAAAATAGTTACGAGTGTTTAAAAAGCCTGTCAATCCCCGCGGTGAAGGTAACGCTCCTTCGGGGGGGAGGGGGTGGGGGGTGGGCGAGACAGAACTATAAAACCCCGGATGCCTAGACGTGACTCTGTCACACTGCAAGATCGGAGGGAGAGGCTACGACTCTCATTCTAAGCTGTGAATCAACTGAACTGTGAGTCTGCAATGTACTTGCAATAAATGATTTGTTAGCCCTTAATTAAAATGCCATGAGTTGTTCGACCTGCTGCCCTGCCTGTGCTTGAAATGCTTTATTAGGTCCGACTGTGATTGGAAGGAATACATGCTTTATTTGGTCTGACTGTGTTTGGAAGGAATAACTGCTTTATTAAGTCCGACTGTTTGGCTCAAAAGTCCCTCTCATTTTGTGACTTCCACTTAGTGGACAGCTCACGCTGATTGCGTAATTTCCGGTGAGTGCGGAGGTCACGCTGATTGCGGAAGTGCCGCTGACTGCAGAAGCCCCAAAGTGGAGAGGCTGCGCTCAGTATGAGTATTCAAGAAAGTTTCCTGCCATATATATGGTGTGAGAGTCAGTGAGTGTGTGTGTATGTGTTTGTGAGTGTATGTGGGTGCGAGTGTGTGTGAACGTCTGTGTGTGTATGTGTTTGCGAGTGTATGTATGTGTGTGTGTGTGTGTATTTGTGTTTGTGAGTATGTGTGAGTGTATGTGCGTGTTTGTGGGTGTATGTGTGTGAGTGAGTGTGTGAATGGTTTCAGTGACTGGGTTGCCAGCCCAAGAATCCATTTGGCCCACAATATCCTTACTAGCCCACTGGAAACCAGTCCCTTCGGCCTACAACACCATGCTAGTGCTCCAGAAAGCGCCCCCCCCCCCCCCCCCACTGGCCAGCAATATTGGAATTGGTGGAGAGGTGGAATATTGCGTTTGGGGACCAGCTCTCCCGTGTGAAGCTGGGTCCCAACAGGTCCCACTTAGTCTAGTTGTTAAATTATAAGGAAGGGTGGGAGGGTGTCTCTGATAGGGTTAAACTGGAGACTGTTGAAATCTGATCACTTTCTCCAGATCAAAGGTATAGTAATTTGCATTTGCAGAGGCCCAAGCTCTGCCTGCCTTTTTGTAAGATATGTGGAACAGCATTCTTTCATGACTCCTTATATTCTTATTCTTATTCAACTCCCTCTTGCTCTCTCAATGAGTGTTATGTCTCTGACAGTCTTGCTCAACTTCTGTCATTTTTCTGAGATTCATAGAGTCATACAGACTGAAACAGGCACTTCGGTCAAACTTGCCCATGTTGACCAAGAGGTCGCTTCTACGCTAGTCCCATTTGCCTGCTTTTGGTCTTTTAAATGTTGTTATAGTACCTGCCTCAACTACCTATCTCGTAGCTCATTCCATATACCCACCACGCTCTGAGTGAAAAAGTTGCCCCTCAGGTTCCTTTTACATCTTTCCCCTCTCATCTTATACCAATGTCCCCTGGTTCTTGATTCCTCTGCCCTGGATAAAAGACCTGCCACTTTACATCCCCATTCCTCAAAATACAATGGAAAGATATTGGCAAACAACCAGACCTTCAGGACAGTCAAGTGGTAAATGGTGATGACAACTTATTCTGCTTTTGTATACATGTTTTACTATTTTTACACCAGTTTACAACTTGATTGCGTAAAATATTGGTGTATTAATATGGTGAAAAAGTTGTTTTTTTGCAATACAAAAGTGATGTGATTATTGTATCAAACTTGGAAGACAATGACCACAGAAGACCATGGTTTCAGAAACATTTTTGGCTACAGATTTTAAAATGTTTTAAAAAGCGAGAAGGTGAACAGAAATGTTGATGCAGCTGCATTGCAGCCTGCTCGAACACAAGCAAATAACATATTACCGTTGATGGGCTTGTGTTCTCTTTTTCTTTATCACAGCAGATGGACGGCATCTGGTGAACAGTTGGGTTGAGAAGAACACATCGGAATCTTAATCCATTCTGACCTTCCAAAGATTACACTAAAGTCTATTAGGAAGGCATCATTTGTGATAGAGATTTCTCAGTTAGTCATTTCAAGTTCTAGATCATTCGGATAGAACCGGAATAGAAAAAGCGAACAAAGGAGACAATAAAGGTTCATTTTTAGGTACTAATTTTAAAACGTATAAAAATATCTTTTAAATCAAATTTTTAAAATTTGTTAACCCAGTATGAAGTACTCTCCAAGAAGTTTGATGGTACTGTTGTATTCATTCCATCGGACCATGATATTGCAAAACGGATAAATCTGGAACTGATGATATAAATTGGATTCAACATGCAGCTGTAATTATGCTCCTAAAGCTTACCCCATTAGTCTAGTTCAGCAAAACACCGAGTCAAGCACTGGATCAACTAAACTCTTTATTCTCACTCACAAACGAACTTCCTATACGATACCTAACCGACATCACGGGTCTGATCCTTGTCTCTACTCGTCCAAGCCCTTCAGCCTTGTGTGAATAGACACCTCCAGACGGTCAACACAGTCCCAAGTGCACCTCCAGAAGATCGACCTCGATCCATGTGGTGTCCCCTCTTTTATACTGTATCGGACCCGTGGTGCGAAATACATGGACGGGGCAACCCCTACAAGCCAATCACAAATAAAGATTGTATAATACATTTATTAACAGCTCTCTAACCCAATCACAAAATACCCCATTACATTGTCTCCACAGAAGGTTCTAGTTGGAAGACAGTTCACCAAAGTAAAGAAACACATCCCCAGGTAACATAAACAATTCGAGCAAGGTTCCATACTTTGACCAATCACAAGATAACAGTGCAAAGACAGTACAACATAATTAACAATACTTTTACAACACCCCATTCTGTAACCAATCCTGATCGTGCATTTGCAACCAAGCTCAGCTCTTTCTGCAAAACCCTCATACATATTAACAATTGAGGGGACATCTGGACATCACCCTGTGCTTGACTTCCTCCCAGGGTCCAGACACTCTGGAGCCATGAGCCTCATGGCTTTGCAGCTTTTTACAGAAAGATGACAAGCAGGCTTTGCAAATGCAGAGATCCTCCATTTTGTGACATACTTATTTGGCCAATATTATCACAGCTTCCTGCAATGGATGGAAAATCCCATCCGTTGTACTACTGTGTAGTTGCAATATGACCATACTGAAAGTTGAACGCAAAAAACTAGCAATCTTAAAACAAAACAGAGGGCCAAGAGTGTTTTATTGTCGTGGTCTAGAACAATGGCATTCTTACTTGCAGCAGCAGAGCAACAGATTTGTAAACACAGTTCTCAATAGTACCCTGCATTTAACTAAGAATTAATTTGCAATTAAATATAATGATTTGTTTTGGTCTTCTATTTGTAAACAAAATACAAGAAATTGGGAATAGAGATAGACACAAAGTGCTGGAGTAATTCAGCATCTCTGGAGAAAAACGATAGACGATGTTTCAGGTCAGGACCGCTCTTCAGACTGGCCCAAACGAAGAAGGGACTCGACCCGAAATGTCATACGTACTTTATCGCCTGAGATGTTGCCTGACCCAGGTTACTACAGCACTTTCTGTCTATCTTTGGAATAAATGAGCAACTGCAGTTCCTTCCTTTTACAAATTAGGAATATAGTTTAGCTGTGTAGAGTACCAAAACATAATGGTGGGATATCAGTTTACACTGCTGACTCTCTGCTTGGTGATTTTCAGTATTTGATTGAGCGATAAGGGCCAGTGAACTTGATGTCTATTAAATCCATTGCCCTATCTCAATTCAACTCCAATTTCTTATGGTATGCTGCTTCATGTTTGAGCTAATTTCAGACAAGATGCTGAGTGACAATGACAATCTAGAATACTGGATATATAAGGCAGATCAGGTAGAATACTGTGCCCTCCATAATGTTTGGGACAATGATTCATCATTTATTTATTTGCCTCTGTACTCCACAATTTGAGATTTGTAATAGAAAAAATCACATGTGGTTAAAGTGCACATTATCAGATTTTATTAAAGGGTATTGTTATACATTTGGGTCTTTGTCCCAAACATTATGGAGGGCACTGTATCTATGCTTCTTGTAACTTTTTATCAGGTTTCCCCTCAGTTTCTAATGCTCCAGAGAAAACAATCCAAGTTTTCTATTACAAATCTCAAATTGTGGAGTACAGAGGCAAATAAATCATAATCATACTTTATTAGCCAAGTATGTTTTTGCAACATAGGAGGAATTTGATTTACCATACAGTCATACCAATAAAAAGCAACAGAACGCACAAAATACATTTTAACATAAACATCCACCACAGTGACTCCTCCACATTCCTCACTGTGATGGAAGGCCAAACAAAAGTTAAATCTCTTCCCTTCTTTGTTCTCTGGTGGTCGGGGGCCTCGAGCCTTCTGTTGACGGGACGATCTTACTCCCATAGCCAGCGGCGGGCCTCCTCCTCGGGGTGATCAAGCTCCTGCATCGGGGGGGAATCTCAGCTCCTCCCCGCCGGGCAATCAATGCTGATGAACAATGATGGGTCTTTGTCCAAAACATTATGGAGGGCACTGTATATGGAGAGAGAAATAGAGGTAATAATTCAGGACCACTCCATCAGAAGAGTTAACTAATAATAGATAAACAATTGAAATAGTAGACGCTGTGTAAAACTTAATTTTGCAACATTTTCTTACGGTAAACAACTGAACTAAATTAAATCATTGATAGTGAATTTCAATCACTACTTTTAAGGAAATCACCATTTTAGGTATGAGGAAATATCAGGTGGTCTAGGCATGTATCCATTACAACTTACAGGGTGAGAGGGGACTAAAGACTGGACAAGATTAATATTTCCTCTCAACACTTTGTGTCCTTGTTTGTAAACCAGCATCCTTGTTTCTGCACCATCCCGTGGTTTCACCCATTCCCATCCTGTAGCCACCATTTTGTGCCTGATCCGTCATGCTCCTGACATATTTCCAGCATTCATTGGCTTTGTGAAGCAGTAATTTTATTGAATGAAGGTATGCTGGCTTCAATTAGGTTCCTTGCAGGTTGAAACCCCACCTAAAGATCCCTGTAGTTACATTCTGCAGCGTATTTTGGAAATCTGTTCTTCCAGCTTCTCTAATCACAGCCATATCTTCCATCCCCTTTCCCCAGGGGTAACATTTTGGGCCATTTTATCAGAAAAAGCAGTCTTTTTATTTAGGTAATTATTTTACCTTGAGAGCCTGTTGTCAATTCTCAGGCTTTCAGATCTTCCCAGCATTAGGGCAACTGTTTACCATCTTGTTTGGTCGCACACATTTTGATACTTTATCTATTTCCTGCGTGGGTCTATCCATTCAATGCATACAAGGCATCCCACAGTGATTAGCTGGTGCAGAATGTTACAGTTCAAGGTTGCGATCACTTGGTTCTCCAGCAAGTAGCAACATTTGCCATAATCAGAACACTTGTTCTTTAGAAAAACAATGTACAGCATGTAAGCCAGAAACTTCCATCATTATGAAATTTGCAGCAGCATCTTAGTTTTAGTTTTAAAGATACAGCACAGAAAGAAACAGGCCCTTCGGCCCACCAAATCTGCGCCAACCTGCAATCAACCCGAACGTTAGCACTATCCTACACAGCAGGGATAATTTACGAGTTTACTGAAGCCAATTAACCTACAAACGTAAACGTCTTTGGAGTGTGGGAGGAAACTGGTGCATCCGGAGAAAACCCACGTCGTCACTTGTAGAATGTACACACTCCATACAGACAGCACCCCAAGTCAGGATCGAACCCGGGTTTCTGGCATTGTAAGGCAGCAACTCTGCCACTGTGCCACCGCAACATCTCTGCTGATTTGTTTAATGTTTTCCATTCTGCTCTAATTAATCACCAAAAGTTATTACCGATTAATTTCAGGTTCTCCTCCAGACCAATCCTAATCCTGGTTTGAAAATATTTCAACATTCTTTCGTTGTTGGTTCTAAATCATTTAACTCCCCATTCGGCAACACTGTGGAAGTGTGTTCACAAGTTGGACTACAGCAGTTGCAGAGAGTGTCTCTCCTCAATGTTCTGAAGGGAAAATTATGAATGGCAATAAATGTTGCCTTTGCTAAAGACACTCATATTCCATAAACTGAATAGGAATAAAATCCTCTATAATTTAATAAATAGCCTCAAGTTATTCTTTCTCCATAAAAATAAAGTTAAAATGTGACTATGTTTACAGTTTTACATGGCAGTCTCATTTGTGAGATAAATGTAAATTTATTTTAAGAACTTGTGGGAAAAAATTGGGAAATCACACTTTAAGATAAATAGGCTGCAAATTCAATTACATTAGGAAGATACTTTGGTGCATCATCACGTTTAAGCACAGTCAATTATATTTAGTGCATGAGTGACATTAGTAGCAATTCCCTCAGCTGTGTGTCTGATGCACTTACACATAGAGGTGCCTGGATGTGCATAATGGTGTCAAATAATATTCAGTGCACATTCTGATGTTATCTGCTTAATATGCTTTAGTACATCAATGGCTTTCACAATGCAAGTAAGGAGGGCTTCTGTACAGCTGAAGGTGAACTGGCTTACTAGATTCATTGTCACAGAGTTTAATCACAGGACCCTCTGCAGGAGAGTTTAAGTATGAAGTCCCTTTAAGTATTGTAACATTGGATCTTCATAGAAACCAGTTGGGAAGTACCAACTACCCCCGCTGCTTTTCTGGGGAATCTGCCAACTGAACGTGCATCAGGTGAGATCTGGTGTACCATCATTTTCCTTTCAATGGAGAGGAATGATCCATATGTAAGATTCAGGCAAGTTAAGAATTTTAGAATTCATTCATTTAAATGCACTTGATTGTTTGGTTTGAACATACAGCATGGAAACAAGTTATTTGGCCACTGAGTCCACACTGACCATCGATCACCCATTTGCACAAATTCTATGTTATTCCACTTTCACATCCACTCCCTACACACTAGTGACAATTTACAGAGGCTAATTAATCTACAAACCCGCACGACTTTGGGATGTTGGAGGTAATCAGAGCAACTACACGCTCACAAGAAGATCGTGCAAACTCCATACAGAGTACCCGAGGTCAGGATCGAGGCAACAGCTCTACCAACTGCGCCACTGTGCCACCCATTTTCTTTTGTTCCTGCTTTTTGGTTTGTTTATTATATTTTCTCACATTTAGTGTTTTGTTTACCTATATTAAAAAATTACAAATTAAAAACAATTAACTTGTTAAAATTAACTTGTTAATTTTTTATTGTTTTTGGAGTGTATAACAGTCACTCACATGCAGTCATTTGACACTTATAACAGCTGGTAACCTTAGCGGCTGGCTTAGCCATCTGTCAAGAGATTTGAGGGCATTATAATTTTAGAAGGAAGATCCTTGTTCACAAGGCCTTCCTGAACAGTTGTGAACTTCAGGAATAATGTGGCTGCCACAGTTAGCAGTGCATAGAGAGCCACAAGTGCAGGCATAATCCACAAGTCTTATGTTGTGCACTTGAACTTCCATAACTTCAAAACCTTGCTACAGACCCCCAATACTGGATGTCCATCCTATCCTATCCCAATTCTTGTCCCCAGCAGTTAATCATGCCCTCAGGCTTCACTACCCAGAACCAAAGCTACTTCATCTATCATACCGCGTATCATGTGTAGGAAGGAACCGCAGATGCTGGTTTACACCAAAGATAGACACAAAATGCTGGAGTAACTCAGCGGGTCAGGCAGCATCTATGGAGAAAAGGAGTAAATGATGTTTCGGATCAAGACCATTCCTCGGACTCTCTGAGGAAGGGTCTGAGGAACGGTCTCCACCTGAAACATCACAAATTCCTTTGCTCCAAAGATGTTGCCTGACCTGCAGAGTTGCTCCAGCATTTTGTGTCTATGCCCTGTATAATGTTTGGAACTGACCCTCCTGGACTTCTCCCAACCTTCTGGTTTTCCTTACAATTATCCATGCCCAATAGTCCGTAATTTGTGACCTAAATATGGGAGACCAATGTGTGAATCAAATGCACAAGGCTGATTATATTGCTGAAAATAACATTGTATGGGATGAAGGCGTGCACAAAATATGCATTGCCAGATTATTGCACCTTGGAACAATTTCAAGGTCACTGCTTGATAAAACATTACTGGAGCGTAAAGTAATTACAAAGTAACTCCATTAGATGGTGCCAAAGTATAGAAAATACTTTGAAAAGGCATTTAACTATTACTGCATTGCTCTCAATTAATAGTCATCACAATTTAGTCCACAATTAAAAAATTGTTCTCACAATTATGAATTTATGTGTTCATAAGGTTAGAAATGTGTCGTATGTTTAACCGTTATACATGTAAATAGATCTGTTATTGATGATTAAAATGTGTTTGGTAGATGTTTAGATGAGGAAAGGCCAATGGGTGACATCTTTCTCCAGACAAATTGATGCAAGGAGTGTAATTATGTCTTGTCTGTATGCTGAAAGTTCTGATGCAGAGAATCAAATTAAATATTTTGGAGTAGAAACAAGGAAGTGCAGGTGCGGGTTTACAAAAAAAAATACCCAGAGTGCTGGAGTAACTCAGACAGTCAGTCAACATCCCAGGAGAACATGGATGAGTGACGTTTTGGGTCTGGTCAGACTGTGTGGTAGTTGTGGTTTTGCATTTCTTCACACCGATTGTGTTTGATTGTGTGGAGGGGGGGAGAAGAAATCTGGAAGAGAGGAGTGGCAGGACAAAGCATGACAGGTAATAGGTGAACAGATGAACACAGGCGGGGGAGGGGGGGGTTGACAGGCAGATGGTTAGACAACGGCCAGACATGAAAAAAAAAGAAGGTGCGAGACAAAAGAACGAGGAGTCAGGAATTATGAAGCCAGAATAAGGAATGTAGGTGGAGGTGGGGGGGGGGGGGGGGGGGAGGAGAAATAGGTGCAAGTCCAGTTGGGGCACTGGAGATGGGGTGTTGGATAAAGGGGAGGGGGTGGAGAGGGGTTTGCTAAAGGTTACCTAAAATTTGAGAATATTTGCAACAGTTAATTTAGATGTTTGCATTTGCAAATACTGGATGTTTGTCAAATTTCATAATGCATTTCAGTTTGCTCTCTTACAAAATACTTAAGGATAATGTAAAAACACTGATAGGTTTTGGAATATTTCACTCTTCTCACATTCATTTCTGCATTTGTCTGTTTCTTAAATAATTTCAAGGATTTTATTTTTCTCACCTTGTTCAGATGACATGCTATTTCATTTGAATATTGCCCGAAGGAAAGTGAATTGAACTCATGTTTCATCATCAGCCTCTTTTCATGCGTTATAATGTCAGAGTTTGCAGTGTCAATCTTGTAAATGAACTGTGCGCTTTTTGTTTTACAACCAAAAATATCACCACAATGCTTCGTCTGCACATTCAACAAAAAGGATTATTAGAAATTCCACCCATTAATCTACCTTTATTTTTCCTCTGGTAGACAAAAATGCTGGAGAAACTCAGCGGGTGAGGCAGCATCTATGGAGCGAAGGAAATAGGCAATGTTTCGGGTTATTTTTCTTCTTGTCAGTTTAACAACTATTTTATATTGTCCCCTAAGTTGTAGTTTGTTGTGACCTAGCATATATAACATGCATCGAGAAGCAACTGCTATGTTTTCCAATGCAAATTCAATATAAAGATTGAGGCAATCTCTGATAGCAAAACCATGACAGTGCAGACACTCACTTCTGCCATGGTATCTGGATGAAAACACTGGAGATGCTCCACTAACAGTATCTCCACAAATTCCTGGATTCCACAAGAACAGAAGGTGAATCAAAGTTAGTGCTATCTTATAGACCAGTATCATTGAATCATTGAATTGAATCCCTGCAGCAAGGCTGTAACTACACTCAGGCAGTCATAGAATCATAAAATCATAGAAAATAGGTGCAGGAGTAGGCCATTCGGCCCTTCGAGCCTGCACCGCCATTCAATATGATCATGGCTGATCATCCAAATCAGTATCCTGTACCTGCCTTCTCTCCATACCCCCTGATCCCTTTAGCCACAAGGGCCACATCTAACTCCCTCTTAAATATAGCCAATGAACTGGCCTCAACTACCTTCTGTGGCAGAGAATTCCACAGACTCACCACTCTCTGTGTAAAAAATGATCTTCTCATCTCGGTCCTAAAAGACTTCCCCCTTATCCTTAAACTGTGACCCCTTGTTCTGGAGTTCCCCAACATCTGGAACAATCTTCCTGCATCTAGCCTGTCCAACCCCTTAAGAAATCTGTAAGTCTCTATAAGATCCCCCCTCAATCTTCTAAATTCTAGCGAGTACAAGCCGAGTCTATCCAGTCATTCTTCATATGGAAGTCCTGCCATCCCAGGAATCAGTCTGGTGAACCTTCTCTGTACTCCCTCTATGGCAAGAATGTTTTTCCTCAGATTAGGAGACCAAAACTGTACGCAATACTCCAGATGTGGCCTCACCAAGACCCTGTACAACTGCAGTAGAACCTCTCTGCTCTTGTACTCAAATTCTTTTGCTATGAATGCCAACATGTCATTCGCTTTCTTCACAGCCTGCTGCACCTGCATGCCTACTTTCAATGACTGGTGTACCATGACACCCAGGTCTCGTTGCATCTCCCCCTTTCTTAATCGGCCACCGTTCAGATAATAGTCTACCCTCCCCAAAGTGGATAACCTCACATTTATCCACATTGTACTGCAGCTGCCATGCATTTGCCCACTCCCCCAACCTATCCAAGTCACCTTGCAGTCGCCTAGCATCCTCCTCACAGCTGACACTGCCCCCCAACTTCGTGTCATCCGCAAACTTGGAGATGTTGCATTCAATTCCCTCATCCAGATCATTAATATATATTGTAAATAGCTGGGGTCCCAGCACTGAGCCTTGCGGTACCCCACTAGTCACTGCCTGCCATTCTGAAAATGACCCATTTACTCCTACTCTTTGCGTCCTGTCTGCCAGCCAGTTCTCTATCCACATCAACACTGAACCCCCAATACTGTGTGCTTTAAGTTTGAATGCTAATCTCTTATGTGGGACCTTGTCGAAAGCCTTCTGAAAGTCCAGATACAACACATCCACAGGTTCTCCCTTATCAACTCTACTAGTTACATCCTCGAAAAATTCTATAAGATTCGTCAGACATGATTTACCTTTCATAAATCCATGCTGACTTTGTCCAATGATTTCACCACTTTCCAAACGTGCTGCTATCCCATCTTTAATAACTGACTAGCATTTTCCCCACTACCGATGTTAGACTAATTGGTCTGTAATTCCCCACATTGGTCTCCCTCCCTTTTTAAAAAGTGGGGTTACATTAGCTACCCTCCAATCCTCAGGAACTACTCCAGAATCTAAAGAGTTTTGAAAAATTATCACTAATGCATCCACTATTTCTGGGGCTACTCTGGGATGCAGCCTATCTGGCCCTGGGGATTTATCAGCCTTTAATCCATTCAATTTACCTAACACCACTTCCCGGCTAACCTGGATTTCACTCAGTTCCTCCATCTCATTTGACCCCCGGTTCCCTGCTATTTCCGGCAGATTATTTATGTCTTCCTTAGTGAAGACAGAACCAAAGTAGTTATTCAATTGGTCTGCCATGTCCTTGTTCCCCATGATCAATTCATCAGTTTCTGACTGCAAGGGACCTACATTTGTTTTAACTAACCTTTTTCTCTTCACATATCTATAAAAACTTTTGCTGTCCGTTTTTATGTTCCCTGCCAGTTTTCTTTCATAATCTATTTTCCCTTTCCTAATTAAGCACTTTGTCCTCCTCTGCTGGACTCTGAATTTCTCCCAGTCCTCTGGTAGGCTGCTTTTTCTGGCTAATTTGTATGCTTCATCTTTTGCTTTGATACTATCCCTCATTTCCCTTGTTATCCACGGATGCACTACCTCCCTGATTTATTCTTTTGCCAAACTGGGATGAACAATTGTTGTAGTTCATCCATGCAGTCTTTAAATGCCTTCCATTGCATATCCACCATCAACCCTTTAAGAATCACTTGCCAGTCTATCTTGGCCAATTCACGTCTCATACCCTCAAAGTTACCTTTCTTTAAGTTCAGAACCCTTGTTTCTGAATTAACAATGTCACTCTCCATCCTAATGCAGAACTCAACCATATTATGATCACTCTTGCCCAAGGGGCCACGCACAACAAGACTGCTAACTAACCCTTCCTCATTACTCAGTATCCAGTCTAGAATAGCCTGCTCTCTCGTTGGTTCCTCTACATGTTGGTTTAGAAAACTATCCCGCATACATTCCAAGAAATCCTCTTCCTCAGCACCCCTGCCAATTTGATTCACCCAATCTATATGTAGATTGAAGTCACCCATTATAACTGTCAAGTCAAACAAAAGTCAAACAAACTTTATTGTCATTTAGAAATACATTGATATATGCAGTTCCAAACGAAATTTCGTTGCATTTGGCTCCCTGTGCAACATGATAAATTAACAGGAGGATAGGCATGGATAAAATGGATAAAAGGATAAATAGACAGTGGTGGCAGCCCATTACATCGCATTCAGGAGTCTGATGGCTCGTGGGAAGAAGCTGTTGCAGAACCTTGATGGTCTGCTCCTTATGCTGCGATATATTTTTCCCGAGGGCAGCAGAGTGAACAGACCGTGATGGAGATGTGTGGGGTCTTTTATGATACTGCTGGCCTTAGACACGCAACGTTTGGTCGCAATATCCCCGATTGAGGGGAGAGAGGTCCTGATGATTTTTTCCGCTGTCCTCACCACTCTCTGCACAGACTTCCAGTCAAAGGCTCAACAGTCCCCAAACCAGACAGAGATACAGCTGGTCAGAATACTCTCTATGGTGCCCCTGTAGAAAGTATTGAGGATGGGATGGGGGAGGTGAGCTCTTCTCATCCGGCGCAGAAAGTGCAACCGCTGCTGCGCTCTCTTAACTGTTGATGAGATGTTATTCAACCAGGTCAGACTGTTAGTGATCTGCACCCCCAGGAACTTTGTGCTACTGACCACCTCCACATCGCTGTCATTGATGTGAAGTGGTGTGGGACTGTGCCGGGTTTTCCTGAAGTCGACGATAACCTCCTTTGTTTTTTCGACATTCAGGATCAGGTTGTTCGTATTGCACCAGTCCACCAGTTGTTTCACCTCCTCCCTGTAAGCCAGCTCATTGTCGTCCCTGATGAGGCCCACCACTGTTGTGTCATCTGCGTACTTCATGATATGGTTTGTACTAAACCTGGCACAACAGTCGTGAGTCATCAGGGTGAACAGCAGTGGACTCAGGACACAGCCCTGAGGGGAGCCGGTGCTCAGAGAGATGGTGTTGGAGGTGTTATTTCCAACCCTCACAGACTGGGGTCTGTCAGTGAGGAAGTCCAGTAGCCAGTTACACATGGGGGTGCTGAGGCCCAATGGAACTGTTTTACCTATGTTGCACGCATTTCTAATTTCATGTTTGATGCCATCCCCAACTCCACTACTACTGTTAGTTGGTCTGTACACAACTCCCACTAGCGTTTTCTGCCCCTTAGTGTTTAGCAGCTCTACCCATATCGATTCCACATCAGTCTTAATGGTTGGGCCAAATTGTCTGCATGCTCAACACCAGGCTCCTAAAACACACTCTTTTCTGAACTATCACAATAAGAATTACCAAGAGAGATGAAACATAACATCAAGAAATCTTTCAAAGCTTCCTTGAAAAAAATGTAATGCCCTCCCTAGCTTTCAGTACCTCAAAATGATGAAGGGCCATCCAGATGGCACTGAGAACATGATGTCTCTTTGTTGGGTGCATGCAGAATCCTATGAAAATGGCGGAAGTGGCACACTACCTCCCATTCTACCCACCCCACATAGTACCAACTGCCTCACCTATGGCAGAGTCAGAACTTCACACTGTAGCCACGTCAAGCTTCTCAGAACTGGTGTGGACGCAAGTCAAGCTTCATCCTGAGGAACTGCCTTGGAAGAAATATATTGGGTCAATTAATTTAAATCCATGAATGCCAAAATAAGCAGTGGTACAGTAATACAATAGCTAATGACTTTGTACATGTAGAGATGGTGATCCCAGAATAGAAGAGAACTTGTGGACTCCTAGATAACGATGAATGCCAGCATCTTATTCGTGTGCAAATATCCATGACAGATAACACCATACCAGTGTCTCCCTTTAATCTTAATTTGCCAACCTGCTGGAAAGTAGAGGAATGTTCCAGTAACCTGTGCCCTCCCCACAGAATATACTCAGTGATACCAGGCTACATGTGAAAGCGTCACATGAGGTGGAATGACCAACTGAACTACTTCAGGTGTAGAAAGGAATTGCAGATGCTGGTTTATACCGAAGATAGACACAAAGTACTGGAGTAACTCTAAAGTGATGGGTGACGTTTCGGGTGGGGACCCTTCTTTCGACCCCACTGAACAACTTCCTGCTCTTTTCATGCAAAGATTTTATTGCTGGTCTAAAATGAAGATTTTGAGGAACTGCAAACTGTTTTATTATCAGTTTCCAATTCACCAATTTATATGAAGTGACTCATATCTTGTTTTTAATTACACGAGTCTTCTCTGCTTGGGCACTGGTGTTGCAATGAGCTTTCAAGTAGAAATGTAGAAACATTGATCATCATTAATATAGTTTCTCTGAAAACTCAAAAGCAATCACTTTGTTTAAAATCAATAGCAACCCAACCAAGTTATGCCATATAAAGAAAATGTTTGTCAAAATATTGCTTAGCATCTTTTTGCACGGTTTTGTATAATGTAATCATATATACTTTGTGCAAAAAAAACTGCTGCACAAGTAGATAGAATCATGTGATTACTCTGAAACAATGGAGAGCTTTCATGGAAAGGTCTAATCAAGGCAGCATTGTCAGAGTTAGTGACAGAAGCTACAGACAACATAATTGGGTTTTCACTTTCTGGGCTGCACACGAGGCCAATATCCCTGCGGTACCAGTCTGGGATTGGATAATCAAATAATTGAAACAATTGGTGCTTTGTCGTTAATTCCATACACCACAGTGGTCGGGAATTGAAAGAATGTAAAGGAATGAATGTTGGGATTTTTGGAATTTGACCTGTAATCATTGCTGAGTTAAATGTTCCCCTCTAGAGTGGTTATGATGGCACGTAGGTCGTCAGAAACAATCTCTGACTGAACAGGCAGGTTGTTATTGAAGGTCACTCCTCCTGATTTGTTTCTTTTACGCCACACATCTATATACTCTCATTTATATAATTGTGTTGACCAAAGAATCTTTTTCCAATAATCTTGAAGAGACCAACTTCCTTATGATTGATTTTGAGATTGAATTGTTGTCAACTTCTATTAATGTTCAGATGGCAGCAGAGAAATAAAATGGCTTTGTACACAGAAGCTTGTGTTAGTCTTCAGTTGTATTTACTCAATGTCTGTATGGACAGAACAGTGCCGCTGTGATAATGGACCACAAAGGATTAATAGTTAATCTGAATGGTGACAATCTAGGATTTTTTCCTATCTCATTGTGGACTAGAATGATTTAATGAGACTGAGCTGCAGTTCAGAGATTCGGCTTTTTAGTTTGTATCAGTTGTGTTAGTCTTAGTACACGAAGAGCATATCTCGTGCTTTAGACTCTTTCAACAGCTTAATTGAATGGACTAAATGAGTGGTAGCAATAGAACAGATTTTGCTGCCATTGCTATCACAGAAGAGAGGATGAAATCCATCTTGCTCTCAGCTGCAGATGTCAAAGTGCACAAGTTGATACAAACTTCACTGGAGCCATTCAAACCAGATGACAAGATGGATGAAGTTGTTGGTTAAACCAGCTGAAGTGCATGATTGCCTGCTCCGATCCTACATTGCAATGGCATGTTTAACAACTAGAATCAGCATCCACATGAAACTGGTGCTAACCTTGTAGCAAATTTGAGACTGAACACTGAACATAGCAAATATCGTACATGTTTGGAGATGTTGAAGTACACGTTGCAGTTTGGGTGGCACAGCTGGTAGAGCTGCTGCCTCACAGCGCCAAGACTTGAGTTCCATCCTGACCGCGGGTGCTATCTGTGTGAAGTTTGTAACCTCCCTGTAACCATGAGGGTTTCCCCCAGGTGCTCTGGTTTCCTCCCACATCCCAAAGACATGTGGGTTTGTAGGTTAAATGGCCTCTCTAAATTGCCCCTAGTGAGTAAGGAGTGGATGAGAAAGTGGAATAGCATAAAACAAGTGTGAATGTGTGATCGGCATGGACTTAGTGGGCTGAAGGGCCTGTTTCTATGCTAATCAATATCTAGTTTACAGAATCTGTGATGTGTATATTCAAAAGGAAGCTGTTAATTGAGAAGTAACAGAATTTCAAGTAGGAAATTGATGCTGCCGAGCCAATAGCGAATGTGATCAAGCAAAGAATAACAAACGTCTGGGTCTTCGGTATCTTCATGGCAGTATGCAACCTCTAACTTATGAATGCAGAACAAAGAATCAGTCTGATATAATTGTGGTATCAAGGGACAACAGTCTGCAGGAAAGCAAAACATGATTTGACCTTGGCAAATTCAAGCAACCATGCAGTATGATGCAGAGCTGCCAACTCTCACGAGAGAGAGTTAAATTTAGCTCTTGGGGCTAGTGAAATTAAAGGATATGGGGAAAAAACAGGAAAGAGGTACTGATTTTAGATGAAGAGCCATGATCATATTGAATGGCAGTGCTGGCTCGAAGGGCCGAATGGCCTATCCCTGCACCTATTTTCTATGTTTCTATGCTTGAGTATATGGCAATAAAACTTGACCACTTGATTTTGAAGCATTCATGCATGGTGGAGGTATAATGTAGTCATAGAGTGATACAGTGTGAAAACAGGCCCTTCGGCCCAACTTGCCCACACGGGCCAACATGTCCCAGCTACACTACCTGCTTTTGGTCCCTATCCCTCCAAACCTGTCCTGTCCATGTATCATTCTAACTGTTTCTTAAATGTTGGGATAGTCCCTGCCTCAACTACCTCCTCTGGCAGCTTGTTCCACACACCCACCACCCTTTGTGTGGAAAAAGTTACCCCTTAAAAAGTTACCTCTTAAAAAGACTTCAAACAAAAAACGTTGAAATCATACCTACAATGCACTAAAACATGATTTTAATACATCAAATTTCAAAAAGTCTCTATCATGGGGGGGAGGGGGAGGGCACACCCTCCCCCAACTCAGTCGCTCCACTCCCTCACCGGGTATCTCTAAGGCCAGTGATCAGTGGTTACTCAGCCCCCCCACTTTCAAAAATGCTTTGCAGCCCCCTGGTTCAGACAGAGAGCGCTTTCAGATGTGAGCGGGGAACTGAGGCCAGTTGTCCATGATGTGTGGGTTCCAATGCTCAGCGCTTCGTGTTTCGGAGTTGGCTAATGTTATTGATTTGTAATTAGCCTGATATGTAATTAGTTGACAAAGAATTCATTTATTCATACGGAATATCCAGGGGGATGGGATACATGTAATATTAAAATGACATGCAAGGTGTCAGGCTGTCTGTCACAACATACAGTCCCGATAGCCCATTATTTCCTTCAGTTAAATATTGGGAAGGCAGCACTATTGTCAGCACTGTTGTCAGTTGCCACTCAACTATTATGTTTGTTTACCTCACTGACTATTTCTTAAACCCCCCCCCCCCCCCCAAATTCCTTAAACAGGTTGAATAGAAATGTCCCCAATCTCGTTTTTTTAATTGAACACGTAGATGAACATCCTCAAGGAGTGTAATCAGATGGAAACTGATTCAGATGCGATGTTTAAGAGCTTGTTCAAAGAAGGGGCATATTTTAAAGGAGTGACAGACATATGTGCAGGGGAATGTGTGAGGAGGTTATTATTTGTCTTTAGTTTTAGCTTTAACCAGGACATCTCAAGATTCAAAGTTTAATATAGTAAATGTGCTGATACTGACTCCAACCAGCCACGTAATGAATATCTTCCATTCCGGAGGCTTTATTTTTCTGATGCCATTTAAACTTTACGTGGATTTCAATCACTTCAATGTAAAAGTAATTGGGAACGGGGAACATTGGAACAAAAATTTGCCCTCGGTACATATTAACTGTAATATAATAATTGCATGTTGGTAGTTGCAATCAAAACAAAGATCTTGTTATCATTGTTGTGTTCTGAATACCACAGAAAATATTATGTACTCAAGATCACATTAAATAGAATATTATTGCTTAAATATATAGTTATTCGACTTGGCATTTTGGAAAAGTTCCAGTTGAGAGGAAGACAGCAAAATACTGAAAATATTGGGGGTGAAAATGACTTCAGGACAGGTTGTTTGGAAAATGAAGAAAAAGGTAACAAAATACATACAGTTGAGTGAGTATCATTTTATGGATGAGAAATTGTGTTCAACCAAATGACAACTTCTTTGACAAAGTAACTAGCATGTTAGATAACAAGGAAGCCGATGGATGTGGCAAATTTTGTTATCCAATATTTGGTCCGTGAAGGGCCCCATAAAAGATTACCGCGTTAGATAAGCACCTGTGGACTTGAACGTAATAGGTTAAGTCCAGGGGGTCAGACATGGGGCTTTATGTGTGGGCCAGATATATTGTCAGTGCAGAGGGGCTAGGAGCAAGGCCAAGTGTGCATCCTGAGTCAAGGTCTGGGATAGTACTAGGTGTGCAGTCAAAGCTGGGACAATGGGTGTTCAACACTGGGAACCTAACAGGAAAGCAGCTATGATCAGGGTAGAATAGGGGCCAGGTGTAAGGCTGGACTCGGGTTCAGAAATGAGAGAAGGAGTCAGGGTTAGGAGGAGTAACAGGTGTGCAGTGAGACCCAGGTTGGTCAACATGGGCCAAGTGCTTGATTATAATCTGATTTCCAAACATGAATACATTAAGATCATTCATGTGCTGCACCTGTTGATCAGAGCCTGGCTCTACTGTGGAATGTAATTTAGCCTAACCTTATAGCTAATCCAATTTAAAGCATAAATATTGCATTCAAGTGAGTTAAAAGACTCGCTACAGTATACACCAGATTGCACAATTTCAAGCTGAAAAGTGCAAAAGCTCTGTACCAAAAGCTCTGTACCCCCTTCAACACTCTCCCCCCCACACACTCCCCCCACCCCCATTCATGGTTTTCATTGTGGGGGGGGATAGGAGGGAGGTTACATTTTTTTAATCGTTATTTTCATTGTGGGGGGGTGGGATAGGGGGGAGGTGAGGAGTGGGGGAACAGGGGGGAGGATGGGGTAGGGAGGGTAGAGGGAGGGGAAAGTGTGGAGGGAGTGTGGGGGAGGTGGGGGATAGAGGGAGAGGAGGGGGCAGTGGGTGAGGTATGGAGTGGAGGGTAGAGGGAGTGGGCAGTGGGGAAGGTGAGGAAAGAGAGTGGGGGAGTGGGACAGGGGGAGGTGAGGAGTTGGCGCAGGGAGATAGAGGAAGGGGAGGGGTTATGGAGGGAGGGAGTTCACCTCCCCCCTATCCCACAAGGGCCACATCTAACTCCCTCTTAAATATAGCCAATGAACTGGCCTCAACTACCTTCTGTGGCAGAAAATTCCACAGATTCACCACTCTCTCTAGACCATGTGGGACCCGTTGGGCCCCGTTCCCCCAGTGCAATATTCCACCAAACTGCGGAGTGCGGCTGATGGGTTCCCGTTGTGACGCCAGAGATCCCTGTTTATACGCGAGTGACGGCAACCCTCACCCACCTGCGCAGGCACGGCCAGTAAGTGGGAGTGCAACTGCGACCATTTGAAAGTTTTAAATGGCAATAACGTAAAATTAACCTGGAGCTGGGGGAAGGGGAGGTAGAGGCCGAGGCCAAGGCTGCGGCCTAGTCCTTGCCCCAGATCCCGCTCCTCTCCCTCACCACAGGCCCGGAGCAGCAGCGCCGCCGCCCCCAGGCCTAGCCCCAGCCTCAGCGCTGCTGTCATTTCAAATCACGCACGCGCGGGGAGACTTTGTTATTTTAAAATCCGTACACGCGGATATCCTCTCCCATCCATAACCCCTCTCCCCTCCATAACCTCTCTCCCCTCCATAACCCCTCTCCCTCAATCCCCCTGACCCCCCACCCCTCACCTCCCCCCTATCCCACCCAATCGCAATTAAAATTGCGATGTATTTTTAAAAAGGCAAGCATCCCCCCCCCCCCCCCCCAATGAAAGTCGCGTTTTAAAAAAATTCTTATTGAAAATCTCATTTTTTCTTTTAAAAATCTGAACAGTGTTAGCTGTTAATGAAAACGGAAGATTTTTTAAAAAAATAGCAATTTTTACTTAAATGAGATTCGGGATCCCATTTTGACGTCGCTGAAGGGCAGGGCGTGGAAAAATGTGGAAAAAAATGGCTTTTGTAAAGTTTAAAATGGCAATAACGTAAAATATAACATCAATCCGAACGAAACCTGTCTCTTTTACATCCCAGGACAATGGTGAGTAGGTTGGGCCAAAGATTGTAGTGCTATCGTGTACCATTTTGGTAGAGTTTTAAAATGTCACTCATGCACACGCACACAGAGTTTTAGTAATATACTAGACCAAGTGGGACCCATTGAGTCCCGTTCCCCCAACGCAATATTGCACCACTCACCCATAGCCCCCAACTGCACCGGCGCGGTTGAGGGGTTCCCATTGTGATGCCAGATATCCCCGTTGTGACATGGGTCACAGCAACCCTCCCCCAACTGCGCTTCGCCATCCCTCTTCCTACCCCCATCCTCCTCCATTCACCCTCAGCCCCCAGCAATCCCTTCCCCTCCTCTTCACCCTCCCTCTTCTTTCCCCTCTTGTCCTCTCCTCCCGCACTCCCTCCCTCACCTCTCCCACCCTCTCCTTTCCCCTACACTCAGTCACTCCCACCCTCCCTCCATAACCCCTCTCTCTTCCCTACCCCCTCCTCTCCCTTTATCTCCCTTCTCCCGCAGTCCTCACCTCCCTTATCCCACTCTCCCACTCTCCATCCTCAGCTCCCCAATGCCCTCCTCTCCCTGTATCCCCCACTCCCTACCTCCCCCACTCCCCCTTCCTCTCCTCTATCCCCCTCCTCATCACTCTTCCTCCTCACCTCCCCACTTTCTCCTCCCTCTCCCCTCCTTACCCCCTTCCTCTACGTCTATCCCCCTGTCCCTCTCCCCTCACCTCCCTCTATCCCACCCAACAATGAAAATGGAGATGTTTTGTTTTAAATGAATCCTCCCCCATCCCACTCCCCCCCCCCCCCCCACAATGAAAATTGTGATGTTTTATTTTAAATGTGAGGTGGAACACTGCTGACGGGGTGGGCAAGTGGAAAATTGTTTTTTTTAAGTGGTTTTTGTAAAGTTTAAAATGTCAATAACTTGTAAAATATACCATCAATCTGAAGGAAACTTGTTTAATTTACATCACAGGACAATGGTGAGTAAGGTGGGCCAAAAATTGTAGCGCTATCGTGTAGCGTTTTTGCGCTAATATAGAAACAAACAAGATGAGATTTTTAGTAATATATAGATAGATACATGGGCCAAACACGGGCAGATGGGACGAGAGTGGATGGGATGTCTTGGTCTGCATGGACAAGTTGGGCCGAAGAGCCTATTTAGGTGCTGCGTGACTGCGACTCTAAATGTGAATGTATTGTTTTCAACTCCCTCTAGTGGTCAGATGATAAGAAAAATAATATACCATCATCAGATGACAAGAAAAATAAAATGCTTTGCAGAAACACATGTCAAACTGTTGATCTGCAAGTATTTTTGCATGATGTTTGCAGAAGCAAAATGGTGTTGATAACAAGATTTTCATAGCAATATGCACCTCCTGTCTCAAGAAATATAATACTTGCTGCTTCATGTTCAGGTAATTTTGGCGCTATTTAGGTTTGATATCTCTCAGCATCCTTGCATCTTTTCACTCATGGTTGCCTGCTGCTCCATTTCATTTTATAGTTTCCCAGGTTGTTTCCATGCTGTGAGGTTGTAGGTATGAGGTTGAGGTTGTAGATACGAGACGTGCTCGGTTTGAAACCTTCGGTGGTGATGAAGGTTTGTGTGGTGATGAAGGTTTGTTTCTCAGACTGGAGGTCTATGAGACCCGTGGTGTCATTCAGGGATCAGTGCTGCATCACCTGTTAGTTTTATATCAACCATTGGGATGAGAATATAGGTGACGTGCTGAGTAGGTTTACTGATGACATCAGTGTTGGTGGTGTAGTGTACAATGAAAAAGGCAGTCTGAGCTGAACAGGATGTAATCATGAAAAGTGGCCTATTCTGAGAAATGCTTTAAAGATGTTCAGCGTTGTGGTCAATGTGAATACTACATTCGAAAATAAGATTTACTCTTAGCCTTTAGAGATACAGCATGGTAACAAGCTCTTCAGCCCACCGCCTCCGTGCAGACCCAGCGATCACTCCTTACACTATCCTACGCGAGGAACACTTTTTCACAATTTTACCGAAGCCAATTAACCTATAACCCTCCAAGTCTTTGGAGTATGTGAGGAAACACCGCGGTCATGGGGAGAACATCCAAACTTCATATAGACAACACCCGTAGTCAGCTTCGAACCCGGGTCTCTAGCACTGCAAGGCAGCAACTCTACCGCTGCGCCACTATGCCGCCCAAGATAACAAAAATAAAAGCTACATAGTTAGTGCATTGAGGTTGGTGCAAAATCAGTCATTCAGCAACTAAACCAAGCAGTCAATGAAAGTTTAAGGAAGGAATAACCAATATCAAGCTTTTTTGGTTATCGGTGCAGATCTGGCCTTGAACTGTTTCCATTTGAAGAACTCAGTGTATGACAGTAACCTATCTCTTTAGTTTGTAGCAGGGGTTGTGGCCGGGACGCATAGGGGCCGGGACGCATGTATGTGAGCGTATGGTGGGCCACATCTATCACATGGACACATGGATCCCGCCCCGGATGGCAGGCATCAAATCACGTGTTTACAAAAGGTAGACAAAAATGCTGGAGAAACTCAGCGGGTGAGGCCGGCTCATGCAATCCTTGCATGTCTCACCCGCTGAGTTTCTCCAGCATTTTTGTCTACATTCGATTTTTCCAGCATCTGCAGTTCTTTCTTAAACGTGTTCACAGAAGGTGCGCGGCCGTGCTGGCGGCTTTGTGCAGGATGAGGTACAGCCAGATTTCGGCTGCTGCTCAATGCGCCCGGCCGCGGCTCGGGGTGCTCGGCGGGTTAGATGATTACGGGGACTGGATGATTTCAGGTTACGGGCCGCTTTCGGCCCGGGGGCCGTAGGTTGCCGACCCATGATAAGCTTATGCTATTCAGTAAATTACATTTTACTGCAGTATCCAGTGGAGGTCATATCAGAAATTTTGTACAAAATAGAATAAACATACCTCACTATGCGGTTAGGCAAGACACCAGTGGAATAAATAGTCATGCTCATTTTCTTCTAAACTAATAACAAATTAGAGTATACCCCATATAATTTTAAAATATTTTGTATATGGATGTGCCACACAGGCATTCAGAAGACCACAAAGCAACTTATATTGTTGATAGTTTTTGCACTTGCATTGTGAATGCTGGGGTTAAATTTCTTGAAATAGCGTTTTCATACTCTTTCATTAAAGATAATTCATTTAATAGGACACTGGAACGTCAGCTCCTTAGTGTTAGAGAGACAGGTTATATTTCTACCACTTAAATCAAGCATTCTCAGACAACCTCAGGTCTTTGATAGCCATGCTTGTGTGGTTGCTATATTAAAGCAGGAGTTTAATCACAGACATTGAACCATCAAAGAAACTTTACAGTGGGAGAGAATTCAAAATACATCATGGCTTCTATAAATACTGTTCAATTCTGGCACAATTAGAGTTTGTCTTAATGCACTTTCTGTTCTCTTGCAGAATGGATCCCAACCTTGTTTGATAGTAATGGCATTTTTATGACTCTATGACACACATATGATCATAGTTGATGGCATTTTTCTCCTTCTGCAGATCACAGGTGTTGTCCTATTGGCCGTTGGAGTATGGGGTAAACTCACGTTGGGGACCTACATCTCTCTTGTTGCTGAAAATTCCACAAATGCACCGTATGTGCTCATTGGGACTGGCACCACCATTGTTGTTTTTGGCCTATTTGGTTGCTTTGCAACATGTCGTGGAAGCCCATGGATGCTGAAACTTGTGAGTGTAAAGTCATTTGGTTGTAAGATTAATTTTAACATTCTGTTAATTTGCTAATTTGAGAATATAATTAAAAAAGAATTATTCAAGCATTTTGACAAGTCTGACATGTTGTCAAAGATGGTGAAATGATGCTATTTCAAATGCATATGTAGCTGTTTTTCTGTCCCAGTTTCTCAAGACAATGCACTGCACAATGGTAAATTCCTGCATATTATATTGCTTTCACTTACACATTCTCACCCTTACCTCAACTTCCAGACAGGGTATAAGTGGGGAGGACAGGGTTGATGTATAAGGAGAACAATATGCAGGATTTAGTTCCCCTGCCTTATAATATACAAACTAAATGGTCAGGAAGGGAAACATTTACAGGTTCCCCAATTTAAAAGGTGGAAATGCTCATCCTAGGGATGTTGGCCAATCTATGTGCAAATGATAAACTAGCGGACATAAAATCTCTTCTATAAATTGCTGTTATTTTAACATTTTTAAATAAGCTAGAAGAAGACATTCTTCTTTTCCATATTTGTGTAGGCAACACATAGATTTACACAACATAGAAAACAGTCCTCTGACACGCAAAAGTTCATGCCAATTGACAAACCACTCATTTTAACTAATGCTTTTTTTCTTCTTCCCATCAACTCCCTCCTCTCGAGATTCTCCCACGCATCTTCACTCTAGGGGCAACTTACAGTCGTCAGGAGAAACGTAGGCAGTTACAGGGCGAATGTGCAAACCACACAAATAGCACTGAATCAGAAAGTAATTTCACTGGTGCTCTGAGGTGGCAGGTCAAACAGCTGAGCTACTGTTTTGTCCCAGGGTAAGTTAGTGAGTGAGCAACTGGTACCTTAATGTCTGCAGGCATGGGTCAAATGCCATACAGACGCTTGATATTATGCGATTCATGATGCGATTCATTCCTTATGAGCAACAGGTGCACACTACCTGCAACAGCACAAATACATCTATGAACAAAACACAGTAGATGTTGACTCCCACAACTCACAAAATAGATGTTGACATGGATAGAACAGGTTTGGAGGGATATGGAACAAATGCTGGCAGGTGGGACTAGTAGTGGGACGTGTTGGCCGGTGTAGGCAAATTGGGCCGAAGGGCCTGTTTCCACATTGTATCACTCTGTGACTCTATGACACACATATGATCACTTGTTCTCTTCTGCGATACTGAGTTGATGCTGCATCACACTGATTTCTCAACACTTTTTTAATATTGATGGAATGTACCTATTCCCACTGAGACTGATTGAAAGTGCATTCCTCTTCCTTGCTCAAGGTACAGTATGTATTTTACTATCTCCCTGCAGTATAGTTGTGCATCGTTAATGCCTATTGAGTTGGGATGATATGAAAATCCACTGCTACAGTGATCAGTACTACTTGGCTTATTTGATTAAGGCTGAGCCATCCCAACCATGTGATTTGCAATTGGTGAGCATTTAGAGATTCTGTAGCTGGCATCAGCATCTATGTAACCAAATAGAACATAGAACAGTACAGCACAAGAACAGGCCCTTTGGCCCACAATAACTGTGCTGCATAATGCCAAGTGCATCACTTATCTACCTGCACATAACCCATATCCTTCCATTTCCTGCATATCCATCTGCCTAGTCAAATCTCTTTAAATGCTTCTAATGTATCTGCTTCAACCACCACCCCTGGCAGAGCATTCCGGACATTCACCACCCTCTGTGTTAAAAAAAAACTTGCTCCGCACATCTTCTTTAAACTTTGCTCCATGCCATTGCTAGGCAAATAGAAAATGTGGTCAGATGCACTTTCCTGATAGTTATGCGGCCATCATGTAAAGACATTATTTGGACTCAGCCTGAATACTTTCTTATGCACAGATGACAATGACATACACTCGCTGGCACACATTGATTTGCTTGAGGTGTAAAAGGCATCTGTTGATCTTATCTGCTCAGTAGAGGAGAGTAGAGGAGAGAAATTCAGCTACAGAGCAAAGGAAAAAAATCTTAATGTTCCATGGAAAACCAAAATCTTGAAACATATTCCTGATATTAGTTGCACAGTGAAACTCCCTAGAATGTCAGGTGCTGGGACACACAGACACATTTTCAGCTGCATCGTGTTGCAGAAGCAGCATGTTTTGCGATTAATCTGGTCAATGACCTTAAATGTACTCACTTTTAGACTTCTCTGTTTCTAGTATGCCATGTTCCTCTCGCTGGTGTTCTTGGCAGAGCTGGTGGCTGGAATTTCGGGATTTGTATTTCGACATGAGGTACGTGTGTTTCGAAATAGCAAGGGGCACTTTTTTTTAAACTACAAAACTTATGACTTTGGTGAACTGGGGAGTGTTAAGAGTTCCTCTCTTTCTAGAATTTAGTAAGGTTTTTCATTTACCATTCAGCATTTAGTTTAAATTTCTTCCATGATCTTCAATGTTTCTCAGTCAATCGCAGTCATCTCAACAAGCTGCTTGCACGTGGCAGTTGCATAGTTAATCGGATGGCTTTTCTGTAACTGGTCGAATAAATCATTAAATAAATGACATTAATTAAGTTTGAATTGCAGGTTAAATGTGAGACAGGGTAGGTTGTCAGTCTGGACTGAAAAATGTGTATTTTTGTGGATGCTAAAACTATCTCGAGCAAACATATCTGCCAAAATGTTTTCCATTTCAAATCACTGACACAGAAGAGACGGTGAAACTTCTGGATAGTTGGTGCTCAGTACTATTACACATATTACCCACCTCACTCTCTCCCTCATGCACCTGACTCATCTGCAGAATGGTTTGGTCTACATATGGAAAACGAAGGTCAAGCAGCATCGGTGGAAAGAGAAACAAAACTAACATTTCAGGTCAAGGGGTCTGACAAAATTGAAATATTAATTTTTTTATGCACAGTTACTACATGACCTACTGTGTCTTTCCAGCATTCTCTGTTTTTATTTCACATTTCCAGCATCTGCAGTTTTTTTATATTAAAGTGGTTTGAAATATTCTGTTATACAGTAGGTGTAATAAAAACAGTATTAGCAGCATATTTTGTTCTTTGTCTAAATAGTGTATATTCTTTTTGCCCTTCTGCAGATTAAAGATATTTTTCTCAAGACTTACACTGATGCTGTTCATAATTACAATGGAAAGGATGAGCAAAGCCATGCTGTTGATGATGTGCAGAATAGTGTAAGTTTATTACTTCAATTTTCTTTTAAAAGTAGATTACTGAAGGCAGCTGGCTGCAGCAAATGGCATGATTTATAAAATATGAGACCAGAACATGGTTTGCCTGACATAGCTGTAGTTTGGAAATTGGAAATTGCTCATCTGATAATTTGTGTTGCCATTTTTTTAAAATATAATGATATATGGACACACTGATCTGTTTGTAGTAAATGCGTACTATGTTCTGTGTGCTGAAGCAAAGCAAGAATTTCATTGTCCTATCAGGGACACATGACAATAAACTCACTTGAACTTGGATAAATCATAGTCTCCAGCAAACTTGTGTAGTAATTTCATTTTTCTGCATGGTTATTTGAGTTAATGTTATAAAGTCATAGCTGTGGTAATAGTTGGGCCATTGGAATCAATACTGCAAGTTAGCGCTGCATGTTCTTCCCAGTGATGGATCAACTACCATCCGATATAATTGCTCTACTCTTTTAAATCACTTTTCTACTTGAATTTGACATAATTGTATTTGTGTGGTATATCTGCTCAGTTTTTCAAAGCTTTTCACTGTACCTTGGTACCTACAATAATAATAAACCTGGAACTAATATGCCAGGTGTGAGGCAACTTAATTATTCTAGACTCCTGTCTCTAAAATAATTAGCTGGTTTATTCACTGAGGGGTTGCTTGCTGTAAATAAATTTCCTGATAGCAATGCATTTAAGAATTATCTCCTCTTCTTTAAGATCAATGTAAAGACGAAGTATGGTATATTATGTCCTCAGGTTTTCACCCCATTTTCTTCTTTGGTTCTCTCTCTGTGATTCTTGCCGTCAGCATTGACAAACGTATACAAATTGATCGTTCATCTTTTCCAGCTGCACTGCTGTGGTATACAAAACTACACAAACTGGAGCACCAGCATCTATTGGCCTAAGCATGGCTTTCCTCAGAGTTGCTGTATAAAAAGCAGTGACTGCAACCCAGAGGATTTACGGAACATGACTATCGCTGCCACCAAAGTCCACCAGCAGGTATGTATTTAGTCATGGGTTACACAAAAAGCTGGAGAAACTCAGCGGGTGCAGCAGCATCTAAGGAGCGAAGGAGATAGGCGACGTTTCGGGTCGAGACCCTTCTTCAGACTCATGCCAAGTTTGAAAACATACAGGGACCTTGGGCATTTTATCCTGTAGCAAAGATTTGCTTTTGTATGTAATTGCCCTTTATTTTGGAATCCACAAGAAAACTGAAATATGTTATAAAAAGAGCTTCTAATCGTATATTAACCTTTGGATACCAAAGATTACAATTAATGTCTTAGTCACAAACATTATAGACAGTCTATTAAATCCCAAAATCAAAATCAGTTTTTGTGGTGATTCCGTGAGGAAAGAATGTAAGGAAACAAGTCAGAGTGAATATCCTATGATGTGAAATTAGGCCATTCAGACCATTGAGTTTGCTTCGCTATACACTCTATAACCATATACACTCTTGGAGTTGAGAAGAATGAAGAATGCTTTGAAACATTATTAAATGGTTTGACAAAGCTGTTTCCTTGAGTTGGAGAGTCCGTAACCACAGTCTCAGAATAAAGGCTAAGTAATTTTGTGAGTGGGATGTGTAGTGAATCTTTGGAATTCTCTACCCTAGAAAAGTATGGACACTGAACTAAACCCAGAGTGCTGGAGGAATTTGTCAGATGAGGCAACATCTGTGGAGGGAATGGACAGATGTCCTTTCCCTCCACATAACCTTTCTTCAGACTATTTGTAGTAGGTGGGAGACAGCTAAAGAGAGATGAGGCCAGGTTGGGTGAAGTAAGTGTCAAAGGCTCGTCTGTCCATTCCTCCGCAGACGCTACTTGATTCACTGAGTTCCACCAGCACTGTGTTGTGCTTAAGATTCCTACATCTGTGCCTCTTCCATGTCTCAATGGAAAGGGAACTATTCGCTTCAAGAAAAATCGGTAGAGTTTAGCCCCACCATACTGCCATTATGTAAATTTTGTTTTCAGGTCCATCTTGTCTTTTATTTCTCAATTGCATCTTTTCTATTTTGGTAGTTCCTGGACAATAATTGTTGTACACTCATGCTGCTTATCCAATTCCATATCAAAAAGCACTCTTTATCTTTCCCCTTAGTTTCTGGCCCCTTTTACAGACAAAACTACATGTTTTGTTTTTTTTGCGAGTTTTCTTCAAAAGTTTTCCTTCTTGAGAATATATTTGATTACAAATGTTCACAATTCCCTCAGAGTTCTGATGGATCGGTAGGATTCTGGTGAAACGTGAGCTTGAGCCAACAGACTTGAAGGCACTGGATCTTATTGTACACAGCCTCAGCTGAGATTGCAGTCAGGCCAGTGCAGTGGATTGCAGTGTCCTTGTGCTCAGTTGAGGGAAATTCTAGATGGTGACACAGTGGAAAAATGAACATCTTGGCAAGATGTTATTTTTCAGAAGTAGAGCAGATTCAATAATTGATTTTGAAGGGAGTTGGACAATGTACATAGAAGGAATAAAACTGCAGGGCTTCTGGGAAAGAGTTGTTGAGTGAAAATAATTTAGTTCCATTAAAAAAAATGTGCCATAGGCACAATGCACCAAATAAACTCCCTCTATTATGTAGGATTTTGTGGAAGTAGATAGCAGCTGCTAGGCATGTAACAATTCTTCACAAATTGCAGCATTGAATTGGGAGAAAATTTGAAAGAAATAAAATCTACATGTATGGGGAAAAAAGTAATTGTTTACTGTAATTCTGCGTTGATAGAAGCGAGTAAATATATCAGTAAAATGGATGAAAATAGAAAATATAATTTACTTGTTCATTGATTTGAATTTACAGGGCTGCTATGAGTTGGTGACCAGCTTTATGGAGACAAATATGGGAATTATTGCTGGGGTTGCATTTGGAATTGCCTTTCTACAGGTACAAAAACTATAGAGTTTTTTTCTGACCATGCAACTCAATGTAAAAATTTGTTCATCAAGACCAATAATGGGAACTCTCACACATGCCAGAAAAGTGAATCCATTATCTCACTCGTAGCTGCAGTTAAATTGATTTTCATCTTGTGTAGCATAATTTAAAACAATATTTCCCTTTCCATCCCTTTTCCAACAAATTATATATTTCATTGTAACAAATCATCTCAAATTTCTTTCACAGTCCCCTCTAATCCAACTCTGAGTCGAATGTTTAATTGTCATATATACCAACGACAGAACAATGAAATTGTCCAACCAGCCAATCAACTTGTCTTCAAGATTTAAAGTGTATACATCTGTCTGCCAACATCTCAACTCATTCACAACATCCTACTGTGGCCTCATCTTTTCATTGCTCATGAGCCCAGCTTGTCTTATACTGATCTCCTGTCCCTCTCTAAATGTTCAAGGTTTCAAGGTCAGTACAGTGAAATTTGAGTTACCAGACAGCCATACTAAGTGAAAAGCAACAATACATATAACCACATACAAGTTAACACAAAAATCCATCACAGTGGATTCCACATTCCTCAGTGTGATGGAAGGCAATAAAGTTCAATCTTCTTCCTCTTGTTCTCCCACGGTCGGGGCAGTCAAACCATCCACAGTCAGGGCGATCAAATCCCCCGCAGCCGACGATCGAAGCCCCGGTCGGGATGATCGAAACTCCCGCATCAGGGCGGTTGAAACTCTCTCCGCGGCATGGAGCTCCCGAGTCAGCCTCTTCTTACCAGAGACCGCGGGCTTCACGATGTTAAAGTTCACAGGCCCCACGGTTGGAACTTCGATCCCCAGCAATGGGAGCACAAGCTCCGCGGTTAATGTCCCGCAGACTCCAACAGATTGGAGCGCCCGTCGGTCTCCAAGAAAGGCCGCCAGCCCCACGATGTTAGGCCACAGTGGGGACGGAGATCCGATGCGGAAATGAATCGCATCTCCGTTGAGGTAAGAGATTGAAAAAAAGTTTCCCACAACCAACACCTCCCCCACACCGACTGCCCCATGAAACAAACCAAGGAACACTAAAACATACTTTTTAACACATACTAAAAATAACATAAAGAAAGGACAGACAGACTGTTGGCGAGGTAGCCACTGCTGGTTCTCCAATCTCTCAATCTATCATTCTAAATCTCAACTCTACCACACCTTCTGTCCCATTGGCCCACACTACTTCCTCTGTACTTTGGACATCGTTTATGAATGGATCCACAATGCACTCTCCTCCCATCTTGCATTCAGCTGTCCGTGGCAATCATTCTGGTTGATAGCACCATATTGGTTCATTATATCTAACAGTGGTAATAACATTTAATGCCCTTTTAGTTGCCTGGACTTTCTTCTTAGTTTTTCCAGTCCATCTCCTAGAGCAAAGGGGAAGGATGGACACTTTCAGGGATATTTGTTCCAATATCATAAGACTCTCCCATTTGGTCCTGATCTAAACATAGAGCTGGCTGTGTTTAATAAATTTTACTGCACATGTAAAAGGTTGATAATTTCTTAACCCTGACTTTTTAGTTTAGTTCAGTTTAGCTTAGTTTGTTATTTTCACGTGTACCAAGGTAAAGTGAAATGTTTTTGTTTGCATGCTATCCAGACAGAGAAAAGGCTATACATGAACACAATCAAGCCGTCCACAGTGCACAGATAAAAAATAAAGGGTACAACATTCAGTGCAAGATATCAACAGGTCTGACAGGAAATGAAAGAGAGCATTGCTAGTGTCAGATATGCTGCTGTTGACATAAAGATTAAAAAAAGAACGATTGTAATGGATGATAGCAGATCCTCTTCTAGGACCGCACGCAAAGAGTCGTCATGTTAAGGCGCCATCTTGCTCACGCTCCGGCCCTACCATTTTCAAAACAAAATTACACCAAGCTAAAGGATATAAAAATGTTTCGATTATTATTTGTAAATTTTGTTTTAATCTTTGCAGTTAATTGGAATGTTGCTGGCCTGCTGTTTGTCCCGATTTATCACTGCAAACCAGTATGAAATGGTGTAATACATGCAAGGAAAAGGTGGGTTATTTTTGCAAGTAAAATGTATAGATATTTTGGGTGATGTAACATTCCTGCCCATGATAATTAAATACTGGCCTCATTAATGCATCAATAAGCTAAGA
Source organism: Raja brachyura (assembly GCA_963514005.1). The sequence continues at coordinate 40,177,592 of OY740792.1, read as the reverse complement.
GAGGGAGCGGGGGATCCTCGACAATAAATGCTAGTGAGATGCAAATATTCTCAAAAAAACCCTCACATTTTCTAACAACTTGTTTTCTTTTGCAGGAGACATGATCTAATTAGGCAGTTTGTTATGTAGGATTTGTAGAAGACTAGCCGGCATCCTCAAGCAGAATATTCTTTCTATTATTTGTGGTGCACTGTTTTTTCGCATCGAGCTGTGCAATAAAGGGCAGCTTCTTTTTACCTAGAACATCAAAGCTTTTAAGATGCTGGAGACTGCAGTAGTTTATTTACTTGGTTAACTGAATGGGATTCATACTGTGATATAACAGGTACCATATTTGCTTTATGTGGCTCTGCATGTGGAAACATGAGTTTTATGGGGATGCGGTATGCAGGTGGGTCTAGGCTGTTCAGCAGTGTCACTGGAATTTCTCATTTATTTATAGTGACAAATATTGATGACTTTTTCTCGTAGATATTCGGGTTTTGATTTAATTCATACACTACTGTTGTTCTGCCATGTGGGCTTAGAAATGGGGAAAATGGATTACTGGGGGAAATTATATAATAGTACTGTAGGGCTTGAAGGGAAAGGTAATTGTGATTTCCCTGAATCTAAACTACAATTCAAGTTTTGTAATTAAGGTATCATTAAACATTACTGCTCATGGCACTATATGTGGTCTCCTGCCCTTTGTAAAGTGTAGTTTTACTGTTTGTTACGTGAACCCAGTAAATAATATTGCTTCTATTTTAAGTATTTGTATGTTATCATTTACACTATAATGTAAGTAGCAGGCTGTTAACCAACCATTAACTTATTTGTTTTCTTTTCATTGCCTGTGTAGCAACTGATGCTCCCACGGAATAGGTTATTTAATAAGATGGGACAGTGTTAAGCAACCTTAAAAAACATTTCAGAAGTAAATTGTAGTTGAATTTAATGCATTTTAAAACTGCCACTAGCCAGCATGCCAACATGACTGCAATATTGTGAGCTTTTGTGAATTCTGTATTAATAAAAATTGTTAAGTACAACTGTCTTGAGATCTCTTTTTGTGGTTGTCATGCTTGAACTATATATAATATTTAAAGATACAACATTTTCCTTCAAACCAAACTCTAAGCTTCATTTAATTAAACTTTTTTTAAACCTGGTATTTAAAATTGTGGCATTGTGAAGCCATGATGATTTCAAAGTTACATATCCAAAATCTAGTTGGCAAATGCATAACTTAGAAGATTTTAATGGAGACATTTTCACTTTGATTTCCAGGGGTAAAATAGTTTAATGCTTGTTTTTGCATTGTGCTTTGCATTGTGCTTTGCATTTCCAGTCAGTTTATTAAATTATATTTCATTTATTTAGCAGCATAAGTTTCCTTGGCAATTTTTATCTTTAATGCCACATCAGCAGAAACCACTGATAACACAATTCATGTTATAAAACAATTCGATAAAGCAGTAGTTAATGTTTTAAGGAGAGTTACTGACTTATTCATTGGTCGAATTCTCTGAAGAAGTGCAAGATATTCAAACTTTTAAATATATTTAATATTTCTGTCAGGAGCAGTATTACATACAGGTATGTGCAGTCTACAAACGCCTACATGAGCAAATGCCCATGCTTATTTTCCTTGCTTGCCTAGTCTGAAGTAAAAGTAGATGAAGTCTTTGCTCCTTGATTATGGCACACAGATGACCTCTTTAACACAACTGTGAGAGTTGTTAGCAAGATTTGGTAGAGATCAGCTGCACCAGCCTGGAATGCGTCTGAACCAACATTGTGCAATGATGGCAATTCTAGGAACATATACAGTGCCCTCCATAATGTTTGGACAAAGTCCCATCATTTATTTATTTGCCTCTGTACTCCACAATTTAAGATTTGTAAGAGAAAAAATCACATGTGGTTAAAGTGCACATTGTCAGATTTTAATAAAGGCCATTTTTATACATTTTGGTTTCACCATGTAGAAATTACAGCAGTGTTTATACATAGTCCCCCGTTGTCCCCCGTTTCCCCCCCCCCCCACCATTTCAAGGCACCAAAAATGTTTGGGTCACAGCATTGTCATGTAAATAAAAGTAGGCGTTTTTAGTATGTTGTTGCATATCCTTTGCATGCAATGACTGCTTGAAGTTGTTGCTGGGTGTCTTCTCTGGTGATGCTTTGCCAGGCATGTATTGCAGCCATCTTTAGCTTGTTTTGGGGGCTAGTCCCCTTCAGTTTTCTCTTCAGCATATAAAAGGCATGCTCAATTGGGTTCAGATCGGGTGATTGACTTGGCCACTCAAGAATTGACCATTTTTTAGCTTTGAAAAACTCATTTGTTGTTTTAGCAGTATGTTTGGGATCATTGTCTTGCTGTAGAATGAACCACCGGCCAATGGGTTTTGAGGCATTTGTTTGAACCTGAGCAGATAGGATGTGTCTATACACTTCAGAATTCATTATGCTACTACCATCAGCAGTTGTATCATCAATGAAGATAAGTGAGCCAGAACCTTCAGCAGCCATATATGCCCAGGCAATAACACCCCCACCACCGTGTTTCACAGATGAGGTGGTATGCTTTGGATCTTGGGCAGTTACTTCTCTCCTCCATACTTTGCTCTTGTCATCACTCTGATATGTTAATCATCATCTCATCTGTCCACAAGACCTTTTTGCAGAACTGCGTTTGCTCTTTTAAGTACTTCTTGGCAAACTGTAACCCAGCCATCCTATTTTTGCGGCTAACTAGTGGTTTGCATCTTGCAGTGTAGCCTCTGTATCAATGTTCATGAAGTCTACTGCGGATGGTAGCCATTGACAAATCCACACCTGACTCCTGAAGAGTGTTTCTGATCTGTCGGACAGGTGTTTGGGGATTTTTCATTATTATAAAGAGAATTCTTCTGTCATCAGCTGTGGAGGTCTACCTTGGCCTACCAGTCGCTTTGCGATTAGTAAGCTCACCAGTGCTCTCTTTCTTCTTAATGATGTTCTAAACAGTTGATTTTGATAAGCCTAAGGTTTGCCTGATGTCTCTCACAGTTTCATTTCTCAGTCTCATAATGGCTTATTTGATACAACTTTGGTCCTCATGTGGATAAACAGCAATACAAGTTTCCAAAAGGGATGACAAGACTGGAGGAAAGACTATGTGCTGAGAGCTCTCTTATACCTGCATAAAGGAGGCATTTAAACACACCTGAGCAATTATAAACACCTGTGAAGCCCTGTGTCATTATGGTGCCCATGAAATGGGGGGGACTATGTATAAACACAGCTGTAATTTCTACATGGTGAAACCAAAATGTATTAACATACCCTTTAATAAAATCTGACAATGTGCACTTTAACCACATGTGATTTTTTTCTATTACTAATCTCAAATTGTGGAGTACAGAAGCAAATAAATAAATGATGGGTCTTTGTCCCAAACATTATGGAGGGCACTGTATCTTTTTGTCTGCATTAGTTTTCTCTATTAAAATTGTACTTAAAATAATGTTTCATGCTGGCTTTATGGATTGAATAAAACTGAATCTGTACGTTTCTGCTCAAGGAATGATACCACAGACAGGCACTACGCAAGGCACACTTATTTTCAAAGCCTTAAAAACATTCATAATATAGTAGATTTAGTGAAGTATAGTAAGTAGATTATAAACAATAGTAAATGGGTGAGACCATTGGATAAGAATATCTGACTCAAGGCACTGACTGGAAGCTAATGTAAGCTTACAAGCACAGTGATAAAGGGTGAGTCTGAATAAACACAGTAGTTTAACTGTCAGTGATTATCAATGAGCTAGGGAGAACTGTGACAGGCAAATAAAAGTACTGTGGTAGATAGCAACTTCCATCACTGCAACAGGAGGTGATGAGAGAGACCATAAGATCTAGACAATCTGTCAACAGATGGAATAGAAGCTGCCAGTACCCACAAAAGTCTACACCCAGCACAATAACCAGAGTGCAGCCCTGCAGGCTCACACCCCAGTAGAACAACTGCACATTTGACCAGGCCTGTATAATATCAACTTTCAAAGTCAGTCTTCCCCCATCAAGCTGTATGGTGATTCAACACCAGGTTTGTGTCAGGTTCTTATAGCATCCTGACCCTTGGGCATCATTGAAGGCCAATTATTTCCCTAATGCTTTGATGAGAAGCTTTATTTTCATTTTACCCATTCCCAGTTCCAGTAGCTTGCTTTCTATTCACTTTCCCTATCATACCCTATTGTATAAGGAGTCATAGAAAACTTAATTCATTGAGTTTATGCTATTAGAAAAAGTGTTATCCAGCCGATTCCACCTTCTGCCCAAGATCTCTCGCTCTTCAGGTCATGGTTCTTTATGCACAAATCCAAGTACTGTTCATGTGTTGTGAGGGCTTATGTCTCTACTACTCTTTCAAACAGCGAATACCACATCCTTTACAACCTCTGCATGAAAACTTGTTGCTCATCTTTTTTCTCATCCTCTGCCATTATATTGAATGTATAGAACAAAGAACAGTACAGCACAGGAACAGGCCCCTCGCCCACAACTTGTGTGCCAAACATGATGCCAAGACCAACTCTTATCCGTCTGCATATAATTGTTATCTCTCCGTTCCCTACACATCCATATGCCTATCCAAAAGCCTATTAAATGCCACTATCATATCTGCCTCAACTACCACCCCAGCGGGTTCCAGCTATTCACTTTCATCTGTGTAAAAAAAACTTGTCTGGTACTTCTCCTTTACACTTTGCCCATCTCAGCTTAAAGCTATGCCCTCTAATATATCCACCCTGGGAAAAAGGTTCTGATTGTCTACATTATCTATGCCTCTCAAAAGTTTATATACTTCTGTCAGATCTCCCTGAAACCTCTGGTGTTTCCAGAGAAAACAATGTAAGTATGAATGCTTGAAAACGTTTAACTCCTGCGCAATTCAATGTAGACCCCCCTCATTATTTTATATATAATCTAAAAGGTCACCCAACCTCCTTTGAACCAAAGGAAACAACACAAGTCCATCGAATGTTCCATTTCTGGCAAGGTCCTCGCTAATCTCTACACCTTGTTACGTTCAATCCCTTATTTCCCAATAATGTGGCTGGAACTGTATTAATATTCAAGTGGGATTTTTTGTAAATCCAAACAAAAAGTCAGACACTGGAAATCTGAAAAAAAGAATGCAGGAAAATCTTAGCAGATCAGGCAACAAATGGGGACAGAAATGTGTTTTTGGTCTAGGCCTATTAAATGTTGTATACAGTTCTTGCATAATTTTACTATTATGGGAATAAGAATGTTCTTATTATTCCTATTTATTTTATATTCTTTGCTCCAGTTCACACTCTTCTGCAAACTGACCATACCAACTATATCTTCCTATATCATCCTCTTCATTGTCAATCAGCTGACTATTTGTTCATTGCCTGTGAACCTCTCAATCATGTTCTTTATAACATGACAGAAATATTTCAAATGTCATTAGAAACGGGAATAGTGCCGGAGGATTGGCGTACTGCGCATGTTGTTCCATTGTTTAAAAAGGGTTCAAAGAATAAACCTAGCAATTATAGACCTGTTAGTTTGACGTCAGTGGTGGGCAAATTAATGGAAAGGATACTTAGAGATAATATATATAAGCATCTGGATAAACGGGGTCTGATCAAGAACAGTCAACATGGATTTGTGCCTTGGAAGGTCATGTTTGACAAACCTTCTTGAATTTTTTGAAGAGGTTACTAGGGAAATTGATGAGGGTAAAGCAGTGGATATTGTCCATATGGATTTCAGTTAGGCCTTTGACAAGGTTCCTCATGGAAGGTTGGTTAAGAAGGTTCAATCTTTGGGTGTTAATGGCGGAGTAGCAAGATGGATTCAACAGTGGCTGAATGGGAGATGCCAGAGAGTACTGGTGGATGGCTGTTTGTCAGGTTGGAAGCCGGTGACCAGTGGGGTGCCTCAGGGATCTGTGTTGGGTCCACTGTTGTTTGTCATGTACATCAATGATCTAGATGATGGGGTGGAAAATTAATAAGTGAGTATGCAGATGATACTAAGATAGGTGGTGCTGTGGATAATGAGGTAGATTTTCAAAGTCTACAGAGAGATTTGGGCCATTTGGAAGAGCGGGCTGAAAGATGGCAGATGGAGTTTAATGCTGATAAGTGTGAGGTGCTACATCTTGGCAGGACAAATCAAAATAGGACGTACATGGTAAATGGTAGGGAATTGAGGAATGCTGTGGAACAGAGGGATCTAGGAATAACTGTGCATAGTTCCCTGAAGGTGGAATTGCATGTAGATAGGGTGGTAAAGAATGCTTTTGGTGTGCTGGCCTTTATAAATCAGAGCATTGAATATAGGAGTAGGGAAGTAATGTTAAAATTGTACAAGGCATTGGTGAGATAAATTCTGGAATATGGTGTACAATTTTGGTCGCCTAATTATAGGAAGGATGTCAACAAAATAGAGAGAGTACAGAGGAGGTTTACTAGAATGTTGCCTGGGTTCCAGCAACTAAGTTACAGAGAAAGGTTGAACAAGTTGGGTCTTTATTCTATGGAGCGCAGAAGGTTAAGGGGGGACTTGATTGAGGTCTTTAAAATGATGAAAGGGATAGACAGAGTTGACGTGTATAAGCTTTTCCCATTGAGGGTAGGGAAGATTCAAACAAGAGGGCATGACATGAGAATTAAGGGACAGAAGTTTAGGGGTAACATGAGGGGGAACTTCTTTACTCAGAGAGTGGGGGCTGTGTGGAATGATCTTCCAGCAGAAGTGGTGGAGGCAGGATCGATTGTAACATTTAAAAGTAAAGTGGATAGGTATATGGACGGGTAGGGAATTGAGGGGTATGGTCTGAGTGCAGGTAGATGGGACTAGGGGAAAAATAAATGGTCGGCACGGACTGGAAGGGCCGAGAAGGCCTGTTTCCGTGCTGTAATTGTTTATTAAACGCAAGGTATCATGGTGTAAATAAGCTCTTCTAATCTTCCCCCCAGTCTAGTTCAGTCAATAAAGCACTGAGTCAAGCACTGGAACAACTAATCTTTATTTTTGGATTGAACAACAAATTCCCCTATACGATACCTATACCACCGCGGGTTTGATCCTTATATCTGCCTGGCCAAGCCCTTCAGCCTCGTGCAAGCAGAAACACTACAAAAGGTCATGCAGTCCCAAGCGCTCTTCCAGAAGATCGACAAAGGACCTCGTGGGGGCTGCCTATTATAGGTCCCTGAACCTTGAGGGGCCGAAATACAGAGGGGTGGTCTCTTTACAATCCAATCAAACATATTAATTACAACAATACATTAATGACAGTTACCCAGACCAATAACAGAATCCCATACATTGTTTCAGGAGAAGCTCTGGAAGAAACTAACTTAACTTGAATAATGCAACATTCACTCTCAAATCCAAACAACCTGCCAGGGGCTCAACACTTTCGCCAATCAACAAACAGCAGGGTAACTGTCTAGCAATATTATTTATAATATGTACAATCAGTTTGCAGTAATCCAAACACATCAATGCATTTTACACTTCCTTGGAGGTCCCCTGCAGAAATCTAATTAATTCTGTCAATTGAAGAGATACTCATACATTTCATATTTGCAACATTGATCTGGGCCCTAGACTTACTGGCACCATTCAGAAGCTTGTCTTATTTCTGCAGAGCACATCAGACTTGACCGAAATGGCCTAAGAATGCATGTGTCCTTAATAAATGTTGGTGCTATTACTGCTCTGTTTTAGCCAGAATTTACAATGGGATTTATCAAAGGTCACTCGTTATAAAGAAAAAGCGAACAAAGTGCTGGTTGCATAAACTGTGTATAAATTCTTATCTATATTCATGATCTATGTGTAAAATTATATTTAATCTGAGGAACTAGGGTGCCAGGTATCGGGAGAGCGGAGTGGAACAGCGAGAGAGAGGGAGCAGATGTGAGTGGGAGACAGGGGGAGAGACAGGACTAGTGGAGAGACATTCTCGGCAGCTGCGCGCACACAGACCGGCGCCTCATCCACAGCCAGGATCGAACCCGGATCCCCAGCGCCACAAGCGTTGCCAAACCGCCACTGGACCCCCCTCCCCCCCGAGTGTCCCATCCCCACCCAGAGGGTGGCCGGAGACGTCCGGGACGACAGCCCGGAGCAACAGCCCACAGACCCACAGCCACGCGGAGAAGAAGCGGCAACTCCAGCCCAACCCCGCTCCAAATCCCGAGGAACCCGCTCCCTGATGAGCCTGGGACTGCCAACTGCACCCGCTGCCTCACCCAGTGGCTGCCAGTCAACCCCCCCCCCTTCTCGAGACCCTTGTCCAGAGATGATGCCTGACCCGCCGAGCCACCACAGCACCCCGTGTGCATCCCCGCCGATGACTGCCGCTGCCCCGCCAGCCCAGGGCCACCCCAGACACCTCCGGCAACCCCCGGCCCAGACAGGGGCGGGACACCCGGGAGGGGACGGGGACGGGGACGGCCCAGCAGCAACTCAACAGCGCATGCAGCGCCGGAGACCCGGGCCCGACCCCGACCCCGACCACAGACGAAACACAAGCCTGCCCACTACGCAGCAGCTCAGCTACCAAGAATGTTTATTGCGATTGACCCATGACCTGGGCATGCGCAGTTGGAATACCGAACTCGCTTATCAATTTAAGATAATTGATATACACCACAAAATGCAACGGTTGAGTACTGAACGCTGTGGTGTACCTGAGGTACACTGAGGTACTCAACCCTGAGGTGCCCATCCTGTTAAAGAATATCTGCAAGCCATTTACTTTCACGGCCACTTTTCACTTTTACAGAATGGTTGCAGTATTGGGAGGCCGTCAGGTCCATACCAATTCTATGGAAGAACAATCCAGCTGTTTCCACTCCCTTGCCCTCTCCCATTGGAGTGGCAAAATATTTCCTTTCACGTATCATTCAGCTCCCTTTTGAAAGTTACAGCGGAATCTGTCTCCACTACTACCACTGGCAATGCATTGTAGGGCCTATCCACTCGGCCAATTGAGTCTACTCCGCCATTCAATCATGGATGATCTCTGCCACCTAATCCCATTTTCCTGCTTTCTCCCCATAACCCTTGACACCCGTTCTAATCAAGAACGTGTCTATCTCTGCCTTAAAAATATCAACAGACTTGGCCACCACAGCCCTCTGACGCAATGAGTTCCACAGATTAACTACCCTCTGACCAAGGAAGTTCAATGAAGTCACCACTCAACCTTCTAAACTCCAGCAAGTAGAGGCCCAGTGCTGTCAAACGCTCATCATCTGCTAACCCACTCATTCTTGGAACCATTCTTGTAACCTCCTCTGGACCCTCTCCAGCGCCAGCACATCCTGCCTCAGATATGGGCTCCAAATTTGCTCACAGTACTCCAAATGCAGTCTGACCAGCGCCTTATAGAGCCTCAGCCTTAGTTCTTGATCTTTCTGCCAAAAGGAGCAATTTCTTTCTATCCACTGTCCAATCTTCATGACTTTAAATACCTCTCTCAGATCCTTGTTCAACCTCGTCTGTGGCAAGAACTTCCCTGGTTTTTCCAATCTCTCCACGGAAGTAAAGTCCCTCATTACTGAAATAATTTTCATAAATCTCTCCACCTTCATATCTATATTACTAAAAGTCTGATCTTGACCACTTCCTGTTGTTCTGTATATTGATTTTAGAAAAAACGCTGCCACTTAGGGCTGTGATTTTTGGCCATCTTACTCAGAGTCTCCCTCCGCTGCGCAGGACAAGTGGATGTTTCCCATCGATGAAAAATAAAAGAGTTATTAGTGTTTATAAAATGTTGAGATTCTCTCTCCTGAAGGTCACGCCCCTTCCGGAGGGATGATAAACCCTGGAAGTGTTGAGTGCCTCAGTCAGTCTCTGCAAGATGGGGGAGCGAGAGGGTCACGTCTCTCAGTCTGAGCTGTGAATAACACTGAACACATGTCTACTAAACTGTGAGTGGTTTTACTGACCTGTCAGTGCCCTTAATGTGGTTTGAAAATATAGTTTGGAAATGCTAAAGCTGTGTTGCCTTTGGTTTTGAAATGCTAAAGCTGTGTTGCCTATGGTTTGGAAATGCTAAAGCTGTGTGCCTTTGGTTTAGAAATGCTAAAGCTGTGTTGCCTTTGGTTTGGAAATGCTAAAGCTGTGTTGCCTAATTAAATTTGCCTTGCCGAATTAAAGTTGCCTTGTGTGAGGGATAAAGTGATTAAACCCCACTATTGTAAGGATTCAGGAGAGGATTCTAACTTGTAAACAGGATTCTAGCCGATAGAGGCCAGGGAGAGGATGTTGACATAGCCGGGAGTGGGTTTATCACAACTGTCCTTGGGTGAGGATGGATGGCATAGTATAGCGTAGAAGGGAGTTGATAGATGGGATCCTTGTCAGTAGGGACTAGGGATGAAAGGGACCCTTGTCAGTAGAAACTAGCTTTAGTTCAGATATTAAAAAAACTGAGACGGGTCAGTTGGAGGTGAGAAAACTAGGCCAGGTCAATTGCAACTGGGCATGCTTAATGCAATAAATGAATATTACTTATACGCCCCTAGTCGAGAAATTGCTCATTATCATGAACATGCTATGTATGATGTGGGAGGTACTGGGGGATATACCCATAGACTGTGCACCTCAGTGCTCTGATTGGGAAGAGCCAGAAGGGGAGGTTATGCCAGCAGAATTGTGTGTATAAAGGGGCTTTACTTTTCTGACTTTGGTGTGTCTCAATTTGGAGAGGCACCTGATTCTGCAGATTCGCAAATAAAAAGCATTTCTTGTTTCGATGATTTAGTCTCTGAGCAGTGATTGTGAGCACAAACTATATCTCACACTTGCCTAATTAAATTTGCCTTGCCTAATTAAATTTGCCTTGCCTAATTAAAGTTGCCTTGCCTAATTAAAGTTGCCTTGCCTTCTATATATAATTAAAAGTCTAATCTTGACCACTTCCTGTTTGCGCTTTATATTGATTTTAGAAATAACGCTACCACGTACGGCTGTGATTTTTGGCCATCTTACACAGAGTCCCCCTCCGCTCATCAGGTACCAAGGATTTTTCCCATCGATGAAAAATAAAAGAGTTATTAGTGTTTAAAAAATGTTGAGATTCTCTCTCCTGTCAATCATGCCATGAAGGCCACGCCCCTTCAGGTGCGAGGGGGAGGGACTATAAAACCCAGACGTGTGGGCGTGGCTCAGTCTCTGCAAGATGGAGGAGGGAGAGGTCACGACTCGCTGTCTTTAGTGGCCTTGCACCCTGCTTGAAATGGTATGAAACTGCACTTGAATTTGGTAGCCTTGCACCCTGCTTGAAGTGGTAAAAAACTGCACTTGAATTTGGTGGCCTTGCACCCTGCCTAGTATTTCTTAAAATCTGGCAGCCAGAACTGGACACAATACTCCAACTCTGGCATAACTAGCATTTTATAACAGTTCACCATGACTTCTTGGCTCATGTACCCTTTTGTATAATTCAGCAAATTTGAGTGGAGGAAGCTGAGGGGGGTGGGTCCCGATAAAGGTATACTGATTAGAAGGGAGGTAGATACCGTAAACAGTTGAAAGCTTTACACTATAGCAGAGGTTTAGGGTAAAGTAATGAGAAGTTCAGAAAGGTCTCCTCAATATTGGAGAAATCAAGCAGATTGGTGACTGCTTTGCAGAGCACGTGTGTTTAGTCTGAGGGAAAACTCTGACCTTCCTGTTTGTCTGCCACTTTAATTCTCCATCCCAAGCCCCCTCTAACCTATCAGTCTGTGGCCTCTGGCACTGTTACAATAAGGCTCAATGCACGCTGGAAGATCAGCACTTTTATTTGATCCAATACAGCCTTCTGGAATTAATATGGAACTCTACTACTTCGGATAATTTCATTTCTGTCTGCCTCAGTCACGCATCTGTGATATTACAGTTCAGCGCATTGTTGTATTTCACCTATTTTTCTTTTTTCCCCCTCTGGGAGTGGAGGACAGGCCTGGCTACATCTTCAAGCATGTCATCCTGCTTTCAATACATTGGCATGAACATAGAATTCTACAATCTAAGGCAGCATTTCTCAACAAGGGTTTCCCGGACGTTAGGGTACTGCGAGAGGTCGCGAGGGGTTCCGAGAGAAATAGTAATAAACTAGACCAGGTGTGTCAAACTACTGGCCGCAGCCAGCCCACGAAGGGGTTCAATCCGGCGGGATGATTTCCCCAATGCCAGAGCGGACTGCAGCAGTACCCGGTGCCAAATCGGGCTGCAGATGTCCCCGGTGCTGGGACGTCCTTTTTTAAAAATTTTCAAAAAATACTTTATTCAAGTAATAAATATATACCATACATGAACTGTGCGGAAAATTCATCCGACATTTACGGAGGCTATACAAATTGATCAATACAGTTTATACATTTTTTCAAATTCCACAGATCTGTCCCCCACCCGTGCCACTCATGTGGCCCCCTGGCGTCAGATACCTTCCCTTATTTTGAGGGGCATCTTCACCATACCGTGCCCCCCGTGTCCAGCAGCGGAAGGACCCTAGACTGTGGCCCTCCCCCACCAAGCCTTGGCATTGGCTGCACCGAGCTTCAGTGCGTCCCTCAGCACATACTCCTGCAGTCTGCAGCGGGCCAGTCGGCAACATTCCCTGACGCACATCTCATTCTGCTGGGTGGTGAACAACACTCGGGCAGACCAAAGAGCGTCTTTCACCGAGTTAATGACCTTCCAGCAGCACTCAATGTCAGTCTCTGAATGTGTCCCTGGGAACAGTCCGTAAATCACAGAGTCCTCTGTGACTGAGCTGTTCGGGATAAAGCGTGCCAGGGACCCTTGCATTCTTCTCCAGACTCTTTTTGTAAATCCACACTCTGCGAAGAGGTGGGCAACCGTCTCCTCTCCATAGCAGCCGTCCCGAGGGCAACGTGCGCTGGAAGTGAGGTTCCGACGGTGCAGGAAGGATCTGACTGGGAGGGCTCCCTTCACCGCCAGCCAAGTCAGTTCTTGGTGCTTGTTGGTGAGTTCTGGTGAAGAGGCATTTTGCCAGACAAGCTGGGCAGTCTGCTCAGGGAACCACGCCACCGGATCCATCGAGTCCTTTCCCTGCAGTACCTGCAGGACATTCCGTGCTGACCACTGCCTAATGGACATGTGGTCAAAGGTGTTGGTGGGGCGTCCGTGCTCCCGCTGAGCCGCTGCTCGTGCGTGTGACCCGCCTCCCTAGTCAGCCGCGTACTCCTTATATGGCGTGAGAGGCTGCGGGCTGCCAGCATTGTGACGACTCCTTGACTGACACCTGACCTGACCAATCGAACCCCAGATGCTGCTGGGGGGGGGGGGTCCATATACGGCAAAAGCCAGACAAACGGGTTGGGTGTCGTCCCGCGTGATTGACACCAGGCTGGCCCAATATTGCTGGAGGGGATTCTGGTCAGTCAACTGTGGCCAATGAGGAGGGAGGGGGCGGGCGCTGAGCGGGGTTAGGTTGCGTGGTGCGGAGCGGCTGGGTGCTGGGTTCGAATACTGTGAGGAGAAAAAAACAATATTGTAGTGGGGGCTGCGTGGTGGATACTTTTCTCTTTACACTGTGTGTGGAGGATCATGGCGGAGGAGGGAGCTCAGCCGACTGCAAAGCGTATCTGTTCTAGGCCCTCCCCAGTCTCCCGATCGTCCCAGAAACCCGCACTGACTGGGAGGGGCCCCAACCCAGAGTCTCTCTTGGATGCCAGTGTAAATTGGTGGCGGTGAAGTAAACCTATCGAAACCTATCGAAACAACAATTTGTTTTGCTGTGTCTGCTAATGTTCAATTTCAAATGGTTTATCAATGGAAAGGGTGTGGCTCCCAAAACAATCTCAGCCAAAATAGCATAGTTTTTTCTCTCTCTCATCACAACTTTCTTGCAGCCAATCACAAAAGTAATATTTGCTAGGCAATCTTCTTCATAAGAAATGAAATTCGTAAAGTGAAACACTTTGTAGTTATAGCAGACTGAAACACATGAGAGCAGGTTTAAAAAAACGACGGCAATGAAAGCTGTGGGAGCATGCGAGTGTTCGCGTGTCCACAACTGATCCAACGCTCACGAAGTCGCATTTGCCCAATCCGGCCCGTGGCCTAAAATGAGTTTGACACCCCTGAGCTAGACCAAACATGGGTCCCCCTCCCCCAAAGCAATATTTCCCCAGTAGCACTCACCTATACACAACGCTGGATGTTAAAATGGCGATCCCGGCCAGGCAATCCTCCCCCAACTGCACAGGCACGGCTGACGGGTCTTCGTTGTGATGCCAGAGATCGCCGTTGTAACGCAAGTCAAAATGGCAATCTCAAAATGGCGGCAGGCCTGGCAACCCCCAACTCAGGGGTTCCCTGAGACATGAAAACTATTTCAAGGGTTCCGCAAGGGTAAAAAGGTTGAGAAACACTGATCTAAGGTATCTAACCAACAAACAACCCCTCCCCCCTCACCTTTTTCCCTCCTCTCTTCCCTGTCCCCTGCCTGGATGCACACCCATTTCTCCCACAATCCTGTCCCCTTTTTCCCCTTACCCCTTCCACCTTGATCCTTTCCTCTGGATTTATGTTTTGCTTCTCCTACCTTATTTCACAGACTTTTTTCTTTTCATATCTGGCATTTGTCCATCATCTGCCAATCAATCCCCTTCACATGTATGCACCTATCACCTTAGTCCCACCCCACCTATTTTCCAACCTTTTCTCCCACCACCCCCCTCACCCCACACACACCCCCACTACAATCAGTCGAAAGAAAGTCCGAACCCGAAACATCGCCTATGCATGTCCTCCAGAGACACTGCCTGACGGTTGAGTTACTCCAGCACTTCGTACTTTTTAATGTCATCCTGGTCTGCCTTCTACAATTCCTAGTTCAATGTTCTTTTGTCTCTGTTCTCACTCTCTCATTCACTCATTGACCAGATGACCATTGTCACCCCACTTTCTCACAATCAGAAACTTCCCCCTCCCCCAACCCCATACTTCCTGCAGCCTTACAAACTTCTTTCTGTTCTGGCGAAAGGTATTCAAGCTGAACTCTGTTTCTCTTCCCACAGTTACAGCCTGTCCTAATTATTTTGTTTTTTTAATTCTAGATTTCCAGCATCTGCAGGTTTTTAGTATTTTTCAAGTTTAGATGGGACCTGAGGATGATTATTTTCATCCAGGGAGTATTTGAAATTTGGAGTATGAGGGATTGGTGCTCTCATAACATTTAAGAAGTATATAGATAAGAATCTAAATTACTAAGGCATAGCAAGTGTCAGGCCAAGTGCTGTTAAATAATAGTATAAATGGCATTTAATGTTACCATGGACATGGTGGGCTAAAGGGCTTTAATCTGTTCTGCATGACTGTATGATCCCATATGTCCATTTAATCATATTCTCTTCTGAGAATGATTCTCAAAGGTTCTGTTGGGCATTTTATAAATCAAAGTTTTTTTTTAATTGAATGTCTTACTCCCTAATTTTATTCCATGCTCACACACCAAGAATTCCCCAAATCAAAATCCCTTGCTCATCAATTGACTCTTCCTGACCAGCATGAGGAACGATGCGGTGCAGGGAGAAGAGGCAAATATGTTAAAAGCAGAACAAATTTATGAAAATTGAGAAAGCTTTCATCATCTTTGTATTGTGCTGATTATCTGTGAAAATGCATGAACATTTTGAGAAATACATCAGAACCCATTGAAAGTAGTCCAATCAGCATTATGTCATGGTTAGGAAAGAAACAGCCTTTGGTTCATCCAAAGCACCAAAGGGAATTGATTGGGTGAAATAATGAGGAAAAATATTCTTTTTAAAAATTATAGCATTAAGGTTTACTATAAAATATTGTTTTCTCAGATTTCAAAGAGTGACTGCAAAAAAATGTATTCACTGACAAATTAAATACATGCTAAATAGTGGATAAATATAGTCTAAACGTTGAACACTGAACATTTATTATATGCTATATTATATTATCAACGGGGACTGTGTCAGCTACATCACAATAGAGATCAAGGTTTCACTATATTTAAAATGTTTCCCTGAAAATAAATCTAAAGATATTAATCTTCCCATTTGTTGCTCGAAAGTCTGTCAGTTAATACAGAAGTCTGCAAAAAAACATCAATGAAGGTGAAAATGCAAAATATAAAATAAACTTGTCACTTTTCCCCATTGTTAATGGACTGATCAAATTTAAAATCAGCTTGTACTGATCCGAGATCTGTTCATAATTTCAAAGATAAAACCAATATATACTTGGATATATTAAATATATACCAAGTCATATTAAACTATATGGTAGTGCATTTATTTTAATTGTAAAGCCTATGTGTCTTTGCTTTATTGCAATTAATGTCCCATGAAATACATTGTTTTGAATGGTAAGAAATCATTCAAACTGAACATATTGAGACTTATTTTCATAAATACAGCAAACTATCAGTGACTTAGTCATTGTTAATCAAAATGTTACAGGAGTCAGACAAACTAGAGACAGTTGTATTTAAAGGATCAATGAGTCAAACAAATTTGATTTTGTGGCAGAGAAGGAAGGTTGAGATTAATGTAGCCATTGTATTTCAATGTTTGGAAAATTGATTTCTTGCATGCAAAATATGTTTTCTGCACTCCTCTAACACAGATCTCCAAAAGAGATTGACAGAGTAAGGTAAAAATTGATTAAAGGCAAGACTTGTGCCATTTTGTTCACAGAATCAAGCGCCAAAATGGGGCTAATGCAGATTCCATCTGGAGTGCAAGCTAGGCTCAAAGCCGCAGCATCGTTATTGTGCTGAAACCTGGGAAGCGAGACAGAGCTTAAAGAACTCTCCTGTGGCAACAACAGCTGCTGAAAAAGCTGTTGTGGAACAGAGGGCAAACACAGGGGAGAAGAACCTGGAGCTCTCCTGTGTGCCTAGGCACTTTGCACACTATGGTTTATCTTGATTAACTCCTGTCCTGCAGGTAGCCCCAAGCCACCGTGAAGTGCAGACAGATCACAGGGGGCAGTCATCGCAGCATGAAGCTCAGAAGAGAGCTAAACAAAAAAACTGAACAGTGAAGGAAGCACTCCAGAATCATTTTCCATTACACTGACCATCAAAAACTGAGGCACCAGCGACTGTGTGCGCAAGACATCAATGTCACTGTGCAGGTCCTGTATTTGCCATCTCATTTCCATTACCTGCACAATGCACTCTTAGCTTCTCTGCAATTTTCTGCACTGAAGGTCACCAATTGCCCCAAAAGATTCAGATTTCTGCTGACAGTGGAAGAAACTGTGCTAGCTGTAACATCATTAGCTACATGTCCTCTCTAGGTTACGAATGCCTGACTTATGGACACCCCATATATATGAATGAGCGTTTTGGAGACTGGTGGGATGAGTGGGGATTGATTTATCAGCAGCCGCAGGATTGCATGCATCTTCTGCCAGGCGTGATCGGGGCATTTCTGCAAGCTTTCTCTACCCTCACACCCCCGAGCTGCAGCAATTGGAGGTGGGTGGAGCAGAGCTGGGAGCGCTGTGCAGACTCAGCCGTTCACTCACTGAGTCAGTGAAACCGGCTGGCAGTTCCTCTTCCCACGCCTTCTCGTGCTCTCATCACAGTTCATCCTCTCCCACACACTGTTCTTAGTCATTTTCACTTACAAACAGTTTGGGTTACAAACAATTGTCGGGAACAGGACCTTATCATAACCCAGGGTCTTCCTGTATGCAATGGATCAGAGAAACATCTCCATGTTTCAGATTTATTTCTGTATCTGTATGGAAATATCCAATTCAATTTCTCAAAGAATGCAATTTTACCTGGAAGTGATGTCATATAATCTGGCCTGGATAAAACTGCTTCTATGATGTTTTTAAACATTTTTATGATTTGTGCATATAAAGTTAAAATATTATTTTCATTGGATATGAAATAATTTACTTAAATATAGTCAAAAAAAAAAATAATAATAATCTGCTTTGAAAATCTAGCCAGAAAACTAACCTGTTCTACTTCAGCCAAAATACAGTTGACATCAATCACCCTGTTACTGTAGTTTCTACAACAAATCTACTTCAAAGTAGTTTAGTTTAGAGATAAAATGTGGAAAAAGTCCCTTCGGACCACTGACTTGCACCGATCACCTGTACACTAATTCTGTCATCCCAGTTTTGCATCTTAGACACTAGGAGCAATTTACAGAAGCCAATTAAGTTGCAAGCCTGCCTTTGGAATGTGGGAGGAAACTGGAGCATCTAAAGAACACCCACGCGGTCACAGGGAAACTCATATAGACAGGATCAAACACAGGTCTGATAGAAACATAAAGAATAGGTGCAGGAGTAGGCCATTCAGCCCTTCGAGCCAGCACCCCCATTCAATATGATCATCTAAAATTAGTACCCCGTTCTGCCTTTTTCCCCCATATCCCTTGATTCCCTTAGCCCTAGGAGCTACAGTGCCCTCCATAATGTTTGGGGCAAAGACCCACCATTTATTTATGTTCCTCTGTACTCCACAATTTGAAATTTGTAATAGAAAAGATCACGTGGTTAAAGTGCACATTGTCAGATTTTATTAAAGACCATTTGTATACATTTTAGTTTCACCATATAGAAATTACATCTGTGTTTTGTTTTAAAAACCCATTGTTTTAAAACCCATCCAGTATACATTCCAGGAAATCCTCCTCCTCAACACTGTAAGCAATATGGTTGGCCTGATCTATATCTATCTATCATATCTGTATACTTTTAAAACTCTGTGTGTGTGTGTATGTGTGTGATTTTGCATGTGAAACATATCTCCTTGAAAACCAGATGCCGAAACGGAAACATTTTTACATATTTCAGTAGAGATTTTCCTTGTGATTTTAGAAATCCACTCCTCTGTACATTTGGTACATTATTTTCCCGACTTTTATATTAAAATTGTTGACCAATCTGACCTTTTCTTTAAATCTGACCGCTGCCTAGCTGCTGACGTTACAATAACAGTTTTTACATCTTCTGGTAGACATTTTCCTAATTAGTTCAAAAATCCAATCCTCTATAAATTTGGTCCATTATTTCCCGAGATATTTACTAAAATTTATCGCCAAACTGACATTTTTTTTAATATTAAGGTTGCCCAGCTGCTGACCTCACAATGCTTTTCCTCGTGTCCCCGCCCCCCCGCCGCTCTGGATTAATGCAGCTACTGTCAACGCGCATGCGCAGTTTTCTACAAGGTACGTTAGCCCACCCAACCCCCTTCTTCAAAAGGCGCAGAAAGATCGAGAAAGTTCTGCAGCAAAGACCCTACCGCTCAGCTCTGCTTTTGGATCTTTGGTTGGGCTTCAGAGGTCCCAAGAGCTGCTAAGGCCCGCCGCCCGCTTGCCAAGTTCAAGTCCGCCCTCTCCCTCTCTCTCCCCCCCTCCTCTCCCCCATTCCCTGCCTCCCCTCCTCTCCCCCATCTCCCCCCTCCCCTCTTCCCCCCTCTCTACCCTCCCCCTCTCTCCCTCCTCTTTTCCCTCCCTCTTCCATCCTCCTCCCTGTCTCCCCCACTCCCCCCTCTCTCCCCATCCCCCCTCTCCCCCCCCATCCCCCCTCTCCCCCCCCCCCCCCAGTCTCTCCCTCCCCCCTCCCTCCTCTCACAGACATTTCCCAGATTGTATGAATGTAATTGGGAATTTGAAAAGGGATAATAGCATACCTGGCAATGAATTCTAATAGGTACATTCGGACATAAATCTTTAGCTGAATGCAAAATTAATTTGGTTTGTTTTAAGCTCTTATTCAGCCGTTGCACTGATTTGCCCTTCAGTCCCATTAAAGCATATTTTTTGTCTGTTAGCCATTCCCTATTAATCCTATAAATAGCTACAACTGGCATAAGCACTTTGGTTCCAACATAAACAGCAGCAAATAAGAACTGTGCAGGTAAGTAAAAACTGAAAATGCTGGTATGGCCAAGCAGGTCAAGCAGTGTCTGTGAACAGAGAAAGGGATGTCAGGAGCTAAGTAAGTAAATTATTTTTATTTATATAGCACTTTTTAAATCAAATCACGTTGAAGCCAAGGTGCTTTACAGAGAAGAAATTAGATTTCCATACATCCATATAATAGAAAAAAAGACACAATACACTATAGGATTCAACATGAAACGTCCCCCCACAGCAGAATCCACTGTGAGGGAAGGCATCAAAAAGTCCAATCCTCCTCCTCCTCATAGTCCACCTGAGGTCTATTTCCAGACATCCATATAAAAGAAAAAAGAAAAAAAGACACAATACACTATAGGATTCTACATGAAACGTCCCCCCACAGCAGAATCCACTGTGAGGGAAGGCATCAAAAAGTCCAATCCTCCTCCTCCTCATAGTCCACCCGAGGTCAGGGCCTATTTGTGGCCTCCTCAGCCAGTCCGATTTTTTCAGGCCCTATTTGTCGGGAAGCTAGAACTCCAGCATCGGGTGAACACTCCTCTGTGGCTTGGAAATGTCTGGAGCGGTCGCTTCCTCCCCAGAGACCGCGGCAACCATAGTCCTCAGGCCGCGCTGGTTTGATCTCAGACTCTGGCAATCTGGGATCTCAGGTTCCGCGGTGTTTTAAATCCAGCGCCGCCCGCCCGTGGCTGGACGCCCGCAGCCACAGCTCCTCGTTGTTGGAGTCGGCGGTCACAGCACTCCGGAGCCCACCGCACGGCGACCCGGTAAGGTATCGCCTGCTCCGTGATCATGTCCCAGTGCTGTATCGCCGCCGAAGCTGTAGTCCCGGCAGGAATCGCCGCTCCAGTTTGATGGTAGGCCGCGATTCGGAGGAAAACCGCATCTCCAGCCAGGTAGGACTGGGATTAATAGTTTCGACCTCCCCCCCCGACTCCAAAATAAAAGTTTTAGACACTAAAAAGGGTGAAAAGACGGACTAAAGGGAGGCAGCCATACACAAATGGCGCCTCACTCCTGCACATCCGCCATTACGCCAAAGAGGTCCTCCTGCAGTTGTACAGGGCCTTAGTGAGACCACACCTGGAGTATTGTGTGCAGTTTTGTTCCCCTAATGTGAAGAAGGACATTCTTGCTATTGAGGGAGTGCAGCGTAGGTTTACAAGGTTATTTCCCAGGATGGCGGGACTGTCATATGCTGAGAGAATGGAGCGGCTGGGCTTGTATACTCTGGATTTTAGGATGAGAGGGGATCTTATTGAATAGAATAGAATAGTTTCTTTATTATTGTAACATGAACCATGTACAACGAAATTTAAAAATGTCAGCCAGTCAGTGCACCATTCAAACATTTCTAAAAGCTAACAATACATACAAGGTAAAATATTTAAAAAAAAGATAAACAACTAAAATAAATATGAAAATAGCACACATAAATACCCAACCTTACATCCTTCTGTCGATTTCACAGTGTACCAACCACAGACCCTTAATCCCTGCGTTCCTAGGCGGCTACATTTAGTGCCTTTATAGCAGTGGGGTAAAAACTGTTTTTAAGTCTGTTTGTCCTTGTCCTTGTAGATCTGTACCGTCTGCCTGATGGCAAAAGTTCAAACAGGGAGTGTCCGGGGTGGGAAATGTCCTTTATAATATTCTGGGATTTTTTGATGCAGCGGGAACTGTGGAAGTCCTCCAAGGTAAGGAGAGGGCAGCCAAAAATCCTTTGGGCGTTGTCAATGGCCCTCTGGAGCACTTTCCTCTGAGCCGCAGTGCAGCAGGTGTACCACACGCATACACAGTATGTCAGGATGCTCTCAATGGAGCACCGATAAAAGGACAGCAGCAGTCTCTGAGTGATGTTATTCCCTCAGGCTGTGCAGTCTCTGCTGGACCTTTTTCAGCAGCGCAGAGGTGTTCATGCTCCACGTCAGGTCCTCCTCAATATGGATTCACAGGAAGCGAAAATCCACCACCCTCTCCACACAGTCCCCTCTGTTGATTAGTGGTACCATGTCAGTTTTGTTCTTCCTGAAGTCTATTATTATTTCCTTGGTCTTTAAGGTGTTGAGGAGCAGGTTATTTTCTCCACACCACACTGTCAGCTGTTCCGCCTCATCCCGATAGGCGTACTGGTTGCCCCCGGAGATGAGTCCCACCACCGTAGTGTCATCCGCAAATTTGACAATGGTGTTGCTGTGGTGGGTGGGGGTGCAGTCATGTGTGTAGATGGTGTAGAGCAGGGGGCTCAGCACGCAGCCCTGTGGAGAGCCGGTACTGAGGCTGAGGGCCGTGGATGTGTGATGGCCCATTCTGACTCTGGCTGCGTCCCGACAGGAAGCTATTTATCCACATGCAGGTGGAGTGTGGAAGTCCCAAGTCCCCCAGTTTGTCCACCAGTTTGTGGGGAAGGATAGTATTAAAAGCAGAGCTGTAGTCCACAAAGAGCATCCGCACGTAACTCCCCGCTGCTCCAGGTGGGACAGTGCAGCAAGGAGAGCTGTGGCTACAGTGTCCGCTGTAGATCTATTCGCTCTGTACGCAAACTGGTGGGGGTCAAAGCTTCGGGGCAGGAGTGATGTGATATGACCCCGGACCAGTTTTTCAAAACACTTCATCACCACTGGTGTGAGTGCAACTGGCCGGTAGTCGTTGAGGCTGAAAATGTGGAGTTTTTTGGGCAAGGGGACTATGGTTGCGGACTTCAGACAGAGTGGCACAGTGGACTGGGCCAGAGACTGGTTAAAAATCCTCGTGAAGACTCCAGCCAGCTGGTCTGCGCAGTCCTTCAGCACTCATCCAGAGACGCCGTCAGGTCCAGTAGCCTTCCTTGGATTGATGGCCCACAGCGTGCGCCTCACCTCATGCTCCTCTATCTTGAGGGTTAGGCTGCTGTGGACCATATGGTGTGATATGGCTGTCTTGGGTGGCTCCACTTCAAAGCAAGCAAAGAAGAGGTTCAGCTCCTCTGCCAACGAGGCGTCACCTTCAGCAGCTCCAAGGTTTGTCTTATAGTTGAGAAGATACTGGATCCCCTACCACACATGCCTGCTGTTGTTACTGTCCAGGTGGTCTTCTATCTTCCTCCTGTAGTCTGACTTGGCCTCTCTGATGCCTCTCTTCAGGTTAGCTCGGGCCGTGCTGTATAAAGCCCTATCACCAGACCTAAAAGTTGTTCCTCTCTTTTAACAGCCGCTGGACCTCCCGGGTCATCCAGGGCTTCTGGTTGGGGTAGACCCGGATGCGTTTGTCCACTGTGACCGTGTCCATGCAGAAACATAATTATAAAGGGTTCGGACATGCTAGAGGCAGAAAACATGTACCCAATGTTGGAGGAGTCCAGAACCAGGGGCCACAGTTTAAGAATAAGGGGTAAGCCATTTAGAACGGAGATGAGGAAACACTTTTTCACACAGAGAGTTGTGAGTCTGTGGTTCTCTGCCTCGGAGGGCGGTGGAGGCCGGTCCTCTGGATACTTTCAAAAGAGAGCTAGATAGGGCTCTTAAAGATAGCGGAGTCAGGGGATATGGGGAGAAGGCAGGGACGGGGTACTGATTGGGGATGATCAGCCATGATCACATTGAATGGCAGTGCTGGCTCGAAGGGCCGAAGGGCCTACTCCTGCACCTATTGTCTATTGTTAATTTAGAGAAACAAATGTTTCTACTGCCATTTCTACCATTTCTCCTGCCTGCTTCAACCCACAACCCTGCCCTACCACTGAACTATTGTGGACTTTGTAACCAAAATGCACGACATACTATGGCTTGCACTATTATAGCATGGTTTATCTTGTATTACTCCTAACTCACAGTATACTTAATTCTTGTGTTGATGTGTTTAAAATGCCTGCAAAGCTGCAGCAAGTAAGATTGTCATTGTTCTGATCCTGGTGCATATGTCAATTAACCACTCTTGACTTGACTAACAAGCTGAATGTTTCTGTTTCAGATTTCCAGCAATTGTAGTTCTTTGATTATCACCCGCAACTTCTGAAGGAAGAGTTTACGATTGAACAATGAATTTCAGAGCAGTTCAAATACACTTAAATAATAGCACATTAAAAAAATCACTTTAAAGAATTAGAAATCAAAAAACCATTAAGACAAGGTAAAAAAAAGTACAACATTTACTTTAATGAGCTCAAATGATGATCCCCACAGGAGCCAGCACTGGCATTCATCTGCTGTGAATGCATCCATTTCAGCTGCTGTGTTTAGTGCATTTATGCTCTCCTACTGGGATTTTGCAGCGCTCCAATAGCAAAGCAAGAAGTCAGCTACATCGGCATATGACCTCCACTTCATCTCCAACTGCTGCTTTTCAATCCGCACGCGTATGTGGGAGGCCTGAAGAGTGAGCAGAAAACAACTGGTGATTCTCCACGGAAACATAAGCTAAATCTGAGTACAATTCGCCCCGTTGACTATTAATTGCATCGCAGTCCAATATTCAGTGTCTGTCTTAATATTTAATAATTAGATACTGATGGCAACCATAAATAACATGGATTAAATTAATAAATTTGTAAACTTTATTATTTTACTCCCCTTTGTGCTTAGTCATGGAAGTATTTAATATAGTGTAGCACTATTTAGCTTACATATGAGGGATGAATAGTGGATGAGATGCAAGAACGGCACACATGCATAAAGCAGTTTTTATAGCTCAACTTTTTCAGCTAAGAAAGAAGAATCAAGAAAGAATTATAATTTTAAGTTGGTTCTTAAAATTCCACATTCGTCCTTCTACAGTCAACATTATCTTGTGAACTTACGAATGTGCTATCACTGCAGGGACATTCTTAAGATATTCTTTATGTTTGCTTTGCCTTCCATTAGTAAATGAACAGTAACATGAACAGCAGTCTTCAACATTTCCTCGTAAATTATTGATGTTCCCTGCTCAGCAATTAACTTTTCAGTTATCCCAATCAGTCCCGAGATTGACTCAAACCTAGAAACGCTGTGTAAGAGAGACCATTTTATTTTGAACAAAGGATTTAAAAGTTACTGAGAAAACAAAAGACTGAGCAAGACAGCGGAAGATAAAAAATATGACCTAATTGAAACATACAGAATCTTGATTAGTACAGGTGTCAGAGGTTATGGGGAGAAGGCAGGAGAATGGGATTGGGGGGAGAGATAGATCAGCCATGATTGAATGGCGGAGTAGACGATGGGCTAAATAGCCTAATTCTACTATTCCTTATCACCTTCTGAACCACAAGTATTTTAAAGTGAATTTCTTGTAGTTTCACATAGTGATTGTATCTGGTTCCACCAACTCCACTGGCAGTGGGTTCCAGAAATCGATCACTATTTGTGTTTAAACTTCTCCCCTCAGATCATCCTTAAAATAGCATTCCCATAAACCCATGCCCCATTATATTTGATACCTTACTATGGGAAAAAAATTGTGGCTATCAAACCAAACTATACCTCTTAGAATTATATACATATATATATATGTGTTTTTCAGAAAATAATGCAAGCAGGGAAGGGACAAAAGGGACCATGAAAAACCATTGACACGTCAAATCAAAGAACTCCTCAGGCTTTTATACACACATTAAAAAGAAAAGGGTAACGTGATATAATGTGTATATATACATAGAATCTGGATAAAAAGGTAGATGGCTTGGTAAATTTGCAGTTGACATAAAAATTGGCGGAGTTGCAGATAGTAGAGAAGACAAAGGACAGATTACCATAGTCACCGATATGGACACAAGTTTGGGAGGTGCAAATGCAAGATAAAACTATATAGTTAATGGCAGGACCTTTAACGGCATTGTTGTACAGAGGGATCTTGGGGGTTTAAGTCTATAACTCCCAGAAAGTCGCAACACAAGTAGAGTGGTAAAGAAAACATATGGTATGCTTGCCTTCACCAGTCAGGGCATTGAGTATAAGAGTCAGGAAGTCATGTCCCAACTTTATAGGATTTTGGTTAGGCCACATTTGGGGTGTTGTGTGCAGTGCAGGTCGTTCCATTACAGGAAGTATGTGAATGCTTTAGAAATGGTTAGAAGAGGTTTACCAGGATGCTGCTTGGAGTATAGGGTGTCAGTCTATCTCTATAAAACTCTGATCTTGGATGTGTGTTTATTTGTGTGATGTTCGAGTGTGTTTCACATCTCCTCGAAAACACAACGCACTAACTGTGAAATTTTTACATATTCCGATAGAGATTTGTGCCATTACGTCAATAATCGTCTTATCTGAAAAATTCATGCATTATTTCTCTAGTCATGTATTAAAATGTTCAAAAATTTCAAATTTAGAAAATAAACACGATGGTCTTGCTGATAATGTCACAATGGATCTGACTGCCTGCCGCTGCTCGTGGTGTGAGTGACGTCACCCCTGTTCTGTCTTCTGCACTTCTTGGCTTCTCAACTCTCACTTCCTTAAATTTGTCACATAGCATTTTTAAACTGCTGCTCAGGTCGTGCTGCGTGCTCCGCTGGGCTCTTTGAAGTTATAGAACATGGCAGCGGCAGTCGTTATCGCCACGTGGGCACGGGGAAACTCGGTGGGAAGGTTGCCGTGGCGGCCATTACACCCTCAGGGACAGGCTGTCTAAGGAGACCTGCGATTGCACCATCAATTGCAGGGACTCGGGGAGTCG
Organism: Raja brachyura; assembly: GCA_963514005.1. The sequence continues at coordinate 40,151,037 of OY740792.1, read as the reverse complement.
TGACACCTTTTCCTCGCTGGTGATCCCGATCCCACCTGCCGATCTCTGGCCGTCACGGGGACGTCCTCCTCTCCGTCTCCCCCGCCAGATCGTCGTCTGCCACGTCTGGTGGGTGGCTACCCCTCACGGAAGCCACGATTGGCCGGCTCTGCTGCTTTTGACCATCCTCAGATCACGCCCGCTCACAGACTCCATCGAATCTCCACCGCCTGCTCACCGTGGGCCCCTCAGCCCGCTCACTGTGGGCCCAGCAGCCTTCCCCCCTTCTCTTCACCCTTCTCTCCTTTCTCTCTCTCCCTCCCCCCCCTCTGCCACCTCCTTCCCTCTATCCCCCTCCATCCTCCCCCTCTCCCCTCCCCCTCCCTCCCTTTCCCCCCACTCTCCCCCCAATTCCCCCTCTCTCCCCTCTGTCCCCCTCTCTAGGTCATTAAGTGCGGCCTTTTGAATGAATCCAAATTTTGTAATTGGCCAAATAAAAGATGTCATAAAATGGAGAATCTCTGAATTTCCAAAGCCTGCTTGGGCTCTTTCTGTGAAAGTTGCAAGCTGTGAGTCACAATTCCAAGGAGTCTGAACCCTAGATGGAAGTTGAAAATAAGGTGAGGTCCAGATGTCCTTCCTTTTGTTAATGTGTATGAGGGTTTTGCTGAAGAGCTGAGCAGGTTTGCAAATGCATGATTAGGATGAATTAGCCCTCAACGTAACAGAACAACTTTACGCAATACTCCAAAAGGAAAATCTATATTATTCACTCACTTTGGATGAATCAACTGATACTACTGACTCGGCGCAGGTTTTATACTTCATTCGGGCCATAACAGAAGATTTTCTTTGCTACGAAGAGTTACTCGCTTTGGGCACTCTTACGGGTAGAACACGAGGAATAGATTTCTTGAACAACTTTTGAGATAAATGTTGTGAAGGTGGATTGGATTTGGTTAATTTAGTGAGTGTATGTACAGACGGTGCACCTTCCATGACAGGAAAACGTGAAGGGTTTATTGCACAGATAAAAAAAGTATTGTCAGATCCAGATGCTCTCATTTCTTTTAATTGTATCTTACATCAGCAAAATCTCTGTGCTAAATCTACTATTTTAAGTGACACTTTGCAACAAGTTATGTATTGTTAACTATATTTGTGCAAATGCAACACGGCATCGTAAGTTTCGTAATACGCTAAAGTTGGACGATGAGGCATTCAGTGTAGATTGGCTGTATCATTGTAAAGTGCGTTGGCTATTGCAGGGACAGGTGTTAGCAACATTTTATCTTTGCGATAACAGATAGTTAAATTTCATGAAGAACATAATCAGCATTGTGAATTATTGAAAGAAGATTTCTTTAGAAATACTGCATTTCTGTGTGATATCATATCAAAGCAAAATGACTTGAATGTTTCTTTGAAAGGTAAGTCTATATATGATATGTGGCATAAAAATTCAAGCATTTCGAAAAAAGCTATCTTTTTTCAAAATTCTTCTTCAAAATGAAATTTCAGATGAACATTTTCCCATTAGCGAAGGTCATTGATGAGCAGGAGGATTCATGAGAAATCATTTGAAGAATACGCAGCTGTTATAGACTTATTAATTAAAGAATACAATGAAAGGTTCACTGACTTTGAGAATCATGACATCACACTCAAATTAGCATTTCAACCTCACCCAGTTGATGTCTCCAAGGCTCCTAAAGAACTACAGATGGAATTGATTGAGCTCTCAGAAGATGACATTTTAAAGTCCTTATTTGACGCTAAGAAAGAACCGATTGAAATATGGAAAAATGCAGTAGAATACCCACGTCTTCGGCAACATGCACGATAAATGCTTTCTTGCTTTTCAACCACTTATTGCTGTCAATCTACATTCTCCTACCTACCCCAAATCAAGACGCCCTTAAGATCACAAATGACAGTTACCCATCTAGAAGATCAGCTGAAACTGCGTACCTCCATGCTGCAACCAAATATTCAAATGCTTTCCCTCAAAAAGCACGCACAACAAAGTCATTAAAAGATTAGTTAACTTTAGAATTAACAAAATGTTTTCATTTACTTGAAGTTAGTACATAGTAGTTAGATTTTTACAAAATAATGTACATTTTGAAGTATATCTGATTGAAGTTTCTTGGATGCGGCCTTATTAAATTACAGCTAACTTATGCGGCATTTTATCATGAGAAGGTTCCCCACCCCTGGTCTAGTACATAACAAAAACTCTGATCTTGTTATCTTCCAGTTTGCGCGGTCTTTCTATTTGCGCAAAAATGGTACGCAATAGCGCTATGATTTTTCGCCAGCTTACTCACCGTTCTCCTCTGCTGCGAGTACACCAATTTTCTTTACGATCGGGGATCTAATGTAAAAGTTATTGAGGTTTAAAAATCACGCCTGCGCAGATCGATCTCCTCTCCTGCCAGTCGGCGCCGTGTGGATTGGTCTCCTCCAACTCCGTGGGACAGTCCGCCCCTTCCTGTGCCATCGCATCTTTACTGGAGCTGAGGGACGCTCTGGATTGACAGCGGAGGTTTCCATCGCATCTTTACTGGAGCTGAGGGAGGCCCTGGACGGCTGGCAGAAATCTCTAACCAGACACAATTTTCGGAGGGACCGGACGCAGCCCCGCCCAACCCAGCCCAGCCCAACTCAGCCCGGCATGGAGTCGAAGATGTCGCCAGACGGGTAACGGAGACTTTAAATCTGGAGGAGAACGTCCAGCAACAAGCGCCCGCTGTGAGTCCTCAGGGCACCATCAGCTACAGCCCCTTCCCCTCTGGTCCCCCTCGCTGCCTCCTGACCCCCTCCTCCGTGATATCCCCCTCTGCCCCATCTTTTCTCCAAGCTCTCTTCCCCCCGCCCCTGCACCCACTCCCAGCCCCTGCACCCCCCGCCCACACAAAGCCCCCCGCCCACCCACACACTCCACTCCCCCTCTCCCTCGCTCCACAACACTCGCTGCCCCGTCCCCACAAACCCGCCAACTCCTCCTCCCGCCCCACACCCATCCGCAGCACAACCCCCCGCCCCTACACACCCTCCCCCCCGCCCACACACCCTTCCACCCAACCCCCACAGCCCTCTCCCCCACAACCCCCCCTCCTCCCACCCACTCAAGAGGAAAACTTGCTCCTCAACTTCTCAGAGTACCTTTCCTTGGCAGCTCTGATTCCTCTTCTCAGCTTGCACTTGGCCTGCCTGTAGAGGTCTGCATCTCCATTCCAGTAGGATCTACCGCTGCAAGCGTCAAAATGCCTAAAGCCTAGTCAACGCCTTGTAAAAAACTGAACGATTTGATGAGAGTGTATGGCAGTGATATATTCTCTACAGACAACTGTGTGCTGTTTTGCAAAGCATGTGAGAAAGCAGTGAATCATGAGAAGAAACATTTAGTCTCCCAGCATTCACAGACAGCTAAACACAAGTCGGCGGCAGAGAAACTGAAGGTAGGAAATACGCAAGCTTGTCTCCTCACAACATTTACGTAAGACTCCAGTCGCAAATCTGAGTTTTCGAGTGATCTGGGCAAAGCATTCATTGATGCTGGAATTCCACTGTGGAAATTAGAAAACAAATCTCTCAGCGGTTTTTTAGAGAAATACACAGTGGAATATATACCGAGCGAGTCGTCATTACGGAAAAATTATGTTGACAGAAACTTCAACAGCATTGTGCAGAAAATTAGAGATGAAGTTGCACGCAACAAAATATGGATCTCAATAGACGTGACAACCGATGCTGTGGGAAGATATGTTGCCAATTTGGTCATCGGTACACCGGAGGCAGGTCAAAGAGCACAGCTATTCCTCAGTTGTTTACATCTTCACTTGCTGTACCTTTTACTTGAAGTTCCTGGCGATGTAGGTAAAGACATACAAGGAAAATCTGAGAGAGTGATTTTAGCGAACAAAGATCTTGAAGAAATACAAAACAAAGCTAAAGTTCTCAAAGATAGTTGTAATGCGCAAGATATCAACATGAATGTAGAGATTGTAGCTTGTTTCGGGTATGCACCAGTGACCTTAGCTGGTGTAGAATGAAGTTTTTCACCACTGAAGTATATTCTGTCTGACAGACGGTATAGTTTAACACCAGATAATTTGATAAAAATGTTGGTAGTTATGTGCAACCAGGCAACTTTGGTAGTTTAATATAGTATAACTTTCTATTATCATTTTTAACCATATTTTGGCGGTGGAAATACATGCCTTGTCATGTCTTTTTTGTCAATAAATGCCTTTTTCGTGCCTTTTTTGTAATTTTATTATGCCTTTTTGCCTGCCTATTTCAGAGATTTTTAGTGCCTAAACATCCTGGCTCTAGTTATGAGTCATACTTTGTAGCTACACCACTAGTTTAACAGAAAGCCTCCCTGCCTTTACTCTCTCACTTTTAGAGTAACGTGCTAAGATGCTAAGTTACCTATGCTGTAACGTTAATAAAGTCTTTGGATCTTAATCACGGTGTGTGACATGTTATTCCAACAGCAGAAGCTCAACATGGTGTCAGAGTGTACGGACTCACTCCTTGCTTAATTATATTGCTTTTATTTTAGTTTGTTGTTTTCTCCGGTATATATTGCTATGGCTTCTGCTCTCAGAAAACCAGGGATCATGATGTTTGACGAGGACCTCACAAAAAGGTGGTGCGTATTTGAAGAGGATTTCTCAATTAACATTGAAGCGGCTCACCCTGCTGCTGCTCCCGGTGTTCGAGCGTCAATTCTGCTTAATCTGACAAGCACTAAAGCTGCTCGATCTGTCAGAAGATTTCATTATGAACCAGCTACATTTGACCCGGCTGGTGTCCAGATTGTTCCTGCTGAATCTATCCGAGACCCTGACTGCCTACTACGCAAATTCTGATAGTTATGTGAGTTACGTACTAACTTGGTCATGGAGAGGCGTTTGTTCTTTTCCCGAAGCCAGAGACAGGGAGACCTGTGGAGATGTAAGTCAGTGCATTGAAGTACATTGTTAATCGGTGCGATTTCCGGGATACATGTGATAGCCTAGTCCGTGACCGTTTGGTCTAGGTTGTCCGTAATGATAAATTACGTGACGAGTTACTGCAGGATGCTGACCTTACTCTAGAAGACGGCTGAAAATGCTGAAATGGCTGACGCTCATACAAAAGTTTTAGGACACTCTGCTGGTCGTGAAATTAATGTTGCCGATATGTCTTATCAAATCGCTCGCCGTTCTCCTCAAGTGCCCGACAACTCTATCATGAGATTAATAGACAATTGCTTTAACTGTGGGGGTTCACATGCTGCAGTTCGTGAACGTTGTCCTCTGTATGGAAAATTATGTCGATTTTCCACCAAAATAAATAATTTCTTCAAATGCTGTCGTTCACGTAGCAACAGAGTTCAAACAAGACAATCTGTTAATTCACTTGGCCATGAAAACTTGCTCTCAGAATGCTCTCAACCAGCTCTCGCGGATTTGCAGGCTGCTGGCGAAGATTTTGACTTTGATGTACATTCCTTGTCTGATTTAATGCATAAACAACTAGACCCCAAGGTCACTTTACTCGTTAATGGCAAGAACTTTTATCTGAATGTTGATACCGATGCCAGATGCAATGTGATTTGTCTAGCCGTGTTTAAAAAGTTACGAAAAACAGAGACTGTCACTCCTAAGGCTGCCTCCCTTCTCCCATTTGTAGGAGGTCCAGCGCATCCTATCAGTCAAGTTGAGTTACACTGCTGTCTTCACTCACGTGTCCACAACCTGAGTTTCCATGTTGTTCGTGAGGATGTGCCATCTCTACTAGGTGCCAACGCATGTCAAGACATGGAACTTGTCTCTTTCAGCCCTTCTGTTTGTCATCTAACTACAGCCTGTGATTTTAGCCAACAAATCCTGACACAATACAAAATTTTGTTTGACGACAACCTGGGCGGGTTACCTGTTAGGTACATACTTGCCATTGACACTGAGGCAAGTCCAGTTGTTCATCCAGATCATAAGATTCCCCATGCCATGCGGGACTGTGTTAAAAGTGAACTCAACAGAATGGTGTCTCTGGGTGTGATTGCTCCCGTCGCTGATCCCTCGGACTGGATTTCCACCGTGGTCTTGGCATCAAAGAAGAATAAAGAGGAAATACGGATTAATCCTAAGGATTTAAACACAGCCATTAAACGACCTCACTATTCCATGCGCACAGTGGACGAGATTGCAGCGCAGATGGCTGAGGCCACTGTATACACAGTACTAGATGCCAAGAGTTCATTCTGGCAGATTTTGCTGGAACACAACTCCTCCAAGTTAACCACTTTCAGCACACCATTCGGGCATTGTGGCACTTCCTTCTCTCCTCCATACTTTGCTCTTGCCATCATTCTGATATGTTATCCTTCGTCTCATCTGTCCACAAGACCTTTTTCCAGAACTTTGGTTGTTCTTTTAAGTACTTCTTAGCAAACTGTAATCTGGCCATCCTATTTTTGCGGCTAACCAGTGGTTTGCATCTTGCAGTGTAGCCTGTGTATCTATGTTCATGAAGTCTTCTGCGGATAGTGGTCATTGACAAATCCAAACCTGAAGAGTGTTTCTGATCTGTCGGACAGGTGTTTGGGATTTTTCTTTATTATAGAGGGAATTCCTCTGTCATCAGCTGCGGAGGTCTTCCTTGGCCTGCCAGTCCCTTTGCGATTAGTAAGCTCACCAGTGCTCTCTTACTTCTTAATGATGTTCCAAACAGTTGATTTTGGTAAGCCTAATGTTTGGCTGATGTCTCTAACAGTTGTATTCTTGTTTCTCAGTCTCATAATGGCTCATTTGGCACAATGACTTTCATTGGCACAACTTTGGTCCTCAAGTTGATAAACAGCAATAAAAGTTTCCAAATGTGATGGAAAGACTGGAGGAAAGACTACGTATCCAAATGTTTCCAAATGTGATGGAAAGACTAAAAGAGCTCTCTTATACCTGCATTAAGAAGACAATTAAACATACCTGAGCAATTACAAATGCCTGTGAAGCCATGTGTCCCAAACATTAGGGTGCCTTAAAATTGGGGGACTATGTATAAACATAGCAATACTTTCTACGTGGTGAAACCAAAATGTATAAAAATGGCTTTTAATAAAATCTGACAATGTGCACTTTAACCACATGTTAGTTTTTTCTATTACAAATGTTAAATTATGGAGTACAGAGGCAAATTCATTGGCTTGCAAAAGTTTTCATACCCCTTGAACTTTTCCACATGTTGTCACGTTACAACCACAAACGTAAATGTATTTTATTGGGATTTCTATGTGTTAGACCAACACAAAGTGGTGCATAATTGTGAAGTGGAAGGAAAATGATACATGGTTTCCAAATTTTATTACAAATAAAAAAACTGAAAAGTGTGGCATGCAAAAGTATTCTGCCCCCCTGAGTCAATACTTTGGAGAACCACCTTTTGCTGCAATTACAGCTGCAAGTCTTTTGGGGTATGCCTCTACCAGCTTTGCACATCTAGAGACTGAAAATATTGCCCATTCTTCTTTGCAAAATAGCTCAAGCTCAGTCAGATTGGATGGAGAATGTCTGTGAACAGCAATTTTCAAGTCTTGCCAGAGATTCTCAATTGGATTTAGGTCTGGAATTTGACTGGGCCATTCTAACACATGCTTTGATCTAAACCATTCCATTGTAGCTCTGGCTGTATGTTTAGGGTCGTTGTCCTGCTGGAAGGTGAACCTCTGCCCCAGTCTCAAGTCTTTTGCAGACTCTAACAGGTTTTCTTCCAAGATTGCCCTGTATTTGGCTCCATCCATCTTCCCATCAACTCTGACCAGCTTCCCTGTCCCTGCTGAAGAAAAGCATCCCCACAGCATGATGCTGCCACCACCACCATGTTTCACAGTGGGGATGGTGTGTTCAGGGTGATGTGCAGTGTTAGTTTTCCGCCACACATAGCGTTTTGCATTAAGGCCAAAAACTTCCATTTTGGTCTCATCAGACCAGAGCACCTTCCTCCACATGTTTGCTGTGTCCCCCACATGGCTTGTGGCAAACTGCAAACGGGACTTCTTATGGCTTTGTTTCAACAATGGCTTTCTTCTTGCCACTCTTCCATAAAGGCCCGATTTGTGGAGTGCATGACTAATAGTTGTCCTGTGGACAGATTCTCCCACCTGAGCTGTGGATCTCTGCAGCTCCTCCAGAGTTACCATGGGCCTCTTGGCTGCTTCTCTGATCAATGCTCTCCTTGCCCGGCCTGTCAGTTTAGGGGACGGCCATGTCTTGGTAGGTTTGCAGTTGTGCCATACTCTTTCCATTTTCGGATTGAACAGTGCTCCGTGAGATGTTCAAAGCTTGGGATATTTTTTTATAATCTAACCCTGCTTTAAACTTCTCCACAACTTTATCCCTGACCTGTCTGGTGTGTTCCTTGGGCTTCATTATGCTGTTTGTTCACTAATGTTCTCTAACAAACCTCTGAGGCCTTCACAGAACAGATGTATTTATACTGAGATTAGATTACACACAAGTGGACTCTATTTACTAATTAGGTGACTTGGTTGCACTGGATTTTATTTAGGGGTATCAGAGTAAAGGGGGCTGAATACTTTTGCATGCCACAGTTTTCAGTTTTTTATTTGTAAAAACATTTGAAAACCATGTATCATTTTCCTTCCATTTCACAATTATGCGCCACTTTGTATTGGTCTATCACATAAAATCCCAATAAAATCCATTTACGTTTGTGGTTGTTACGTGACAAAATGTGGAAAAGTTCAAGGGGTATGAAACCTTTTGCAAGCCACTGTAAATTAATGATGGGTCTGTCCCAAACATTATGGAGGGCACAATAGGGTAGAAAGCCAGAATCTTTTTATCCAGGGCAAAAAGATCAAATTTTAGATGGCATATATTTAAGGTAAGATCGGCAAAGCTTAAAGGAGATGTGTGGGCAAGTAGATTTTTACACAAAGATTGGTTGGTGCCTGAAACGCACTGTCTGGGGTGGTGATGAAACCAAAGGGAATAGTGGCCTTTAAGAGGCTTTTATGTAGGCAGATGGATATTTAGGACATGCAGGGATATGGATCATGCGCAAGTAGACAGATTTGTCATCATGTTTAAGAAGGAACTGTAGATGCTGGAAAATCGAAGGTAGACAAAAATGCTGGAGAAACTCAGCAGGTGAGGCAGCATCTATGGAGCAAAGAAAATAGGCAATGTTTCGGGTTGACACCCTTCTTCAGACTCGGATTTCTTCAGATTTGGCATCATGTTTGGCACAGACATTGCAGGCCAAAGGAGATTACTGTTCTATGTTGAGGGTCACTCCTCAACTTCCCTCGCTCCAGGAAAAAGTCCGGTCTTCCAATCTCTCCCAGTAACTAAAGACCTCCAATCCAGCTAACATTCTGGTGTGTCCTCTGTATTCTTTCGAGTGCATCTCATTCTTCCTATAGCATGGTGACCAGAATTATACAATACTCCAAGTGCTGTCTAACTTCCATTGTTGCAACATAACATGTCAACTTTTATGTAATCCACCTAAATCCATGATTGTGTCCATGTATGAATTCAAATGCCCATGAACAAAGGAGAATACAAAAAGTGGTGTACACCACCCGGTCCATCACTAGCACTGACCTCCCTACCTTAGAGGGATCTATAGATAGCTTTAGTTTAGTTTAGTTTAGAGATGAAATGACTATATGGATCCTGTGGCATGGTTCCCAGAGCAGGCTGCCCAGCTTGTCTGGCGAAATGCCTTATCGCCAGAAATCATCAACAAGCACCATTACCTGGCTTGGCTGGCGGTGATGGGAGCCCTCCCAGTCAGATCCTTCCTGCGCAAGCTGCCCTTAGAAATACTGCTATGGAGAGGAGACAGTTGCCCACCACTTCGCAGAGTGTGGATTTGTAAGAAGGGTCTGGAGGGGTTTGCCATGGTCCCTATCATTATTTATTCCGAACAGCTCCATAACAGAGGACTCTGTGATTTACAGACTGTTCCCAGGGACGCATTCAGAGACGGACATCGAGTGCTGTTGGAAGGTCATAAACGCGTTGAAAGATGGTCTTTGGTCTGCCCAAACTTTATTAACCTTGCAGCAGAACGAGATGTCCGTCGGGGAATGTTGCTGACTGGCTCGCTGCAGACTGCAGCAGCATGTGTTGAGAGATGCTGTGAAGCTTGGTGCAGGCAATGCCAAGGCTCTGTGGTAGAGGCCAAAAGTCTAGGGTCTTTCTGCTGCTGGACATGGGGTGGGGGAGAGAGATGCCCCTCAAAATAAGGGAAGGGATTATACGCCAGGGGGCCACATGAGTAGCAAGTGTGAGGTAAAATTGTGTTGTTTGTGTAAACAGTATTGTATGTATCGCCTCCGAGAATGTTGGATGAATTTTTTTGCACGGTTCCTGTATTGCACATATTATTTTTTTTTTTTAAAGTTTATGTTAGGGGTGCAGCATGGTAACATCCCCTTCAGCCCACAGCAACCATCAATCACTCATTCACACTATATTGTCCCACTTTCTCATCCACTCCCTACACACAGGGGGCATTTTTCACCATTCTCTGTGTGAAAAATGATTTTTTCATCTCGGTCTTAAAAGACCTTCCCCTTATCCTTAAACTGTGACCCCTTGTTCTGGGGTTCCCCAACATCGGGAACAATCTTCCTGCATCTAGCCTGTCCAACCCCTTAAGAATTTTGTAAGTCTCTATAAGATCCCCCCTCAATCTTCTAAATTCCAGCAACTACAAGCCGAGTCTATCCAGTCTTTCTTCATATGGAAGTCCTGCTACCCAGGAATCAGTCTGGTGAACCTTCTCTGTACTCCCTCTATGGCAAGAATGTCTTTCGTCAGATTAGGAGACCAAAACTGTACGCAATACTCCAGGTGTGGCCTCACCAAGACCCTGTACAACTGCATTAGAACCTCCCTGCTCTTGTACTCAAATCCTTTTGTATAGGTCTGAAAAATCGTGATCACCAGGTTCAAGAATAGCTTCTTCCCAACAATGTTCTCTTGAACATTGAACACTAACCTATAAACTGTGGATTATCTTTGGCTGTACTAAAGACTTAGAGGGCTTTTTTGCACTAGTACTAGAGTAATTATTGATTGAATTATGTTTATTATGTATTACCTATGTGTACAGTATTACAGGCCTGATATTTTAAGGCCAGACAATCTCAATAAAATGTAGTTATGTTGCAAAACTTACCTTTAGCGGCGCTGCAGTTCTGCCGCTCTCGTGTGCGCGACTTTGGCGCCTTTCAGAGGGGGGCGGGCTTAAAGTGCCGTTTTTCAACAGGCAGGACAAATCGATCAATGTCGGGCGATTTGGTCGCGGAAGAAAAATTGCTCCGACATTTCATGAATGAAGGTATTTTTAAATTACTCTAAATTATTTATTAACTAGAGGAATTTAAAAATCACCTTCAAAAGCCGTGAGAACAGACAACCGGAAGGAGTTTGCGTAGGGGAGAAGAAAAGGTAAATAGTTTATTTTTATATTCAAAGTTGGTTTTTCGGGAGGCTTTAATAATATTTTTATGTTGCGAAATGGGGTCGCAAAAAATCTATGAACAAACAGTATTTTTCCTCCCGACTTCACCGCTAACCGCAACGTTCCAATCCACTGCATTCCACTAAAACCCACTCGCTAGTTGATTTAAATGGCCATTAATTTACAGGCATTAAACACTAAATTACTTCCATTTGGCCCAGAAATTCATGAAAATGAGATTGAATTTTGTAATTAGCTACAATTAGATAACTAACTAATTATATGCTTTAATTTCAGGTCATCCAAGTAAGATTGTTTCATATTTGTTTCAGAATGCTTCAATCTATAATAACTGAAAATTTCATTGAGTTCTCTTAATTTTTAAGAAAGTTATGGGCTTTTAACGGTTCCAGATCACAGCTTTTGAGTTAAGTCAATTGAAAGGCAATGGGGAACAAGATGCTAATTTCCGGGTATGAAAATGATCATAACTTTCTTAATACTGAAGATATGAAAGTAAATTAGGTGTCAAATTAAACTTCTTTTTATGCTTTATCTGATGGGATAAATTGCAGACTTGATTTTTTAAATCTCAAAATTTTGTAACATTGCCATAAAATGTGTAAAAATCCATGCAGAATTCTCAAATATAACATTGGGTTCTTTTTTTTTAACCGTTAAAAATCCCGTACGAACAAAATGCTTCACTGTTAATAATTAGAGAGATTATTTAGTTATAAATCCCCTGTCTGTTGACTGGGTCTCATTCATAACCTGTCCCTGTCCCCGTCCCCGTCCGTCAGGCCGGAAGCCGCCAGCTCCGTCCCCCAGCTACACGGGTGGCCGTCTCCCATTGGTTGCTTTGCAGGCCAGGGCTTATTACCATATTGACCTCACAAAGAAGGCGGAAGGCGATTGGCCGGGACCGTGAGGAATGACGCTGATGCGGTGACGGAGGCCGGCCGGCCGGCCGGCTGAGGCGTTGCTAGGAGACAGGGCGTTTCCCGGAGCGCGAGATAGAAGCAGCCCGGGGCCGGGCAGTCACTCCATGTAAACCGGAGCATGAAAGCAGTTGCACTAGCAGAAGCTAGAAGGGAGGCGCTTATTACATTGGCTGAGTGCCCCCGGCGTTCCAAATCATCTTACCACAGGTTCCATCTTGCTTTTTGCAAAATCTGCTAAGTAACACCTTTATAAATCCGCCGAGGAAGTGCATTGGTTGCAGTGCAAAAAGAGCAGCTCAAGAGGGAGGCACTGCTAGAGGAAGTTGTGCATCTAAAGAGTTTGAAGGATTCCACACACGACGGCGAAAGCAAACGGCACTGAGGAAAAATGATGCAGATTATGGATACCTACAACCAGAAGCATTCCTTATTCAACGCCATGAACAAATTTATAGCTGCGGTCAATAACATGGACCAGACGGTCATGGTGCCGAGTCTTTTGCGGGATGTCCCTCTTGAAGACGAGAACAAGAGCGAAGTTAATGGCGTTTCAAGTACCGGAGCGTCCAACTATTACTCTGATCAGCGGGACATGTACAACTACTTCGTCTTGCTGAAATCCATCAAGAACGACATCGAGTGGGGTGTGGTGCAACTGGACGATAGGAAAAAGGATAAAGCCGCCACCATAGACATCAGAGTGGACGAGGTGGAAGGAGAAGAGGACTTGCAGAAACAATTCCATTATCATCTAAATGGATTATACACCGTCCTGTCAAAACTTACTAGAAAAGCTAACACCTTAACTAACCGCTACAAACAAGAAATCGGCTTCGGTAGCTGGGGACATTGAGCACAGATCAAGTTACAAGGACTAACCCTCTTTAATGAAGTTAAGCCAAGCCTAACTGAAGTTGCAAGGTTGTTTTCTGCTCTGTGGTAGAAACTGATAGAGGCAACGATTTAACTTGATCATTTAATATGTCCTTTTTTTCTGTTTTATTTTCCCGTCGTATTTCTGGGAAAACGGAAGGCTTTGTTGGACGTGCTTAATAAATATTTCATTCATGAAATGGAAAACGTGGCTGTGGGCGGCTGTGCCGGTGGAGATTACATTTTACTTTGCACTACTTTGTACTATATGTGTGATGTATAAAATTGTAACGTCTTGTGTACCGTTTACTCGTTTTACAAAGGCTCACGGTAGACTGTGTCTTTCCTAACAAAATGAGGCTGTTAGAAAAAGCCAATGACATGAATGCTATATAGTTCTGTGGGTAACTTACTGTCTGGAAACAACTGAAAAAATTCTGATAAAGGAATAATATGACGAAGTTTCCTGTGTCAACCCCACGTATTTTGCGTATTTAAACCATACTTTTGTACAACCGGATTAAAACAATGTTTAAAAATAAAAAAATAAAACCTAGCTTGCAGTAATTTTCAAATTCTTGAGCTCTGGTGAGATACATTTTAGGTTTGGGGATGAGGCTAACTTTTTGCCTGAACCCCAACTAGTGTTTAATGCGGTTAAGGGCGAGTCTTCTTTCTGTTAATTCGCCGCCCATGCCCCGTTGCAACACAATGTGAACCAGCTTTGGGTGGGTTGTCTCAGAATGCGCATGCTTGCATTTGCCAGTTCTCCCGCATTCCTTTCCATCTCTTAAAACATGTATTTTACAGCCGCGAGAAATCCTTTACCGGCACCGCCATTGTTTGCTTCTAATTCAAACGAAGGATCTGTGAACCAACCTACGTCCCTGCCACGGCATATAGTTGTCTTCTTGTATTAGCCTGCCTCGGATTACTCATAGAGCAGATATTTTTAGCATTGTTATTCTTCATTACAAAATGTGACCTTATTAAAATGAAATACATCGAGTGTGTGAGAGAAGATCGTGTGTAATCAGATGCAATTCGCCCACAGGGCGAGTCGGGCAAAAAATACAAGAATGGCAATGTAAAAACAAATAATGATACTGGAATGAAACGTCTAATTGAAATAAATAGTTAATCATAAATACATGATAAATCAAGTATTTGAGCTGGGTCCATATTATTTTTAAAACGAGTGAACTCTATAACAAGCAATCTTCAAAGAGGATGACATACCGCGACATTGCCAGTCCCATTGCCCGAGGGGTGGACTTGAGAAAACGTGGTAGACATTGAGCTGGAAATAGAGCTGCGATTTCCATGCTTCAGTTTACTCTTTTTTTTAATTTGAGGGTTTGTTTTTACGTTACACCGGTAAATAATTAAGAGCAGGAGATTTCCGCAAATTGCGTCCTTATCATACGTGGCATCCAACAGCTTCTCCTTTGATGCAAAGATCCTATAGCAAGGCCTTTCTATAGGATCTTTGCTCTCATGTACCTCCCTCTTCTTCATTAGAGCTGTCCATCTCCCACCGGTCAGCTTCACGGCGTGGAATCCCTCCTCAGCGTCAACCTCAACTGTAATTACTCCTGATATATTATCTCCAAAGATTTGTGATTGTAACCAGATTGTTGTCTTTTTACTGTGGGAAACAATGTATATTTTAGACCGCAGAACTTTAGTAATTATAATTAAGGCAAGCTGTTAAACCGATGCGCTACGTATTTGATGAACTCTGAAGAAAACATTGGGGCAACAAGAGGGGACACACCCTAATTGCTAGCAAAATTGATAAAGATAAATTACTATATTCCCTGTGTTTCCTGGTTATTAGTTATCTAGCAGCGTCATTCGTTTCAAATAGCTTTGGCCCCATTGGCACATCAATTGATTAGCTTTTGGTAACGTGTCCTGGATTATTTTTATATGTTAAAATCACAATTTAAAGCGTTATTGAAGATTAATTAATCATTTCAGGTCTGTAGTTCTATTTCTCGGTGAGACTCTTTCAAGTCTATGGTGCCACTTCAATATAAAGATTTCAATTATTTATTTCTTTTAAAAATTGTTAATAACAATAGGTGCAGGAGTAGGCCATTGGGCACTTCAAGCCAGCACCGCCATTCAGTGTGATCATGGCTGATCATCCACAATCAGTACCCTGTCCTGCCATATCCCCTGACTCTGCTATCTTCAAGAGCCCTATCTAGCGCTCCCTCTTGAACTAACTAATTTAAATTTAAATTCAGAAAAAATAAATACTGGTGTGAGGTTGGTGGAGTTGATGGTGTTTACATTTGAGAAGTCTGTGTTTTAAGGTTCTCGTTATAATGTTTTGGTTCAATACATACATTGTGGAATGTTCCCTCCTTCACAAATTATATTAAGCTACAATATCTACATGTAAAAGGTCCAGTGGTATTATTCAAAGACGAGAGTCAAGAGAGTTTTATTGTCATATGTCCCTAAATGGAACAATTAAATTTGTGCTTGCAACAGCATAACTGATATGTAAGCATAGTACACAGTAGACACCATAATAAACAATAAAAATAAGTTCAATATACAGGATAAGAACAATATAGTGCAAAGACAAAAACGAAGCCCTAAGCCCCTAGTTGCAATCAAGGTAGTTCGTAATTCGGAGTTTAGTTTGAGTTTGTTGTGTTGAATAACCTGATGGTTATCCCAACCAATATTTATTTCTCAACCAGCTGCACGAAAAACATTTACAGCTTAGTTTATTGTCATGTGTACCAAGGTACAGCGAAAACCTTTTATTGCTTGCTATCCAGTCAGCAGAAAGACAAGACATGATTATAGTCGAGCCATTTACAGTGTATAGATACATGATAAGGGAATAGCAGTGTATAGATACATGATAAGGGAATAGCAGTGTATAGTTACATGATAAGGGAATAGCATTTAGAACAAGGTAAAGCCAGCAAAGTCTGATCAAGCATAGACCGATGGTCATCAAAGAGGTGGATAGCAGTTCAGCACTTCTCTCTGGTTGTGGTAGGATAATACAGCTGCTTAATAGCAGCTGGGAAGAAACTGTTCCTGAATCTGGAGGTCTGCAGTTTCACAATTATATACCTTTTGCCAGAGGAGAGAAGAGGGAGTGGCCAGGGTGCGACTCGTCCTTGATTATGCTGTTGGCCTTGCCAAGGCAGTGTGAGGTATAAATGGAGTCAATAGAAGGTAGGCTGGTTTGTGAGACAGTCTGGGTTGCGTCCACAATTTCCTGCAATTTCTTGTGGTCTTGGATGGAGCTGTTCCCTAACCAAGCTGTGATGCATCCTGATAAAATGCTTTCTATGGTGCATCTGTAGAAATTGTTGAGTGTTGTAGGGGACATGCCCAACTTCCTAAGCCTTCTTAGGTGTGCCTTCTTGGTTGTTGCTTCAATATGGGTGGTCCCGGGGAAGTTGATGGTGATATTGACTCCTAGGAATTTGAAGTTTTCAACCATTGCTACTTCGGCACCGTGAATGCGAAACTGGGGTATGTGTCCAGTTTCGCTTCCTGAAGTCGATCACTATTTCCTTTGTCTTGCTGACATTGAGAGAGAGGTTTTCTTGACACCAGGACATGAGGTTCTCGATCTCCTTTCTATACTCCATATCATCATTATTTGATATTCGGCCCACAATGGTGGTGTTTTCTGCGAACTCGAAAATTGAATTAGATTTGTACATGGCTACACTGTACATGGAGTAAAGAAGGGGGCTGAGAACACATCCTTGCAGAGCCCCCGTGTTGAGGATTATCGTAGAGGATGATATGTCCCCTACCCTCACTGATTGGGGTCTATTGGTCAGGAAGTTGAGGATCCAGTTGCAGACAATACTGCTGATGACACCAAGTCCAGCGAGTTTGGTGATAAGCTTGGATGGTATAATGGTATTAAAGGTAGAGCTGTAGTCTATAAATAGGAATCTGACGTAGGTGTCTCTCTTATACGTGGACCTGTTGTGGCGATAGGCGAACTGCAGTTGGTCAAGGTAGACTGGATTTAAAGCGTTCCTCAACTAACCTGTCAAAACATTTCATGATGGTAAATGTCAAGGCCATTGGATGTAGTTGTTTAGGCATGAGATCTTGCTTTCCTTCGGCACTGGGATGATGGTGGTCTTCTTGACGCAGGTGGCTACCTCAGAACGGAGTAGGGAGAGATTATAGATGTCCACGAATACTCCCGCTAGATGGTCCGTGCAGCTACTACGGACATAGCCAGGAATTCCATCTGGGCCCGTTGCTTCTCATGGGTTTACCCTCAGAAAGGCTGATCTAACCTCTGCGAAGCGCGATGAAGGACGCAAAAAGGAGGTACAGGGAAAGGATGGAGTCGCAGATGGAGCAGCAGGACACCAGACGGGCAATGTCACCCCTAGCTCGCTGGCTAACAACACCGCTGGCTAGCGAGGCTGGAGGGAGGTCCATCGCTGGGGATATGCACACATTCTCGGTGACCGAGCACGACGTGGGGAGGGCTCTGATGCATGTACCATCTGGGCGAGTACTAAAGTCTTGTGCTACTCAGCTTTCTCTAGTGCTCACCACAAGATTCAACCTCTCCCTGGCCAAGTCCATGGTCCCTGCCTGCTTCAAATGATCCACCATTGTACCAGTGCCAAAGAATGCCTCTCCAACTCTCCAGTGGCCCACACCTCGGTAGTCATGGAATGCTTTGAGAGGCTGGTCAAAAAACACATCTGCGCCTTCCTCCCTCGCACCATGGACCCGCTGCAGTTCGCATACCGTCCAAACAGATCCACGGATGATGCGGTCTCCCAGGTTCTGCACACCACTCTCTCTCACCTTGACAGCCAGAAGGGGGGCTATGTGAAGATGCTGTTCATTAATTTCAGTTCAGCTTTCAACACCATAGTCGCCACCAGACTTGCTGTGAAGCTGCTGATACTAGGGCTGAACATTCCCCTGTGTGCCTGGGTCCTGGACTTTCTCACAGCCAGGCCACAGGTGGTCAAGATGGGGAGACATACCTCCAACCCCCTCACCCTGAACACAGGAACCCCCCAGGGTTGCGTCCTTAGCCCCCTACCGTACTCCCTGTACACACATGACTGTGTGGCCAGGTTCAGCTCCAACTCCATCATCAAGTTTGCTGATGACATTGTGGTGGTGGGCCTGATCTCCGATAACGATGAGAAGGCCTACCGGGAGGAGGCGGCTGATCTGGCACTCTGGTGACAGCCTCCTCTTGAATGTCACAAAAACAAAGGAGCTGATTGTGGACTTTAGAAGGGCTCAACATCCGAGGACGTACACGCCACTGGAGATAAATGGGACTACTGTGGATCGGGTGAGCAGCTTTAAATACCTGGGAGTCCACATCACAGAGGATCTGACATGGACAACATACACTGCCACACTGGTGAGTAAGGCAAGGCAGCGCCTTTACCACCTCAGGCAGCTGAGGAAATTCAGAGTCTCTCTGAGGATACTTCAGTGCTTCTATTCTGGGGTTGTAGAAAGCACTATGGGAACTGCACTCACCCCCCTGCAGGACCTATACACCAGGAGGTGCAGATCCAGAGCCAGCAACATAATGAGGGACCTCCACCATCCCAGGAACAGACTGTTCCAGCTGCTACGGTCAGGCAAGCGCCTCTGCTGTCACGCTGTGAAAACAGAGGATGAGACAGAGTTTCTTCCCACGCCATCAGGACTGTAAACTCTTACCTCACCAGGGACTAATTTACTGTTGTGTTGTGTCTTTTTTTAAAAAATTATTTCTAAAATGTAAATACTGGTTTCTGTTCTGTTGTCTGTTGTTTTGCACAATCCGCAGGCATTGCCACTTTTAATTTCTTGTTGTGTCTGTGACAAATAAAGTTGACTTGACTTGCTACAGTCACTATGGGGAGAGGCACACTGGAGTCTGAAGGGCCAGGAGTCTTCAGAATCAACTTATGCCAAATTAAAAACAATAGATGAGCTGATGGCACAAATAGAATTAAATGAGATTGTTCTAATTGCCAATATGGAGACATGATGGCTTATAGTGACCAAAACAAAAAACGGAATATTCAGGATATTCAGTGGGAAAGGATTCACACAATAATGGGCATACAAGTAGGTGCCATTCAGCCTTGGATGCACAATATTATATGGATATCCATGCACAATTGGCCTCAAATAGAGATGCAAATGGACGCCCTCATAATTCTACAAATGTCTTGAATTTACTTCAAGTTTTTGATAGCTGTGTTTGCAATTCTACAACTTTGTAATACTACACTTCTTGTGAATCTCTGTCAGGATTTTGTTCATGGATCAAACCAAGTGTATCTTCTGGGCCTTTGTTTACTCGTGCAATATGTATACAATTAATGCATAACTTTAAACTATTTGATTGGAAATATCATTTTTAGGTTCCTTGAGTTTCAAAGTAAAACGATCTTCATGGTTTCATGCTGATAACTCTCTGCTAACAATGCCTGAAAATATCCCTTAAATGCTATGTGTAAAAACACTATTTGCAGCAAAGCAAATGGAAAGGACACACATAAGCAACTATCAGTAAATATATTCTGCAGAGTGTTTAGTGCCACATCCTCCTTGCGTTATTGTGGTTAATGCCAAATGTAGTTTCATTTAGCTGCTGAATACTGCCAACTGATATCAGCAGAACATTAAAAGTGTTAACACTGGAGAATGTCATGCACAAGCTAGACAAATTGCAGAATTCATTTCTGAGCACAGCAACATGTTAATTAGGTCACTAGGTATTTTTCTTTTTTCATGTGCATTTGCCACTTTTAGGCCACTTCCATTGCTGTAGTGCAGATAACATGAGAATGATTATTGCTGTTATGGGATGTGATTAGAGAAGATAACCTGAATGCATCTGCGAGGAAGTTGTACAGATATATTTAGAAGAAAGAAATAGACAGTTATATTTATAAGATTAGTTGAGGAAGCTTGTGTGGAGCAATGGTATCCTGCATAGATAATTTAAAAATATATTAGATGAGGTGTGAGCATAACGTCCCCACCCTTGAAAATTGACGGTGAGCTTTGCCTGGATGATTGTGTGCTTGAGGTTTAGAGCTGCTGTCATTCATGCTGGTGGAAAGCATCTCATTATAGTCCTGATCTATGTCTTGTAGATCTTGAAAAGGCTTTGAGATGTCACAGGTGAATGGCTCATTACAAAGTGTACAGCTTCTAGCCTGTTGTAACCCCAGTATTTATGTAACTTGTACACTAGAGTTTTTGATTGATGGCGACCTCTGTCTTTTGACCCTATTTATGTACCTTACATTCTGTGTCTTTCCATGTAATTTTATTACCTCTAGTCAGATGTGGGATAAATGTATATAGCAGAACCATTGTTCGATACTTTTTAGCCAGCTTTTCACATCCATGTAATGATCTGAAAGGATAGGTGAAAAAAAGGATGAAAAACTGGACTGAAATGGAAAGTAAAGAGAAGTTCCTCTCTGACTGCTGAGATAATAGAAATCTGTCGAAGTTTAAAATGATTAATTTGATGTAGTTATTTCACTGCAATATATTGATATGGTACTAGACCAGGTGCGAACCCGTTGGGCCCGTCCACCAAGGCAATATTCCACCACTGACCCATAGCCCCCAACTGCGCAGGTGCGGCTGACTGGTTCTTGTTGTGACGCCAGAGATCCCTGTTGTGACGCGAGTCACGGCAACCCTCCCCCATCTGCGCAGGCGCGGCCAGCAAGTGGGAGCGCCACTGCGACGTTTTTAAAGTTCAAAAGGGCAATAACCTGCAAAATTATAAGATCAATCTGAACACAACTCACGCACCCTCTTTGTCCCCTATTCCCCTCCTCCATTATCCTCTATCTCCCCACTCTCTTTTCAAATCCCGCACGTGCAGATACCGGTCCCACTGCGCACATGCGGGGAGATTTTCAGTTATTTTAAAATCCGCACTCCATAACCCCTCTCCCCTCCCTACCCCCCTCCTCTCCCTCTATCCCCTGCTACCCCACTCCTCACTTCCTCCTATCCTACTCCCCTCCTCTCCCTCTATTGCCCAATCCCTACCTCCCCCACTCCCCCCTCCTCTCGCTCTATCCCCCCTCCTCCCCCATGCTCCCTCCTCATCTCAACCCTCTTTCCCCTCCCTAAATCTTCCTACGTCCCACCCCCTCAAAATGAAAATCACAATGTTTTTTTTTAATGAAATTCTCAATGACAATCGCATTTTTTCTTTAAAATAGCGTAAACACAATGTTAGCTGTTAATGAAAACGGAAGAATTTGATTAAAACAGAGTTTATTTTAAGCATTAAATAAATCGTGATTTTTCAATGTAAATGAAATGAAATTCATTTAATGTAAATGAAATGAAATTCGGGATTCCATTGTGATGTCGAACGCGGCTGACGGAATTCTGGATTTTTTTGAGGATGTAACTAGGAAAATGAACAAAGGAGAGCCAGTGGATGTAGTGTACCTGGACTTTCAGAAAGCATTTGATAAGGTCCCACGTATGAGATTAGTCGGCAAAATTAGGGCACATGGTATTGGGGGTAGATTGCTGACATGGATAGAAAATTGATTGGCAGACAGAAAACAAAGAGTAGGGATTAACGGGTCCCTTTCAGAATGTCAGGCAGTGACGATTGGGGTACCGCAAGGCTCGGTGCTGGGACCGCAGCTAATTACAATATACATCAATGATTTGGATGAAGAGATTCAAAGTAACATTAGCAAATTTGCAGATGACACAAAGCTGGGTGGCAGTGTGAACTATGAGAAGGATGCTATGAGAATGCAGGGTGACTTGGAGAGGTTGGGGGAGTGGGCAGATGCATGGCAGATGAAGTTTAATGTGGATAAATGTGAGATTATCCACTTGGTATAAAAAACAGGAAGGCAGATTACTATCTAAATGACATCAAGTTGGGAAAAGGGGAAGTGCAACGGGATCTGGGGGTCCTTGTTCATCAGTCTATGAAAGTAAGCATGTAGGTACAGCAGGCAGTGAAGAAAGCGAATGCCATGTTGGCCTTTATAACAAGAAGAGTCAAGTCAAGTGAGTTTATTATCATGTGTCCCTGAAAGGACAATGAAATTCTTGCTTTGCTTCAGCACAACAGAACATAGTAGGCATTGACTACAAAACAGATCAGTGTGTCCATATCCTATTATATAAATATATACACACATGAATAAATAAACTGATAAAGTGCAAATAACAGAAAATGGATTATTAATGTTCCGAGTTTTGTCCGAGGTTTAATAGCCTGATGGCTGTGGGGAAGTAGCTATTCCTGAACCTGGTCGTTGCAGTCTTCAGGCTCCTGTACCTTCTACCTGAAGGTAGCAGGGAGATGAGTGTGTGGCCAGGATGATACTGTCAGCCTTTTTGAGGCAGCGACTGCGATAAATCCCCTCGATGGAAAGAAGGTCAGAGCCGATGATGGACTGGGCAGTGCTTACTACTTTTTGTATTCTTTTCCTCTCCAGGGCGCTCAAGTTGCCAAACCAAGCCACGATGCAACCGGTCAGCAAACTCTCTACTGTGCACCTGTAGAAGTTAGAGAGAGTCCTCCTTGACAAACCGACTCTCCGTAATCTTCTCAGGATGTAGAGGCGCTGATGTGCTTTCTTGATAATTGCATCAGTGTTCTCGGACCAGGAAAGATCTTCAGAGATGTGCACGCCCAGGAATTTGAAGCTCTTGACCCTTTCAACCATCGACCCGTTGATATAAACGGGACTGTGGGTCCCTATCCTACTTCTTCCAAAGTCCACAATCAGTTCCTTGGTTTTGCTTGGTGTTGTGGGCCAGGTTATTGCATTTGGACAGTTGCTCGATCTCTCTTCTCATCCCCATCAGTGATACGTCCCACAACAGTGGTGTCATCAGCGAACTTGATGATGGAATTCGCACTATGACCGGCTACGCATTCATGAGTATAGAGTGAGTACAGCAGGGGGCTGAGCACGCAGCCTTGAGGAGCTCCTGTGCTGATTGTTATAGAGTCTGACACATTTCCGCCAATACGTACAGACTGTGGTCTGTGAATGAGGAAGTCGAGGATCCAATTGCAGAAGGATGCGCAGAGACCCAGTTCTGCGAGTTTGGTAACCAGCTTGGAGGAGATGATAGTATTAAATGCCAAGCTGTAATCGATGAATAACAGCCTGACGTATGAGTTTTTGTTGTCCAAGTGGTCAAGAGTGGAGTGGAGAGCCAGCGAGATCGCATCCACCGTTGATCTGTTGTGGCCATAAGCGAACTGCAGTGGGTCCAGGTTTTTGTCGAGGTAGGAGTTGATTTGCGCCATGATCAACCTCTCGAAGTGCTTCATCACCACAGGAGTATAGGAGCAAAGAGGTCTTTCTGCAGTTGTACAGGGCCCTAGTGAGACCACACCTAGAGTATTGTGTGCAGTTTTGATCCCCTAATTTGAGGAAGGACATTGAGAGAGTGCAGCGTAGGTTTAAAAGGTTAATTCCCGGGATGGCGGGACTGTGATATGCTGAGAGAATGGAGCGGCTCTGCTTGTACACTCTGGAGTTTAGAAGGATGAGAGGGGATCTTATTGAAACATATAAGATTGTTAAGTGTTTGGACACGCTAGAGGCAGGAAACATGCTCCCGATGTTGGGGGAGTCCAGAACCTGGGGCCACCGTTTAAGAATAAGGGATAAGCCATTTAAAACGGAGACGAGGAAACACTTTTTCTCACAGAGAGTTGTGAGTCTGTCTCTCAGAGGGCGGTGGAGGCCGGTTCTCTGGATACTTTCAAGAGAGAGCTAGATAGGGCTCTTAAAGATAGCGGAGTCAGGGGATATGGGGAGAAGGCAGGAACGGGGTACTGATTGGGGACGATCAGCCATGATCACATTGAATGGTGGTATATGGCTCGAAGGACCGAATGCTATTGTCTATAAAAGTGGGTTTGTAAAGTGTTTTTTGTAAGGTTTAAAATGTCAATAACTTGTAAAATATACCATAAATCTGAATGAAACTTGTTTCATTAACATCACAGGACAATGGTGAGTAAGGTGGGCCAAAAATTGTAGCGCTATCATGTAGTGTTTTTGCGCAAATATAGATACAACCTACAAACCCACAAACATGGAAACAGATATACAAACAAGATAGATAGATAGATAGATAGAAGATAGAAGATAGATAACTGCTCCAGTCAAGAACATGCCTTTTGATAGGAGATACAGAACCTGTGCACACTGCCTCCTATGGGATAAGTATAATCTCCATCTCACTCACAAAACAAAAGCTTAGATGTCTTTAAGTTTCTTTGAGTACTGAGGTTCTCCAAGCTCAGAGTCATTTTTTTTCTTGTGAACCTTTACCAAGCCACTATATCACTCGTTATACAGCAAAAGGTCATTATGTTATGGGTGAATGATAAGAAAAGTTGGAGCTAGACTTCCTTAAACTGTAAACTATTCTACACAAACCTGTTGCCAGAAAGTTCCAATGAAGGAGCATCAATCTACAACATTAACTCTTTTCATAGATGCTACCTGGCCTGTTGAGTATTTCACCAAAGGACTCTTGTGGAGAGTATCTGCAGCTATCTCTGTAATGGTTCTTGATTCACTATCGCCAAATTTAATATGTACATCCTGCTTTTCCTGTGAAGCTTTCTTTCCCCAAGACTGAAAATACCTCAAAAAGTTATGACAACTCTAAAGCAAACACAGCCATTTTAGATTTGGGACATTATATACAACTGATGATTCCACCTGAAATCCTCTGTATAACTTCATTGGAGTTCTTCTGTATGTCTGTATGAATCTTATGACATTTTTGATAATGTTTATGCAGAGTTTTTAACTTTCTGCTTTTAGTTTACATTTTCCATCCTTTATTGTATCATCAAATATTTTGACATATGTCACAGCTCGATTGTGTTTACATTACTTGACTGAAACCATCCATGCAGCTTGATGGAATCTGCAGCCTGATTGCAGTGTTTTTCTACTAAAAGAGAACCCTGTTTATGCTGGCTTGTCTCTAAGGTCACTGAAGGCTAATTGATACCTAATGATGGGAGGCATTTTTGCCAATTTCTAAACTGACAGGTACTGTAAATTCCAGTTTTTCAAAAGACCAAGGTCACAAAACTATAGTTAGTAAAGACTTTATCTATGTCAAATATATTTGTCCAATTTGATAGTTGTGAGAAGAATTTTAAGTAATTAGAACATTCTAGACATCATACATAAAATGTCCTTGCAAAATGTCCAAAAGGTTGAACACAAATATTTCACAATCTATCTATTCCCAGTGAAAAACTATTGTGAAGAATATATGAATTTTGTGATTAATCTACTTAGCTATACAAATTTTGAAATCAAAAATGTTCCTCATTAAAGTTTTTTTTTTACAAATGTTTTCAGATTTCTGACGCGGAAGGCTAATTTGAACAACCTTTGCAGTTTGTGTTTGTTTCTACACTAAGCCTTGCTGTTTCTCCCTGAAGCAGTATCACTTGAAATAATACTGATGAAAGCAAAGTGGGATTGCTGGTGTGTTGGAAAAGATTATAAAAACGGCGCCACTCAGTTGCAGATGTAGGAACGTCTTTATTTCTCGTTCGGAGCATGTTTACCCGAGGAGTGTAAGAGCTGGAGCCCGGGCCCGGGCCCAAGCCGACTGGTTGGTCCCAGGGCGGATGCCGTAACATTGTGGCGGCGGCGGCGGCAGCGGCAGCTTCTGCGAGCCCAGTTACCATGGAAAATGAGCTTCTGCAAACCGCCAGCAACTTCACCGACGCGCCCAATTTCCGCTGCACTATGTTTAATTCCGACTCGGAGGATTACAAATGCGTGAGTATAACCTGACCCCGTGTTGTTGTCAGGCTGCGGATAGCACGTTAATCTGACTGCTTCCCGCAGCCTGAGCAGCAGGCCCGGGCTAAACAGTTAAAAATAGCACGGATTAAATTATTGTTCAGCTCACTTCAAGCATTCCTTGAGCATTGAGGCTTTATAATGAAGTCTGTGTTGTTACTGGTGTGAACTATTTTGCAGTATGCGCTGTGAAATATAAGAATTTAAAATTATATGTATTTAATATTCTCAGATCAACACCATTCTAAGTATTACCGTTACTTGTTATCTGATCACCATCCAGCGATTAAATGCTGGCATGAGTAGGTCGAGATGGAGGTCTTTGGTCATGAATTTTATTTCTTGCTTTGGGGTATAATTGCAAAATTAATGATTCTACCAGGCCAATCGAAAGTTTATTTTAGTGACTGCAATTTGATGTCTTAATGTATTCCTGTACAATCATTTGAGTCATACAAGGAATATAAAATAATTGGTTTACTCCTACTTAGCTGTTCTGTTATACGTTATTATCATCCCCAAAATGTTGATGCCTTCTGTTAAGATATTGAGTAGGGATGACCTTGTGATGAGGGCCCATGTTACCTGTGCTGAAACAAAAATGATCTGTCTTTTCTTAAGGAGTTAACACTGCTGTAGTAATGAGCCAGGCAAATCAATTCAATTATAGGTTTGATCAAGAAAAGCCAGCCAGTCAAATCTAAAGTTCAGAGGGTTTTAGCAACATGAGCTGAAACAAGAATCAGCTAAGGCTTATATTTAAAAAAAAAGACACAAAGTGCTGGAGTAACTCAGCGGGTTAGGCAGCATTTCTGGAGAACATGGATAGGTGACATTTCGGGTCATGTCACTTCTTCAGAAGAAAGGTCACCTATCAGTGTTCTCCAGAGTTGCTGCCTGAACTGCTGAGTTACCCCAGCACTTTGTGTCTCATTTTTGTAAACCAGCATCTGCAGTTCCTTATTTCTTAGCTGCTGCGACCTTGGTGGAACTCGGTAGTATTTGAGATGACACAGATACGAGGTGTGAAATTTGTTTAAGATCAAAAGTACCACCAAGGTTATGTACAGTCTCATTCAGTTTTGCATTGTTCCCATGGTGAGGACCAGTGTTGTGCCTGGGAACAGTGTTTCTCACAGGGTGGTGATGAAATTATAAAATTCCTTAATCTTCCTCTTTAGGTTGTGAGATTTAGTTATAGTTCTTGCTGCTGATTGCCTTTGTGTCATTATACACATATGGAAATCTGGTAACGTAGGGGAAGTATTGCAATAGTATGACATAAAGAAATAGGAGCAGGAAGAGGCCATATGGCCATTCAAGATGTGGTGCCATTCATTAAGCCTTTGACTGATCATCTATCTCAGTATCGGTTTCCAGCACTGGCCACAATCCATTGATTCCCTTAATACCCAGAAATGTATTATTTTCAGTTCTGGCTGATGAAATATCACATTCTTGTACTTAAATGATTGTGCCTATATATAGTAAGATTGTTATCGAACTGTATGCAAAAAAAGAATTCCACTATACCTATGTATAAGTGACAATAAAATATCATCAGACCATTGAAATCCAATGAAAGGATTTGAATACGCCAGTAAGGAAATTTTATTGAAATTGCATGTTGGCCTTCAGGGACTTGCATTCAAGCAAATTTAGATATATTTGAACATAAACACTGCACAATCTTGCTCCATGTAGCAAACATGTTTTAAAATCATACACACCAAAGTGGATGGGCTCACCTTTTTTCACGTTATATTCCACTGCCATGTTCTCACCTCAGCTGCTC
This sequence comes from Raja brachyura, assembly GCA_963514005.1. Next base: position 40,123,093 of record OY740792.1, on the reverse strand, counting down.
CATATCCTTTTGAAGCATCCAATGAGGTTGCAATGGGTTAGTGCATTCTGACAACGTGTATAATTTATGTAGACACAAGGAACTGCAGATGTTGGTTTACAAAAGTTTACTGAAGTAACTCAGTGGGTCAGGCAGCATCCATTTTCTGTCTTTCTGAATGTATGTATCTATGTTGTCTGAGTCTAACTACCAGTGAAGCTATTGCAAGCAAGTTTTCTATTGTACCTGGACCTTACCGTAGTTGTTCATATGACAATAACCCTACTTGGTTTGGCCAATTTCTCTCCCCAGAATAAAAAAAATGTAGTTTTGTAGATATGAATTTAGTTTTTATACTTTGAGGTTAGTCTTTTTTAAAAAGGAAAGATTAAAAATAAATGGTCATGTACTGTTTCTCAATATATGATGGATGATATCACACTGAGATGTCAAAAGGAGGAATACCTAATAAAAGTCCTATTTACCTGCAGGTCATCATCATTGCAGTAAAGCGGGCCTCTGCTGCTTTCTCTCTCATTGGGTGGTAAGTTTTGCTTCATTTCATTATTTTTCATTGACCAAAATTAGCATCCTATATTTTGATCATTGTGCTATCTATGTATCATATGTGCAGAGAAACAAAATCCTTCATTACACCTAGTATTGATAAGAAATGATTGATATGAAGATATTCCCTTGAAATACTTTATTTCATGGATGGCTTCATGGTCCACAGCACAAGATTTATGGATTAGATTACTGGTTTGGTGAGTTACTTTGTTTAAGCTAAGTCCCAGTATGATCATCTTTAACTGACTTTGGGTCTCAAGTAGACCTACTGGTTAAGATTATTGCTTGTGTGGAAAGTTTTGTTTCACTAATGTGAGATTCTTAGGGAGGTAACTAAGATTGAAGAAAGCAGGGAGGTAAATGTTGTCTTGTAAATGTTTGTACTTTATTGAGGCACTTGCCAAGGTTCCACATCGTAGGTGGGTCCAGAAGGTTTGGGCACCGTGGAATTCAAGATGAGCTGGCTAATTGGATCCAAAATAGACTTGGTGATAGAATCAAGAAGATGGTCGTGGGAGGTTGCTTTTCTGCTTGAAAGTTGTGACCGATAGTGTACCATAAGGATTGATGTTGTGCTTGATGTTGTGATCTATATATTAACAAGATGCAAATATAGGAGGAATTAATAGTACGTTTGTAGATGACATGAATATTGGTGGGGTTGTGGAGATCGAGGAAGGTTGCTTAAGGCTACAGCAGGATGTAGATCAGATTTAAAGTTGGGCAGAACATTGACAGATGGAATTTGATCCCAACAAGTGGAAGCTGATGCATTTTTGGAAGCCATAAAGGAGTAGGACGTACAGTAAATGATAGGACGCTAAGGTATGTTCTCAGAAAGTGGCGACACAGGTAGATATAGTTATGAAGAAAGCATATACCATGATTGCCTTCATACGTTAGCACATTATATTGAAAATTTACAATATACTGATTGCACTGCACTGAATTATCGTGTGCAGTCCTGGCCGCTGCACCGAAGGAGGGAATGTGGTCCTGCTGGAGTGAGTGCAGAGCACATTCACAGGAGGTTGCCTGGATTGGAGGACAATAGTTTTGTTAAGGTTATGGGAGACAGAGGTAAGGTAGATAATCAAAATATTTTCCCCCTGACAGGGGCATGAACAAAAAGAGAGCATAGGTTTAAGGGAAAGAGTGAGGTCAAGGAAAGAGCATTCACGTTGCGGCCCTGTTTCCACCAATCTTTCCACCACCACGCACAAGAAGCGACAAGACAGACACCATTGGATGCAGATGCCAAGAAGTGTGTTCAGCTCTGGCTGAACAACTTCTAATCTTGTGTGTGGACTTGACAAGAAGAAGGGAAAGAATTTTAAAGGAGATTTGAAGAAAACTTTTTATACAGATTGATTGATATCGAGAACTTGCAGCTAGAGGAGATGTGGAATGGGATACAATCACTGCACTTTGGAGACATTTAGATAGGCACTTAAATGGGAAGACACCGAAGGATACTAATTTAATGCGGGCAAATGGGATTAGTGTAGATATGCCAAATATTCAGGTTGGGCATAATGGGCTTGATGGCCTGTTCATGTGCTGAACACACCTATAACTCTATTATGAGGCAGTTGCAAAATGGAGACCGATTTGTGTGAAAGAGAGACATTTATGTGGGGGGGGGAAAAGACAATTTATGTGGTTGATGCAGCTCCCTGCATTTCTCCCAGATATTCCCTGCCTAAGTCAGAGGTATTGAGTTCACACACAGTACCACATTTGTGGCTCTTGAGATTATGACACTTAAAGGTTATAATCTGTCCCACTCAGTCACATGCTGGAGAAGATTAGTGAATTCTTGTGATGCGAAGATCGGAGATGTCATTAATGCTCATGGAGAATGTGTACTAAACACTGTTTTGTTTTTATTTAGCTTCTTTATGCTGCTTGTGATATGGTTATTTCGGAAGTACAACTCTTTGGCCCAGGTAAAAAAACACAAAATTTAGGATGTTTTGATATTAATATGTTCTGCCAAACACAATCTCTAATTACTGTTATGTCATTGGATAATTCACATTCATCATTTCTCCACTGCAACCTTCTTTGTTCATGGGTACCTAATGCAGATATCAATGATGAATGTGAAGTATTCATAAACATTACATGGAGTTAGAGATATTAATAAAGGGACATTTCATCTCCTTAACTGTGCTATTTTGCTGCCAGCAATGTCAGTTTGATACAAAAGAACCAATTCTAATTTTCAGAGAAACCAGGAACTGCAAATGCTGGTTTATTCAAAAGGACACAAAGTGCTGGAGTAACTCAGCCGACCCAAAGCATCACCTATCCATGTTCTCCAGAGATGCTGCCTGACCTACTGAGTTATTCCACCATTTAGTGTCCTTTTGATTTAAATTATTTTGTTTGCATCTGGGGTAGAAATGCAAGAGAAAGAAGGTACGTGTCATAAATGCTAAGATTAAAGGATTGTGCTTTTTTTTAAATGTTACATTATCGTTTACCTTTAACTTATTTTTAATGTTATTGTCATACTATAAAACATATTTTATAGGCCAACATTGAAGACCTAAAACATAATTCAGCATATAGTGAGAATCTTAAGGAGCTGCTGCGAATGAGGAACTCAAAGAAAAGAGTGAAGCTGTCTGAGAGATTTAGCGGGTGCCGGGGGAAATTGTTCTCCTTATACTTCAACTAGGAAAATTATCCACCGGCTGGGTTCATGCTAGTCATTAAAGATGACGTTTGTGGTTTTTGAAGCCAATCACTTCAGCTTTAGTTCGTCATTGGAATTGCACAAGGAAGTTAAATAGGCTTAATTATCTAATACTGTCACTTTAATGCTGCCAGCAAACACATCTTCCCCACTACCCCATCCTGAGCTCTTCCAATATTTTCGAAGACCTAATCTTCACCCTAATCTCATCCCTTCCACCAAGCAATCATTTAGAATCAAGCAATTTACTTGCACTCTCTTCAAATTAGCTTATTTATTCACTTTTCACAATCAAGTCAGTTTTATCTTGGAAAGACTACACATTTATTAGGTGACTGTTTTGGGGACCATTCCCATGCATTCTGGTACACCTGTTGCAATTATCTGTCCCAAACATATTCGGACCTTCGTCCTTGGCTTTCAATGAGGAAATAGCATTTCATATTTGATTGGGCACTTTATATCCTTTGGAATTAACTGCTTACATATAACAAGTTCCAATTGTAATTCCAATTCTTACACCCCAACCTTTCTGAAAGCTGCTGTTGGAAATAACTACTTGTTCCTGTTTATCCTATAACAAGCCTTCCATTCAGTCTGCATCATCTCTCACCTCCACCATTAATTCATACCATGTACATTTTCAAGTTTGCATGAAAGTTCATTGATTTAAAGCAACTTCCTGTTTTGCAGAAAATGCTGACCAACTTGATGAGTTTATTCGGCATTTTTCATTTCAGATTTCCAGGATATGAAGAATTTTGTTTTTGGTATTGGTTTATTACTGCCACGTGTATCGAAATATTGGCTTTTGATTTTGTGCTATCCAATTAAAACAAGTGACACTGTACATGATTACAATCAAGCCATACACAAGTACAGAGCGAAGAATGCCAGCGTGCAGAATGTAGTTTTGAGTCTGAACGGCTACCACCTGAAATATCACCTGTCCATGTTCTCTAGCGATGCTGCCTGACCCGCTGAGTTACTCCAGCCTAATGTGTCTTTGTTTTGTAAACCAGCATCTGTTTGTTCTACATGTAGTTTTGCAGCATTATAATTTTACCATTTTAGAGAAAAAATCCACTGTCTGCAATGAGATGAGTTGGAAAATCAGGGCTACACCCTAGCTTATGGGAGGACCATTCAGAAGCCTGAAACGGAGAGGAAGAAACTGTTCTTAATTCTGGTGGCTCTTGTTTTCAAGCTTTTGTGTTTTCTGTCCAATAGGAGTGGGGAGAAGAGGGACTGACTGGGATGAAAAAGGCCCTCATCTGTGTTGGAATGTAAAATAAATCCCAGAGGTAAACAGAAAGTCTTGCTGGTGATTTATCTCTGAATAGCAACCAAAAGTTTTTTTAACAAATTTTGTTGTTTCAACAAAGCATTATAAAGATCCTACCAGATCAATGGAAGTATTGAAAGTGGAGATGGATATATTTTTGGACGTTGCGGGGATTGAGGTCAATGGGGAGCGAGCACAAAAGAGGAGCAGAGCCATTAGGTGAATAGGAGATGATCATTCCAAGTGGTAGAGCAGGCCTAAAAGGCCAAGTGGCCTCCTACTACTATTTTCTTGCGTTCAGCCTTCAAGAGATAGGAGACAGAATCCTGTCTTTCACCATTGTGAACAGCTTACCATGTCATTATATGACCAAATATTGTTCAGTGAATTTGCAGATGTGGAACCAGTTTATCATAGAGACATCAAGGTATCTGGTACCAGGAATTTGTAACAGGCTCCATTTTAAATGTTTATAAATGCATTCCATTGAGAAAGATTCAGAGGTCTGGCATTTGCATCTGGAGTTCTTTGTGATCTGACATATCTAATTTATATTATTTTAATCAATAAAACAATCACATCCTTGAAGCACAAAGAACCACAAGGCCGACCACTAATGTCAGAAGATTGAATTATAAGGAGAGAGAAAAATAACGTAGTGTTAAGCTTTGAAAGGTGATGAGAAGAAATCTGGTGGAGCATAGTATGGAAAAGACAAATTTGGAGTATGGTTTCAAATTAAACAGCAGGTCAAAGGGTTGCAGGTTCAAACTGGTGGAAAGCAAATTTAGGACAGATGTGTGAAGGAGAACTTTTGTGACATAGAATGTTCAACACATGGAATGGATTTCTGATCCAGGTCACGGAAGCAGAAATTTGGGAGTACTTTGAGACTCAGTGACATTGTATGGTCTGAAGATTTTTGTAAATGAATGGAACATATGATCCTCCACTTTCATATTTCAACTGCGATCTTGTGAAAAAAGGGTTTGCCTGCTACATGCCGTGTATCTATACATGTTTTACATTGTGAGTATGTCCGTCCAAAGGTCATAATACCATGAAGACTTTGATGTGCATTGTACGATGTTACCATTATTGATTGAATAATTAAAATAATAATTTTGTTTAACTCTATACTTTATCCATCATGAAATTAGAGGATGTGAGATTTTGTTTCTCATTGTATTAGACAGGTGGAAGAAAAACAATGTGATATTTTTCTGCTGTTGGGTGATTAATCTAAGAGTGTGAAATTTGGATTGAAGTGCATGCAGGAACAGGACATTACTTCTGTTTGAAGACAATTATGACCTGGATCTTTGAGTCGTGGAATACATTTGTGTGGATGATTGAGAATGGGATTAAAGAAGATGGAATTTTTCAGAATATCAGAACCCTGTAGTCAAAGTGTATGGACAGTGTGAAGCTGCCCCATGTGATATAAAAAGCACTGACCTTTTGCTCCAAAGAAGGAATACTGTCTATAAAATATTTAAATAGATATAGCCTTACTGAAGGAGACCTTAGAATTCACAAAAAAAAATTAGGATCATCTTTGGCCACAGGTAAATGACGATAGAGGTACTCCCTTGGATATTGTGTGATTTTAGTTAAGGAATGACCTATCATGTGGTGTTTGCATGTTCTCCGTGTAACTGATCAGGTTTACACCCATGTTCCAAAGAAATGCAGAGAATTGACCCAAGATAAATACCTCGGTCTGTTGATGAGTGGTGGAATTTGGTGGAAGGAATTTGGTTGATCGGGGTATCATTTATGGGAATGTGATAAGAATAAAATCTCATTAGTTCAGGTTTGGTGTAAAAGGGTACTTGATGCACAGCAGGAACCATGTGCAGTCCGTATGCACCTCAGCCGTGGAGGTGTGCAAATTCACAAAAATTAACTGGAAGAGAGATTAAGATTAATGAGGATAAAATGAACTGGGCAACTGGGAGATGCAGAATTGAGCAGTAGCCTTTTAATACATTATTTTTGTTTAACTCCATGACACTACATGAAAGGCCTATTCATTATTGAAAAGCTTAATTGCATATCTCCTCAAACAATGCAGCACTAGTACACCGTTAAGTAGTGTTCAAAAACTGCTTGTATTACCAGTGTGATTGATTAACAATGAACAAAATAACTAGGTAATTGGAGTATTTAAATAACAACAAACGGATACTACTGAATAGACCCCAAATGTCCTATTTCTGATAGGAAAGTCCTATTTAAATATATTGCTCTTAGAATATAAAAGCAAGGGTGAGGCTTTATAAGGTGCTGGTGAGGCAGCATTTGGAACATTGTGAGCCGTTTTGGGCCCCATGTCACGACGAAAGCCGTCACGGTGAGACACACTGACCTCACGTTCTTCTCTGACCACTGACTCCTTCAGGCTTCCTGTCACCTACAGGAGGACCGGAAGTCAGGCAGAGGGACGTGGAAGTTAATCATGAAGCTGTTGGCCCCAGAGAACGTCGAGGAGCTAAAGAGGGACTACGCATGTTGGAGAACGGTGATGCCCCTGTTTGACTCCCCGACACTCTGGTGGGAAGCAACCAAGGAGATCATTAAGAGGTTCTTCATAATTAGAAGGGTTCAGAGAGCAAGACAGAGTCAGAGGGAATTGTGCCAACTCCAGACAGATTTGCAACAACTGCTCCTTCTGCAGTCGAGAGGGGTGGATGTGAGGGAGGAACTTAGAGAGGTGAAGGACCGGCAAGCTCGGCTCTTTACCTCTGAATCCTTCAAGATCATCTTCCGATCCAGGATCCACCATGTGGAGCAGGATGAGACGTGCTCACGTTTCTTCTTCCATAAGGTTCACAGGGGGAGCTCTGTGATGAACAGCCTTAGGGAGGAGGACGGCTCGGTAGCATCCTCACAGACAGATATGCTGAGGATCTGCAAATCCTTTTACACAGAATTGTATGACCAAAAGGCCACAGACAGTACCTCGTCCCAGAACTTCCTGTCCTCGATCACGGAGGTCTTGGAGGACAGCAAGCGGGAGAGTCTGTACCAACCACTGACCCTAGAGGAGCTGACTGGCTCCATCCATTCCTTTGACTTGAGTAAAACTCCCGGAAGCGATGGCTTACCGGCAGAGTTGTATTCGGCTCTGTGGAACTGGATGGGCCCGGACCTGCTAGAAGGGTACAACGACATGCTTCTAGCTGGCAGCATGTCAGATTTCATGACATCTGGGCAGCATCATCCTAATCTACAAGCAGAAGGGGGAGATGGAGGATATAAAGAATTGGAGACCCATAACATTGTTGAATGTAGACTACAAGATCCTGTCTAAGGCCATCGCCAACCGGGTCAAGTCTGCTCTGGGACAGGTGATCCACCCGGACCAAACCTGTGCAGTACCTGGCAGGAAAATCTCAGACAGCCTAGCGCTGCTGAGAGATACCATCGCCTACGTGCAGGACAGACGGGTGGATGCCTGCCTAGTCAGCTTGGACCAGGAGAAGGCCTTCAACAGGATTTCGCACACGTACATGAGGGACGTGCTCTCCAAAATGGGTTTTGGGGAGGGAATCCGAAATTGGATCAAACTGCTCTACACCAACATCCGTAGTGCAGTCCAAATCAACGGGTGGGAATCAGACAGTTTCCCTGTAAGGTCTGGAGTCAGGCAGGGTTGCCCTCTCTCTCCTGTCTTGTTTGTCTGCTGTATTGAACCTTTTGCCAAATCAATCAGGAAGGATGCAAGCATAAGAGGACTGACATTGCCAGGCAGTAGGGGCATTCAAGTAAAAACTTCCCTGTACATGGACGATGTCGCTGTCTTCTGCTCGGATCCAGGGTCGGTCCGCAGACTGATTATTATCTGCGACCAGTTTGAGTTGGCCACGGGAGCCAGGGTGAACCGCAGGAAGAGCGAAGCCATGCTCTTTGGCAACTGGCCCGACAGATCTTCCGTCCCCTTCACCATCAAGTCTGATTTCTTGAAGATGCTGGGGATCTAGTTCGGGGGGGGGGGGGCTGAGGCATGTAACAAGAATTGGCTGGAGCGGATAGCCAGGGTGGGGAGGAAGCTGGAGCTGTGGAGGCACCGCTCCCTCTCCATAACGGGTAAAAATGTGGTCATCAGGTGTGAGATGCTCTCGGGGCTGCTGTACTTGGCGCAAGTGTGGCCTGTCCCTCGCTCCTATGCCACAGGGATCACCCAGGCCGTCTTCCAGTTCATTTGGGGGTTGAGGATAGACCGGGTGCGACGGGCCACAATGTACAAGTCAACAGACAACGGGGGTAAAGGCGTGCCCAACGTCGCCCTCACCCTGATGGCCACCTTCGTGTGTGGCTGCATCAGGCGGAGTGTGGAGCCAAGGCATGTGGGCAACAAGTGTCACTACCTGCTGAGATTCTACCTGTCCCCGGTATTGCGAAGGATGGGCCTGGCGCAGATGCCACGCAATGTGCTAGTCAGCTGGAGATTGCCGCCCCATCTGTCACCTGTGGAAAGGTTCTTCCGGACCAACACCTTTGACCACATGTCCATTGGGCAGTGGTCAGCACAGAATGTCCTGCAGGCACTGCAGGGAAAGGACTCGATGGATCCGGTGGCATGGTTCCCAGAGCAGACTGCCCAGATTGTCTGGCAAAATGCTTCATCGCCAGAACTCACCAACAAGCACCAAGACCTGGCTTGGCTGGCGGTGAGGGGAGTCCTCCCAGTCAGATCCTTCCTGCACCATCGGAACCTCACTGCCAGCGCACGCTGCCCTCGGGACGGCTGCTATGGAGAGGAGACGGTTGCCCACCTCTTCGCAGAGTGTGGATTTCTGAAAGAGTCTGGAGAAGAATGCAAGGGTCCCTGGCACGCTTTATCCCGTACAGCTCCGTCACAGAGGACTGTGATTTACGGACTGTTCCCAGGGACACATTCAGAGACTGACATTGAGTGCCGCTGGAAGGTCATCAACTCGGTGAAAGACGCCCTTTGGTCTGCTCGAGCGTTGTTCACCACCCAGCAGAGCGAGATGTCCATCAGGGAATGTTGCCGACTGGCCCGCTGCAGACTGCAGGAGTACGTGCTGAGGGATGCACTGAAGCTCGGTGCAGCCAACGCCAAGGCTCGGTGGGGGGGGGGGGGGGGGGGGGGGCACAGACTAGGGTCCTTCCGCTACTGGACATGGGGGGCACGGTATGGTGGAGATGCCCCTTAAAATAAGGGAATGTATCCCACGCCAGTGGGTCACATGAGTGGTGCGGGTGAGGGACAGATTTGTGGAATTTGAAAAAATGTATAAACTGTATTGATCAATTTGTGTAGCCTCCAAAAATGGCGGATGAATTTTCCGCATGGTTCATGTATTGTATATATTTATTACTTGAATAAAGTCTATTTTGAAATTAAAAAAAGTTTTGGGCCCCATATGTGAAGAAGGATATGCTGGCATTGGAGAGTGTCCAGAGGAAGTTTAGCGGAATGATCCTGGGGATGATTGGGTTAACATATGAGGAGTGTTTGATGGGTCTCGGTGTGTGCTCACTAGAGTTTAGAACGATGAGGGCACAGCTTCAGAATAAAAGGACGTACCTTTAGAATGGAGATGAGGAGGAATTTCTTAGTCAGAGGCTGGTGAATCTGTGGAATTTATTGTCTCAATTTATTGCCAGTCATTGGGTATTTTGACAGGGCTTTGATCAGTAAGGGCATCAAAGGTTAAGGGGAGAGGGCAGGAGAATGCGGTTGAGAGGGAAAAATAGATTAGCCGTAATCGAAGGCTTAATGAGCTGAATGGCCTGATTCTGGTGTATGGTCTTATAAATCATATACAGTTCCCTCCATAATGTTTGGAACAAAGACCCATTATTTATTTGTTTGCCTCCATACTCCAAAATTTGAGATTTGTAATAGAAAAAAATGACATGTGGTTAAAGTGCACTTTAGTCAGATTTTAATAAAGGCCATTTTTATACATTTTGGTTTCACTGTGTAGAAATTATAGCAGTGTATATACATAGCCCCCCCCCCCCCCCCCCATTTAAGAGCACCATAATGTTTGGGACACGGCAATGTAATGTAAATTAAAGTAGTCATGTTTAATATTTTGTTGCATATCCTTTGCATACAATTACTGCTTGAAGTCTGCGATTCATGGACATCGCCAGTTGCTGGGTGTCTTCTCTGGTGATGCTCTGCCAGGCCTGTATTGCAGCCATCTTTAGCTTATGTTTATTTTGGGGGCTAGTCCCCTTCAGTTTTTTCTTCAGCATATAAAAGGTATGCTTAATTGGGTTCAGATTGCGTGATTGATTTGGCCACTCAAGAATTGACAATTTTTTAGCTTTAAAAAACTACTTTGTTGCTTTAGCAGTATGTTTGGGATCATTGTCTTGCTGTGGAATGAACTGCCGGCCAATGAGTTTTCAGGCATTTGTTTGAACTTGAGCAAATAGATATCTATACACTTCAGAATTCATTATGTTACTACCATCAGCAGTTGTATCATCAGTGAAGATAAGTGAGCCAGTACCTTCAGCAGCCATACATGCCCAGGCCAAACACACCCACCACCGTGTTTCACAGATGAGGTGGTATGCTTTGGAAATTGGGCAGTTCCTACTCTCCTCCATACTTTGCTCTTGCCATCACTCTGATTTGTTAATCTTCATCGCATCTGTTCACAAGACTTTTTTCCAGAACTGTGGTTGCTCTTTTAAGTACTTCTCGGCAAACTGTAACCTGGCCATCCTATTATTGCGGCTGGTGGTTTGCATCTTGCCGTGTAGCCTCTGTATTTCTGTTCATGAAGTCTTCCGCGGGCAGTGATCATTGACAAATCCACACCTGAAGAGTGTTTCTGATCTGTCGGACAGGTGTTTGGGGATTTTTCTTTATTACAGAGAGAATTCTTCTGTCATCAGCTGTGGAGGTCTTCCTTGGCCTGCCAGTCCCTTTGCGATTCGTAAGCTCACCAGTGCTTTCATTCATCTTAATGATGTTCTTCTTTGACTTTCATTGGCACAACTTTGGTTCTCTTGTTGATAAACAGCAATAAAAGTTTCCAAAGGTGATGGTAAGACTGGAGGAAAGACTAGGTGCTGAGAGCTCTCTTATACCTGCATAAAGGAGGCATTTAAACATACCTGAGCAATTACAAACACCTGTGAAACCATGTGTCCGAAACATTATCGTGACCTGAAATGGGGGGATTATGTATAAACACTGCTGTAATTTCTACATGGTGAAACCAAAATGTATAAATATACCCTTTAACAAAACCTGACAATGTGCACTTTAACTGCATGCAATTTTTTTTGTATTACAAATCTCAAATTGTGGAGTACGGAGGCAAATAAATAAATGATGTGTCTTTGTCCCAAACATTATGGAGGGCACTGTACATCTTCTTAATGAAATTGTAACACACTTGCCAGTCATCAGTGAATGAATTAATCCAGATAATGCCAGAAATAATTTACAAAATAATTTAACGCATTCATAAAGCAGCACGTGTCAGGTAAATTATTAATTGTGAAGATATCTTTAAAAATTGGCGCAGTAAATCAATAAATTATCAGAGTCGTTATAATGAATTAATTAATAAGGCATCTGGCGTGTCTCTGCTGTCTCCCTTTCAAACATTTACATACTGATTTTTACTGGTTTCTTTGCACCTTACATTTCAATGGCTTGAGCAATTAGAGCACATTTTAAGGCTGAAGTCTCAGTTGAAAATGTCTGGAGGCTTCAAAATTTAAGCATGAAAAAACTTCTAGTTTCAATTTCATGTTTTCAAAAAAAAGGTGGCTTAGCAATCAAGAAGAACATTTCCTGTGAGAAAAGTTTGCATACAGATTTAAAGAGGCATAAAGGTTTGATTAGTGAGGTGGTTGGGATCAGAGTTTCAATGCAAGTCAAGGCAGCAACATGGTCAGAAGTCACAAGATCACACGTTGCAAGATTATGAGGCCTAGGCTATATTATGGAAAAACTGTAACGTAAACCTAGATCAAGTTCCAAAATTTGTCTATTATATGAAGGGAAAAAAACTGATGAGGTGAAGTGTCCTAACTCAAAATGTAGCTGGTGAAATTGGTCATATAGGTTGTGCATGCCCACAAATGGACATGGTGGACCTTTAACACAGAAGTGAAATAGCGGAGGGACTTGCAAGTGCCTATATACCTGCATCTAAACTTGTGATACCAGAACAATACTACTTGTGGAAAGCTGAACAGTGTGCTAAAATGTATTGGATTCTTAGAAGTTTTATCATCCAATTCAATAATTATTTTACCATATATGCAATTATATTTTGAGATTCAAAACAAGATCAGGTGCAGGAATTGTGCAGACTTTTTTCTGACCCATATATATTGGGGGCTATGCACTGGGTAACTCAGCAATGGAACTAGTAAATTAAAGTTTGACCTTATTCTGTGAGTATTTTAGAAACAAGATGGCAGTAGAACAAAGATTCAGTGAATGCAGCTCTTGAGGAAGATACTTATGTTTACAAATTGTTACTTTGGGGTTTCTGAGTCCATGAATAAATGTTGACAGAGAATCCTGCAGAAGTTGACATTTTCAATCACCGTGAATCATGTCCAAGCCTAGTAATACTGACTTCATATTTGGAGTGACACCATTTTACCAGAACATCTTGCTCCAGCAGGTTTTCAACATATCAGCATAACTTGATATGTTATTGAATCTACTACAACAAGGTCATATCCTTATGCCAAGATATCGTGCACATTCACTGTCCACGTGAGAAACAAAATTGGTTGTTGAAGTGGTTCCATATCGTGACATCTAAAACCACATTTAATGATATCAGTCAGCAAAATGTAGCATTATACACAGGGAGACAAACATCCAACCCAAGGTTTGAGGTGGAGTGAGCATGTTCTGGATTTAGTCCAACAATAATTGGACTTTGATGTGTGAATGTAATTGAGTCCCTATTTTAAAAGTCATATATGGAAAGCTTTTATAATTCGATTGATAGTGTCTATGTCTGTAAACAGAACTATTACATGTTAGCAGTACTTCCTTATATCAAAGTATTTCCTTCTATCTGAAGAAGGGTCTCGACCCGAAATGTCGCCCATTCCTTCTCTCCATAGATGCTGCCTCACCCGCTGAGTTACTCCAGCATTTTGTGGCTACCTTCTGTATATCAACCCAGATTGCGAGTTGTAGCATGCCAATTTATTTTAAATATAGCATTACAGCCAAACTCATTTATGCTTTTTACCTTAAGTACATTTATAACCATGAGTTTATAGATAGACATCAGGACTAGGAATCCTGACTAGTTGACTAAACCTTAACAAGAAGATATTGGAACAAATTACATTATACCAGATTATATAACTAGGTAATATTTTAGTCAGTCTGTAGAAGAGTGCCATCCCAAAACGTTGCCATCCATGTTATCCAGACCCGTTGAGTTACTCCAGCAATTGTGTCTTTTTTGTAAGCCAGCATCTGTGGTTCCTTGTTTCTTCAATATTGTAAGTAAGGAATAGTACAGAAAGTTTTATCTCTACTCTTGAAAACTAAAATTGAAAAAACTAATTAATTTCCTGTCATAGGGCCTCGGAGACTAATCAACAGAATAATTTAGAATGTGTTTCAGAATCATTTGTCTAATGAGTACTTTATTTACGTAACGTTACAATAAACGATCAATGTGAACAGGTTTTTCTGGAGAACCCCTTAATTCCAGTTGCACATACTATGTTGCAGTATTCATGAGGGCATTTTCCTGTTTGTTCCTGAAAATCAATGTAAGATCAGAACTGGCCTGAGGGATTTATCCACCTCTCTGCATTTCAAGACTGCCTCCTTATGTTTCAGCACATTGTGTAGGAAGGAACTGCAGATGCTGGTTTAAACTTCTTCTTCTTGCCTAAAGTTGTAGGACAACTTGTTTAAACCGAAGATAGACACAAAAAGGTGGAGAAACTCAGTGGTTCATACAGCATGGTATAGAAATTAGGATTTGACTTCCTACATTTGTAAAGTTAGTTGATGAGACCACACTTGATGTACTGTTTGCAGTTTTGGCTCTAGACCATCTAGACTGTAACTACAGTGCCCTCCATAATGTTTGGGACAAGGACCCATCATTTTTTAATTTGCCTCTGTACACCACAATTTGAGATTTGTAATAGAAAACCACATTTTGGTTTCACCGTGTAGGAATTACAGCAGTGTTTATACATAGTTGCTCCATTTCAGGGCACCATAATGTTTGGGATACAGCAATGTCAGTAAATGAAGATAGTCATGTTTAGTATTTTGTTGCATATCCTTACAATGTAATGACTGCCTGAAGTCTGCGATTCATGAACATCACTAGTTGCTGGGTGTCTTCTCTGGGGATGCTCTGCCAGGCCTGTATTGAAGCCATCTTTAGCTTATGCTTGTTTTGGGAGCTAGTCCCCTTCAGTTTTCCCTTCAGCATATAAAAGGCTCAATTGGGTTCAGATCGGGTGGTTGACTTGGCCACTCAAGAATTGACCATTTTGTAGCTTTGAAAAAATCCTTTGTTGTTTTAGCAGTATGTTTGGGATCATTGTCTTGTTGTAGAATGAACCGCCGGCCAATGAGTTTTGAGGCATTTGTTTGAACTTGAGCAGATAGGATGTGTCTGTACACTTCAGAATTCATTATGCTACTACCATCAGCAGTTGTATCATCAATGAAGATAAGTGAGCCAGTACTTTCAGCAGCCATACATGCCCAGGCCATAACGCCCCCACCACCGTGTTTCACAGCTGAGGTGGTATACTTTGGATCTTGAGCACTTCCTTCTCTCCTCCATACTTTGCTCTTCTCATCATTCTTATATAAGTTATTCTTCGTCTCTTCTGTCCAGAACTGTGGCTGCTTTTTCAAGTACTTCTTGGCGAACTATGACCTGGCCATCCTATTTTTGCGGCTAACCCGTGGTTTGCATCTTGCAGTGTAGCCTCAGTGTTTCTGTTCATGAAGTCTCTGTGGACAGTGGCCATTGACAACTCACACCTGAACCCTGAAGGGTGTTTCTGATCTGTCGGACAGGTGGATGGGGATTTTTCTTTATTATAGAGAAAATTCTTCTGTCATCCTCCGTGGAGGTCTTCCTTGGCCTGCCAGTCCTTTTGTGATTGGTAGGCTCACCAGTACTCTCTTTCTTCTTAATGGTGTTCCAAACAGTTGATTTTGGTAAGCCTAAGATTTGGCTGATGTCTCTAAAAGTTTTATATTTGTTCTCAGTCTCATAATGGCTTATTTGACTTTCATTGGCGCCACTTTGGTCCACATGTTGATAAACAGCAATAAAAGTTTAAAAGGTGACGGAACGAATGGATGAAAGATGAAGTGCGGAGAGCTCTCTTATACCTGCATTAAGGAGGCTTTTACACATACCTGAGAAATTACAAACACCTGTGAAGCGATGTGTCCCTAATACTATGGTGCCCTGAAATGGGGGACCTATGGCCTTTAATAAAATCTGACAATGTGCACTTTAACCACATGTGATTTTTTTCTATTACCAATCTCAAATTGGAGTACAGAGGCAAATAAATAAATGATGGGTCTTTGTCCCAAACATTATGGAGGGCACTGTATATAACTCCATAAATTAGGAGAAAGTTTACAAGATTGATGCCGGGGATGAAGGGGTTGGCTAATGAAGATATTTTGAGCTGGTTGGGCCTATACGTATTGTTGTTTGAAAGAGTTATTGCAACACACAGTATATTAATGAACCAGGCACAGTAGATGCTGAAAATATGTCTTCTGGGAGGGTGAGAGATCTGGAATGATGGCCATATTTTAAGAATAAGGGAACATTTATTTAAGTGATATGGAGGAATTTCTTATCTGGGGGTTGAGGATCTTGGGAATTTGTTATCCTCGATAGCAATGGAGATGCTGACAGAATATATTTACTAGGATAGGCAGATGTTTCCCATAAAAGAAGGTGCAGAGTTATGAGGAACAATTAGAAGAATTGAGTTGAGAACAAGAACAGATTGCCCATAAACCTTCTGGAATCAGATGTGGGTGGAGAGTGAGGTGATCTTCACCTTTTTCATATGTTGTAACAAAAATAAATCTGAAAAGAGAGACACTGATGTTGGAATTTGGAGCGAGTGTTGATGCAGGGTCCCAACACAAAATGGCGACATTTCCCCTTTGCTTCCACAGATGCTGCTTGACCCACTGAGTTCTTTCAGTGGTTTAATTTTTGCTCAAGAACTAGAATATCCCTTATTTTAACAGTTAAAGAGAGCTGTAAAATTAATCAGGGCCCTACATATGTCTGTTCATTAATTGTGGCTGGAAATTTTGTTGTTGTAGATAATCAATTGAGGAACAGGACTGAGTCAAGATTTCTTTCAGTAGGGCAATTTTGACAAAGTTGCAGCTTGCTCACGAAGCAGGAAATGGCGAGACAAACTGTTGCCACATTTCCCCAGAGCTTTCATTAGTGCAACATTGCCAGAAAACTGGATCGAGATTTTTTTTTCTCACTCCGTTGGACTCACGGTGGTTTGGGGAAGAAAGAATATAATGACTCCCGAGACATTAAGATCCATGTACACACTTTCCACTTCTTTGTGGAATTTACAAGGGCCAGCAGCATCAAAATTATAGTATTATCTGAGGACGCATCTTTTGCTAAATTGCCAAAACAAAAACGGAAAGAAGCATTTAGACGATATATTTACAAAGCTTTTGAAATTACAGCCTTGACCCCGATTTGTGAGTGCGGATTTACTGTATGCACTCTGAAATATACTTGTACTGATTGACTGAGAAGGACACTATAGGCACTTTTCTAGTTGCTAGTCAATGACTCCAATCGATCCAGCGGTATCGTAGTTGTACAGAGTTAAACTAACTCGGAGCAGGGGCTGACTTACAGAAATCAGACCGCGCAAATTTTTTTGAAGCATTTTTCAAGCTATTAATGAAATGTACCATGGTATTTCTTAATGACACAACTGTATATATTCCAATAGTTTAGTTATGAGTAGTTAGTGATAGGGTGATTATTGAATGAAACAAAAGAATTATAGCAAGTTACGTAAAGCAATAAAATGTAAGTTACTATAGAAAATATCGTGTTGCACAGGGAGCCAAATGCAACGGAATTTCGTTTGGAACTGCATATATCGATGTATTTCAAAATGACAATAAAGTTTGTTTGACTTTGACTTGACAAAATAAACATCTCTGACTTACGGAGAAATTGGCTGAAACAGACTGTTCCCAGGAACAGAACCCTTAGACAATCCAGGCACTGCCTGTAATAAATTGATTAAACCTCACAACATGAACTGTTGAGAATAACAAGGCAAATCCTTGATGTGCTATGCACTCACTTGGTTGAATATTTCATAAGCAGTTGAAGTTGTTAGGGCATTTTAGTAATGGTATTTTTGGCGCACATTATGCATCTTTGTGGTATTATGGTGGAATCTATGGCAATTGATTAATATGATCATTAATCAACTGATCAATGGAGGTGCCAGCAATTTAAACAGATATCACTAGAGTTGACAATCAGGCAGTATCCACAGAGAAGAAGGTAGGTTTTGTAACATATCAGGTCATTGACCTTTCATAGGTAACTATGATCCTTTATGTTTATTGCAGTGACAAGTGCTTAGTGCACAATGATGCTCTAGACAGCTAATTATTCACCTGTAAAATGTGCTGTTCATATTGTTAGTCTACATATTTTTTGTTGTTGTTTCTTCTTTGGCCCAGAACCATTCTGAGTGGAATATAATTCAGCTGTTATCTTAAAAATTAATGGAATTTAAAAAAGTAGTAAAAAACAGTTCAATAGGAAGGAAGGATTGCGCAGCTGGCTGATAGATTGTTTACTGCTTAGCTGATTGTGGTGCCTCTGAGCAGCACTGTTTATTTGTTGCACTGATGCAGCCTCACAAGCATGAAACAAATTTATACTATTGATGAAAATCTTCAGATTGAACAATACTGACAACCCCTTAATGCCTGGATACAATCCTTACAGTCTTGCTGCAATCATTACAATGAACTCGATTCTCATCGAGTTTATTGCCGTGGAAAAATGAACATGGGTGCCGAAGGCTGGCCTACTCCACGTTCAGGACAGGGCTTCTCGACATGATAACCCATCATTGATTGAGAAGTAGGGCCAGGTAGTTGCAGAATGTCGTTGCAGAGAGGTGTGAATGAGAAACAAGCTAAATTGGATTGAAAGATTCTGGAGGTTTATGCACTTTAAATTAACTATAACCAGGAGCGAAGGTAGATAAAAATGCTAGAGAAACAACAGGTGAAGCCTCATCTATGTTGCTCCATAGATGCTGCCTCACCCACTGAGTTTCTCCAGCATTTTTGGCTACCGTTGATTTTTCCAGCTTCTGTCGTTTTATTTATTTAGTTATTTTTTATTAGAAGCAAATGTACAAAAATAGAACAAACGGCATATAAAATTATACAGTTATTGTACAGCTTCAAATTTAACTTTTTAGCTTTGAATTAGAGGAAAAGAAAGGAGAAAAAGCAAGAACGAGAAAAAGTGAGATGTGCAAAGATAGAACCCCTAGACTACCAAAGTAGTATAGCCAAAGAATTAATAAAAGAAAGGAAGAAGAGAGGAATAGAAACAAAATAAAAGGAGAAAAAGAAAAAGAGAGAAAAAAGTGGTGATATACCTGCCTCTCATCCTTCCCCCCCACCTCACCCAACCTGTAATTAGATTTAAATCCAAAGTTGTGTTGCGCCATACTATCCTTGTAATAAATCACTGAATGGTGTCCATGTCTTGGAAAAATGATCTGGCTTTTCTGCCAAGACAAGTCTAATATTTTTAAGTTGCAGTTCTTTCTTAAACATAACCAGACGCGAGATATGTTTGAGAGCTTCTGGGGATTATATATTGAATAACAGATAACTATGAATAAATTGTGCAGGAAAGAACTGCAAATGCTGGTTTAAACCAAAGATAGACACAAAATGCTGGAGTAACTCAGCGGGACAGGCAGCATCTTTGGAGAGAAGGAATGGGTAATGTTTTGGGTCAAGACCCTTCTTCAGACTGAAAGTCACTGAAAGGAAAAGGTCTACTATGAATGAATTACCGGCTGGACTTTAATAAAAGGTTATGGATATAGATAGGGAATATGTAGAAACAAGTTGGTGCAGATGGTGGTTTACAGAACAATACACCACCTGTTGGAGTAACTCCACGGGTCAGACAACATCCCTAGAGAACGGATAGGTGACCTTTTGGATTGGGACCCTTCTCCAGTCTGAAGAAAGTTATATTTGGGTAGTGTCTGAGATGGACAACTCTTAGCGTCATAGAGTGATACAGTGTGGAAACGGGTCCTTCCGCCCAATTTGCCCACACCAGCCAACATGTCCTAGCTACACTAGTCCCGCCTGCCTGCGCTTGGTCCATATCCCTCCAAACTTGACCTATCCATGTACCTGTCTAATTGTTTCCTAAGCATTGGGATAGTCTCAGCCTCAAGTTCCTCCTCTGGTAGCTTGTTCCACACACCCACCACCCTTTGTGTGAAAAAGTTATCCCTCGGATTCCTATTAAATCTTTTCCCCTTCACCTTGAACCTATGTCCTCTGGTCCTCAATTCCCCTACTCTGGGCAAGAGACTCTGTGCATCTACCCGAACAATTCCTCTCATGATGTTGTACACCTCTATAAGATCACCCCTCATCCTCCTGCACTCCAAGGAATAGAGACCCAGCCTAATCAACCTATCCCTATAGCTCACACCCTCTAGTCCTGGCATCATTCTCATAAATCTTTTCTAAACCCTTTCAAGCTTGACAATATGTTTCCTATAACATGGTGCCCAGAACTGAACATAATATTCTAAATGCGGTCTCACCAATGTCATACAATTGTAATATGAACTCTATATTCTGACTGATGAAGGGCAATGTGCCAAAGCCTTTTTGACCACCTTATTTACCTGTGACTTGACCTTCAAGGAACCATGCACGTGCACTCCTAGATCCCTCTGCTTTACAACACTCACCAGATGCCTACCATTCACTGTGTAGGTCCTGCCCTTGTTAGACATCCCAAAATGCACAC
The DNA here is from genome assembly GCA_963514005.1 of Raja brachyura. The sequence continues at coordinate 40,102,461 of OY740792.1, read as the reverse complement.
CTCACACCTCTCTGTATTAAATTACATCTATTATTCCGTAGCCCACCTGGTCAATCTATCCAGATCCTGCTTCAGTTGTTCACAACCATCTTCGCTATTTGCAAAACCACTAACTTTTATATCATCAGCAAACTTGCTAATCTTGACATGCATGTTCGCATCCAAATCATTGATGTAGATGACAAACAATAACGGGCCCAGCACTGAATCTTGAGGCACAACACTAGTCACAGGACTCCAGTCCGAGAAGCTACCTTCCATCATCACCCTCTGCTTCCTTCCATGGAGCCAATTTGCTTTTCATTCAGCAATCTCTCCTTGGATCCTGTAGATTAACTATACTAGCCTACCTTTATTATAACTATCACTACACATGTTATGCATGCTACACATTCCATATATAGTCCGGTCTGGATCTTCATTATAACCAGACCACTGACAGTAGTGATCCACACAAGCTTGCTGTTAGTTTAGATGCTGAACATGGAGATGATTGCATGCGTTTCAATAAACGGCCATGAGTTGTTAACTTCTGTGTATTAGTCTCATTACAAAACATGGTGTCAGAAGTGGGATCCAAACCCAATTGGAGACCAGAAAAATGTGATCTAACCTTGTTGGACAGTTCCTGAAATTAACAACTCTTATACGCTACTGATTGTTTTATACACACTTGGCCTTCTGCCAATTAATTTTGCATCAGTTATCAAATATATTCTTAACACAAGGGGCACAGTGGCACAGCTAGTAGAGCTGCTGCCCACAGTAAGTAACGAGAGAGCAGGGTACTTTTTTGGTCAATATAATTTTTGTTTCAACAAGTGCAGCATAGGAGGAGATTTCCATCGCCACCAGCTTCAGCAAGCATGATAAAAAGCTTTCCTAATTCAGGTTTTCATTCTTTTCCCAATAGAAAATGATCCTGAGTCTGACTTTGGCTGCATTGTTTGACAGTATTGCCTATCTAATGGTAAGTGGATAATAACTTTAATGGACCATACCTGAATTATAGAGTATTCTCTTCAGAACTTATAGTACTATGATTCGGTTCATATTTTTTCTAATGCTGCATGCTATACAGAAACGTATATTAATTTATTTTTCACTTGCACATTTTATAGAAAAATGAAAATGTTTGAGCACTATACCCTCTGTCCATTTGGTAACCTTTTGCAATGATGGACTAAAGTACATGTGATGCAATCTACTTTTATTTCTCTTCATAAAATAAGTAAATGGGTATTATGTGATTGACACAACAATCATTGTTGTTTTTGATTAATGGTACTGGAAAGATTTTTTAAAATACGGTCCTAAATATATCTGTGCTATTCCATGCTTTAAAGGTTTTTAAAATTGTTTATGTAAACTCCACAAGAGGGAATGTAGAGTTAGTATAAATGATTAATTAATGGAAGATACAGACACAGTGGGCAAAACGGGCCTGAATCTGTGCTGTATCTCTGACTGTACAAACAACCCTGTAGCATATTACACCCGAATATTTGCAGTCTTTTAAATATTTAATTTTATTTTACAAAGTCTTAAAGAAAAATATCACTTTGATTTGAAGATCACAGCCATTCTTTTGAAGTGCTTTTTGGTGTAATATATTGCTGCTGAATACATGAAGGTTTTAGGATCTATTGAATACTTTATTTCCATTATTTGAAAAGGCGTTTAAAAAGAATACAAAACTAAATGTATTCTCTTGAGACTGTGTCATGAGATCAAGGATAATTTGCTTATTTACTCCAGTTCTGTGGGGGCTGAAGTGACCAATGTGGAACAAACAGACTGGCAAAGGTGTGGCAAGAATTGCTTGATGGGGTTGGTGAGTGGATGGGTAGGTAGTTTGGGAGGTGGTGTGTTCCATGTACAAGAAGGACTTCAGTGTGGTTCTGATGAATGTAGCCAAGCTTCTTCTTATCTTTCCTAATGCTCCTCTTCCATTTTGAGCTGTCATGACCATGGGTTACTACAGGTGTTAGGATATTGCAGTTTTTCAGGGCAGCTTTGAGAACAATCTTTATCAGGTTCTCTGTCCATATGGTAATCTCTTGCCATGGCAGATCAGAGTACTTAAGATACAATATATTTTTTTCAACTTCAAATATAAAAGCAATTAGCATCCTTTGGAAATTAATATGATTTCTATTCAACAGTGTGAACCTTTGACATAAAAGCAAAATTGCTCAAAACACTCAACAGTTCAGGTAGCATTTATAAAAAGAGAAACAAGTTAACATTTCACGTTGAAGACCCTTCATTGGGACTGAAAAAAAGGAGAAAGCAAATTAGTTTGTAAGTTGCGGGCAGCGTGGGGCAGGGATAGATAGGACAAAAGACATGGTTACCAGGAGGTTGTCCTAAATGAAACCATCAGGTTGGGTTGATGGGTTAATGGGAAAGGTTATAGGGAGAGAGAGAGAAAGAGAGAGAACCTGATAAAAGGAACACAAAAGCTTTGTAATGAGAGCAGTGAGTGAGTGAGAAAACACAGTGTAAATGTTCATGTTATTCATAGGGAAGTGAATGGTGAAGATGGAAAAGTGTACCAGAAATTGTGACGTTAACGGCATCTTTGAAATACTGAAATGAATGGGGAAGGAAGATGTGTTAGGTAGTGAAATTCCATTGAAAGTGGCAGAAATGTTTGGGATAATGTACTGAATGTGAAGACTGATGCAGTGAAAGGTGAGGACCATGGAACTCTTCTTGCTCTCCAGGAGGAAAGGGACTGAAAGCAGTAGTGAGAAGTGGATGAGATGCGGTCAAGGGCATTTATCAATATCTTCTAAGTTTTCTAATTTTTATTTATTAAATGACCATAAATGAAAATTAGTGTACATACTAAAATGATGAAGGTATACTAAATTTTAAAGCACAGATGGGATAGATAATAAGAATGTTTTTCCCTATCAAAATCAAGAGAGCATAGGTTCAAAGTGAGAAGAGGGAGTTTTAAAAGGGATTTGAAGGGAACCTTTTTTTTACACAGAGTAATTGATATCTGGAACATGTTCGAGGATGAGGTGGAATGATATAATTATTATGTTTGAGATATTAAGGTAGACACAAAAGGATATGGACCTAATGCAGACAAATGGATTAGTGTAAATAAGCAAAAAGTTTGCCATGAACTGGTGGACCAACGGGCCCGTTTCTATGATTCAGATTCAGATTGATTTATTGCCATGTATACCAGGGTGCAATACGTTTCCTTGTTCACATGAAGCTCATTAGGTAAACATACACGTTAGTGATACAACAATAAATACAATGATGAATGCAAAACAGTAGAATGGTGCAAAGATTTTAGTGCAATCTAAAAACAATAGTGTTAAAACAGAATTACTGAATGAGGTAGAAATGAGTGTAAGAATATGTGGTAGCATGTACTGGGAGGGGAGTGCGGCTGAGTGATTACATCAAGAGTCTGATGGAAAGATGTAATTGGTTCAGGACTCTTATAACTCAATATGAAACTTTGCCTTTGGAACAGGGAGAAGTTATCCCAGACGGTGCTCTGTGCAACTTCCAAGCCTGGTGGCTTACCTATTTTGGTGAGTTCTGTGCATTTTGTGAACAAAAACCCAAATCTTGTCATCCTGATTTCTAATGTTACACATAAACAAACATGTGTATATTCCCTTAATATAATGTATATATTTGAAAATATCTTAGTTAATGGTATGCATTTTTCAAAGAAATATGACATTTTGTTTTCTGATCTTCTTGTGGGAAATTGTAATATGCTACAAATTAACTTTAATGAACAGTAATGATATGGTGTGCATGGGATTTTCCTAGAAAGGAGGGAAGAGGGAAAGAGCTAAGCAGGATAGAGATGAGCAAATGGCGAATGAACAGAGATAGACTAGGACCAGAGAGGTTGTGAGACTGATGCTTTATTCTTAACTGTCTCGTTCAGAGGTGGAGAGGGTGAGGGAGTAGATCTGATGAAAACAGTGGGCAAGATTAACCTTGTATTCAACATACACATTATGTTATTTGTACAAATGAGTATATGTGTGCTTAGTTTGAGTAGCTGAGTCTGGTTTCCAATTGTCTTCGACCTCTTACTATCAGACCATGCCTTTGCATGGTCAAGATCTTGGGGACTTTAGAGATACAGCATGGAAACAGGCCCTTTGGTCCACCGAGTCCAAGCTGATCATCGATTCCCCATAGACACACCAGTTAAACACTACTTACACACTAGGGACAATTTGCAGAGGCTAATTAATCTACAAACTTGAACGTCTTTGGGTTTTGGGAAAAAAAAACGGAGCACCCGGAGAAAACCCATGCGGTCACAGGGAGAACGTGCAGACTCCACATAGAAAGCACCCGAAGTCAGGATTGAACCCAGGTCTCTTACGCAGTGAGGCAGCAGTGCTACCTGTTGTGTCACTGTGCCGATTGGTATGCAATTCTTTGTTTTTAAAAAATCAAGTGCGGGTATCTTCACCGCTCATTGGAAGATACAGCTGTGAACTTGCATGATATTCCCATTTTATAAATCGTCTCTATTCTGCATTCATACATTATATATCAATGCAGATTTCATTCATCTATCATTTTATGCAAACATTTTGAAATCAATAAACAATTTAAAAATGTCATTTATATTTGAATTTTCTATCTTCCTTTCATTTGGAAAATTGTAAAATGGCACAGACAATTCATGCATTTGATGAAATGCCTTATTGTCCTTTTCAAAGAGTCATATAATGCAGAAGCATTGAATCTGTGATAGACACAAAATGCTGGAGTAACTCAGTGGTTCAGGCAGCTTCTTCTGAGAACATAAATAGGCATTGTTTCAGGTCAGACCCTTTCTTCAGATAAGGATCTCCGCATTTTGTGTCTATCTTTGGTCTAAACCTGCATCAGCAGTTCCTTGTTATTACATTATAGCACTGAATCTGTGCTGACTACAATGTACAAATCCCTTGTTCTCCCTATCGGGCAATCAATCTCCGCCAGATTCCACCGGCCACATACTAACCAGGGGCAAGGTACAGCAGCCAATTAACCTATGAACCCCCAAGTCTTTATGATGTAGGAAGAAAACTCTAGCACCTGGAGAAAATCCATGTGGTTTCAGTGAAAGCTGGTAAACAGACAGCACTCATGGTGGTGATTGAACCTGGGTCACTGAGCTGTATGGCAGCAGTAGCCCCACTAGCTGTTCCACCATGACATCGCTAGGAATGCTTTTTGTTCGGTCTGCAGCCAAAAAGCATTCTGATTTACACATTCCACTTTAACATCATATGTTGAAGCAAAATGATACATGAGCACCAATCAATAGATAGTATGAATCCTACCTTTAAACATGGAAACATTGAAAATAGATGCAGGAGTAGGATCTTCGGCCCTTCGAGCTAGCTCGCCATCCCGGGAATTAACCTGGTGAACTTACGCTGCACTCCCTCAATAGCAAGAATGTTCTTCCTCAAATTAGCAGTCCAAAACTGCACACAATACTCCAGGTGTGGTCTCACCAGGGCCCTGTACACCCGCAGTAGGACCTCCTTGCTCCTGTACTCAAATCCTCTCGCTATGAAAGTCAACATGCCATTAGCTTTCTTCATTGCCTGCTGTACCTGCATGCATACATTTAGTGACTGGTGTACAAGGACATCCAGGAGGAAGTGCTCGGGGATGAGGGGAAATGATCCGCGCCTGTGCAGTTAGGAGCTATGGGTGAGTGGTAGAATATTGCGTTGGGGAATGGGTTGCGTTGGGGGACCAGGCCTCCCATGTGACTGGGACCCAACAGGTCCCACTTTGTCTAGTCCACTCTAATTATTACATCCTCAAAAAATTCCAGAAGATTAGTCAAGCATTAATTCCCCTTCATAAATCCACGCTGACTTTGACTGATCCTGTCACTGCTTTCCAAATGCGCGGATATTACATCTTTAAAAATCGACTCTAGCATCTTCCCCACTCCCAATGTAAGACTGACTGGTCTATCATTTCCCGTTTTCTCTCCCTCTCTTAAAAAGTAGGGTTACATTAGCTACCCTCCAGTCCATAGGAACTGATTCCAGAGTCTATAGAACATTGGAAAATGATGACCAATGCATCCACGATTTCAAGGGCCACCTCCTTGAGTACTTTGGGATGCAGACCATCAGGTCCTGGGGATTTATCTGCCCAGTCCCAACAGTTTACCTAACACCATTTCCTGAATAATGTAGATTCCCTTCAGTTCCTCCCTCCCGCTAGATCTTCGGTCCTGTAGTATTTTTGGGAGTTTGTTTGTGTCTTCCTTAGTGAAGACCGAATCAAAGTACTTTGGCTGCCATTTCTTTGTTTCCCATTATAAATTCACCTGTTTCTGACTAAGAAACCGACATTTGTCTTCAACTCCTCTGTCATGATTTAATTAACGTTCCACTAACTAGCAACTTTTTTGGATTGCTGTAGAAAAGGGAAAGATTAAGGTGATATGAGATGCAAAGTTGCTGTGCTGAGGATTGTTTCTCATAAAAGAATGTAAATAATAGCTGATCTTAAGAGTATGGAAGCATTGTCAGAAGTAAACTAAAATTTCAAATGTTGTTTGGCATCGGAATAAGAAAAGGAAGTGGTAGCTGACTGTATGGTTGAATGGATCAGTCTGAAGAAATGTTCCGACCCAAAACGTCACCTATTCCTTTTCTCCAGAGTTGCTGCCTGAATCGCAGAGTTACTCCAGCATTTTGTGTCTATCAAAGGGTCAAGACGCGTGAATACTGAAGTGGAAATGATACGAAATGTTAAATAAAAAGCGGGGAATACTGATTCAATACAAAAAGGCATCGAAGATGGAGGTGAGAGTTATTGACTTTCACGCAAGAACAGACACCTGTCTGATAATATGAATTGTTGCTAAAGAGCAGCCATTATGGCCGAAGTGTTGGGTACATTTTCCTCCACATTTGCCATTATCTCCCCTTCCTACACGGAATACATTTGATGTTAACTCTCCACCTCCACCAATGACACCTGTTTGCCAGAAGTGTGAACCTGTGAATGCTTTAAGCAGGGATGGAGGCAAAGGTGGACATGAAGGTAATAAGAACTAGAATCAGGATTGAGACATCCTTATACCTAACCTCCATTCAATAAACACATTACTGATCATCTATCTCTGTACAACTTTCCTGTAATAACCTCATTTCCTTTGGTTCTTTAGAGATACAGCGCGGAAACAGGTCCATCGACCTAGTGAGTTCACATTAATCAGCGATCACCCTGTATACTAGCACGATCCTACACACTAGCGATAATTTACAATTTTGCCAAAGCCAATTAACCTACAAACTCGTAAGTCTTTGGGATGTGAAAAGAAACTGGAGTACCCAGAAAAAAACGTACGTGGTCACAGGGAGAACGTACAAACTCGGTAGAGATAGCCCCCATAGTCAGGATCATACCTGGGTCTCTGACACTGTAAGGCAGCAACTCTACTGCTGCGCCACTGTTCCGCCCTAAATCTTTTAATTCCTTTGATATCCAAAGACATGTTAATCTCTGACGTAAATATCCTCTGCAACTGACCCTCCTCCATGATTCTCTTGGCTTGTGAAGAAATTTCTTCTCATGTCTTTGGTGAATGGCCAAGCCCTTATTTGGAGACATTGATCCCCGACTCTAGTTGTTCTAGGAGAAACATCAACTCCGCATCTACCATGCCAAACCTCTTATTGTGCATTTCAGTGAGATTTTTCCTTACTCTTCCACATTGAAGAGAGTACATGGCTAACCTCTCTTTAAACAACAAACCTGCCATCTTGGGTTCAAAATTGGTAAACGTTCACTAAACCTTTATTACAAGGAGATCCTTCCTTAGCGTAGGAGACGTGGCCGGTTATAGAAATCCAAAACTAGAATAACAATAACCAAATGTTTAGTAGTGCTAAATGGTGCTATTACTGCAACACCACTGTGGATGGCTAAATCACTGGTGGCAATGAGACAGTTTACAGGAGAGAGATAGAACATTTGGCTAAGTTGTGCTGTAACACCAACCTCTTGCTCAGACTTCAGATTGACATTGACTTCAGAAAGAGGAAGTTGGCAGACCATGTGCAAGTTTCCATTGGTATGTCGATGGTGGAGAGAGTTAGCAGCATCAAATTCCTGGTCCTTAACATATCACATGACCTGTCCTGAGCCCAGCCCATAGATGTAATCACAAAGAAAGTTTGCTTATGCCTCTACTTTCTTAGAAGAGATTTGATACGTCTTCAAGATCTTTGATGCATGTCAAGGTGATCATGTATCCTGCTTCTAAATTCCTGTGATGGTGAATCAATTGTCGTCCAGAATTTTCCCTTTAACATTTTTCTTAATGTCCTACAGTCAACTTGTGGGATCCCGGGAATCCATCTAGGGAATCTTTACTGAACTGATTCCAAGAAAAACATATCCTCATTTAGATTCACTGTATGTACTATTCCAAATAAGGTTTCACCAAAGCTCTGCATGATCTCAGTGTCAAGCTGATGTAATCCTAACAATGAACAGTGAATTCCATTTATGAACATTTTAAACAGATGAAACAGTATCAGGAGGACATAGCAGTTTATTGATTAATACTGCTGAAGTAAGGAAAATTAGAAAAAATAAGACTCAAAGTGCTCGTGTAACTCAGCGGGTCAGGGAGCATCTCTGGAGAGCATGGATAGGTGATGCCTTGGTCAGGACCATTGTACACACAAAGGAATATTGGAGAAATATGCCAGCTGAAAACTGCATTGGAATGAATCAGGAACAAAAGTCTTTAATGATACGTCAAAAACCCTGCTTCCACTGCGTAATACAGTGCCCTCCATAATGTTTGGGACAAAGTAGCAATGTTACAAAATTTTGAGATTTTAAAAATCAAGTCTGCAATTTATCCCATCAGATAAAGCATAAAAAGAAGTTTAATTTGATACCTAATTCACTTCCATATCTTCAGTATTAAGAAAGTTATGGTCATTTTCATACTCGGAAATTAGCATCTTGTTCCCCATTGCCTTTCAATTGACTTAACTCAAAAGCTGTGATCTGGAACAGTTAAAAGCCCATAACTTTCTTAAAAATTAAGAGAACTCAATGAAATTTTCAGTTGGATTGAAGCATTCTGAAACAAATATGAAATAATCTTACTTGGATGACCTGAAATTAAACTATATAATTAGTTAGTTATCTGATTGTAGCTAATTACAAAATTCAATGAGTAGATCTAAACATCTATCCATTTCTTAAGAAAAGATAAACTTTTTTTAAATTGTCTAAGTGTCCAAATAACATTCACACAATAATCCACAATGTAACATAATTTTAAAATCTCATTTTCATGAATTTCTGGGCCAAATGGAAGGAATTTAATGTTTGATTCCTGTAAATTAATGGCCATTTAAATCAACTAGCGAATGGGTTTTAGTGGAATGCGGTGGATTGGAACGTTGCGGTTAGCGGTGAAGTCGGGAGGAAAAATATTGTTTGTTCATACATTTTTTTGGACCCCATTTTGCAACACGAAAATGTTATTAAAGCCTCCCGAAAAACCAACTTTTAATATAAAAATAAACTGTGTACCTTTTTTTCTCCCCTACGCAAAATCCTTCCGGTTGTCGGCACTCATGGCTTTTGAAGCTGATTTTTAAATTACTCTAGTTAATAAATAATTTAGAGTAATTTAAAAATACCTTCATTCATGAAATGTCGGAGCGATTCTTCTTCCGCAACAAAATCGCCCGACATTGTTCGATTTTCCCTGCCAGTGGAAAAACGGCACTTTAAGCCCGCCCCCCTCTGAAAGGCGCCAAAGTCACGCACACGGGGAGCGGCAGAACTGCAGCGCTGCTCAAGGTAAGTTTTGTAACATACCCAGACAAAGACCCATCATTTAGTTATTTGCCTCTGTGCTCTACAATTTGAGATTTGTAATAGAAATAAATCACATTTGGCTAAAGTGCACATTGTCAGATTTTATTAAACGCCATTTTTATAAATGTTGGTTTCACCATGTAGAAATTACAGCTGTGTTTATACATAGGTTTCTCCCCCCCCCCCCCCTCCATTTCAGGGCACCATAATGTTTGGGACACATGGCTTCACAGGTCTTTGGAATTGCTCAGGTGTGTTTAATTGCCTCCTTAATGCAGGTGTAAAAGAGCTCTCAGCACCTAATCTTTCTTCCAGTCTTTCCATCACCTTTGGAAACTTTTATTGCTCATCGACATGAGGACCAAAGTTTTCCCAATGAAAGTCAACAACGCCATTACGAGACTGAGATACAAGAATAAACCTGATAGAGACCTCAGCCAAACCTTAGGCTTACCAAAATCAACTGTTTGGAACAACATAAGAAGAAAGAGAGCACTGGTGAGCTTACTAATCGCAAAGGGACTGGCAGGCCAAGGAAGACCTCCACAGCTGACTGAAGAATTCTCTCTATAATAAAGAAAAATCCCCAAACACCTGTCCGGCAGATCAGAAACACTCTTCAGGAGTCAGGTGTGGATTTGTCAATGACCTCTGTCCGCAGAAGACTTCATGAACAGAAATACAGAGGCTACACTGCAAGATGCAAACCACTGGTTAGCTGCAAAAATAGGATGGCTAGGTTTACAGTTTGCCAAGAAGTACTTAAAAGAGCAACCACAGTTCTGGAAAAAGGTCTTGTGGACAGATGAGATGAAGATTAAGTTATATCAGAGTGATGGTCAGAGCCAAGTATAGAGGAGAGAAGGAACTGCCCAAGATCCAAAGCATACTACCTCATCTGTGAAACACGGTGGTGGGGGTGTTATGGCCTGGGCATATATGACTGTTGAGGGTACTGGCTCACTTATCGTCATTGACGATACAACTGCTGATGCTAGTAGCATAATGAATTCTGAAGTGTATAGACACATCCTGTCTGCTCAAGTTCAAACCTGAAAACTCATTGGCCGGCAGTTCATTCTACAGCAGCACAATGATCCAAAACATACTGCTAAAGTAGCTTTTCAAAGCTAAACATTTGTCGATTCTTGAGTGGTCAAGTCTGATCCTAACCCAATTGAGCATGCCTTTTATATGCTGAAGAAAAAACTGAAGGCGACTAGTCGCCAAAATAAGCATAAGCTAAAGATGGCTGCAATACAGGCCTGGCAGAGGACACCCTGCAACTGGCGATGTCCTTGAATCGCAGACTTCAAGCAGTCATTGCATCCTAATATACAACAAAATACTAAACATGACTACTTTCATTTACATAACATAAATAGATGTATTTATTAATCACTGTGTCCCAAACATTATGGTGCCCTGAAATGGGGAGACTACTTATAAACACTGCTGTAATTTCTACATGGTGAAATGAAAATGTATAAAAATGGCCTTTATTAAAATCTGATAATGTGCACTTTAACCACATGGAAATACAGGGAATGGAAGGACATGGATCATGTATAGGCAGATGAGGTCAGTTTTTCTTGGCATTATGTTCGGCACAGATAATGTTAATGTGCTGTACCTTTCTATGTTCTAGCTTTGTTCCAGATTTTCAGAATTTTGCTTTGTGTCCTTGCACTTAAAGAAAGATTTCAGCATGCTCATTTTAAACCATATAGAAGAACATAAGAAATGGAAGAAAGGGTAGACCCTTCATATCTTTTTTGACCATTAAGTAATATCATGGCGGATTTATTTTTTTTGGACCTTGTTCCACAAATGCTTTCTGACCTGAAGAATATTTTTACCATTATCTCTTTTTATGTCATTGAGTATCTGAAGTTGGGCTTGAATCAATGACAATAGACAATAGGTGCAGGAGTAGGCCATTTTGCCCTTCGAGCCAGCACCGCCATTCAACGTGATCATGGCTGATCTGAATTAAGAGATAAGGCTGTTGCCGCTACAGGCAACAGAGTAGAGCTGCAGCATCGATAGCCCCGATTCCTTAACTCTGGTGTTGTCTGTGTGGCATTTGTACTTTCTCCTGTGACTGTGGGTTTCTGCAGTGTGCCACAATTTCCTCCTAAATCCTAAAGATGTGTGGGCTGGTTAATTGACAACTGTGAGTTGCCAGTAACGGGTGATAGAATCTGTGGGGAGTAGACGTGTATGTGAGGCAAATAACAACGGAATTTGTGTTAATATGTGCTTGATGGTCTGCATGAATTTGATGGACTGAAGGGTTGGTTTCCACGCTGTGTGATTCTGACTATGTTGCCTCCAATGGTAACGCTTGGGTAATGGGGAACTAAAACTTGATGGGACAGGCAACATAATTTTTTTTGTAAACACGGGCCTGCACTAACTGAAAATGTTATTGTGTTTGAAATTTTTTAAATGGTGTACTTTCTGGATATAAAAGTATAGTATCTGAGCATTTGGAACTCAGGAATACAACAAAGGCATAATTTCAAATTATTAATTTTTAATGAAGCTAAATTCCTCATTTAAGACCTGGACCACCATGATACAATGTTGTTCATTATTAATTGAGCCTTTTAATAGGAGATACGCATTTCTTGAATGGCTTTTCAGATTAGTGTAATGTTTAATTTTCATATTAAACAGCAGCTCTAACCCTGAATAAACTGTTCATTTTCTAAATAGTTGTAGGCAGTCGTTGTGCATGTTCCTGTAATATTTTAGTTATTCAGTGGAATAGAATGTTTTAAAGGTAATGGGTTAATTGCTGCTAATGTGGACTGTTAATGAAAGGTAGCTAGCAAGTTCTATCTTGTAAGAATAGTTGCTTTGAGCAAAGCAAAATCTAAATTCAGCAAGAGCTGCTTTCAAAGGAAGTGGCCATCTGAAAATCTGTGCTTCTCATTATTTTTCTATATCAGACTGGAGAGCTGTTCAAATAGGGATCTGTGTTGTAAGTATGAGAGTGTTGAATTTTATCCAGTAGTATTCATTTATTGTATATTGGAGGCTTCTATTTCCCCATAATCTGGATTGGAACCAAACGTTTTTGAATGAGCAGAGGACTTGCCTCGTACAAGTGCCTGCAGAAATGCAAAAGCCAAATCTGTTTTAATCCTGATAAGCAGCAGAAGAACCCAAATTGCTTTAAAATCCTGGCCGCAACCATGTTCCCCAGCTACTGATTTACTGCCAAAGTTGAGTCTGAGCCAGGCGTTTTGCTGTATTTGCTATGTTTGACTGAGTTAAGCTTCTGGTGAAGAGGTTCACGTGTTGTATAAACACTCAGTGTTATATTTAAACGATACAGCTTAAAAATTAGTACAAAGGGGCAAGGTGTGTGTTAACACGTGGACTGTGAGGCTCCGTCATCCGCTGCACTCCGCCAGCTGTTCATACAGGTCGGTGCTGATTGGTCGGCCCAGATCATGTCAGGTCCAAGCGAGTGCTCGAACTCGACGAACGAATGTTCAAGACCAAAGTGGCTCGGCCCGCCACATGACCTCCCCCTCCAGAACTGGAGTATTGGAGGCGGCTAGGCTGTCGAGTGAGACAGCTAGATCTTGTGTACGTGTCTCTTGTGTTCGGGGTTGCAGCTGGCTGTGTTAAGGGGGGTTTGGTCATGATGGTGGATGCCCTCAATGTCCAAGTATGCCAGCTTAAGACGGTCCACGGAGACAGTCTCGTGTCTGCCGCCCATGTTGATGATGAAAGCCGTGGCGTCGTTTTGCAGTGCTCTGAAGGATCCCTCGTAAGGCTTTTGCAATGGTGTACAGTGGGAATCTCGGCGAACGAAGACGTACTGACAGTCCTGGAGGTCGGGTGGGATGTATGTGGTTGTGAGACCGTGTCGAGACCATTGGGACTGGAGAAAGTGTGCCCACCTTCCAATGGAGGGGCGTCAGCATGGTCATGGGCGGTTCTTGATGCCCACGCACCGCTGGGATGAAGTACCCTGGGACCGTAAGCTGGGCACCATACCCCAGATCGGCCGAGGAAGTTGCCAGGTCTTACTTTGGGGAAGTGCATATATCTAGCATGACCTACGGCTATTCGTCCATCCAGTCTGGGCCAGTGAGCAGTATCTTGAGGGATGCCTTCATGTGCCGGTGAAAACATTCCACTAGGCCGTTTGCTTGCAGGTGGTAGCAGCTTAGTGGCAAGCAGCCGTGCCATTGCTGACCACAGCTCGGAGGTGAACTGCACACCTGTCGCAGGAGGTGTCCGCTGGCACGCCAATGGGGGCGATCCAGTGGGCGGTGAGGGCACGTACACAGATCGCATTGGAGATATCCGAGAGAGGGACGGCTTCCAGCTGTCTCATGACTGTCCACAATGGTGAAGAGGTGGGTGACAGATCTGGGATCGGGGCAGCTGTCCAACGATGTTGACGTGCATGTGGTCGAAATGCCGGTGGGTCAGGGTGAAGTTCTGCAGCGGCGCGTTGATGTGTCGCTGAATCTTGGTGGTTTAATAGGGGATGCATGTTTTGGCCCAGTTGCCGACCTATTTGCGCAACCCATGCCACAGCAATTTGGGTGCATTAGTGCCTCTGTCATCCGGATGGAAGAGTGAGCTAGGCCATGAACCATGTCGAAAATCCGACGGCGCCAGGCAGCGGGGATGATAGGTCTTGGCTGTCCCGTAGACACGTTGCAGAGGAGTGCGTTGTCAGCGGTGCCGAATTGCACATCCTCCACAGTAGACCTGAGACGGCAGCGCAGTAGACGAGCCCCTCTTCAACCCCTCGCTGCGCGGCCGCCACTGCCGTGTAGTCGACACTTGGGGCCGGGGTGGATGGCGTTGATGACGGTGCGGGACAATGCATTTGCGACCTGGTTGCTCTTGCCTGTGATGTGCTGGACGCAAGTTGTATATTCTGAAATGTAGGTCAGGTGGTGCTGCTGTCGAGCTGACCAAGGATCAGACACTTTGGCTCGTGGTCGGCGAAAACTGTGAAATCCCTGCCCTCGAGGAAGTAGTGAAAATGCCAGATGGCCAGGTAGAGAGCAAGGAGCTCTCGGTCGAAATCCTGTATTTCTGCTCGACGGGGGGTCTCAGGTGACGACTGAAAAGGGCGAGGGGCTGCCAGCTACCATTGATCAGTTGTTCCAGCATCCGCCCATGGCAGTGCCAGATGCGTCGAGCGCGAGAGCTGTTGGTGCGTTGGTCTGTGGATGTACCAGCATTGTTGCCTTTGCCAGCGGCTCCTTGTCGTTGTTGAACGCGGTCGTGGCCGCGACGTCACAAACGAGCTCTTTCGTCTTGTTGGCCAGGACCTTGAACAGCGGTTGCATGATCCTGGCAGCTGCTGGCACGAAGTGGTGGTAGAAGTTGACCACGCCGACAAACTCTTCAAGTCCCTTCACAGTAGAGGGTTTGGTAGACTTGCGAATGGTCTCGACCTTGGTCGGGAACGGGGCGCTCCATGCTGGTTGATGTGGTGGCTGAGGAAGTTGATGGAAGTGAGGCCAAACTGACACTTGGCGTAGTTGATGGCCTGGCCATGCTCGTTGAGCCTCTGGCAGAGCTGCCCGAGGTGTTCCTGGCGAGAGTGGCTGGCGACGAGGATGTCATTGATGTTGATGAACTTAAAGTCCAGCCTGCGGCCCACCGTGTCCATGAACCGCTGGAAAGCTTGGGCGGCGTTCTTGAGACTGAAAGACATCCGCAGGAACTCAAAGTGCCCGAACGGGGTGATGAGGCCGTCTTAGGGATGTCGTCTGGGTGGACCGGAATCTGATGTTAGACGCGTACCAGGTCGATCATAGAAAATACCTTGTCACCGTCTAGGTTTGCCTTGAAGAACAGGATGTGACGGACAGGGTGTTGGCCCTCTTTGAGGGGGCAGTTGTCCCCACACTATCTCCAGCCCCCAGACACTTTGGGGGCCATGTGGAATGCCCGTGGGCTGTCTGAGCAGTGCACTATGCCCATTTCCTCCATCTTGCGGAACTCATCTTTGGCCAGTTGGAGCTTATCGGGGGGGCACCTGCGTACGCATGCATGGAGTGACGGTCCGGTGGTGGGGATATGGTTGGGGCTGGCTGTTGTGAACTGGGGAGTTATGATGTCAGGGAAATCGGCCAAGATCCTGCTGTACTCGTTGTTGGAGAAGGTCACCGAGTCTAGGTGGGGTGCAGTCAATTCGGCATGGTGCTAGGCGATGGACTCGAACGTCTCTGAATCACGTCGACCAACAGGGAGTACGCCTGGAGGAAGTCGGTACCCAGCAGCGGTTGTGAGACGTGGGCGATGGTAAAGATCCAGTTGAAGCGACAGAAGTTGAAGTTGAACAAGATCGTGCGGACCCCATATGTTCTGATGTTGCTGCTGTTGGTGGTGGTCAGGAGAGGCCTCTTCTTTCCGGAACGCGTTTCGGTGCCCAAGAGGGGATAAACACTGACCTCCGCTCCCGTGTCAACAAGAAAATGCCGCCCCGTATGACGATCCCAGGTGTAGATGAGGCGATGATTTTGGCCGGCCGCAGTTGCCACTACCGACGGCTGGCTGAGGCGTTTCCCAGATGCGTGCAAGGCGGTCGGCGTCGGCAGGGCTTGGAGCCCCACCTTTGGTGGTAGTAGCACCACTTGCCCTTGCTGGCGCCGTCCGTGGCCGACGTCGTTGCCGCTCCTTCCGTGGAGGTCAGGACCGCCCGTATGACCTGCCGAGGCACCGCTGCCACCCGACTGATGGTGGCTCCACCCTGCTGTTTGGCCTGCCACAGCAGGTCCATCGAGGGTCTGTGAAATAGTCATCCGTGAGGAACAGGCGGATGTCCTCGGGCATCTGCTCGAAAAGGAGGCAAGTCTTGTGTCCATCTATCAGGACGAGCATTTCGCTCATGAGCACAGACAGTTTGCGGTCGCCTAGGTCATCCATGTGCAGGAGTTTTGCTGTCCTATCGCGGCGGCTGAGACCGAATGTGTCCTTGAGGAGCATCTTGATCCCTTCGTACTTGTTGTTGGCTGGTGGCTGGCGAATGTAATCGATAAGGCGCCCGGTGTTTTCCTGGTCCAGCTCACTGACCACGTGGTAGTACTTGGTGATGTCGGTAGTTATCTGGGGGATGTGGAATTGGGCTTCGGTTTGTTCACACCACACTTGGGGCTGTGATGTCCAAAAGGTGGGCAGTTTGAGTGAAACTGCATTCTGCCGATCTGGGTTGTCTCCTCCAGGATTATGAAATCCAAAAGAGGCCGTTTTGGATTGTCGGGGTCACCACTAAAGAGGTTCACGTGTTGTATAAACACTTAGTGTAATATTTAAACAATACAGCTCAACAATTAGTACAAATGGGCAAGGTGTGTGTTAACGTGTTGACTGTGAAGTGAAGACTAGCTCCGTCGTCTGCTGCACCCTGCCAGCTGTTCACGCAGGTCGGCGATGATTGGTCGGCCCAGATCACGTCAGGTCCACGAGCGTGCTCAAGCTCAACGAATGACAGTTCAAAACCAAAGTGGCTAATAATAATTAACTAGTCTAGGTGGGACCCGTTGGGTCCCATGTTCACACGGGAGGGCTGGTCCCCCAATGCAATATTCCACCTCTCCACCAATTCCAATATCGGTGGCCAGTTGGGGGGGGGGGGGCTTTCTGGAGCGTTAGTATGGGTGTTGTGGGTTGAAGAGACTGGTTTCCAGGGTCCAAGCCCATCAAATTCAAGTGCAGTTTCATAGCACTTCAAGCAGGGTGCAAGGCCACCAAATTCAAATGCAGTTTCATACCATTTCATGCAGGGTGCAAGGCCACCAAATTCAAATGCAGTTTCATACCATTTCAAGCAGGGTGCAAGGCCACCAAATTCAAATGCAGTTTCATACCATTTCATGCAGGGTGCAAGGCCACCAAATTCAAATGCAGTTTCTTACCATTTCAAGCAGGGTAAAACCAGCATAAAACCACACAAAACACCACATAGACACCACACTCACAGTTCAGTAGACATTCAGTGTGTTCAGTTGATTCACAGCTCAGAGAGAGTCGAGAGTCTCCCTCTCCCATCTTGCAGAGACTGAGCCACACCCACACTTCCGGGTTTTAGAATCCCTCCCACCTCCCACCGGAAGGGGCATGGCCTTCATGCCGTAATTGGCAGGAAAGGGATTCTCAACATTTTTTAAACACTAATAACACTTTTATTTTTCATTGATGGGAAGAATCCTCTGCACCTGATGAGCGGAGGGGGACTGAGTAAGATGGCCAAAAATCACAGCCGTAAATGGTAGCGTTTTATCTAAAATCAATATACAGTGCAAACAAGAAGCTGTCAAGTTTAGACTTCTAATCATTTGCCATTTCAAAACTAACCATCACCAACTATTTGCTGAGCTTTATTTCAAAACCAACCACCACCAACAATTTGCTGAGCCTTATTTCAAAACCAACCACCACCAACCATTTGCTGAGCCTTATTTCAAAACCAACCACCATCAACCATTTGCTGCGCCTTATTTCAAACTAACCACATTTTCATTTTCAAACCAAGTTAAGTTAAACCACAGTCACAGTTTAGTAGACATGTATTCGGTGTTATTCAGAGCTCAGACTGAGAGACGTGACCCCCTCGCTCCCCCATCTTGCAGAGACTGAATGAGGCACTCAACACATTCAGGTTTTATAGTCCCTCCGGAAGGGGGACTATAAGGGGAGATCCCTCCGGAATCTCAACATTTTTTAAACACTAATAACTCTCTTTATTTTTCATCGATGGGAAAAATCCTCTTGTCCTGCACAGCGGAGGGGGACTCTTGTAAGATGACAGCTGTACATGGCTGCATTTTGTTCTAAAATCAATATACAGAACATCAGGAAGTGGTCAAGATCAGACAATTAGTAATATAGATAGCATAATATCTCCACATATCCACGGTAGTCTATTGTACATCTCTCTCTGCAATAGTGTCAAACTCCACCCTTAGCCCATCTATGACTGAGATCTTCATCTATGCCTTTATTACCTCTGCCTTTGATTACTTTAATGCTTTCTTAGCTAACCTCATCTTTTAATGCTCCATAAACTTGAACTAATTTCTAATAAGATGATAGACACAAAATGCTGGAGTAACTCGGCAGAATAGGCAGCATCTCAGACTGAAGAAGGGTCGCGACCCGAAACGTCACCCATTCCTTCTCTCCAAAGATGCTGCCTGTCCCGCGGGGTTACTCCAGCATTTTATGTCTATCTTCGATTTAAACCAACATCTGCAGTTCTTTCCAACACATAGAATCATAGAAAATAGGTGCAGGAGTAGGCCATTTGGCCCGAGCCTGCACCACCATTCAATATGATCATGGCTGATCATCCAACTCAGTATACTGTACCTGCCTTCTCTCCATACCCCCTGATCCCTTTAGGGGCCACATCTAACTCCCTCTTAAATATAGCCAATGAACTGGCCTCAACTACCTTCTGTGGCAGAGAATTCCACAGATTCACCAGTCTCTGTGTGGAAAAAAATGTTTCTCATCTCGGTCCTAAAAGACTTCCCCCTTATCCTTAAACTGTGACCCCTTGTTCTGGACTT
This sequence comes from Raja brachyura, assembly GCA_963514005.1. The sequence continues at coordinate 40,083,019 of OY740792.1, read as the reverse complement.
CCCCAACATCAGGCACAATCTTCCTGCATCTAGCCGGTCCAACCCCTTAAGAATTTTGTAAGTTTCTATGAGATCCCCCCTCAATCTTCTAAATTCTAGCGAGCCGAGTCTATCCAGTCTTTCATCATATGAAAGTCCTGCCATCCCAGGAATCAGTCTGGTGAACCTCCCCTGTACTGCCTCTATGGCAAGAATGTCTTTCCTCAGATTAGGAGACCAAAACTGTACGCAATATTCCAGGTGTGGTCTCACCAAGGTCCTGTACAACTGCAGTAGAACCTCCCTGCTCCCTGTTTTGCTATGAATGCTAACATACCATTTGCTTTCTTCACTGCCTTCTGCACCTGCATGCCTACCTTTAATGACTGGTATACCATGACACCCAGGTCTCGTTGCATCTCCCCTTTTCCTAATCGGCCACCATTCAGATAATAGTTTACTTTCCTGTTCTTGCCACCAAACTGCAATACATCTAATAAGATGATGCCAGGATTACCATAGGTCTACGCTGTAGAGGAGATAATGAGGGCAGTTCGTGAGAAAAATAACAAAAGGTATGATAGGAGGACAATTAGGAGAATTAGACCATAATCAGAGATATGTAAAGCTTTCAAAGAGCAGAGCTGTGGGACAGGCCCACCAGGCATATCCAACAACCTATATACATCAGATGTTCCCTTTGTCCTACCAATCAGTACGCCACTCTCTGTAGCTTATTTTCTCCCTTCTCCAGTTCTGACACAGGATCTTCAACCAGAAATGTTAGAGCTAACCACCAATGCTGTCTAATCTTATTTTGCATTTCCAGCATATACAGGAAAATTACATTAATGTGTAAGTCCAGGAACAAGGCCAGGCAAAATACCTCAAGGCCGGAGTAGATTCTTTCTCAGCCAGATAATCGGCTTATGACTTCATTTTGACCAATGAATACTTTAATTCAGTGAGTGTACTGGAGTGTCGTAATACCGTGATGATATTTGCCAAGGGAGCTGTTTCCATTGTTTAAACAGTAAATACAGGAAATGAAGAAACAGGACAGCTTGTGAATGAATCAGCTCGAGCTGGAAACTGACAATATTGATCTGAACATTGTGCTGTTCGTTTAGCTAGTATATCAGAGGTAATGGAACTTTTATTCAATAGTTCATTGGACCAGAATTGCACAAAGTTAAATGTCCTAAGTTATAAAACAGTTCATATTTTTTTAAGAAGGTTGAATGCTGACCTTTAATGAAATATCAGATAAAACGGATTTGAATTCTCACAGCAAAATACTGCAGGTACTGGAAATGCAGAACAATTTTAAAAAAAAATACTGGAAACATTCCATAGGTTAGGAGGTGTTTGGGGAGAAAAAAAGGATTTATTGTTTTAAGTCCAATCTTTCCTCAGAACTGGTAAATATTGGAGATAAACTAGTTTTAATATGTCCAAAAAGATTCTGGGGAGGGTGGGGAAAGAAAGGATTAAATGACAATCAAAATGAGGTCTAACCAATTAGTTTTCTGAAAGTTGTTAATATGAATGTTGTATTTGGATGAATTACAAGGTGCTGTTTCTCACGTTTACCTTGAGCTTTGGTGGAACAGGAGAAGATGCCAAGGAGACAAATGTCATGAGTGAGAAGGGCAAATATCCATAGTAACAGATGTGTAGGAAGAAACTGCAGATGTTGGTTTACACTGAAGATAGACACAAAATGCTGTAGTAACTCAGCGGGCCAGGCAGCATCTGAAGAAGGGGCTCAACCCGAAACTTCGCACATTCCTTCGCTCCAGTGACGTTGCCTGTCCCGTTGTGTAACTTCAGCATTTTGTGTCTATCTTCGACAAATAGACACTCATGATCAAGTCAACAGGCTAAATGTAGGTGCGAGGCAAAACATGAACTCAGTCTTTATTTGGTGTCCCATATTGCAGCAGAAATACAGTAAACTAAATTGAAACATATATGGTATAAGTAAGTTATTATTTTACCCTTCAGATGTGTTTGGGGTCCAAGGTAGAAGGGAGGAAGTAAAAATAAAAGGTTATTTCCCTCGTGTGATTGTGCACAAAGATGCCATGCAAGTGGAATAAATTTGCGAGTCTTGCAGTGAATTGGCTCTAGAACATGGGTTGGGGAGTGGAGGCATATGGTGGCATTTTGTTGGGAGCTGGGAATAGTATAATGTCACAGATTATGAAAAAGATCGCTGAAAATTGAGTCCATGGGGGCTAGTATTGTGGTTCTGAGAGTAGGGAGAGATTGGGGACAGGTAAGTGAAAAGTCAAGAGTGGTAATTTAACGTGCAGTCTTTCAACTGGATTATGCTGTGCCATCCGTCCCTTATGGAACAAATTGTACAGAAGAATAGATTTCGACCACAAGTTAAATAGACCTCAAACCAATATGTGAAAAGGAGACTCTGCGTACTGTCTACAGAACAGAAACAGAAATGCTAGAAGGACTCAGCCAGATAGGCAGTGTCTGTGGACAATGAAAACAACTAACATTCACGTGGAAGACCTTTCATTAGAATTGAGAAAGAGAGAAAATAAGTAACAAAGAATTTCAAAGTAATCATAACTTCCATATTAGGCACAGCAATCTACAGTGATTACTTAAAGCTCAATAATGTGCAGTGATTTTATTAGCTTATCCAGTATTAACATAAGATTTCAGTACCTTGTTATATTTAACATGGCAAAGGTCAATTGTTAACTTCTCCCTCATATGATACAGAAGTTCCTTCCTCTCGCTCTCTGTCCCAGGCCTTTCTGAGTTTAAAGTTTTCATGCTCGAGGCTTTTGCTTCTTACTGACTACTAATAAATATGCACAGAGTGACTACTGTGTCTCTATTTCCTCTCCCCATCCACATGACAAATCACTAATCTACTGCTTCACTAAGCCAGCACACACTGTGAATCGTAACTTCCATATTAGGCACAGCAGTCTACAGTGATTACCTAAAGCTCAATAATGTGCAGTGATTTTGATTAACTGTAATTGTCAATGTAAACTCCCAGCAATAATGCTTCCATCCATTTTAATATTTCATTCTACTAAAGTTGTAAACTTTATAAATTGAGATTTTTATGATTGATTAGACCAAGTGCAGACCCGTTGGGTCTGTTCCCCCAACGCGCGGTCGCGAAGGGGGGGGGGGGTGACCTTAGGCGTCACATACACGCTAACCACCCCCACACACACTAACCCCCCCTTGATATTATATTAATATTAATTTGCTCCTTTTACCCCATCCCCCGCCCTATCCACTCACACATAACCCCCAACTGCACAGGCGCGACTAGAAATGGGGGGAGAGGGGGTAGAGATTGGGAGGTGGGGGGGCATGGCATAACAGGAGGGCTGGTTCCCGAATGCAATACTCCACCACTCACACATAGGTCCCAATATTCACCACTCCCTAGAGAGGAGGGGGGGGGGGGCAGAGAGGAAGGGGAGGCAGAGAGGGAGGGGGGCAAAGAAGTGGGGGGGGCAGAGAGGGAGGGCCCCCTCTCCTCCCCCCTCTCCTCCCCCCTCTCCTCCCCATCTCCTCCCCCTTCTCCTCCCCCCTCTCCTCCCCCCTCTCCCCCTCCCTCTCCCCCTCCCTCTCCCCCTAGGGAGAGGGATAGGGGAGAGAGGGAAGAGTGTGGTGGGAGGGGGAGAGTGGTGGGGGGAGAGGGAGAGCGGAAAGAGTGGGGAGGGAGAGGGAAAGGAGGGGGGGAGAGAGAGGTGTGGGGAGGGCTGAGGGATGGGGAGAGAGAAGTGGAAGTGGGGAGGGAGGGAGGGGGAGATCGGTAGGGGGAGTGGTGGAAATGGGAGAGAGGGAGGGGGAGGGGGTAGGGGGGAGTGGTGGAAGAGGGAGAGAGGGATAGGGACAAGGGTGGGGGATGGAGGGGGAAGGGAGGGGGAGAGAGGGGTGGGAGAGGGAGAGGGGTGCAGAGAGAGGTGGGGGAAAGGGAGAGAAGTGGAAGAGTAGGGAGGGGGAGTGGTGGTAGAGGGACAGATGTGTAGGGGGAAGGGGCAGGGGAGAGGGGAAGGGGGTGGGGGAGAGAGGGATGGGGGTGGGAGGAGGGGGGAGAGGGAGAGGGGGAGGAGAGGGGGTGGGAGGTGGGGGGGAGAGTGAGAGGGAGATGAAGAGGGGGGAGGAGAGAGGGGTGGGGGAGGGGTGGAGAGAGGGGAGGGGGAAAGGTGTGGGGGAGGGAGGGAGGGGAGGTGGGAGATGGGGTAGGGGAGAGGGGGAAGAGTGTGGAGGGAGTGGGGGGAGAGAGGGAAGGGGGGTGGGGGAGAGGGAAGGGGAGGAGAGGGAGAAGGGTGAGGAGAGGGAGATGGAGAGGGGGAGGAGAGAGGTTGGGGGAGGAGAGAGGGATGGGGAAGGGGGAGAGAGGTGGGGAGGGGGGAGTGAGGGGAGGATGGGAGATGGGGTAGGGGAGTGAGGGGGAAGAGTGTGGAGGGAGGGGGAGAGGGGTGGGGGAAGAGACAGGAAAGAGTGGGGAGGTAGAGAGGGAGGGGAAAGGGTAGGGACCGTCCATCTATTCCCCATTCCCTATCACCCCCAATCCTCTGTCTCTTTTCCCACACACGTGATCATGCACTTCGACACAGGCTGGGGGGGGGGGGGGGGGCATGGTGCTGGTGCAAAGGCATATGTAAATGAGATCCATTCTGATTGGACATCTGTGAGCATTGGGCATTGTGACATCACACGATGGAACGTTCACCAACATTCTATGGGTGAGAGCAGTTTGATTTCTTAAACAGTTTTTAATATTGGGGGGGGTGGAAGGATTTTACTAAAATGTGTACGTAAACATGTCTAAATGTAATGAGGAGTGCATTAGTGAATGTAAAAGTGTAATGTCTAGCAAAATGGAAAAAACCACGGAGTTTGAGCTTCTGGTTTTGGCGGACCGTGGAATCAAAGGGCAAAAATCTTATCTGAAAAAAAAATGGAATGTGACATGCACCCACAAGCACACACCGCCGACACACACACACACAGAGATTTAAATATAAATAGATAGATATATATATGATATGATGATATGATTATTCAGGCATAACTGTGACAGTGCACTGATGAAAGCAGAACTAATCACTCTGTTTTAACATGCAGAATTAGGAGCACAAGACATATATTTGCCCTTTTTGTTTATTTGACTGGGGATATATTGGCTTTAATTTGGTATCAATTTATTTAACTCTACAGTTTTTCAAAGTTGGAGTTATTAATAAACCTAGATTGTAAGAAAGATTTGTTACTGCTGTCGCAATTCTTGTTCATTCTTTGTCAACTCCTGGAACTGGTTTCAATGTTTTTTTCTACCTTTAATGGTATACGTTAAATTATCATTTTATTGTATAAATGTAATTCCAAGGTAAGATAGATAATTTTTAGACAAATCTCTCATATTCACAAAATAAATAAAAATAGATTTACAAGATGGTCAGGCATATTGAAAATTATTGTATGTAACTATCAGAAAAACTCAAAATGGTTAAACATTTTCTTGGGCTTTGAGTACAGTTCTTTTTGCACGAGGGGAACCCAGAAAGCAGAGATTTGAATGGAAAGAATGAATGCAGTGCAAATGTTGAAAAGCTTTTAATGCAGAGAGTTTCTTGATGAGTAGCGGCACATTGACACAGCTGGTAGTGCTGCATCCTCACAGCGCTGGAGACCCGGGTTCAATCATGACCTCTGGTCCTGTCTGTGTGGAGTTTGCACGTTCTCCCTGTGACATTGTGGATTTTTTCTGGGTGCCCTGGTTTCCTCACACAGGTTTCTAGGTTATTTGGTAAGTTGTTAGGTAAGTTGCCCCTCAGGCGAAGGGAGTGAATACAAAAGTGGATATCTGAAATGCGCACCATGGAAAATGTTGTGGAAACAGATTCCATTGTGGGTTTCCAAAACCAATTGGACATGTATTGAAGAGGTTGAACTGCAGTGTTAAAAGGTAAACTGGAAACGTTCAAGAGCTGGCACAGGCCAGATGTGTCATTAATTTGAGGAAAGAGAGTGAAAAATATTTTTTGCTTCTTCAGATGACTCAAGTATTGTTGCAAAATGACTTTAAAAGTGATTTTTAAATATAAAAAAAACTTCCAGATAATATAGCAGGATTTCTGTACCTTGTACTGGTCTGATCTAATGTGGAGTATAATCATTCATTTGAATGTTAATTATCTCATTCAAAAAAATAAACATTTTTATTTTCTTGGTGGGAAAATTTACTTGCCAGGTGTATGATTTTGCAGATATTCATTTAAATGTGCAGCTGACTTTCAAAAATCTCTCTGGTACTGGAAACAGGTTAGAAACGAATCCTTTAGGTATAAATTTGTAAGTGCACTTTCCCTTTTAATGTTTAATTCATTCACTGTTTCTATACAGACTGGTGTTCCCTGGCATGGGTTTGTTGCATTACGGCCAACCTGTATTTCAACTTGGTGAAAGAAACCAGAACCGAACATCTCGCAGCGTGAGTGTTAAACAAATGTTTATTGAGTTTCCTTTTGAGAATTAAGAACATTTGAGGGAGAAAGTATACTAAACTGTAATTTTTTTCTTGCATTTAGCAACACTGTCACTGTCTTGGTACAAACATAAAATCACAGAAAGCAAACATGCTGGTGCACCAAACTGTTAAGATGGCACGTAGTAATTGGCCTTTAATGCAAGAGGTTTTAGGTACAGGTGCAAGAATACCTTGTTCCAATTATACAGGGCTTTGGTAAGATCACAGCTGGAACGTTATGTGTTGTTTTAATCTACTGATCTAAGAATGAATATACTTGTCATATAGGGAGTGCAGCAAAGGTTCAACGGGCTGGTTTTAGGGATATCAGGACTGTCTTATGAGGAAAGAATGGATCAACTAGACCTGTATTCATCTGGGTTTTGGGTCCTTGGATGGAGTCGAGGGGGGAGGTAAAACGACAAGTGTAGCATTTCCTGCGGTTGCAAGGGAAAGTGCCAGAAGAGGGGACACCAGCAGTCTTTTCAGGTGAGGCAGAGGTTCACTTGCACCTCCTCCAACCTCATCTATTGCATCCGCTGCTCTAGGTGTCAACTACTCTACATCAGTGAGACCAAGCACAGGCTTGGCGATCGCTTCGCCCAACACCTCCGCTCGGTTCGCATTAACCAACCTGATCTCCCAGTGGCCCAGCACTTCAACTCCCCCTCCCAGTCTGAATCCGACCTTTCTGTCCTGGGCCTCCATGGCCAGAGTCCCACCGCAAACTGGAGGAGCAGCACCTCGTATTTCACTTGGGGAATTTACACCCCAGCGGTATGAACATTGACTTCTCCAATTTCAGGGAGTCCTTGCTTTCTCCCTCCTTCCCCTCCCCTCCCAGCTCTCCCACAGCCTACTGTCTCCGCCTCTTCCTTTCTTCTTCCCCCCCCCCCCCCCACCCACACATCAGTCTGAAGAAGGGTCTTAACCCGAAACGTCACCTATTCCTTCACTCCATAGATGCTGCCTCACCTGCTGAGTTTCCCCAGCATTTTTGTCTACTTTAGATATAGTTATCTCATATTGCTTCATAATAAGGGACGCAATGTTGCCAAAAAAAACTTATTTCACCCAACAATTTTGAACACTTCCCCATCTAACCTGTTGCACTTATTGTGTGAGCCAGATCACCAACTCATTATCTTTCTTTTCTGATTTTTTTGCCTCTCTCGTCCACCTTTTAGAAATGTTGGCTGTTCTCTGTCTCACCCTGCTTTTCTCCTTGAAAAAAGCATCTGACCACCTTTCCTTCAGTCTTTGCCCACAAGACATCCTTAATTTCCATTGCAGGTCCTACGGTTGACACTCATCAAAGTGCCTCAACCACCTTTTTTAAAAATTTTTTATCGTGAACACTCCTGTCTATAACCTTTCCTCTTCTAGCTCACAAGTTCACACCTTCCTTGACCTGCTCCCATTCTCGTTGTCTCATCACAAACAAAATCATTTCCAATTGCTTCATCCCCCATTTCTTTCTGAATAGATCCCAGAGGAGACAAGGCTGCCAAAATTATTTACAATTTCACTTTCAACCTCGTCCTCCATCTTTAACTCTAATAGTATAAATGAGGAAACATAGAAACATAGAAATTAGGTGCAGGAGTAGGCCATTCGGCCCTTCGAGCCTGCACCGCCATTCAATATGATCATGGCTGATCATCCAACTCAGTATCCCGTACCTGCCTTCTCTCCCTTACCCTCTGATCCCCTTACCCACAAGGGCCACATCTAACTCCCTCTTAAATATAGCTGTAGAAACCTGTGGACTACTTCATAACAAGACATAATTTATACTTCATTGACTGCTGTTTAATTTTGGGTAAAAACTGTGAAAGGATCTGCAGCTGAATGTTTCTGTTGCAATGCATTGATGATTGGTTGTTAGTGAGTCACTGCACCCTTTGAGATGCTAGATTAAGTGCCCTCTCTGTTCCTGGGAACTGGTTTGTTTTGTTTAACAAGTATCAGTTTTGATTACAGTAGAATGTAGTAATGTCACAATTACTTTTTAACTCATTCAAGGTATTACTCTGGACACTTCCACAGCAATCCAGACGTTAGAATTTTTTTAAATTCCACGGACTGCACGATTAGATTCCGTCTTGAAGTTTTACAATGTTGTAGACTATTTCTTAAGCGGTGGATTTAAAGTGCAGATATTTATCGCTTTTGAAATATCAGTATTACAACAGTGACTTTATTTCAAGAAAATGTCATTAACAGTGTACATTGAGGCAACAAGGGCACAAAGCTGCCCTTTCTTTTTGGACCTGTTAATGTTATATATGAAAATAAACCGTCCATGTGGAAAAGGTGCTTGCTGGTAAAACTAGTTCTTATCATCTTATTCATGATTAGGATTAATTAGTGTTGAGGGTGTATGCTCTGCTGAAAGGGCGCAGAGTAAACTAAGGAGATTGTTACGTATTTCCCGAGTTAATCTTGACAATTAATCCACATGGTGATAAAGCTGTTCAATATGACTGCGTACAACTTGATACCTGATTGCAGTGATAGCAGGTTGTTCAAAGTTTTGTTTTTAGATATTCTCATTTTTCTTTCCGATTATAGTCATTACTTGGAAGTAGAAAGTTCTCTGCACAGAACAATAACTCCCAGAGGAATCATAGCACAAGTTAGTTGTGGAGTTAGTGGTGGACTTTAGGAGGAGAGGAACACCCCTGTCTCCATCAAGGGTGTGGATGTACAGTTTATCAAGGACTACAAGTACCTTGGAGTTTACCTGGACAGTAAACTAGACTGGTCCAGGAACGCTGAGGCACTGTATAAGACGAGACAGAGCCCGTATGTACTTTCTGAGAAGGTTCCGCTCTTTCAACGTCTGCAGTAAGATGCTGCAGATGTTCTACCAAGCGGTGGTGGCCAGTGCCATCGTCTTCGCTGTCTCGTGCTGGGGTAGCAAGGCACAGGCCACGGACAGCAATAGAATTAACAAGCTCATCAGGAACGCTGACTCTGTCCTAGGGGTGGAGTTGGATTCACTGGAGATTGACTTGGAGGGGAGGATGCTCCTTAAACTACAGAGCATTTTGGACAATACAGCTCACCCCTTCCATGACACACTGGTCAACCTGAGAAGCACCTTCAGGAACAGACTGGTTCCACCAAGATGCAGCACAGAATGCCACAGGAGATCCTGTGGCTATCAAACTGTACAACTCCTCCCCTTTCTGTCATGGGGTAGACTGACTCCCCTCTTCCCAATCTTTGTACATCCCCAATCCTGGACTTTCCTCTTGTCACTTTAATTTCATGTTTCATAATGACTGTTGGTAGACCAATTTCCCTCATGGTATAAAGTGCTATCGTATTGTAGCACCAGTTTGAGTCTTCTAGCCTATACATTGATTATCCCTATGGCTTGTGTAATTAAAATTATAGACACAAAAACATTTTTCTCCTGAGGATCTGTGTCCAAGTGGAGGTGGTTTAACACTGACTACCCCACAGGACTCGTACGATCAATAAGGACATTTTGTTATATTTTCTTGTCTGGTTTTATAAGATCATTGAGATAAAAAGTAAATCTGCCAGCCACTGTGACATGTATTTCACCTCTGAGACATTTCTTCAATGCATGCATGGGAAGTGACATTGTAAGGTCTGCTTGAGTACAAATGGAACAGTGGATTTTTGAAATCTTTTAGTTTAACCAAATCAAAGTATTAAAAAGTAGTTGTGTTTATTATTGTCATGTGTGCCGAGATACAGTGAAAAAACTGTTTTGCACGTTATCCCGTCAAATCATACTATACATGAGCACAACCATACACAAGTGGATGAGTTGAATACCATGGAACAATTGTAGTGGATACAGATTCTCTTCTGGGATCGCACGCAAAGAGTCACCAACCCCTGGCGCTATCTTATATCTATCATTGAAGAAGACATGCAGTTATTTTCTCACTCTTGTAATTTTAAGGCCCGGTGTTTTGTTGGTACTGGGTGAATGTGGCAATATCATTGCTGTAGGTGTGGGCCTGGCCCAGTGTGATGCTGACAGTTCCTTTCACGGCTGCAGCAGCTCCGTGCAACTGCTGCAGGCTGTGCTTGAATCGCTCACTCACCTGGCTGCTGTAGGATCTTCAACGGCCACCTCATCTTCCCAACCACGGTGGCTGAAGGGAAACATGAGCTGCGGCCTCCTACGACTGCCCCTCTTCCATGCATCAAGATTGCCATTGTCCTGCTTGAGGAATAGTATAAACTTTCCCGAACTGACTACGAGACTTCAGACCACTTTCCGAGGGTGGGAGAAAGTGAGTTCGCAGACCATTCGTGGCCCCTAAATTTCCCCTTCGCCTTCGACCGTGCAGTAAAGCAGCAAAATAGAGATATTCCTATGTTGTTGCTCATATTTGTTCCTTAATCAACAATGCTAATGTTGAGCTTTTACTTATAATGCGCCATTGGACAGCCCCTCTGTCAATTCTGTCGGTGGCCCATTGCACTGTTTCAAGGAGGCCTGACACAAACTTGAGGAGCAATACTAGAATAAAGGTTATGAAGTAGAGATACAAGTGAACGAGGATCCATTGGAGACCAGAGGGAAAATGAATGGATGAGCTTCATTCACTGATGGTTAGAGTGCAGACAGGAGAATTTTGGGTGAGCTCATGTGGTTTGGAGAATGGGAAGGCAGCAGGGAAACATTGGATTTGTCGTAATTGATGCAATTAAATTCTAGATAAGAGTGAAGGTAGGAAAGAGCAATCGTGCTATTCTTTCATGCCTACAAAATGCTCCAGAGTTAACAATTAATGAATTGTGTTCGAAATGCAGTTTTAAATCTGGATTATTTTATTTGCATAAAGCAAATAGAGTGATTAAGAAGTCAATTTTAATGATTCACCTGCACTTCAACCCTGTGTGTGGCACTCAGTGCTCTCCACATAGCCTCCTCCTCAGCGAGACCAAGCACAGACGTGGCAGCTGTAATGCAGAACACCTCTGCTTTGTTTACAATGGCCACAATGACCTTCGTTTTGCAAGTCATTTAAACTCTCCTTTCCATTCCCTTTCTGTCCTTGGCTTTCTCCACTTCCATGATGAGACCAAACCCAAACTAGAAGAGCAGCAAAGATAGACACAAAATGCTGGAGTAACTCAGCAGGACAGGCAGCATATCTGGATAGAAGGAATGGGTGATGTTTCGGATCGAGACCCTTCTTCAGACAGAGCATCAGGGGAGAGGGAGTTACAGAGATAAAGAAGTGTAAGAGATCAAAAGAGATACATGTCAAGGAAAATGTAGACTAGCCCATTGTTAGCTAGGAGAAAGTGTCAATAAAGCAAACTGAGGGACAGTCAGACCCTCTCGGCGAACTGGGATGGGGGAGGAATGGAGAGAGAGAGAGAGAGAAAGCAAGGGTTACTTGAAGTTAGAGATCAATATTCATACCGCTGGGGTGTAAGTTGCCCAAGCAAAATATGAGATGCTGTTCCTCCAATTTGCGCTGGGCCTCACTCTGACAATGGAGGAGGCCCAGGACAGAAAGGTCAATGTGGGAATGGGAGGGGGAGTTAAAGTGTTTGACAACCAGGAGATCAGGTAGGTTTAGGCGAATTGAAAGGAGGTGATCAGCAAAACGATCATCGAGCCTGCGCTTTGTCTCGCAGATATATAGGAGTCCACACGTGGAACAGCGGATGCAGCAGATGAGGTTGGAGGAGGTGTAAGTGAACCTCTGCCTCACCTGAAAAGATTGTCGGGGTTCTTGTATGGATTCGAGGGAGGAGGTATAGGACCGGTGTTGCATCTTCTGCGAATGCTGGGGAAAGTACCTGGAGAGGAGGTGGTTTGGGTGGGAAGGGACGTTGACTGGGGAGTTGCGGAGGGAACGGTCTCTGCGGAAAGCGGAAAGAGGTGGAGATGGGAAGATGTGGTTAGTGGTGGGATCGTGTTGGAGGTGGCAAAAACTTTTTGGGTATTTATTTTAAGGAAATTGTGGCTCAATGAGAACTGGACGATGGAAAAGCACTGGAAGGTCTGACATTGTGATCAAAGTATATAAAAAAACTTGAAGCCTTATCTTTGAATGTGGAAATAATGATGATCAAACACAGGACAAGATAAGAGGCGAGCAGAGAATCAGTTACTTTCAACAAATGAATACTAAGAATTAAATTAAATGAATTATATCCCACTTAGCTGGGAAAAGGTGGCGAGGCATATAAAGATGATGCATCAAAGACTGCAGAAATGTTGAGAAGTACTCATGATAGTCGGATGCAATCACAGAGACTATTCTATGTAACTGTGATTAGAGTTGTTTCAGGATTGTACTGATCAGAAAGCTAATTAAATAGGTTTGGGTATGGACATTGGGAGGCATTAGTAAATTCAAAGACTTAGAAGAAGATACGGAGATTGGAAGCTGTACAACAATCTGAAATCACCGATATGTAGTGCTTCGACACAGCAAAACAGCCCAAGTATTGTCAAGCAGAATTTGGGTGTTGATGGGATTGGAGTGACAGAAGAGAACCTCTTGTGTGGTCATCGGTTTAACGAGGACAAATTGAGGTAGCAGGAGATGTAAGGCAAGAATTCAGCAGTTAAGAGGATTTAAATGTCATATGTATTGACAATGGAACAATAAAATTATTACTTACAGCAGCGTAACAGGCCTGTGAAAACACAAAATGCATGATATATAATAAATACAAATTCAATAAATTAATAAACCCAATACTAATGCTAAACATCTAGTAATTGCCACCAAAGACAGACCATAGAAGTTCATAATGAGTATTGGGCAGGTAGTGTCAAGAGCCTGATGGTTGTTGGGAAGAAGCTATAACCTGGTGGTCATGGTTTTCAGACTCTTGTTTTCCTGATCGTAGGAGTGAAATGAGGGCTTTGCCAGGGTATTGTGGGTTTAGTTTAGTTTAGAGATACAGTGCACAAAAAAGGCCCTTCGACCCACCGAGTCCGCACCGACCAGTAATACCCGCACTGTAAAACTATCCTACACACACTAGGGACAATTTACATTTATACCAAGCGAATTAACCTACAAATACGTCATTGGCGTGTGGGAGGAAACCGAAGATGTCGGAGAGTCTGATTATATTTGCTGCCTTTTTGAGGCAGCGTGTCGTATAGATCCCTTCGATGATGGGGGAGATCAATTCCTTTCATATTATTGTTATTAATTTTTACGTTAAGAGTTTAGTAAAGTAAAGTAAATTTTATTTATATAGCACGTTAAAATCAACTCGCGTTGAAACCAAAGTGGTTTACATAAAAGAAATAATAAAGTTTCCGTACATCCATAGAAAAATAAAAATAAAATAAAAATCACACAACACATTATAGAATTCAACATGAACGTCCCCCCACAACAGAATCAAATTTTCCACTGTGGAGAAAGGCATCAAAAAGTTAAGTCTTCTTCCTCTGTGAAACACCCGCGGACGAGGCCTACTTGTGGCCTCCACAGCCAGTCTGATGTTTGCAGGCCCTCTTTGCCGGAAAGTTGGAACTCTGGCGTCGGGCGAACACTCGGCGGCTTGGAAATGTCTGGAGCGGCTGCTCCTCCCCGGAGACCGCGGCACCCATAGCCCTCAGGCTGCATTGGCTGGAGCTCTCGGATCCCAGGCTCCGTGGTGTTCCAAATCCAACGCCACCTGCCCGCGGCTGGACACCCGCAGCCACAGCTCCTCGGATGTTGGAAGTCGGCGGTCACAGCACTCCCGAGCTTACCGCACGGCGACCCGGTAAGGCATCGGCCACTCCGTAATGGTGTCCTAGCGCTGCACCTCCGCTGCCAAAGCTTGAGTCCCGGCCGGTCCCGACAGGAAACGCTGCTCCAGTTTTGATTGTAGGCCGCGAGGTAGGGGCGAAGAAGCAGCTCGGAAGGAAACCGCCTCTCCGACCAGGTAGGGACTAGGAAATAAAGTTTTGCCCTTTCCCTCCCCCACCCACCACATAAAAGACCTCCAGCTAACATTTGTTTTTTAACAGGACTAAAAATAAAAAGGGTGAAAAGGGCGGACAGTTTAGAAAGATGGAAACATGTCTGACCTGCTCATTAAAATCTAATTTAACAAAGATCACACTCTGCTTAAATAGGAAACTTAATTGAAGCAAGTCTACATAGTCAGTAAAAGTATGTGGGAAAATACATCTTTGAATATATCATTCTTTTCAGGTGGAAAATAAGTAATTTAAGTTAAAGATGGCAAGACAGAACAGGGAAAACTTCAGAGATAAGAAATTCACTAGCCGAAAATTGTTATGGGATATGTGGTTCAGGATGATTTCTTTCAAGGACATATCTGTGTAAGGCAATAGATAAACTTGTCTATGGTGGGCCATTGTTCATTATTCTCTCTGTTCCTCTCAAAGTTGCATGACTTAAATTGGCTAGCAGGAGAATGATACTTATTAAAAGGGTAATAATCAGTGAGGGATAACAGCTAATTGAATGAGATAAATGATGAAAAGTGGATTCTTATGCAGTTGGTGAAAAATAAGTAAATAGTTGGTTTTGGAAGAGATATCCCATTGATTAAAAATGCCTGGACAACTGTGAACTTCAGCTTGAGAACTATAACATGTAAACTTTCCAAAGAACACATTTTGTCATAAGTGTATGTATAATTAAAATGATTTGATTTATTTAAGCATTAAAGGCCCTACTACAATCTGTTAAAATTGTTCTCCATTGTAGGGTCTCCTGGAATGGAAAGATAAGCCCTAGCTCCTTATCTCTTCTAAAACTGTGTTCTTAACCCTGCCACATTTATTTCAACAAACTGATAAGGTCTTTCACATAAGATATTAGCTAAGCTGAAACTCATGGAATTGAGGGCAGGCTATTGACCTGGAAAGAAAATGGTAGAGTGACAGAAAAAAGAGAGTACAAAAAATAAGCTGGTGCTCCAGTTAACATAGTATTTCTGAAGGATGGGGCTACAAGTTTGTGAACACAGCTAAAATAGATATTATCTTGTCTATTGTGAATGCAAACATTCCATAAGATAGAAATATTAGTAGATTAACTGAACGGGCAAAATTGCTGAGGAATTGATTTCAATATAGACAAATGTACGGGTATTAACTTTAACTGTCTGTCCTTATTTATACTCCTCCGGTCAGATTAACTATGATTCATAAACCTGCACCACCCTTTCTTGAATAGCACCTGAAACATTTGTGCTTTCTGCTATCTCCTGCCTTTGTCCTGTCACAGACATTCAATTTATTCTTTGCAAGTCACCCTCTTAAAACTTCAAAAATGTTTTCAGTTCATGGAACTGAAACATTTACTCTGAAGTTGACTTTGAACGTCCTAAACTGAGAGAGCAATGGTGGTTCAGCTGCTGGGCACATTCAAGACAGATTTGATAGATATTTGGATATTAAAAAGGAACCAAGGGTTACTATAAGAAAGTGACACTGAGGTTAATGGTCAGATCTGATCTGAATTAATAATGTAGGCGTGAGGGGCAAAATACATGCTCCTTCATCCTACACTCTGATATTACAGTTTCACCATGATACTGTATCTGCCACCTGTCATTCATCTATTCTTCATTTGGGTTCTTTATTCTCCTCTCACTTTTGCTCTTTTTAATTTATTTTTTTGTCATCTGTGTTTCTCATTTTGCCGTTATTTTTACAGCTGTTTCAGTGATAGCTAGTTTGTTTAAAAGCTACAGTTGTTATCCTGTTTTCAACTGAGAATGTTTAAATGCATTCTTTCTGCCTGGTTTCTCCATTTCTGTAATGGCAACTTGCAATTGTCTGCCCATCATGCAGGTTCATGAGCCAAAAATTATAAACTACTGAACGTTACTTTTGAGCAAAAATAGCAGTGCATCAATGTTTATTTCTAGTATCTAATATCTAGTATCATGAGTGAATAAATGTCCCAAAATCATGGAAGGACATTTTATTTTGGTCCGTTCAGAAAAGGAATGCTGCGTGCTTTCAGGGCGGCAAATCTGCAGTTTGCTGTTGGTGAATTTTCTGTGTTATAATTCAGCAGTATAATGTTTCATTTTGCAGTTTAATCCTACTTGGTGCATAGGTTCAAAGATGTCATGGAACAGAATTACAGTGGCTCAGCTGTGTTTTCCTGTAGGATGTGTTATTAGTGCAATATGCATGCCAGGGCTTGATCCATTCGTCATAGCTACAGTCTGATTACACAAAGCTGCCGTACACACACCTGTTCCTTGGTAGATGATTGGTTCCTCTGCAAACATTTGCTGTATGCAATGACAAGAGTGATGGGCAGAACCATGAATTGGCTCTGAAAATACAGTTGACACATATCTGGTGATTTTCCTTTCTGGGCACAATGCCAGCACAGAATTGTGTGCTGCAAAGTGTGGGTTGCTGGTTTAAACAATGGGTAAAATTACAGAGATTTATTTGTTGCAAACCCAGAATAATTCCTATATGTTAGACAGAATGAAATGCACCTGAATAAATGCTGATAGTAATTTTTTGAAGCTTTTTTTTGATGATTACTTTTCCAGCATCATCTAGGGCAAAAGTTAGTATAATGGATTAATGTTAACTAATATAAAAGATTTGCTGTTAGACATATTCCATGTTCTGCTATTTTTTGGTACTTGAAATGTATTCATTGTTACATAATCATTTAATAACTGCGTGATGTATTTAAAATGGAAAAGTTGCTCTCTCTGACCAAGAATTGTATGTGACTGTATCCATATCATGGCAACAAAATACACATTTTCAATAACTCATTAGCAGGGTCTTCTAGCTATTTATTTTAGAGATACAGTGTGGAAACAGGCTTTTTGGCCCACTGAGTCCACGTCGACCAGCAATCCCTGTACACTAACACTATCCCACACACTAAGGATAATTTTCAATTTTTACCGAGGCTAAGTAACCTACAAACTTTTATGTCTTTGGTGTGTGGGAGGAAACCGGACGGAGCACCCGAGTCACAGATAGAACGTACAAACTCCACACAGACAGCACCCTTAGTCAGGATTGAACCTGGGTCTCTGGCGCTGTAAGGCAGCAACTATCGCTGTGCCATCGTGCCGCCCCAAATTATTTAACTCTCTCCGGATATACAAATAATCCTTTGCAAATTTGCACCCTTTAACCTCATGATGCTGACCGGGGTATAGGTTCAAAGGCACCAATTGTCTTCAAATACCTGCAGAAGTTCTTATAGTTTGTGTGCAAACTTTGAATTTGGGTGTGGGCAGATTAATTAACAGGAGTGGCATTCCGGCTGATTGTGACCTCTACAAATGGAGACCTTGAATGAAGGTGATCATTTGTAACCTGTCACTATTGGCACCTATATTAGTTCAGTAATTTTCCACAGGCGCTGCCTGAAATACATCACTCAACCCCTCACTGTGCAAGCGAGCTGAGTCATTGGGAAAACCTCCCTGCTACAAAACACCCAATCTATTCTTGGCAACTCACAAAATCGGTGCAGAGATTTTAACTAAGCCAAAGCCAGGTTAACAAAATCAATAATCTATCAGAATGATGACAGCATGCCACCTCTTCATTAGAAATTATAATTGTTCAACAAAAATAAACAAACTTACATTTTTATTTTTCATTAAAAGAATAAGTGAACCTGCCAAATTATGTTTCTACTCACAATAAAATTGATGAATTATTACAGAATATATGATAAGAAATATAAGATATGAAATAATGAGAAAACTGATTATAGCCAAAATATAAGATGTGGTCTCAGAGATTCTGGGTTTAAGGTAAGGATTATCAATTGGCATTCTCTCACAGTGGCGCAGATGTAGAATTGTTGCCTTACACCGAATGCAGCGCCGGAGACCCGGGTTCAATCCCGACTACAGGTGCTGTCTGTATGGAGTTTGTACATTCTCCCCGGGACCTGTGTGGGTTTTCTCCGAGATCTTCGGTTTCCTCCCACACTCCAGAGACGTACAGGTTTGTAAGTTAATTGGCTTGGTAAATGTAAAATTTGTCCCTAGTGGCTGTAGGATAGTGTTAATGTGTGGGGATTGCTGGTCGGCGTGGACCCGGTGGGCTGAAGGGCCTGTTTCCATGCTGTATCTCTAAACTAAACTAAACTAAAACTAAACCTGCCCCTTAGCAACATTATTCACATTTAATTATCATTCTGCTGAACCTGCATACCTGCCGAAAGGTACACAAGGTTAAACATTAAATGGAACATTAAATTTGAACTTCCATGACCAAATACCTTTCAAACAATTTTGGGATAAGTTTCCATTTAATAAATTGATTAGTTTGTTGAGATTAGAATGAATTGTCTGATCTCAGCAAAAATCAGTTCTACAGAAGGGGATGGAGAGAAATTAGACAGGAAAGTACGTTTGCCAAGTATAGTTCAATAGTGAAGACTTGGAAATTATTTATTTAAAATAATGAGAACAAAGTAAATTGCATTTAAATTCTATGATTTTAAACATAAAATACCCCAAGATGTTCACAAAAGGGCTGGGAAAATGTCAAAAATAAACCAAAAGGATTCAGATTCCGATTAATTTATTGCCATATACAAAACCGAGTGCAACTAATTTCCTTCTTCACATGAAGCTCATTGAGTAAGCCGTATACAGCCATTGACTGATGCAACAAGAAATACAATGACAAATGCAAAACAGCAGAATAACAAAACAGCAGTGCCAAGAATGTAGTGCAAATAAAACTAAAGTGCAGTACGGAATGAGGTAGAGTTAAGAGTAAGAACAGGTGATGGCACCTCCAGGAAGGGGTTATGAAGGGTCTGTGCCACCAGGGGCGCGCATGATGACAGCCTCTACCTCAGTCTGTCTGTTTTTTCCATCTTTATTTTAATTTTTAGTCTGTTTAAAAGGTGTGTGTCAGAGTATTTCGTAGTATTTTTATGTGGGGGCGGGTAGGGGAAGGGGGAAACTGTCTCCTAGTCATTTCCTGGAGAGGATGCGACTATTCTCCGACTTCGCCCCCCCTCCTTCGTGGCCTACCAGCTGGATTTGCGCGGCCTTTCCTGCCGGAGTCCAACCAGAGCTTCAGCAGCGGCACAGCACTGAATTCATCCCGGGGCGGGCGATGCCTTACCGGGGATCGCCATGTTGTGGCTCCGGAGTGTTGGGCCTGCTGCTTCAACATCGTGGAGCTATGGATTGCGGAGCTTCCAGCCGTGGGCAGCGCTGAGTCTAACATCGCAGAGTCCTGGGATCCCTTTGCCGAGGGCTGCCAGTGTGAATCTCCGCCCAGCTCAGCCTGTGGACTTCGTGAGTCGCGGTCTCCGGGAGGAAGTGGCCGATTCGGAAGTCCAAGCCGCTGAGGATGTTCTTCCGTTCCGACGTTGGAGTTCCGGTCACCCCGGCGAGAGGGCCTGAGCATCGGGCCGCCTGTAGCGGCGACTGCAGGGGGCTCAGGAGGCCCCGACCACGGGTGAACAACAAGGGAGAGGATGACTGAACTTTGGTGCCTTCCCTCACAGTAGGAAACTTTGATTCTGCTGTGTGGGGATGTTTGTGTTAAAGTCTATCGTGTGTTGTGTTCTTTTTTTATTCGTATGGCTGTATGGTGACCACACATTTCACTGTATCAATTGGTGCAAGTGACAATAAATGTCTATTGAATCTTGAATCTCTTGAAAAGGGGTGATTGGTTCAGGAGTCTGATAGCAAAGATGAGGAAAGTTTTAACAGGGATTTAATGAAAAACGGATGGTAAAGATGTTTGGAGCTTACGGGAACAAAGTTCCAAAGAATAATGGTTAATGGTTATTAGCATGTTGCCAACCGTGGGAGAGAGAAGAATGCACTTGAAATTGGAGTTAGAGTTGAAGGTTGGAAGGAATGTTCTACCACCGAAGGTGGACGAAGTTAGAGAAGGGCAGATCAAAGAGAAATAAAAAAAAATAAGACGAATCCTTTACAATTCTGAGGCACCGCAGACCAAAGGCCAGTTGCATAAAAGTTGGAATTGATGAGTTATTGGAAATGGGCAGCAGAATTTCACATGAGCTGAATTTTACTGAAAATGTTGGAGGATAAATTAACCAGAAGACCAATGGATTAGAGGACAAGATCGAGATGAGGCTCTGAGTTGTAAACAGGATGAGGTCGGATTTGAGACTGGCAAAATTCTAAGGTTAAAGTCTCTGTGAATAAAAGGATATAACGTAGAAGCTCTACCTCGGATCGCAATGGACATCCAATATTGAAAACATGTTAATTTAGTCAAAGGTAATCACTTGGGATCTGGTGATGAGGGAGTTAGATCGATGGTGCAGTTTGAAGGTTATGCCTTCATTTTCCCCAGTGTTCAGTGGAGGAACTTTTAACTCATTCAAAATTGCATTTTATTCAAGTTTGCTGACGACACAGAGGGAATGAAGGAGTTGAGTTAAGTGGGACACTTATTTGCACATGATAATGACAAGAGACAAAGCACTGACCAAGAAGAAGACAGGGATTTAAAAGGATGCTTTGCGGATTCCTGAAATAATAGTGCATAAATTGCAAGGGAAGCCATTTTTAAGATTTGATACTTGAGTGGGTGTGAACCAGGTAGGACAGGTCAAAGGCCACATAAGTTAGCAAATTAAAGAGATAATGGAACAAGAAGTAGAAAATTAATGGGTACAGAACAGAAAATTAAATGCAGGAACTGACAGCCTGGTTAAAAAAAAGACAGACCACATTAATAGCAGGATGAGAGGAGGCAGAAGGAACCAGAGAGGATTTCGGATCAGACGTATGAATGAAAAAACGGGCCAATTTTTGATGGGTAGCACTGCGCAATAAGGAGTCAATCCAGTATCGCAACATCAGAGGCATATCTTTAGAGGTAGCTCGAGGCCAGCTATTGTGGAATGCAGGAAATCTGAAAGAAAAACACGAGGATATTCTAAAAATGCTTAGCATCTGGCATGCTCATAAGAATTATATCATTTACCCATCTCTTTCACACTTTTCCAGTGGGTTTTTCACTTTTCTTTCTTCTGAGCCATTTAAACTTCTAATCACCTTTAATATTTCCCTGTTTTGACAAATGGATTTCAACTGCAACATTCTTAAATGGAGAAGTTTAATGGAAAGGCTATTTGGAAAAGGAACATGCATCTTAAAAGTAATTTGCTGTTTATAAATCTTACAGCCTTGTAACATGGGGTTTTTCATATATTTAGGCTGTGCTATTTTTGTGCATAAGCTTAAGTTTAATCAGGTTAATAGCTGTTACTGGGTAGATGGGTCCAAGATGGCAGACTGCAGGAGTGGGGCGCCATTGTGTATGGCTGCTCTGCCTGCAGTCCGTCCTTTCACCCTTTTTTATTTTTATTATTAGTCCTGTTAAAACAAAATGTTTGTTGGAGCTCTTCTTTTATGTGGGGGGAGGGGAAGGGGGAAACTTTATTTCCTAGTCCCTACCTGGTCGGAGAGGCGGCTTCCCTCCGAGCTGCTTCTTCGCCCCTTCCTCGCGGCCTACCATCGGACTGGAGCGGCCTTTCCTGTCGGGACCGGCCGGAACTACAACTGCGGCCGCGGCACAGCGCTGGGTCACCATCACGGAGCGGGTGATGCTTTACTGGGTTGTCGTGCGGTAAGCCCCGGAGTGCTGTGACTGCCGACTACAACATCCGAGGAGCTGTGGCTGCGGGTGTCCAGCGGCGGGCGGGCGGCGCTGGATTTAAAACACCGCGGAGCCTGGGATCTGATATCGCCAGAGTCGGAACTCCAACCAGCGCGGCCTGAGGACTGCGGGTGCCGCGGTCTCCGGGGAGGAAATGGCCACTCCAGACATTTCCAAGCCGCTGAGGAGTGTTCACCCGACGCCAGAGTTCCATCTTCATGGCATGAGGGCCTGAAAACATCGGACTAGCTGCGGAGGCCACAAATAGGCCCCAACCTCGGGTGATCACAGAGGAAGAGGACTGAACTTTCTAATTCCTTTCCCCACAGTGGAAAATTTTGATTCTGTTGTGGGGGGACGTTCATGTTGAATTCTATAATGTGTTGTGCGCTTTTTATTTTATTTTTATTTTTCTATGGATGACGGAAACATAATAATTTTTCAATGCAAAGCACTTTGGTTTCAACGTGAATTGATTTAAACGAGCTATATAAATAAAATGTACTTACTTACTTACTTACTGGCAAAAGGATGAAGAAACTTGTAGAAATTGAAGATTTTAGTTGCTATTTTGGTGCAAACCATAACCTCTACTATAGATTACATCCTAAATTGGATGGTTTTCACTTTTTTCTTCAATTTTTCATTGGAACTTGTTTGTGTTTAAGGAGTCCAACATACCTCAATGCAATTGAGCAACCTTTATAATGTAACTTTATACTTTATAGAATATGTTGCTCCTTTATATATTGATGTATTGAAGAGCAGTCAAATGGTACAGTTTGATTGAATTGTTTTATCATGGAAATAAAAGCATTTAAAACTTTATCTAATCCACCAAATGTGAGTAATTACATTTTAAATAATTGAAAATAACTTTTTAAGAAAGAACCATTTGTGTTTTGATATTGAGGTATAGTAATAAGATCTCAAGAGTCAAACATGTTTAATATGCACTAGGAACAGAACAATAACATTCTTGCTTGCTGCACCTTAACAGAACGGGTTTAGCAACAACATAACAAATCCATTTACAATAACCAGTAATGACAGAAATTAAAATAACAAAAGCTTTAAAATTGTTAATTCAAGATTCAAGAGAGTTTATTGTCATGTGTCCCAGATAGGACAATGACATTCTTGCTTTGCTTCAGCACAACAGAATATAGTAGGCATAAATAAATACAGAACAGATCGGTGTGACCATATGCTATTGATTTTATATATATATATTGCACTTTATCTGATTATTTATGTGTGTGTGTGTGTATATATATATATATATATATATATATATATATATATATATATATATATATATATATATATATATATATATATATATATACACACACACACATAAATAATCAGATAAAGTGCAATGGGCTATTAACGTTCAGAGTTTTGATTGGGTTGAGTTTAATAGCCTGATGGCTGTGGGGAAGTAGCTAGTCCTGAACCTGGATGGTGTAGAGTTCAGGCTCCTGTACCTTCTACCTCAAGGCAGTGGGGAGATTAGTGAGTGGCCAGGATGGTGTGGATCCTTGATGATGCTGGCAGCCTTTTTGAGGCAGCGACTGCGATAGATCCCCTCGATGGTAGGGAGGTCAGAGCCGATATTGGACTGGGCAGTGTTTACAACCTTTTGCAGTCTTTTCCGCTCCTGGGCGCTCAAGTTGCCGAACCAAGCCACGATGCAACTCGTCAGCATGCTCTCTACTGTACACCTGTAGAAGTTCGAGAGAGTCCTCCTTGACAGACCAACTCTCCGTAATCTTCTCAGGAAGTAGAGGTGCTGATGAGCTTTCTTTATAATTGCATCAGTGTTCTTGGACCAGGACAGATCTTCAGAGCAGGCACGTGCCGTCAGGGTAGGCAAGGTAGGCACTGCCTACCCTGACTAAAATTATGAAATGGCAATTTTTAAATATAAATAGTAAAGGCATGGGAGAATTATGCCTGTCTAAGAGATCGACCTCTTAGGTAGGCATAATTCTCCGTGCCTTTCACCCGCAGCGCTTGTAACACGGGAAGCTCCGTGCAGCCCCCGTGCCGTCAGCGCTGCCTGAAGCCGTCAGATTCAATGGAAGCTGAAGGCAGCAGAAATTCTGCCTTTGCAGCACTGCGCATGCGCATCATCTTTCTGCGCATGCGCATCGCGAGTTTCTTGGCGGGATGTTCAAATATGGATTGCCATTATTTTAATAGTATCTTAGCAAACAAATGGAGAATGGACTTAATGTACCAATAATGTGGTAAGTGCATTTCTTTGTGCTTTATGTTTTTAAATACTGTAGTTCCCGGGGTGGGGGGAGAGCTCCGTTCACAGTGTTTGGGGAGTCTGGCGTTGTGAAGGAGGGGATTGGGGTCAGTAACCCACTTGCCACGCTCCGGTCTGAGTGCAGGTAGATGGGACTAGGTGAGAGTAAGTGTTCGGCACGGACCAAAAGGGCCGAGATGGCCTGTTTCCCTGCTGTAATTGCCATATGGTTTTATTGTGACCGGGGAGTGGATCAGCTCGGGTGGTAGCCGCAGCACTCCGGGCACGGACAGCAGAACTGGCCGCCACATCCGCGGAAGGAAGCAGCTCGGGTGACTGCGAGTGGCCGCCGGGACCCTGCCACTTCAGCCCCTTCTGCTGGTCCCCACTCACCTCTGGCAGTGCTCTCCGTCTGAACATCTCTCACCTGCCGCTCGCCGGCCGGCTTCCCGCAAATCTTTAAATTCCGACAGCGTGTTCACGGGTCCAGTTTAGGTTACTTGGCTGTGGGAATTTAAGGATTTGCGGGGCGCGGTTGACATGAGCGAAGCCGGCGAACGGCAGGTGAGAGATGGGGGTTACACAAAAAGCTGGAGAAACTCAGTGGGTGCAGCAGCATCTAAGGGGCGAAGGAGATAGGCGACGTTTCGGGTCGAGACCCTTCTTCAGACTCAGTCTTTTTGTGTAACCCTCGATTCTCCAGCATCTGCAGTTCCTTCTTTAACACGGCAGGTGAGAGATGTTCAGACGAAGAGCACTGCCAGAGGTGATCAGAAGGCGCTGAAGAGCAGCCGGTTCTGGTGTTGGGTCCCGGTGGCCGCTCGCACCCGAGCTGCTTCTATCCCCGGAAGTGGCGGCCAGTTCTGCTGTCCTTGCCCGGAGCGCTGCGGCAGCGGTGAGTGAGTTTGATATGATCTCTGTCCCCCTCCTTCTCAAAACTTCTCCCTTCTCGCATATTTAACCCCTGCCGCAGGCTCCCCACACACTGTGAAAGGAACTCCCCCTCCAATTGGATCCTTGAATTAGTATTGTCATTCCATAAGATGACAACTGATTCAACGTCCCGATGTGCTCCCGTTTTTCCCACCATCTCTCCACCTGCCTTCATCCTCCGTCCCCCACCCATTCAGTAATTAAAAAATAAAGGAGATTTAGAACCCTTGGGAAAATTGAATTGTTACTTATTTTTTATTGTTTACGAAGAGAACAATCTGCGCATGCGCGGTTTTAAGATTTTTTGAAAGCCGGCTGACTGCCTACCCTGAGTAATTACTCACGGCACGTGCCTGCTTCAGAGATATGCACGCCCAGGAATTTGAAGCTCTTGACCCTCTCCACCATCGACCAGTTGATATACACGGGACTATGGTGTCGTCAGCGAACTTGATGATGGAGTTCGCACTATGACCGGCTACGCAGTCATGAGTATAGAGTGAGTACAGTACAGAGTGAGTAATTGAAAATAACATTGCTTTATTATATAGTGTCTCGTAAAAAGGCCTCAAATGCTATAATTACCAGAGAATATGGTTGCCAACAACATTTTTTTGTTCTATATCTAATATTTTAACAACTGCCTGTATGATTTTAATAGGGGATACCAATACCCCAGAGTAAACAACAGAATGAAACCGGGAGTCCTCAGTTCAGTTCAGTGACAATTAATGGAGTAAAGTGATGGGCCATGCAATTTACAATGAACTTAAAAACCTCACACCACACAGTGACCAGGGTCACTTGTGGAGATGGGCATTGGCTATAAGACATTGGAGAGTATAGATTTCCTTGTTGTTATAGCATTATCTATCTGCCTTATCCCTTCACTGCAAACCTGTTGACCTCAACTTCCCATACCTCCCAATATTTGAACTGGTTGGGACCACTTAAAGAGTCGTGATCTCAAGTGATCGTAGGCCCATTGGGATCTAATCTCCAGAATGGTGGGGTGTTACCCAGTCAGTGCCAGTACACATCTTCAGGAGAATCTATCAACTGCATATTAAAGGTTATAGGTTTAAGTCACACTCAAGGGAAAGGCCATACTAATCCAGAAAGTACCCTGGAGTGGTTTTGCGTTAAATTATGCTTCCTTAAATTATTCAAACAAAAAATACTGCAGATCTGCCCTCAATGGAATCAGAATGCCCTACAGAATACTTTGGGTTATTTTTGTTTTGTTACACGCTTGTCAGAGTGACATTGTTGTTCACAGGCCCTATCCACACCAAGCTCAAATTGTTCCATAATCTCAGGAACTAGAAGTGCACAATGACGATTGAGTTTATGTGTGCGGTTATCAGTTTTCATCACAATATTTTTTCAACTGTTACAACATTTTGAGGAAGCTATTTGGTTTAGAGATAATATTTCTGTAAATTTCCCCAATTACTTCCTCAATTTTGCATCCGTTTTGGTTAATTTCAGACAGCAATGAAAAAAACATTGCAAAAAGTGGAAACTCTTTGTGAACGTTGAGTATGTTGCATTGCATGATTTAAATGCTGAATTCTACGGCAATAATGTTGAACAACCCAACCTCTACTACCAATATTCTCCTACCACCCTAATAGAACTTTTAATAGAATACCACCCTAATAGAACCTAATAGAATGCTGTCCCTAGATCAACACTAAATAATTATCATTTTTATATTGTGGATTTGTGTGCAAGATGCTAACATTGCGAAACCTATTTCACTACCGTATATCACAGAAAGGAAATTTAAATGCAAGTGCCAGTGAAAATACCATCTTGAATTGCCTCTTTAGATTACTTCAATTTTCTGTCTCCAGGCTTTAATAACTTTTAAAGCAGTTTCTCATTTTTTCTTTGATTTAATCGAATAACATGGTTATTGTTTTAGTGACAACACAAAGTTGGATATCCAATAAAACTCTTAAATTACACTATTTTAATTTCAGGCCTTTACAAAGATTTAAAGTGGTATTGAATATTTTTATTTTTTACCAATACTTAAACTAATAAAATAAGAATGAATTAGTTGGGACATTTTTGAACAAATTGAAATGCATATAGATGGACCTAAATGTTGTAGGCAAGGATTCATAAACCTTTATGATGACCCAAATGTTAAGAGCTCATGATGAAAGGTATATTTTCAACTCGGTGTTCACCCAAAGTATGAGCCTTGCCCACAAACAGTGCAGTGTGTGGTTTGAGTGGTACCCACTGACACAGATTTCAAAAGAAAGGATGTTTTTAATGAGATAATTATATTGTATTTCCTACTTGCTGTATTCTTTTGGAGTGGCCTTCATCTAGGAAATCGTCCTCTTCTGCTTTTCTTCCCCCTCCCCCGCCTTCATGTGGTCCATATCTCTTTCCTTCTCTCTGTAGATCCTTCTATTGGATTACTCTATCTCCATTTCAGACCAGAAACATCCATTGCTAACCCACAGACCATACCTCCTCTCACCCTGCCTCCAGTAAGAACTCTCTTCATTCTCCAAAACCCCCTGATTCCATTGCATTTTCTCTGATGCTAAGATGTTCTGCACACGTGTCTTTGAAGTTTCCTTTTTGGCTTTCTCTCTGCCAGAGTAAACAGAGCCCTTGATTACATTGCATCTTTTTCCTGCACCTTTGCTCTCATCTCTTTTCTGAGTGTACAGAACAAAAAGTGTTAAACTCATTGCAGCCACTATGCGATTGATGGTAAAGAGAAAAACATTGAGGGCGGTGGACAGATTACCAGAAGAAAGTTCTCGACCCAAAACATCGACTGTTCTTTTTCCAATACAGATGCTGCCTGACCTGATTTCCTCCACCAGTTTTTTTTTCTACCATACACCCAGGCTGCTTTGTCCTTGGATAGTGTTGTGCCTCTTGAAAGTTGTTGGACCTGGACACGTCAAGATAAGTGGAAGGTATTCCATCATGGTCCTACCTTGTCCCTAGTGGATAGTGGAAAAGGCTTGGATTGTCAGGAAGTGCATTACTGGCCTTTGGTCCAGCCTCTGATTTGCTCCTGCAGCCACAAGATATACATGGTGACCTGGAATGAGCCCAGGAAATCGAAAGTAGGGGACTCGGGTAGTGCCATTGAATATCAAGGCTAAGTGATCAGATGAATTTAGTTTAGTTTATTGTTCGTGTACTGAAATACAGTGAAAAGCTTTTGTTGCATACTAACCAGTCAGCGGAAGGACAATACATGATTACAATTGATGCATTCACAGTGTACAGATACATGATAAAGGGAATAACATGAATAGATAGATTCTATATTAATGGAGCTACACATTGCTTGACATTTTTGTGCTATTAATGATACTTGACTAAACGTCGTCAAGATTTTATGCGGATGTATGGGCTGTTTCATTTGTTAAAGAGTTGCGAATGGAAGTGAATATTGTGCAATCATTAGTGAGTGATATTCTGCAATCCTTACTTTTAATCTTTTGATGAGTGGAAAGTCATTGAAACAACAGAACATGCCTTTGCTAATAGTCTGGTCGTAGGATAATTTGCCAGGCTGATTTGTTCTGTTTTTTATGAAGAGAGAAAATCTGGATAATTTTCCGCATTTTCAGATAGATGCCAGTGTTGTGATTGTTCTGGAACAGCTCGGCCAGAGGCATAACATATTCTACAACACAGATCTTTAATGCTACAGGGTACACAAAAGGCTGGAGAAACTCAATGGGTGCAGCAGCATCTAAGGAACGAAGGAGATAGGCGACGTTTCGGGTCGAGACCCTTCGCTTCAATCTTTAATACTACAGCTGGGATGCTGTGTAGTTTCATGATTTTTACACTATCTATTACTTTCACTTGATTAATGATATTAAATCAAACCGGATTAGCTTTTGTGAAAGATAAGATCTCCAGAAGGAAATAGAGATCCAGATGGGCCTACTATTTGGCATTTCTGGTGAATATAGTTGTGAATCTTAAATACATTCTTTAGAACATGCTGGCCTCTGCCATAATTGAGGATGGAGGTATTCCTGCAACCTCCTCATCTGGTTAGTTGTTTGAATGTCTCTCACCATTCATGACCGCATACAGCAGGTCTGTGGACCTTCTATGTGATCATTGTTGTGAGATGACTTAGCTCTGTCTTTGGCCAGCTATTTTTGCTCTTTAGCATACAATCTTGTCACATTTACTATTGCTTTTTAACCTATAAGATTTTGAAATAGTTAACCAGTGTTTTCTCTCGCAAACAAACAGGTACCCATACTCATATTGTTCCTCATTGTTGGTGTCTTTGGAGGATCATCATCCTATAAATTGCTTAAACTGTTTAAGAGCCTGACCACCTAATTTAATTAATAATATTTTAAAAAACTGTTAGTGATCATAAAAATAGAGAATCTTCAAACCTCTTAGAGGTGCTGGTACACCATACTGTTTTTTACGTCGCACTTTTTTCTGTGTGTACCATACCAAAAATAGCACTGGGTTAATCTATAACTCCAAAATAATGGGGACAGTCGTTGAAGATCATTAAGGTGCTTTTAATTGGGTTTCCTGCTTCCTGTATCCAGCACTCCTCAGGCAACTTTTTTTAATGTAGTGGAATAGTGTTTCCACAATTATGGGGACTAAATGATTTGTGCTTTAAAATGTATTTCATTTTAGTTTATTTGTTCAGGATTAAACATGACCTATGTTTTATTTATCTTCCATCTCTTACAGTGTGTATTATGTTGCTGCCTGGGGCGTGCCTTTCTTTCTATCCTGTCTTCCACTCTTTGGAGATTACTATGGCCCCGCTGGAGCATGGTGGTAAGGATCTGATTTTCTGAATTTTACCTGGAAGTTGTCAACTGTCTTTTGTTTTGCAAAAGAAAAGCAAATTAATTTCCCAAAAAGATAGTTTCAGAGATTGGGTCATATTTTAAACTGTAAATTTATCAGAATTGAGGATTCAGTAAAAATGAAATAATATGTTAAAAAATGTATATCTGTATAATATCTTTATTTAAAACAATATTTTTGTTAGTTCAGAGGAGGCGGATTATATATGTTTTTGTTTGATGCATTTACCCACTTCTTATTTCCCCTAACGCGTAAGTGAAGCATATTGTGTTTGTGGTTTCATAGATCTACAATAAATTCTCTATGATAACAGTTACGGTAGTGCGCAAACTATGATATTGGAATCCATATCTCTATATTTATAAAACTCTGATCTTGGATGTGTGTATGTGTGTATAATCATATATTCACAAAAAAACAAAGCGCTAACGGTAACATTTTTACAGATTCCGTAGAGATTTATCCCGTGGACTCCAAACTCGTATTATCTGAAAAATTCATGCATTATTTCTCGAGTTATTAATCAAAATATTCACAAATCTGTAGAAACGTTGAAGGAAAACCGGCTGACTTTGGCTGATGATGTCACAATGCATCTGCCTGCCTGCCGTTCTTGCTCGTGCTGCGAGTGACGTCATTTCCCCCCCCCCCCCCCCGCGTTATTCAAAAGTAGGGCTGTCGACTGAAGACCAAAGATCATAGCTGAAGACTGCGGCGACCTGTGTTCCACGCGCTGCGAGTGAAGAACGAGCAAGTCAGGCCCTGTACTAGAGCACTCGGGTCCACCTCTGGTCGGGTCCCTCTTCCCCCCCCTCCTCCTCCTCCTCTCCCCCTCCATCTCCTCTCTCCCCCCTCCACCTCTCCCCCCTTCCGCCTCTCCCCCCTCCGCCTCTCCCCCCTCCGCCTCTCCGCCTCTCCCCCCTCCGCCTCTCCCCCCTCCGCCTCTCCCCCCTCCGCCTCTCCCCCCTCCGCCTCTCCCCCCCTCCGCCACTCCCCCCCTCCGCCTCTCCCCCTCCTCCTCTTCCTCCTCTTCCTTTTCTCCCCTCCTCTTTCTCCTCTCCCCCTCCTCTTCTCCCCCCTCCTATTCTCCCTCCCTCTTCTCCCCCCCCTCTTCTCCCCCTCCTCTTCTCCCCCATCTCCTCTCTCCCCCCTCCACCTCTCCCCCCTCCTCTTCTCCCCCCCTCCTCTTCTCCCCCTCCTCTTCTCCCCCCCTCCTCTTCTCCCCCCCTCCTCTTCTCCCCCCCTCCTCTTCTCCCCCCTCCTCTTCTCCCCCCCTCCTCTTCTCCCCCCTCCTCTTCTCCCCCCTCCTAATCTCCCCCCTCCTCCTCTCCCTCCTTCCTCTGCCCCTTCCCTCCTCTCTCCCCCTCTCTCCCCCCCTCTCTCGCCCCCTCGCTCCAAGCCCGTCTCCCATGCCCCCTCTCTCCCCCCACTCCCCCCCTCTCTTCCCCGCCCCCCTCCTCCTCTCCCCCTCCTCCTCTCCCCCTCCTCCTCTCCCCCTCCTCCTCTCCCCCTCCTCCTCTCTCCCCCCTCCAATCTCCCCCCCTCCTCTCTCCCTTCCTGCTCTCCCCATCCCACCCCTACCCCCCACTCCGTGCTCTCTCCCCCTCTCTCTAAGCCCACTCTCTCCCTCCACTCTCTCTCTGTCTCTGCCCCTCTCTCTCTGTCTCTGCACCTTCTCTCTGACTCTGCCCCCTCTCTTTCTGTCTCTCTCGACCCCTCCCCCCGCCCTCTCTAGATGCGCCTGCGAGTTGGGGGCTTTGTGTGAGTGGATAAGGCAGGGATGGGGTAAAAGGTGCCAGTGAATAATATTAATATAATATCAAGGGGGTTGGTTAGTGTGTGCATGTGGGGGGTGGTTAGTGTGCGTGTGGGGGTGATCGGTGTGTGTGTGACGCCGCAGGCACCACCCCCCCCCCCTTCCCCCCCGCACAGCAACGGGAAGGTCAAGTAACTATTAAAACTCTGATCTTGGATGTTTGTGTGTAATCACATCTTCACGAAAAAAAGATGCGCTAAAGGTAACATTTTCACTTATTCCGCTAGAGATTTATCCCATGGACTCAAATTGTCTACTCTGAAAAAATCATGCTTTATTTCTCGAGATATTTCTCTCTCTCACAAAGATGTGAGATTTCAATTTGAGCGAACTTGGTTGAATGGATGCAAGCGGCATGTAAAGCGACTCTTCTGAAGACTGAATCTGAAGAGTCTCGACCCGAAACGCCACCCATTCCTTCTCTCCAGAGATGCTGCTGCCTATTCAGCTGAGTTACCCCAGCATTTTGTGTCTATCTTTGGTGTGGCAGTTGTCTCATTTCATCGGCTTTGTGTACTGCGCGCCTAGAAGAGACGCTTTATATGCCGCTTGCATCCATTCAACCAAGTGCCCCCAAATTGCAATCTCACATCTATGCGAGGGAGGGATGGAATGGATGTGACCACCGGCTAAAGCAAAGGCAGTTAGGACAGGGGAAATAATGCCACCAGTTAATTAACCAGGTTCCCGAATGTAAGAATGATTTATACATGTAACATTTTTGTTTTTAAATCAATGTAGCTCTGTTTTGATTTTTAATGCCGTGTTAAAACCCCGTCCCATGGGAAGAGCTTGCGGCAGCTGGTTTCATAGTGCCTTCATTGTTGGTAGGTACTGTATTTTCACACGGACCGCTGCCAGTTTTCTCAACTTCCATAGCCATTCTGCATAAGTGGCGGAGAGAGAGAAGGGGGGAGAGAAAAAGAGAAGAGAGAGAAGGGAGAGAAAGAGAGAAGGGAGAGAAAGAGAGAGGGGAGAGAGAGGGGGAGAGAGAGAAGAGGGGAGAGAAGGAGAGAGAGGGGGAGAGAGAAGGGGGGAGAGAGAGAGAGAGGGAGGGAGAGAGAGAGAAGGGAGAGAGAGGGGGGAGAGAGAAATAAGGGGGAGAGAGAGGAGAGAGAAGGGTGAGATGGGAGCATGGGGGTCATTTTTCCACACAAGCCATAGGTGACTGGGCAATCTGAACCCAAGCACCAAGTTGTAAGCGGCCGAAGGTGCGCATCCCTCGGAACAGCCCCCACTCGCCCACGGCCACTCTCCGCGGGCTGTGGGTCTGGTGGAGCGGAGGTGTGGGAAAATGTTCATCCCTCCACAGTGATGTGATAGACGCGGGGGTCTGGACCAATCGTTGACAAGTCCCGCCCCCCGGCAACGTTATGTCCGTTATTGGGCTTTTCTGTTGATCAGCAGTCGGTTCGTTGGCTTGTAGGGGACGCCGCCTTTCGGGTAGGTGGCGTTTCGGCAGAGCGGCCATTCGGTGAGTTTGCTTTTAGGCAATGCAGCTTTTCGGTTAGTTGGCTTTTAGGTGTCCCGCGTTTCGTCTTCGTACTCTCGTTTTTTGGGCGTTTCGGCCTCGTTTCCATTCGGTTCTTTGGCTTCGACTTCTTTGCTTCGGCTTCTTGTCCATCGGAGGCACGTCCGCACACGTATTTGAATACATCACGTGATCATGGGTGGGTGTGTGAATCACAGCAC
Source organism: Raja brachyura (assembly GCA_963514005.1). The sequence continues at coordinate 40,049,343 of OY740792.1, read as the reverse complement.
AGACGTTAGCTGGTAATTGTTTTAGAAGATTAATGGATCAGAATTGTATAAGACATTTTGAATGTATTTCTTAATCATGCTTTTTGTCGGCTCGATGAGGTGAGTGTTTTGCTATCAAATGGGATGGTCACACCTCCAACATATAGTGTATTATTGCCTTTGCTTCAGAAATGTCACAATAAAATATGGTTACACCAGTTCAGCATTCTTCTCCAGCCAGTTAAGATGATATGCAATCTAAACTTAACTTTAAAAAAAAATATTACTTTGGATCTCTTCAATTTATAAGTATTTTTAAAATCCATTAATCCTGAACATATTCGTTCTGGTGATGCAAAGTAATTACTTGTATCTGAGTTTTGTCTTTGTGTGGTCACATTCACTTCTGAATCTGTTTACCTTTGCCCTTTACAATTCCCTCTACTCTGGAAGATGGGCAAGATTATCCAAATATGAAGAGGGGCTACCAAAAAGCTTGAGGGGGAAATAAAATTGTTGTCTAAAATATTGTTTTTAAGCTAACAATAGTCATAGTTGTAATCAAATAATGAAATCTTGATCCACACTTGGCAACATATAATTTTTTAAATGAGTGAAATTCAGTTTGGCAGTTACTTTTTTCTTACATTCTTGATATTTTTTCAGCAGTGTTTAGATTAGATACAGTGATGAAGCAGGCCCTGCGGCCCACTGAGTCCGCACCAACCGAAGATCACCCGTACACTAGCTCTATCCTACAAACTAGGGGCAGTTTACAGAAGCCAATTAACCTACAAACCACCACATCATTGGAATGTGGGAGGAAATCAGAGCTCCCGGAGAAAACCCACATGGCACAGGGAGAACTGTGTATAGACATCACCGGTGGTTCTGTCCAGTCCAGTCTGACCAGAGTCACAAATATCATGATTTATTATCTTGAATCATATGAATTATTTTTCTGGGTCCTACTTTGCATTTTCTTAGCAACTTAAAGCCTCATTCCTCTTTTGTCCAGGTTCATGAATTCTTACTTATGATACTATTGCTTGCTGCCTAAACTGCTAGTGCACACTGAATGGATAGTCTCACTTAGCTGGATAGTTAAAGACAATTATGGGAGGAACTAATGTATGATCAACCATGTCGGAGTCTGCAGATAACTTGAGAAGGGCAAGAATTATGTATAAGCTTTTGCTGTCATTATAGAAGGTCACTTGTGACAATGGGAACATTTCTGTGGAGTGGCAGTGGAGAAAACAGACAGAAGAATTTAAGGTATAGAGTTCTGGGAAAGATTTACATAAATCTGGGAGAGAACAACGTATTCAGGATTTTGAAGAAGGCAGTGAAGTTAGAGATGCAGCACTCGATGTATGGACAGTATTTTTTCATAATCACACAACATGGGTGATTCTGGCAAATTTAAATGAAAGTGGGACTTTTAACAATGGCAGTTGACACAGGGCCCGGACGTTTTATTGAGCATCATGTCGACATCATGGATTTGGGCAGTTTACTTATTTGTTGGGTAAATGCTGGTGATTAGTTTAGAGATACAGCGTGGAAGCAGGCCCTTCAGCCAACCGAGTCCAGGGCGACCAGTAATCACCCATATATTAGTTGTATACTAGGGACAATCTACAGAAGTCAATTAACCTACAAACCTCCACATCATGTAGTGTGGGAGGGAACCATAACACACGGAGAAAACCCACATGGTTACAGGGAGAAGGTACAAACCTCGTACAGACAGCACCCTTAGTCAGAATTGAACCCCAATCTCTGGTGCCTCAGGGCAGCAACTCTACTGCTGTACATGTTGTATGCAAATAACCTAGATCAACATGCCTCTAGATAATGTGATAGTAGAAATTCCCTTTGCTGTTTAGGGACATTGCTATTGTAAGTTGGTTGCTGTTCTTGTTATTTCTTCCTCCAGCAATTGCTCAGGTTTGAGGGTAACCTGTTTGCGGTTCCATTCTGTGTTTTTTGAGGAACCAAGGACTGCCCTTGATGAGCAAGATGGTGTCAGAGGCCAGGGAGGAATTAGTGAGGTGGTTACATTTTTTTCAAGGAGACTATAAGAATGTGCTTGAAACGTCTTCTTTGTCCTCTTGGAAATCTGTTGCTATGACACAGCATGGAGATCTTAAGGAATCTGGTGTCAGGCATGTGAATGCCGTAGCCTTCCCAGTGTGGTAGGTTGTATGTGATTAGAGTCTTGATTATCAGGATGTTGGTGTGGCAGAAAGGCCCTGATATCAGTTCACCAATCCTGCCAATGGATTAGAGAATTTCACAGCTTTAGTTCAGTAGTACAGGTTCACCATCGATTTTAGCTTAGTTTAGTTTAGAGATGCAGTGCAGAAACAGGTTTTTCGTCTCACCGGGTCTGCGCCGACCAGCAACACGACACTATCCCACACATACTAGGCGAAATTTACATTTATACCAACCCAATTAGCCGTCAAACCTTTATGTCTTTGGAGTGTGGGAGGAAACCGAGCTACCCAGAGAAAACGCACACAGGTCATGGGGAGAACGTACAAACTCCATACAGACAAACACCCGTAGTCAGGATCGAACACGGGTCTCTGGCACTGCTGTGCCACCATGCCATTACCCTTGGCACCTTTGGTTCCAGAACCTTTCTGGATTATCCATTTTGACGAACCAACAGAGATCACGGCCTCCAAGAGGAGTCGGAACAGTATCGAAAAGATCTGTGTAGTGCGCCAAGATACCTTGCCACAAAGTTGGCTTTGAAATTTGGCTATGGGAATGGATTTGCCGGCTTTAGCCGGGCTGGAGTTCCAGAGCCCTGGCCACAGCGAGTAAATTCAACCCGCCGATCGGCTGAGGAAGTCCCTATGAGATTGAGACCGGCTGCCTCAACCAACCTAGGCGCCTCATTTTCGGTGAGACTTCTGGGGGTGATTTCAACTGCACTCTCGTAAGTTTGTCTAGATTAAAGGAGGTGCCTGACCATCAGTTGCAGGAACATCGGTGGTGAACCTTTATTTCTTCAGTGCTTTGATTTTGTTGTAAGTATCCTAAACATAAAGCTTCAGCATTGTTTGAACAAATTATTCTGAATTCTTTTAGCTGTATTTCCGAGTATTATTCCCATTTTGAAAGAACACTTTAAAAAAAAGTTATTTAATTCTAAAGCATATAGCAGAAGCAGATCTGCAATTTCCATGGACAGTTCAAACCGCCAGTCTGAAGGCAAATATTTCCATTTGCCCTAGGGTTAGATTCCAAAGATTAGGGATATTGATCCGAAATGGAGCAAGATTTTGTTGTCTTTTGGTCGCATCTGTCGATAATACTGTCATATGGAGAAGTGGTATTGCTAAATTGATTTTTCATGTCAGATGATCTTTAATTTTGAATTCTAACACCAAGATATTTGGACATTGAAAATAGATTTTTATGAATTAACTTGACAAAATGTTTAGTATGTACAATTGTTTCCGTTGAAGCTAGAAAAACATAGAAACATAGAAAAATAGGTGCAGGAGTAGGCCATTCGGCCCTTTGAGCCTGCACCGCCATTCAATGTGATCATGGCTGATCATCCAACTCAGTATCCTGTACCTGCCTTCTCTCCATACCCCCTGATCCCTTTAGCCACAAGTGCCACATCTAACGCCCTCTTAAATATAGCCAATGAACTGGCCTCAACTACCTTCTGTGGCAGAGAATTCCAGAGATTCACCACTCTCTGTGTAAAGAATGTTTTTCTCATCTCGGTCCTAAAGGAATTCCCCCTTATCCTTAGACTATTAGAAGCTATTTCCTTCTCTTCATAAATACAGTAATCATATTTTATGAATAGATGATAACTATGTCATGTTATTAATTCTTTGGCTGGAAATGACATCAGTATTATGGAATCAATTGATTATGTTGTTAATCGAATTTTTGAAAAGAAGGTGAATTGTTTATTTTCATTGAAGCACATAAAAGTAACAAAACTACAAGTATTCTGTACCTTGCATTTATTGTTATCTAATTCTCAGTGATTGTAATGGTTTCAGCTACTCTTTATTATTTAAAGAATGCATCTTTCTTTCCAGCTGGATTACAGACGAACATGTGGTCTGGAGATTTGGCATGTAAGTATACTTCAAGTCATTAACAATTTATTTTCTCCTAACTTGGGATAGCCATCTTAATGTATTCTCATTATAGATGTAGAATCGAGGATCTGCAGATGCTGGTTTACAAAAAAAAACATGAAGAGCTGGAGTAATTTCAGCAGGTCAGGTAGCATCCCCAGAGAACATGGATAGATAAGTGATGTTTCGGGTCAGGTCCTTTCTTTGAATTGCAGAAGGATCCAGAGCTGAAACGTCACATATCCATGTTCCCCAGGAATGCTGTTTGACCTGCTGAGTTACTCTTTTTCTATTTTTAATGTACCCACCTATATTGAACAAATGTAGCTGTATTCATTTTAGGTAGAACTCATCATCACTTAAATCCGATGTGCAAATGATATATGCTTCCATTCTGTTGCTTTCCCCTCAAAATGATCTTGAATAAGGCTTTGAACAACAAGTATTTTTATATCACATATTAAAAATGGTGAATGTTCTCAAGATCCCAAATGTTTTGCTTCAGTAAAATGTAATTAAAAGACGCACAAGAATTTACTCTAAGGCATATGTTGTGACACTGGTCTGTATGTGTTGTACACTTGTTACCTAGTGGAGAAGGAAAATGAATTAACCCAGTTTCTTAAGACCTTACTTTAGACTTTAGAGATACAACATGGAAACAGGCCCTTTGGCCTACCGAATCCATATTGACTATTGATTACCCCAGTACACTAGCAGTATCCTACACACTAGGAACAATTTACAATTTATAGAAGCCAATTAACCTACAAACCTGTACATCTTTGGAGTGTGGGGAAAAAACTGGAGCACCAGGAGAAAACCCATGTGGTCACAGGGAGAATGTACAAACTCCGTACAGACAGCACCCCTAGTCAAGATCGAACCTAGGTCTCTGGTGCTGTGAGGCAGCAACTCTACCTCTGCGCCACTGTGACGGCCGTACACTTTCCTTGGACTCTTGTCCTGCTTCTGAGATACTTTCAATAACCTACCAAAATTTATCAAATTGCTTCCCCTCCATTTAAAATTATCGTTAATGTGAACTTTCCAAGAATGAAACTGGTTTTCTCACAGCACCCTGTTTTGCCTGTCTATTTTTTATACAACCCTGGTGGCATCTAATGTATTCTTGACAGGACACCCGTGTGCATTTGAAGCTGATACTTCGTTGGAATCCCACATTGCAACTTCGCTTCCTCCATTTTGTTGCATTCATCATTGTTCAGATGCATTGAATGATGGGCGTTAATATTAAAAAAATCTGTGTGCTCCTCAGTTATTGCTATCTAATCTTAATTCCATCTTAATTCTCCGCAAGATTTTTCGTAAATAGCATAAAGATCATTATTTATACACTCTAACCCCTTTCACAAATCTGGCAAAATTGCTTGAGAACCAGGCAGCCATGATTTTCTTTTCTTTTGAGGGTCCCCTTATTTCCAGTCATCATGGCAATAAAAAAGATTTGAGTTGAAGAAACAGGCCTCGATGTAGAGCTAATTTTTATCACGTGTGCCTCAACCTCCTCTCCTCCACCATGTATCGAGGCAAAGGATTTCTTTCCCAAAGCCTAACAAATGAGCAGTTATGGAATAGATCACTGCAGCTCTTGAACGAGATGAATAGTAAGCTTGCATAGTATGAATAGTAAGCTTGATGTGCACTTCACTGATGTCTTAGGAAATTCTAAAATACCAACCAAGTATCAGGTTTGTTTTTCCTGTTTATCAGTTTAGGCTGATAACCCTGGGCATGCTTCATTGAGGAGGGGAGGTGCAAGGAGGATTACTTTACTGCATTTTAATTGATATGACAATTGAGATGCCTATCATGTTTTACATTCCTGGATATGTTGTCTTAAAACCACCCTTCAACTGACACCAGAATAATTTAAATGGTTTGCTTAATATGGTTCTGGTTAGAGCGAAGATCCATTCAGCGATCTCAAGAAGAAATACCAATGAGAGATACCGTGAACTCTTAATCTCCACAGAAGTGACCCACTTCAATTGTCAAGACTCCATGAAATTGACTGATCTGGGGCACAAAAGGTTCTCCTTTAAATATGAAATAAGCCTTTCCATAAGCCTGCATGATGGCCCATAGTAATTCTATTGAGTCTATTTTACCCTGAAATTACAATCCAAAGTGCTATCTGTAATGGCCTTAATGTCAAAATTACTACATTGTTTATTACTACAAATAAATCAGTCATTAACTTCAACTGCTGTTTAACTGTTAATCACCATATTCCTTCTTAACTCTCACCTATTTTTAAACTTCATGTTTCATCTTAATGCTTCTCTAATTCAGCCACAGTAGAACTGGCATGTAGTTTCTGTATAAGAACATTTTCATGTATACAAGTCTGCTGAGGTCTGTCCAATGTTTTATAAAGTTGGAGCATAACCCCCCTGTGTTGACCTGAACTGTGCTGCATATCTTCATAGTGCTGTCAAAACTGTCATGCTTATTTTGTTCAATTGTTTTTTACAGATGGTACATCCCCTTGTTTGTCCTCATCTTTCTGATGATGTCCTGCTACCTTCACATATTTTATATAGCCAAAAAGAGGGTAAGAATCCATACTTAATCTCCTAATTAAAGTTGGACAAAAAAGAACAATGTTCAAAACACGTACGATTACTTCTGTTTGAATCTATTTACTTAAGTTAGTGGACCTAATGTATAACTAGATGATCAAAATATTTTGTTAGTCATGTAAGTTAACTTAAGACATCAATTATCTTGGTTATCTGGTCTGAAATGAATTGACTGTTGTTTTATTACTATCTGGGAAAAGAAAACTGGATTATGTAATTTAAAAATAGGTACAGGAGGAGGCCATTCAGTGCTTCGAGACAGCACCGCCATTCATGGTGATCATGGCTGATCATCCAGAATACCCCTTGATTCCGCTAGCCCCAAGAGCTCTATCTAACTCTCTTTTAAATTTATTCAGTGAATTAGCCTCCACTGCCTTCCATGACAGAGAATTCCACAAATTCACAGCTAGTTCCAGTTGAGTATAGGAGCAAAGAGGTCCTTCTGCAGTTGTACAGGGCCCTAGTGCAACCACATCTAGAGTATTGTGTGCAGTTTTGGCCTCTTAATTTGAGGAAGGACATTCTTGCTATTGAGGGAGTGCAGCGTAGGTTCACCAGGTTAATTCCCAGGATGGCGGGGCTGTAATATGTTGGTAGAATGGAGCGGCTGGGCTTGTATACACTGGAATGTAGAAGGATGAGAGGGCATCTTATTGAAACATATAAGATTATTAAGGGATTGGACACTAGAGGCAGGAAACATGTTCCCGATGTTGGAGGAGTCCAGAACCAGGGGCCACAGTTTAAGAATAAGGGGTAAGCCATTTAGAATGGAGATGAGGACAAACATTTTCACACAGAGAGTTGTGAGTCTGTGGAATTCTCTGCCTCAGAAGGCAGTGGAGGCCGGTTCTCTGGATGCTTTCAAGAGAGTTAGATAGAGCTCTTAAAGATAGTGGAGTCAGGTGATATGTGAAGAAGGCAGGAACGGGGTTCTGATTGTGGATGATCAGCCATGAACACATTGAATGGCAGTGCTGGCTTGAAGGGCCGAATGGCCTACTCCTGCACCTTTTGTTTATTGTCTCTGGGTGAAAACATTTTTTCTCATCTCAGTTTTAAATGGCTTCCCCATTATTCTTAGACTGTGGCCTTTGGTTCTGCACACCCCAACATTAGGAACATTTTTCCTGCATCTAGCTTGTCCAATCCTTTTATAATTTTATATCTATCTATACTATTACTAAAACTCTCATCTTGACCACTTCTGGTCTGTGTTGTTTTTCAATTTGCTCAAAAACGGTACCCTATATTGCTAGGATTACTCACCGTTCTCCTCTGCTCCAAGCGCATTGAGTTTTGTTCTAATCGGTGGAAGATTACAAAAGTTATGAAGGTTTAAAAAATTGTGAGATCAGCAGATTGGTCTTCTCGCATGTCTGTCACCATGAAGGTAATGCCCCTTCCGGCACCTGCTTGAGAATAAATCCCCGGAGGTGGGACTGAGTCCGTGAGCACGTCCACAAGCCGCCGAGAATAAAGCTGAAGCATCGGAGTGTGGGCTGTGTTCCGCGGGATGGGGCGGGCTGTGTTCACAGAAGGGGCTGTGAACTTGACAGGCGCTGGGGACGGGAGCAGCTGAGTGAGTCCGGAGCCGGGTCCTGGAGCCAGGTGTGCGGTCCAGGCCGGGAACCAGTGAGCCCAGACACCCCCCCTCCCCTACACCGCCCCTCCCCTACACCCATACCCCCCTTCCACCACACCCACGCCCCACATTCCCCCCTCCCACATACACCCCCTCCCCACAAACACCCCTCCCACACACACCCCCCCTTCCACACACGCTCCCTCCCCCTCTCCACACCCACCCTCCCCCGCACATATCCCCTCCTCCACACCCACATCCCTCCCACACTCCCCTCCCACATACACCCTCCCCTATGCCCACAACCCCTCTACTACCCCTCACACACCCTCCCCATACACACACCCTCCCCTACACACACCCCTCCCCCACCACCCCCTCCCCACACCCCTCTCCCCCACACTCTGACATACCACCCACACCCTTCCCCCTCCCAAATACACCCCCTCCCCTTACACCCCTCCCCCTCACACACCCTCTCCCCCACACATTCCCTCTCCCCCCACACACCCACCACCACACACACCCACCCCCCCCACACACCCACCCCCCCCACACACACACCCTCCCCCTCACACCCCGTCTCCCCACACCCTCCCTCTCCTCCACACACACCCACCCACCCCCACGCACCCACACACCCACTTCCCCACACACACCCTTCCCACCCCCCCTGTTCCCCCCCCCACACCACCCCCTCCCCCACATACCACCCCCCCCCCCTCATCAGCCCCCGACAGGCCCAGCCTGAAGCCGTCCCCCTCTCCTGGCTGCAGGACACTTCCCGCCTGAAGCCGTCCCTGTCCTCCGCCTACAGAACGTTCCCGCCATTGCATTGGGGGAACAGGTGAGCGGTGGAATATTGCATTGGGGAATGGGTTGCGTTGGGGGACCAGGCCTATCGTGTGACTGGGACCCAATGAGTCCTACTTAGTCTAGTATATTACTAAAACTCTCTATTTGTTTGTATGCGTGCGTGCATGTGTGTGATATTCCAAAACCTCGCCAAAACGGTACACGATAGCGCTACAATTTTTGGCCCATGATACTCACCATTGTCCTGGGATGTAACTGAAACAAGTTTCGTTCAGATTGATTATATATTTTACAAGTTATTTTAAACTTTAAACTTTACATTTTAAACTTTACAAAAATCACTGGGGATGAGGGGGAATGGAGGAGGGAAGGGGTAGGAAGAAGGAAGGCGAGGTAATGGAGGAGGGGAGGGGGAAGAGGGAGGAGGGGAAGAAGGGGTGAGGGGAGGAAGCAGACGAAAGTTGGTGGAGTGTGTGGAGATAGAGGATAATGGAGGAGTTGTGTTCACATTGATCTTATACTTTACAGGTTATTGCCATTTTGAACTTTAAAACGTCACAGTCGCACTCCCACTTGTTGGCTGCGCCTGCGCAGATGGGGGAGGGTTGCCGTGACTTGCGTCACAACAGGGATCTCTGGCATCATAACAGGAACCTGTCAGCCCCGCCTGCGCAATTGGGGGCTATGGGTCAGTGGTGTAATATTGCCTTGGTGGACAGGCCCAACGGGTCCGCACCTGGTCCAGTGTTTCTATAAGTTCCCCCCTCATCCTACTAAATTCCAGTGAATACAAGCCCAATCTTTCCAATCTTTCCTCATATGACAGTCCCACCATCCCGGGGATTAACCTCGTGAACCTACGCTGCACTCCCTCAATAGCGAGGATGTCCTTCCTCAAATTAGTAGCAATGTTACAAAATTTTGAGATTTACAAAATCAAGTCTGCAATTTATCCCATCAGATAAAGCATAAAAAGAAGTTTAATTTGACACCTAATTCACTTTCATATCTTCAGTATTAAACAAGTTATGGTTATTTTCATACTCAGAAATTAGCATCTTGTTCCCTATTGCTTTTCCATTGACTTAACACAAAAGCTGTGATCAAGGACAGTCAAAAGCCCATAACTTTCTTAATAATTAAGAGCACTGAATGAAATTTTCAGTTATTGTAGATTGAAGCATTCTGAAACAAATATGAAACAATCTTACTTAGATGACCTGAAATTAAAGCATATAATTAGTTAGTTATCTAATTGTAGCTAATTACAAAATTCAGTTACTAGATCTAAACATCTATCTAAGAAAAGGTTAACATTTTTAAAAAGCCTAAGTGTCCAAATAACATTCACACAAGAATTCACAATATAACATGATTTTTAAATCTCATTGTCATGAATTTATAGGCCAACTTGAAGGAATATAGTGTTTAATTCCCGTAAATTAATGGCCATTTAAATCAACTTGCGAGTGGGTTTTTGTGAAACGTGATGGATTGGAACGTTGCGGTTTGCGGTAAATTTAACCCCCAGTCGGCAGGAAAAATACTGCCGGTTCGTATATTTTTTTAGTCACCTTTTCGCAACATGAAATTTTGATTAAAGGCTTCCTAAGAAGCACGTTTTTATGTAAAAATAAACTGTGTACCTTTTTACCCCTATGTAAGATCCATCCCATTGTCGGCGTTGACAGCATTAAAAGATGATTTTTAATTTTCTCCTGCTTTAATTTTTCCAGCACTAATTTTAATAAACTTAATAAAACGGCAGTCGAAGCGATCTTTCTTCAGCAACTAAAAAGCCTGTTCAAAATTGATTTGAATAGTCTGAAGAAAAAATGCATTTTAAACCCGCCCCCCTCTCAAAGGCGCCAAAGTTGCGCACACGGGCAGTGGCAGAACTGCTGCGCCGCTAAAGGTAAGTTTTGTAACATACCTAAAATTAGGAGACCAAAACTGTACACAATACTCTAGATATGGTCTCACCAGGGCCCTGTACAACTGCAGAAGGACCTCTTTACTCCTATACTCAAATCCTCTCGTTATGAAGGCCAATATGCCATTAGCTTTCTTCACTGCCTGCTGCACCTGCATGTTTACTTCCAGTTTGCCTGAGAACCCAACAAGAAATGGAGATACAACCACCAACATTCTCTCTGGCAACCATCAAAAACAGAACCAGAATGAATCCATTTTTGTGTTAAATCTGTCCTGAGATAAATTTTGACTCACGCATCCATGGTGTCATTGAAACATTCTACTTCCACACTATGTGCTTCACCCATCTCAGCTTATTAGCTGATGCAAACACCATCCACGGGAGTTTATTAATGTCTGGATTTGACTTTCTCAGTATACTTTTGACTGGCCTACCTCATTCATTAATTTAATAAACATGGTCATAAATAACCCTGCTGCCCATGTTTTGACACGTCAAATTTCCACCATCTCTGCACTTGTTGATTATATGGGCATTTGGTTAAGCAATGCTAAATTGTAAGTTTCTCACCTTTTTCTATAACCCTCTGAGATCCTGCAATTCTTTTAACGGTTTTATCTATGTAAAAAAAAAATTCCATCCTGGTTGGCACGGTAATGCATCATGTAGTGCTGTTGCCTTCCATCCAGGGAACCTGGTTCAAGCCTGACCCTGGATGCGCACTGTGTGATCAAAGGGGAATTGAGGGATGGGCACATTAAAGAACAGCATTACAGAACAGACATCCATGATCGAGTGTGACAACAGGTGCTGCCTATACGGAGTTTGTACGTTATTCCCGTGACCTGGGTGGTTTTCTCCGGTTTCCTCCCACGCTCAAAAGGCATTCATGTTTGTAGGTAAATTGGCTTGGTATAATTGCAAAAAATGTGCCTGGTGTGCATAGGATAATGTTAGTGTGTGTGGATCGCTGGTCGCATGGACTTGTTGGCCGAAGGGCCTATATCCGTGCTGTATCTCTATACTAAACTAAACTAAACATAAGTTGTAGAGCATACAAGGGCATTTTACTAAGTTTGCAATAATATTTGCACTGCTGACACTTAGGGCAGCACACTGGTAGAGCTGCTGCCTCACAACGCCAAAAACCCAGGTTTGATCCTGACCTCAGGTGCTGTTTGTGTAGAGTTTGCATGTTTTCCCTGTGGCTGCGTAGATTTCCTCTAGGCGGTGTCCTCCCACATTTCAAAGACATGCAGATGTGTAGGTTAATTGGCCCCTGTGCATGCCTCTTATGTGTAGGGAGTGTAGGCGAAAGTGAGTTAACAAAACTAGTGAAAACGGAAGATCGATGGTTGGCCTGGACTCGGTGGGCAAAAGGGACTGTTTCCATGCTGTATCTCTCTAAACCCTCTCTAAGGTATACTTACTGTTATTTAAAACTTTGCACTTTTTTAAAAAAAAACAAGCACTCAATGTTGTCAGTCATAATTAGGCTTATGGCTTCTCTTTGTTATATAATCCCAGATCCAGGGTTTCTTCCTTCTGAATATTATTCCCGGGTACTCACTATCATCCCAGATTTCAGGTTGTTGTTCCAGGGTTTCATAAAGAATGAAATTCTATTTTCAAGATCTGCTTCCCTCCTTTTGATCTCTTCCAGTAAGATAGTAGAACAGTACAAGTCTGACCTATTTTGTCCACATTCACCCATTTCCAAATGTTTGTTCAAACTGAAAGTATTGGCTGTTCTTCTGTTCTATTCCACAAGGAGAGGGGGAATGGTACTCATGGAGATGTTCTGCTGGTGGCCAGGACAAACCCGATCAACTGAATGGCCTCCTTCAATATAAAAAATAAGTAATTTAGACCTCTTTAATCTTGAAATGTATTGTTGCTAACTGTATTCACTTTTGTTCAACTTTCTTTCCGTCAGGACCCCGAATTGTAGAATTCTTTATCTCAACCTGTCTTTCCACTTTTGACATTCCTTAGGTCTTTCCTTATGATGCTGTGTGTCATATTTTGTATAACTACTATAAGAATAGAAATGTTGTTTTATTAAAACTGGAGTGTAGATTAGTGTTAAATAATTTGTATTTGCATTTTATTTGGACTTGTGTCTCACTTTCATCTCATATAACTCAATATACAACCTATGTGTTTCAATGTACAACCAAAGTGCTGAACTAATTCAGGCAGTCAGGCAGCGTCTCTGGAGAACGTGGATAGGTGATATTTTGGGTAGGGGCCCTTCTTCAGTCTGTAAAAGAATCGCCTATCCCTGTTCTCCAGAGATGCTGCTTACCCGCTCAGGTATAACAGCATCTTGTATCTTTTGGGCCCCCACCCAACACATCATGTCACTAAGTTCTCTGAAAGTGCTGCGTGACCTGCTGAGTTACTGCAGCTCTTTGTGTCTTTTTTTTGTAAACCAGCATTTGCTGCACCTTACGTCTTCAATATACAACCAATAAGTTTAATATTCCTTGTGAACCTCATTCATTAGTTGTTTCATTTCATTGATCTGTGTTGAAAGTCTTCTGAATCTATAGGTATATTTTTAAATCTGAAATGCTTCTCATAGTTCATTATTCTTAATGGTGATCAAGGGATGATCTTAATGGTGTCAAATAAAATGTAACATTACTTTTTTACTTTTTTAGTCTTGAATTCATAAAATTGTTTGAGACAATTTTGCAGCAAACGATTTATTGTGCATAATTTTTAAAATTATGATTTATCAAAGCATTCTTTTATGGAATATTCCTTCTGGTGCCCTTTATTAAGTAAGGTAAATGATGATTTTCTCCCTCCCACCAACTTCCCTGTCAAGGTTCACTCCAACTTCCCACCTGCCTGCTCGCATATTAAGCATAACAAGAAGCCCAACCATTGAGGACCATCCCATTTTATTCAAAGCTGCAGTGAAAGTAATTGTTGGCCATTCGGTAATGAATTTTCCAAATTGCTGGATAGCTGTGCTCCTAATATAAGACGACACTGTGCATTTCTACATGATCAATAAAATTAACAATGATGGCCTGGAGACCTTGTATATTTTTCTGAAAGCCTTTTTGTGACAATAAATTGCCGAGGGTTGACTAAGCTAGTGTCTCCCACTCAGGCACTCACCTGCCATGCAGTCTGCTTAATTTCTACAAAAGCTTTTCAAGATCAGTGTTTCTTTCATGCTTCCACATTGCTGACCTTTTGCTATAATCCATGTTCAACATCTTTTGGTTGGGAATGAAGAATAGATGTATTTTATATCCACAGATCATAGCATTATTAAACATAATTTGATTTAAATCTGTGTTAAATGATGATTCTCCTTTGTTAATTTAGTTACAAACATTGTAATGCTGCATCTTTTATTTTTTAATAATATTAAACTCCACAGACTCTTGTAAAACCAATTATATATGAAGACAGTCAAATTCAACACAGCAAGGTCCAATTTCTTGGATGGTCATTATAAACCAATTTTAAAAAGTGCAATATTTTGGCTTGTGATTGACAAATATATGTCCTCTAATATTTGGGTGCAGATTTAAAAAAGAATAGAGTTTAAATCTCAAAGACAATGCATAAGTCACGTAAAGATAGTTTAATATGAGAAGATGATTAGATGTGTGAGAACTGAAAACTGAATCTTTTATCTAAATTATTGTGATATCAAATCCAAATTATTCTCTTGAACAATTCTCAGTCAAACTGAAGAAAGGTCCCGACCCAAGATATCACGTATCCTTTTTCTCCAGATATGCTGCCTGACCCGCTGAGTTAATCCACCGCTTTATGTACATCTTTGGTATAATCCAGCATCTGAGGGTCTTTCTTACATCATTCTGGTAAACCTCCTCTGCACCCTTTCCAATACCTACACATCCTTCCTGTATTGGGGTGATCAGAACTGCATGCAATACTCCAAATGTGGCTTCACCAAGGTCCTATCACGGTATATTACTTTGGACACTAAAAGGCTAATGGCCATTCAAGTAGTTTTGGACATGATGTAGTCTGATGTTTGATATCAGAGGTATGAGTAGCATTCTCCAACATAAGAGCGCTGCAGTGAAAGCTGCGGCTGCTGTCATTTAGGTTACCTTGATGCTCTGGAACCTCAGTCAGCTGGTGGTTTAGCTGTGAGTTACAGTGTGCAAAGTCGCAGAATGTCACAGCAGACCGATCTTCGAATGATTCCAAGGTCTCTCAGAAGATGCTCCAAATTAATGGAAGTGGCTTGATGAGGAGCACAGATCTGATGTATTTTCTCATAGAATACCATTTCTGGATTGACTCTGCCACTATCAGCACCCTTATAAATTATTTACTAATAACCAGCCAGCCAGTACCACCCTTGCTTATACCACAAACGTGCAGACTGTAACCAGGTCTACAAAGCACAAAAGATGTGCTCATAAACTGCTTCAGGATGATCAGTTCAATTTGCAGGGTTGGACACCAGAGTCATTGATGATTGTGACGACACTTTCCATTTAAGGTCCTCTCCAATGCCCGCCACAGGCAACCGAGCCGTAACTGGATCTGATGAATGCTTATTGGACCAATTAATCTGATCCATGTCCTTATAAACCCAGGAGTTCAGCCAGAGGGAAAAGTAGAGAAAGCTGCTGGGATTAATCCGAGTTTGCCTGTGCCTCCCCACTGACAACGGGGGACTGAACCCTTGTGTGGACTGGGACCTTCTGATCTTTTTATTTATTGTTAGGAATAGAGCCTGTTGGGTGAGTTCACCTTACAGTGAGTACCACTGTGGTCTTTGCAGATCCGGCATCATGACTGACGCCCCACCAGGTGTAGTTTAGTTCGGAGATACAGTGCGGAAACAGGCCTTTCGGGCTACCGTGTTCGCACCCACCAGCGATCCCTGCACATTAACACTATTCTACACACTAGGGACAATTTACAATTTTACCAAGCTAATTAACCTACAAACCTGTATGTCTTTGAAGTGACGGTGGAAACCGGAGCACCCGGAGAAAACCCATGCGGTGAACATACAAACTCCATACAGACACCACCCGTAGTCACCATATTGATAGCTAATTATCTCTCTGCGCCTGATAGTCACACTTCAGTTTGCCTGAAATGATCACCTGAACACTAGTTCTATGTTATCCCAATTTTGGATACTACGCACTAGGGCAATCTGCAGAAGCCAATTAACCTGCAAATCTGCACATCTTTGTAATGTGGGAAGAAACCGGAGCACCCGGACAAAACCTATATGGTCACAGGAAGAATGTACAAATTCCATGCAGTGAGCACCGTGCAGGTAGTCAGGATTGAACCAGGTCTCTGGCTCTGTGAGACAGCAACTACTGCTGCGCCACTGTGCTACCCCTGTAGGCCTTGCTCAAATCTGAGTTTCCGGTTTTGGTTGCAGCAGGTGTGACATTTCAGTGAAGCAATCTCCCTAATTTGGTTTACAAATCGGAGAAAATCTTCCTTTTTTTCTCGTCCTCCTTTTTCACCATGTTTTTCAGCTCAGCATATCCTCTGTTCATTCCACCCATGATACTGATTCTTTCAGCATATGTACCATCTGAACTCCTACAACTTGCAACAGCCATAGAAAGTACCAAATATTGACTGAATTACTCGTTGTGCCAGAGCAAATCAGCCAGCAACTAATCTAAAAGTAGTGGAAATTGCATTTAGATAGCTCTGGGCCTTGTAGTTGCTGAACTAGTGCACTGCAGATGTTTCTAAGAGAGAATGTTCACTGCTGCCTATTAAACTCTAAATATTTAACTCTTATATGGAGATTGATGTCTTGGCCACTCTGTGTACTTCCTGCAGGCATTCCATGGGTGTACCAATGTCATTACTAATGAGGTACACTTGTAGATACAATTTATCGCGTAAATGGTTCCCACAATACACAAGCAAAGAGTGTAGCTGATCTGAATGTTGCAGTATTTGTTCTTTAAGTCCATTTCAGTATACTTGACCTTTCTTTTAACAGGTTTTAACCTGGTCTGGCCCATATGATCCTGAAAAAGAAAGAAGCAAGGTACAGTTTTGATGATACTATAACTTACATATTAGTGGTACAAGAAAATACACTTTCTTACAATATTGTGCCAATAAGATCATTTTAAAGCAATAGACAGCGAGCAAACCTTGTGGGTTAAATATCAGTGTTTCACCTCAGGTTGTAGGTATGAGTATTTTTTTTTTCAGTTGTCTATTGTTACGGACATGTAACTCATAATTTAAAATAAAATCTTCTTAGGATGTAGGTCTCCCTAGTTTTACTGTCTTTGGCCGAAATATATTTGAACTGTGCTTTGAAATATTATGGGTGGTGTAGACATAAATGTAAAAAGCAAGTGAGGAGTTGGTTAAATGCAGCTCTAACAGATAAGCTTTATAATCGACTGAAAATACAGCTGTTAATTGTTGCAGTTTGCCATTAACAATGCCTTATTGTTATTTTTTTGTGCTTTAGGTAGGAGGCAGCAATCTCAAATCATTTTTTTAAATTTGGAAAGTTACAATATATCGTTTATTCGAACAAGTGCTGGGGTAACTCAGTCTGAAGCAGGGTCCCGACCTGTAACGTTACCTATCTATTCCCTCCATAGATGCTGCCTGACCCGTTGAGTTCCTCCAGCATATAATGTTCGGCTCAAGATTCCACCATCTGACTTACTCCAGAATTTTGTGTTGGAATCAATAATATATCCATCATTTCCAAATGAAAAGAATAATTAGCAATTTCTGCCTATTATCTAGAGCACTGAAAATAACACAATAAGGCATTGCTAATAGCAAACTGCAACAATTAACAGCTTTATTGTCGGTAGAATATAATGCTGTTTGTTAGAGTTACCTAAGCAACAGAACCTTTATTCCTAGATATATTTGTGCATTATCAAAAATAATATTTTTTTAATTATCTAGACTATATTCCAACTATGAATAAATGTATTTCTTATAATTAATAAAAGGCATTTCATTGATCATTTCTGGGCAGCAGATGTTGTAGGTTTTAAATACTGTATGTTTTTGGATTTGCTGGCATTAAGAATTGAAAATCCAAGCCTACGATAATTGTAAAAGGTGAATGCTGCCACTCTCTGGTTTCTAATATTACTGCAAACTGTATTGTCACTATCTGCATCTTGTTTTTGTGAATAACCTCCGAAAGAATGAGCACTTAAATGCAAAAAAACCCATATTAATTGTAGGCTTTTACCTTCGTCCTAACTCCAAAATATTGAGTATTTTTGAAGTAGAATCCCTAGATTTTATAGGAGAAACAAGTAACTCCAGATGCTGGTAAGAAAAGACACAAAGCGCTGGAGTAACTTTGCCAGGTTAGGAAGCATAGACACAAAATGCTGGAGTAACTCAGTGGGATATGCAGCATCTCTGGAGAGAAGGAATGGGTGGCATTTCAGGTCAAGACCCTTCTTCAGACTGATTTCAGGGGAGAGGGAGATAAGGAAGTGTAAGTTGTGAAAATAGGACAAAGGGAATGGAGATCAGGAAAAATGTAGAATAGATCATTGTTAGCTGGGAGTAGGGAACAACAAAGCAAACAGATAAAATGTAGTCAGTGACAGAAAGACTGGTCGGAAAACTGGGAAGGGGAGGGATGGAGAGAGAGGGAAAGCAAAAGTTAGAGAAGTTAATGTTCATACCGCTGGGGTGTAAGCTGCCCAAGCGAAATATGAGGTGCTGTTCCTTCAATTTGTGCTGTGCCTCACTCTGACAATGGAGAAGGCCCAGGACAGAATGGCCAGTGTGGGAATGGGAGGGGGAGTTAAAGTGTTTAGCAACTGGGAGATCAGGTAGGTTTAGGCAGACTGAGCGGAGGTGTTCAGTGAAACTGGAGAACGTGGATAGGTGATGTTTCGGGTCAGATCCTTTCACATAATGTGGTGGGTGATAGAAACTCACCCTTACCTGTATCCACCTATCACTCACTGGGTTGGGCCTACCCCAACCTCTCCTCCAGCTTTCTACCACCAATCCCCCCCCCCCCCTTCACCCACCACAATCAGTGTGAAGAAAGGTCCTGACCCGAAACGTCACCTATTTGTCTTCTCCAGAGATGTTGCCTGATCTCGTTGTGTTGCTCCAGCAGGTTGTGCCTTTTTTTTCCCTAAATTTTATATTTGATTGACTGGTGATGTATTTTTGGTGATTAGCAGTTGCAAGATTATTTCGCTTTTTAACAAATTCTATTTAATGGACAGGAGTGTTTTGCTAAAACATTATCAATACATTATAGATTAAATTTAAACTTTTTCAAAAGATAATCATGACAATACTTCTAAAGTTTTGCCCAACATTAACCGTACCGCAGTCTGATGTGTCCTTTTTCTGTTTTTATATTTTCAAACCTAGCTACTTAATCTTTTATAAAATAAGGGGTGGCATTTTTAAAATATTCAGTAAATCGTACGTTGTTTATAAACATTCCTGCTGTGGTATGCAAAATGTGGCTTACAAATGGGACTCTGGATTCAATGCGTTCATAACCGTTGCATATTCCTACGTGTTCCTCTGTGTTACTACATTTTGTCCACGTTAATAATCAATCTACTGATATGGGGATTAAATTTCTGGAAGCAAAAGTGTTTAGTGAATGGCGAACATTATTAGTTTAAAATAGAAGCACAGGTTTGCCTTTCTTTTATTTTGAACAATTAATTTTGTCTAAAGTTTGATAAGATTATGTACGGAATTATTTAAAACTGAGCCAAATCTCTTTACATTTTATTGTTTTTCCTGATAGATCTTATTAGCTCAAGAAATCAAACCACTTAAGTGGTACCCATCTGTATACCTGGCAGTGTCCCTTTTTCCTCTCATTAACAGGTGAGTGAAAATAAGTGTTGCTGCTGCTTCCAGTGCTTAATAAAGCTACAGTAATTATAGATTACTGCGGCCGAGAAGCATGACTGCTGGATGATTACTGTCTGATTAAAGATGAGTCATTCTAAATCTTCTGTGCAGTGGGTGATGGTTCTTGCCCCCCCCCCCCCTCCCCCCCCCGGTGGAGGGGGGGAGTAGAACCTTATTTTCTTAGGTAAGAGCATTCTTCCATGATAATTTGTTCACTCCCTATACTTTTAAAACTCTGTGTGCCTGCCGACCGCTGTCCGGCTGCCGGCTGCCTGTCACATTCCGTTTTTTTTTCAGATAAGATTTTCGCCCTTTGATTCCCTGCTCCGCCAAAACCGGACCCTCAGACGCCGCCGATTTTTCCATTTCGGCAGACGTTACTCTTGTACATTCACAAAGGTGCTCCTCATTCCGTTTAGACGTTTTTACGTACACAATTTTTAATAAAATCCTTCTCTACCCCCCCCCCCCCCCCCCAATTTTAAAAAAAATCTTAAAACGATGAAACTGCTCTCACCCACAGAATGTTGGTGAACGTTCCATCGTGCGATGTCACAATGCCCAATGCTCACAAATGTCCAATCGGAACGGATCTCATTTACATCTGCCCTTGCACCAGCCCCAGCCCCCCCCCCCCCAGCCTGATGTTCCAGCACGTTCCATTGTGTTATGTCACAATGCCATCCCTCACAGATGTCCAATCGGAATGGATCGCATTTACATCTGCCTTTGCCCCAGCCCCAGCCCCCCACCGCAGCCTGTGTCAAAGTGCGTGATCATTTGTGTGGGAATAGAGAAAGAGATTGGGGGTGATAGGGAGTGGGAATAGATTGACTGCCCCTACCCTCCCCCTCCCTCACTACCTCCCCCACTCTTTCCCCTCTCTCCCCCCCTCCCTCCACACTCTTCCCCCTCCCTCCCTTACCCCATCTCCCTCCTCCACTCCCTCCCCCTTCCCCACACCTCTCTCCCCCTCCGCCTCTCCATCTCCCTCTCCTCACCCCTCCCCCCTCCTCCTCCCACCCCATCCCTCCTTCCCTCTCTTCCCCACCCCCTTTCCCTCTTCCCCCCCCCCACCCCCTCTGTCCCTCTTCCACCACTCCCCCCTACCCCCTCTCCCCCTCCTCCCTACTCTTTCACTTCTCTCCCCCTTCTCCGCTTAGTGTGACTAGAGATTACACTTTTACATTCACTAATGCACTCCTCATTACATTTAGACTTGTTACGTACACACTTTTAATAAAATCCTCCCCCCCCCCCCCCCAATATTCAAAATCTTAAAAAATCAAAACTGCTCTCACCCACAGAATGTTGGTAAACATTCCATCGTGTGATGTCACAATGCCCAATGCTCACAGATGTCCAATCGGAATGGATCTCATTTACATCTGCGCTTGCACCAGCCCCAGCCCCCCCCCGCCTGATGTTCCAGCACGTTCCATTGTGTTATGTCACAATTCCATCCTCAAAGATGTCCAATCGGAATGGATCTCATTTACATCTGCCTTTGCCCCAGCCCCCCGCCCCCCTGCAGTCTGTGTCGAAGATCTCGATCAAGTGTGTGGGAATAGAGAAAGAGGATTGGGGGTGATAGGGAGTGGGGAATAGATGGACTGCCCCTACCCCTCCCCCGCCCTCTCTACCACCCCACTCGCTCCCCTCTCTCCCCCCACCCCTCTCCCCCTCTCCACACTCTTCCCCCTCCCTCTCGTACCCCATCTCCCGCCTCCCCCTCCCTCCCCCATCTCCCACCCCCCTCCCCCTCCCCCACACCTCTCTCACCCTTCCCCATCCCTCTCTCCTCCCCCACCCCTCTCTCCTCCCTCTCTCCATCTCCCTCTCCTCACCCCTCTCCCTCTCCTCCCCCTTCTCCTCCCATCCCCATCCCTCTCTCCCACACCCCCCTTCCCTCTCCCCCACCCCATTCCCTCTCTCCCCCCACCCACTCTTCCCCCTCCCTCCACACTCTTCCCCCTCTCTCCCCTACCCCATCTCCCCCCTCCCCTCCATCCTCCCTCTCCCACACCTCTCTCTCCCTCCCCTCTCTCACGCCTCTCTCCTCTCCCCTCTCCATCTCCCTATCCTCACCCCTCTCCCCCTCCTCCTCCCACCTCATCCCTCTCTCCCCCACCCCCTTCCCTCTCCCCTACCCCTTTTTCCCTACCCCTCTCTCCCTCTTCTACCCCTCCCCCTAACCCCCCCTCTCTCCCACTTCCACCACTCCCCCTACCCCTCTCCCCCTCCCTCCCCACTCTTCCACCTCTCTCCCCATCCCCATCCCCCACCCCTTCCCCACCCCTCTCTCCCCTCTCCCTTCCCCCACCCTCCCCACTCTTCCCCCTCCCCCCTCACCCTACCACTCTCCCCCTCCCTCCACACTCTTCCCTCTCTCTCCCCTAACCATCTCCCTACCCCTCGCCACACTCTTCCCCCTTTCCCTCCTCCTCCCTCCTCCCCCTCCTCCCTCTCTCCCCTTCTCCCACCCCTCTCTCCCACCTCCCCACCCCTCTCTCACCCCCTCCCCTTCCCCTCTCTCACCCCCTCCCCACCCCTCCTCCCCTTACCCTCTCTCCTCACCCATCCCTCCCCCTCCCACCCCCTCTCCCCCCTCCCCCACCCCTCTTCACCACCATCTCCCCCCAACCCTTCCCCTCTCTCTTGCACCACTCCCTGCTACCCCACTCCCACTCACTCCCCACTCTTTCCCTCTCCCTCTCCCTCCCCCTCCGCATTTCTCTCCCTCCCTTTCTCTCTCTCCCCCTCCTCTCTCACCCCTTCCACTCTCTCCCTCTCCTCTCTCTCCCCCTCCACTCTCTCTCCACCTCTCCCTCCCCCTCTCCTCTCCCCGCCACATCTCCCTTTCCTCCCCTCTTCTCCACCACCCCTCTCCTCTCACCTCCCCCTCTCCCCTCCCCTTCCCCCACCCCTCTCTAGACCCAACGAATCTGCACTTGATCTGGTATACTTTTAAAACTCTGTGTGTGTCTGCCAACCGGGTGTGTGGGTGTATGTCACATTCCATTTTTTTTTCAGATATGATCTTTGGCCTTTTGATTCCATGGTCCGCCAAAACCAAATGCTCAAACGCCGCCATTTTTTCCATTTTGCTAGACATTACTAATGCACTCCTCATTACATTTAGACATTTTTACGTACACATTTTTAATAAAATCCTCTCCCCCCCACCCCCCCCAAATATTTCAATATGTTAAAAAAAATCAATCTGCTCTCACCCATAGAATGTTGGTGAACGTTCCATCGTGTGATGTCACAATGCCCAATGCTCACAGATATCCAATCGGAATGGATTCATTTACATATGCCTTTGCACCAGCTCCAGCCCCTCCTCCCACGCCTGATGATCCAGCACGTTCCATTGTGTGATGTCACAATGCCATCCCTCACAGATGTCCAATCGGAATGGATATCATTTACATCTGCCTTTGCCACAGCCCCAGCCCCCCCGCAGCCTGTGTCGAAGCGCGTGATCACGTGTGTGGGAATAGAGAAAGAGGATTGGGGGTGATAGGGAGTGGGGAAGAGATGGACTGCACCTACCCCTCCCCCTCCTACTCCACCTCCCCACTCTTTCCCCTCTCTCCCCCCACCCTTCTCCCCCTCCCTCCACACTATTCCCCCTCCCTCCCCTATCCCATCTCTCTCCTCCCCTCCCTACCCCATCTCCCTCCTCCCTCCCCTCTCCCCACACCTCTCTCCCCCTTCCCCATCCGTCTCTCCTCCGCCACCCCTCTCTCCTCTCCCCTCTCAATCTCCCTCTCCTCATCCCTCTCCCTCTCCTCATCCCTCTCCCTCTCCCCCTCCTCCTCGCACCCCCATCCCTCTCTCCCCCACCCCCCTTCCATCTCTCCCCTTCCCCCTCCCCACTCTTCCCCCTCCCTCCACACTCTTCCCCATCTGTCCCATACCCCATCTCACTCCTCCCCGCTCTCCTCCCCTCCCCATCCCTCTCTCCTCCCCCTGTCCATCTCCCTCTCCTCACCCCTCTCCCTCTCCCCCTCCTCCTCCCACCCCCATCCCTCTCTCTCCCACCCCATCCCTCTCTCTCCCACCCCCTTCCCTCTCCCCCCCACCCCTTCCCTCTCTCCCCGCCCCTTCCCCCTACCCCTCTGTCCCTCTTCCACCACTCCCCCTACCCCTCTCCCCCTCCCTCCCCACTCTTCCACTTCTATCCCCCTTCCCCCACCCCTCTCCCCACCCCTCTCCCTCCCCACACCTCTCCCACCCCACCCCTCTCTCTCCCCCTCCATTCCCCCTCCCTCCCCTCTCTCCCCACCCCTTTTGCCTACACATCTCTCCCTCTTGCACCACTCCCCCCTACCCCCCTCCCCTCCATCTCTCCCACTTCCACCACTCCCCCT
Source organism: Raja brachyura (assembly GCA_963514005.1). The sequence goes on along the minus strand of OY740792.1, from coordinate 40,025,023 downwards.
ACCCCTCTCCCCCTCCCTCCCCATTCATCCACTTCTCCCCCCCTTCCCCCACCCCTCCCTCCCCACGTTTGTCCCTACCCCACCCTCCCTCTTCCCCACCCCATTCCCCTACCCGTCTCTCCCTCTTCCACCACTCCCCCCTCCCCCCTCCCCCCTCCCCCTCCCACTCTCCCTTCCACCTCTCCCCCTCCCTCCTCACTCTTCCACGTCCCTCTCCCCATCCCCCACCCTTCCCCATCTCCCTCCCCTACCCCTCTCTCCCCCCTTCCCTCTCCCTCCCCACTCTTCCCCTCTCTCTGCTCTCCCCCTCCCACCCACTCTTCCCCCTCCCACCCACACCTCCCCCTCCCCCTACCACTGTCCCCCTCCCTCCACATGCTTCCCTCTCTCTCCCCGACTCCTCTCCCCCTCCCTCCACACTCTTCCCCCTCTCTCCCCTTCCCCCTCTCCCTCCTCCCTCCCCTCCCTCCGCCCTCTCTCCCCTTCCCCCACCCCTCCCTCCCCCCCCACCACCCCTATCTCACCCCCCTCCCCGAACCCTCTCACCCCCTCCTCCACCCCCTCCTCCACTCCCTCTCCTCCTCCCCTCTCCCCCTCTTCATCTCCCTCCTCATCCCTCTCCCACCCCTCTCTCCCCCCTCCCCCACCCCTCTTCACCCCCATCTCCCCCCCAACCCCCTTCCCCTCTCTCTTGCACCACTCCATGCTACCCCTCTCCACCTCACTCCACACTTCCCCTCTCCCTCCCCTCCACTCTCTCTCCCTCCACTCTCTCTCCCTCCACTCTCTCCCCCTCCACTCTCTCGCCACCTCTCCCCTCCCCTTCTTCCTCCCCCTCCTCTCCCCTCCCCCTCCCTCTTCTCCCCATCCCTCTCCTCTCACCTCCCCTGTTCCCCTCTCCTCTCCCCTCCCCTTCCCCACCCCTCTCTACCCCCCTCACCCACCCTCCCCCTCTACCACCCCCTTCCCCTACCCCTGTCTCCTCCTTTACCCTCCCCGCTCTCCTCTCCTCCCTTCTCCCCAATCTCTCCCCATCTCCCCCTCCCCACTCTCTTCCCATCGCCCTCTCCCCACCCCCCATCTCCACTCCCTTTCCCCACCCCTCTCTACCCTCCTCACCCACCCTTCCCCCTCTACCACCCCCTCCCCCTACCCCTGCCTCCTCCTTTACCCTCCCCGCTCTCCTCCCCTCCCCATCCTCATCCCCCTCTCTCCCCCTCCCCTCTCCTCCCCCTCCGCACTCTCTCCCCATCTCCCCCTCCCCACTCTCTCCCCATCTCCCTCTCCCCTCCCCAAACCTCCCCCCCCTCACCCACCCATCCTCTCCTCCTCCCCTCCACCCCCCTCTCTCTCTGTCTCTTGCCCTTCTGTGTCTTCCCCGCTCTCTCTGTCTCTCCCCACTCTCTCTCTGCCCTCACTCTCTAACCCTCCCCCCCACCCAGACGAGCCTGCGAGTTGGGGGCTATGCGTCAGTGGATAAGGCGATTATGGGGTAAAAGGAGCAAATTAATTATATTAATATAATATCAAGGGGGGTAGTTAGCGTGTGTGCGGGGTGGTAGTTAGTGTGTGCGACGCCACATGCTTCCCCCCCCCCCGCAACTGCTCTCTCTCCCTCTCTCTCCCCCCCCATCTCTCTCACCCACCCTCCCCCTCACCCTCCCTCCCTCACCCACCCTCCCTCTCCTCCTCCCCGCCTCCCCCTCTCCCTCTGTCTCTGCCCCTCTTTCTCTCTCCCCATTCTCTCTCTCCTCTCACTCTCTACCCCCTCTCTCTCTCCCCCTCTCCCTATCTCTCTCCCTCTCTCCCCCTTCCCTCTCTCTCTCCCCCTCTCTCTCCCTCCCCCTCTCTCTCTCTCCCTCCCCCTGTCTCTCTCCCTCACCCCCTCTCTCTCTCCCCCTCTCTTCTCTCTCTCCACTCTCTCCCCTCCCCCTCTCTCCCCCTCCCTCTCTCTCTCCCCCTCCCTCTCTCCCCCTCTCTCTCTCTCCCTTTCCTCTCTCCTGCCCTCCCCTAAACCCCCTCCCCTCCACACCCTCCCATCCACCCCTCCCCTACCCCCTTCCCTCCATCCCTCCCCCTCCCTTCCCCACACCTCTCCGCCTCCCTTCTCACCCCATCTCGGCCCCTCCCTTCTCACCCCATCTCCCCCCTTCCCTTCCCCTCTCTCAGCCCCCCTCTCCCCCTCTCTCCTCCCATGTCTCTCTCTCTCCCATCCTCCCCCACCCTCCCACTCCTCCTCTCCTCCACTCCCCCTCTGTCTATTTCCCTTCTGTCTCTGCCTCTCTCGCTGTCTCTCCCCATTCTCTGCCCTCACTCTCTACCCCCCTCTCCCTCTCTAGACACACCTGCGAGTTGGGGGCTATGCGTCAGTGTCTAGGGCGGTTATGGGGTAACAGGATGTAATTAATAATATTAATATAATATCACGGGGGTGGTTAGTGTGTGACGCCGCATGCCCCCCCCCCCCCCCCCAGTAAACGCGTGTTGGGGGAACAGACCCAACGGGTCTGCACTTGGTCTAGTAGACTATTAAAAGTCTAATCTTGTGTGTGTGTGTGTGTGTGTGTGTGTGTGTGTGTGTGTGTGTGTGTGTGTGTGTGTGTGTGTGTGTGTGTGTGTGTGTCTACATGTTATTGTATCTTCACCTAAACGGTACACGGTAACGCTGAAATCTTTGCAGAACCTTACTTAGATTTTTCCCGTAGTCGGTCTTCTCAAGATTTGATGTATATTTCAAACGTTATTGATATTTAAAGTTTTAAAATAGCCAACTTCGAAAATAATAACTGCCTTTGAGAGGGAGACTCTTCCAGCAGCGCTGAAATTTTTGAAGAACCTTACTCAGATTTTTCCCGCCGTCGGTCTTGTCAAGTTTCCTTCCGATTTTATGTTATATTTCAAAAGTTATTGATATTTAAAGTTTTAAAAAGGGGGGGGGGGGTGGAATGTGTGTGAGTGAGAGAGAGTTGCATTGGTGGAACTGGTGAGTGGTGGAAACGGGTTCTGTTGGGGGAACGGGTGAGTGGTGGAAACGGGTTGTGTTGGGGAGCGGGTGAGTGGTGGAAACGGGTTGTGTTGGGGAATGGGTGAGTGGTGGAATATTGCGTTGGGGGAACGGGTGATGGGGTAATTGGCTCCAGGGGGTGCCTGTCTCCAGGGTGAGCGCCAGCGCCACGTTCGGGACCAGCCCTCCCGAGTGACGCCAGGAGGGTTGGTTATGGGTCAGACATGGGTAGTTGGGACTAGTGTTGATGGAGCAGCTTGGTCCGCATTAATAAATTGGGCCAAAGGCCCTGTTGCCGTGCTGTATGAGTATGGCTCTATTTCTCTATCCATCAAGGTTCTTTCAAACACCTCCTCGCCTTTCCAACCTCCCCCCACAACCGCCCATCACCCAGTTTTTTTTTCTCTTGCATTTCCCCATCGTGCGCACACTTCCCCCACTGAGTCTCCTGTCCCTTCCCCTTCCTGACTCCATCTGCTCATTATTCCCCTCCTCCCAACTCCTGGTTCCACCCATCACCTGGCTGTCCCTACCCCATCCCCTCATCCTTCATTTCTTTATCCTGTCTATCTCACCTCTACATCGTCAGTCCTGATGCAGGGTCTCAGTCTGAACGGTGGACTACCCCTCTGTCTCCACAGATGCTGCCTGACCCACTGAATTCCTCCAGGAGTTTTCTATTTGTTGCAGATTCCAGCATCTGCTGCCTCCTGTAGCACCTCGTTGTTTTGAAAGCAGATCAAATTATTTGATGTCCACAGTTTAACCAGGAAACTTTTCCCAGGACCATGAGTTTACTTGTAATTTATTGTATCAATAATGTGCATAGATCATTAGGGAGTTATACAGGATGTATTGGAATTATGTTTTTTTTTCAGACTTATGCTTGGTTGGAGTAATTAAATTTAATGATATAGAAACAAAGAACTGCTGATGCCGCCTTATACCAAAGATAGACTCAAAGTGCTGGAATAACTCAACGGGTCAGGCAGCATCTCCGGAGAAAAGGAATGGCTGCCTTTTTGGCTCGAAATCCCTTTTCTCCAGAGATGTTGCCAGACGCATTGGGTTACTATAGCACTTTATGTCTATCTTTAATGACAAACATATTGAGCCAGACCACACTGGGCTGGGCACAATGCAAATTGCTGGAGGAACTCAGCGGGTAAAGCAGCATCTCTGGAGGAAAAGGGGAATGGGGAAGACAACGTTTTAGGGCTGGGAATCCTTTATTCTAGGCTGGGCTCACTTCCCATGATCTGCAATTATCCGGAAAAGATGCGAAGAACAGATTTGCTGACCCACCTTTGCATCAGTGGCGAGCTCATGGTGGCGGGCAGATCCCAGGCACCATGGTGAAGCGATCCAGCTGTCCAAAGGCCTGTACTCGCCTTGGACAAAAGGCAAAGCTGGCATTGAGATGTGTCTGACTCCGAGTTATTTAGAAAATATATTCTTCTTCTTATTGAGTCCACATCACAAGATTAGAAATTGTTCAGCCAGAGCTGAACACACTTCTTGGCATCTGCATACAATGGCGTCTTGCGTTTCCTGTGCGTAGTGGTGGAAAGATTGGTGCAAACAGGGCCGTGACATGAACGTTCTTTCCTTGACCCCAGAAAATATATTAAAAATTATGTAAATATAAAAAAAAAGAAGACATAAAAGCTGGAGAAACTCAGCAGGTGAGGGAGCGTCTATGGAGCGAAGGAATAGGCGATGTTTCGGGTCGAGACCCTTCTTCTGACTGATGTTGGGGGGGTGGGGAGAAAGAAAGGTAGAGGCAGAGAAAGTAGGCTGTGGGAGAGCTGGGAAGGAGGGAGAAAGCAAGGACTACCTGAAATTGGAGAAGTCAATGTTCATACCTGGGGCGTAAACTACCCAAGCGAAATATGAGGTGCTGTTCCTCCTGTTTGCGTTGGGACTCACTCTGGTCATGGTGGAGGCCCAGGGCAGAAATGTCGGATTCGGAATGGGAGGGGGAGTTGAAGTGCTGAGCCAACGGGAGATCAGGTCGGTTATTGCGAACTGAGTAGAGGTGTTGGGCGAAGCGATCGCCAAGCCTGCGCTTGGTCTTGCCAATGTGGAGCTGTTGACACCTGGAACAGCGGATGCAATAGATGAGGTTGGAGGAGGTGCAGGTGAACCTCTGCCTCACCTGGAAAGACTGCTTGGGTCCTTGGATGGAGTCGAGGCGGGAGGTAAAACGACAAGTGTAGAATTTCCTGTGGTTGCAAGGGAAAGTACCAGGGGAAGGGGTGGTTTGGGGGAAAGGGACGAATTGACCAGGGAACTACGGAGGGAACGGTCTCTGCGGGAAGCCGAAAGGGGAGGAGATGGGAAGTTGTGGTCCCCTTGGAGGTGGCGAAAATGTCAGAGGATTATATGTTGTATGTGACGGCTGGTAGGGTAGACGATGAGGACAACTGGTAGGGTAGTAGGTTAGGGTACAAGATGGTAGGGTAGAAGGTGAGGCGCGGTATAAAAATTAAAGCAAAGCAGTATATAAATTAAAGCGAAGAAGTACAACGTACCAAAGATGAGCGGGAAGCAGGAGGATTGGATAATGTTTAAAGAACAACAGAAGATAACCAAAAAGACAATATGGGGAGAAAAGATGAGGTATGAAGGTAAGCTAGCCAAGAATATAAAGCAGGATAGTAAAAGCTTCTTTAGGTATGTGAAGAGGGAAAAAATAGTTAAGACCAAAGTTGGACCCTTGATGACCGAAAAAGGTGAATTTATTATGGGGAACAAGGAAATGGCAGATGAGTTGAACAGGTACTTTGGATCTGTTTCACTAAGGAGAACACAAACAATCTTCCTGATATAGTAGTGGCCAGAGGATCTGGGGTGACGGAGGAACTGAAGGAAATCCACATTAGGCAGGAAATGGTGTTGGATAGACTGATGGGACTGAAGGCTGATAAATCCCCAGGGCCTGATGTTCTGCATCCCAGGGTACTTAAGGAAGTGGCTCTAGAAATCGTGGATGCCTTGGTGATAATTTTTCAATGTTCTATAGACTCAGGATCAGTTCCTGTGGATTGGAGGATAGCTAACGTTATCCCACTTTTTAAGAAAGGCAGGAGAGAGAAAACGGAATTATAGACCAGTTAGCCTGACATCAGTGGTGGGGAAGATGCTGGAGACAATTATAAAAGATGAGATAGCCGAACATTTGGATAGCAGTAACAGGATCGGTCCAAGTCAGCATGGATTTACGAAGGGGAAATCATACTTGACTAATCTTCTGGACTTTTTTTGAAGATGTAACTAGGAAAATAGGCAAGGGAGAGCCAGTGGATGTAGTGTACCTGAATTTTCAGAAAGCATTTGATAAGGTCCCACATAGGACAAAATTAGTGGACAAAATTAGGGCACATGGTATTGGGGGTAGAGTGCTGACATGGATAGAGAAGTGGTTGGCAGACAGGGAACAAAGAGTAGGGATTAACGGGTCCCTTTCAGAATGGTAGGCAGTGACTAGTGGGGTACCGCAAGGCTCGGTGCTGGGACCGCAGCTATTTACAATATACATCAATGATTTGGATTAAGGGATTCAAAGTAACATTAGCAAATTTGTAGATGATACAAAGCTGGGTGGCAGTGTGAACTGTGAGGAAAATAGTATGAGAATGCAGGGTGACTTGGACAGGTTGGGGGAGTGGGCAGATGCATGACAGATGAAGTTTAATGCGGATAAATGTGAGGTTATCCACTTTGGTAGCAAAAACAGGAAAGCAAATTACTATCTCAATGGCGTCAAGTTGGGAAATGGGGAAGTACAACGGGATCTGGGGGTCTTTGTACATCAGTCTATGAAAGTAAGCATGCAGGTACAGCAGGCAGTGAAGAAAGCGAATGGCATGTTGGCTTTCATAACAAGAGGAATCGAATATAGGAGCAAAGAGGTCCTGTAGTTGTACAAAGTCCGAGTGAGACCAAACCTGGGGTATAGTGTGAAGTTCTGGTCCCCTAATATGAGGAAGGACATTCTTGCTTTTGAGAGAGTGCAGCGTTTACAAGGTTAAATCCCGGGATGGCGGGACTGTAATATGCTGAGAGAATGGAGCAGCTGGCTTGTACACTCTGGAGTTTAGAAGGATGAGAGGGGATCTCATTGAAACATATAAGAATGTTAAGGGTTTGGACACGCTAGAGCCAGGAAACATGTTCCCGATGTTGGGGGAGTCCAGAACCAGGGGCCACAGTTTAAGAATAAGGAGTAAGCCATTTAGAACGGAGACGAGGAAACACGTTTTCTCACAGAGAGTGGTGAATCTGTGGAATTCTCTGCCTCAGAGGGCGGTGGAGGCAGGTTCTCTGGATGCTTTCAAGAGAGAGCTTGATAGGGCTCTTAAAAATAGCGGACTCAGGCGATATGGGGAGAAGGCAGGAACGGAGTACTGATTGGGGATGATCAGTCATGATCACATTGAATGGCGGTGCTGGCTCGAAGGGCCGAATGGCCTACTCCTGCACCTGTTGTCTATTGACAAGGGGGACTCTGTTTTTGTAACAAGTAGGGGGATGGGGAGTGAGAGCGGAGCTGTGGGATATAGAGGAGATCCTGGTGAGCGCATCATTTATAGTCGAAGAGGGGAATCCCCGTTTCCAAAAGAATAAGGACATCTCCAATGCCCTGGTGTGGAACGCCTCATAGATGGAAGAATTGGGAGTAGGGGATAGAGTGCTCACAGGAAGCAGGGTGGGAAGAAGTGTCTTCCAGATAGCCATGGGAGTCAGTGGGATTGTAGTAGATGTCGGTCAGTAGTTTGTTACCTGTGATGGAGATGGTGAGGTCTAGATGTGGTAGGGAGATGTCGGAAATGGTCCAGGTGAATTTGAGTGTCGGATGAAAGTTAGTGGTGAAGTGAATGAAGTCAGTAAGTTCTGCACGAGTGCAGGAGGTAGCACCAGTGCAGTCGTCAATGTAGCGGAGAGAGAGTTTTTTTGTCTACCTTCACTTTTTCCAGTTTCTGCAGTTCTTTCTTAAATATAGAACAGTTACTTTAAAAAATTTTAACAAAATAATGTTTAAAACATGCTTTACACAGCAAGTTACAAAATTTTGAGATTTTAAAAATCAAGTCTGCAATTTATCCCATCAGGTAAAGCATAAAAAGTTTAATTTGACAGCTAATTCACTTTCATATCTTCAGTATTAAAAAAGTTATGGCCATTTTCATACTCGGAAATTAGCAACTTGCTTCCTATTGCTTTTCTATTGACTTAACACAAAGTTGTGATCAAGGACAGTCAAAAGCCCATAACTTTCTTAAAAATTAAGAGAACTGAAATAAATTTTCAATTATTATACATTGAAGTATTCTGAAACAAATATGAAACAATCTTACTTGGATGACCTGAAATTAAAGCATATAATTAGTTAGTTACCCAATTGTAGCTAATTACAAAATTCAATTACTAGATCCAAACATCTATCCATTTCTTAAGAAAAAAAAAAAAAAAAAATTAAAGCCTAAGTGTCCAATTAACATTCACACAATAATTCACAATATAAAATGATTTTAAAATCTAATTGTCATTAATTTATAGGCCAAATTAAAGGAATTCAGTGCTTAATGCCCGTAAATTAATGGGCATTTTAAACAGCTTGCGAGTGGGATTTTCTGGAACGCGATGGATTGGAACGTTGCGGTTGCGGTGAATTTAAACCCCATATCGGCAGGAAAAATTCTGCCGGTTTGTATGGGGACTAAATCACCGTTTCGCAACATGAAATATTGATTAAGGTCATCTAAAAAAGCAGGTTTATATGTAAAAATAAACAGCTTTCACTTACCTGTCCCCTACGTAAAATCCGTCCCCGTTGTCGGCGTTCACAGCATTAGCAGCTAATTTTTATTTTACTGCAGCGATAAAATAGTCGGGCTATTTATACAAAAAAAATTAACTTACCGGCAGTCGGAACAAATCTCCAGAAATAGATTGCACTCCGACAAAAGAAAGCTCCGGATGGCATGGGGAAAACCGCATTTTAACCCCGCCCTCCCCCTTAAAGGCGCCAAAGTCACGCACACGGCCAGTGACAGAACTGCAGCACCGCTAAAGGTAAGTTTTGTAACATACCTACTTTACATGTTGCCTCCTAATGTGCAGGTCTGGAATTACCATTGAAATCAATGGGGTTTCCAAACCCTCCATTGAGTGTCAGATACTGTAGCGATTTTCCTGACATAAAAACTACTAGACCATTGGATTTATCGGGAGGTCCATTGATGGACTGAAATGAAGTGTCGATCTGTCTGTGATTAAATCCCTTGCTCTCAAAGAACGTTTACTAAATCTGGGGGTTATTTAAGTCTGAATGGCCTATTGCAGGTGATTCAATCCATGGTGGGTATTTATAGATCGAGTTTGAAGACAATGACCTAGGAACCACAATCAAAAGAATGGCATGTTGTTTCAGAATTATTTTAGAACCTTTGGAAATCTAACGCGTGTTTTTTACTTTAATTTCCTTCTGTGGCTTTAATTTCCGTATATCACTTTTATTTCCTATTGCTCTGTGTAGCGATGCCCCTGGTTTCCGACAGGAGCACAATAAGTGCTTACTATGTATTTGAGTCATATGTTCAATATCTGGAGAACCCAACCAATATAATTTTGCACTTGGTAAATCTTGCAACAAACAAGTCTTTTCCACTTGATTATTTCACCTGGCATTTTGGTGCCAAGCATCAAACCATTGCTCCCTCTGGTGGTGAAAAAGTCAGTCCGCTTCCAGTAAATCATTAAATATAAATTAAAACAGAACGTGTTGGAAATACTCAGCAGGTCAGGCAGCATCTAGGAGAGAGAAACAGAATTAACTTTCAGTTCCACGACCTTTCATCAAATCTTTAGCAATTTTTGTAGGAAGATAGTTATTTTTCAAAGTAATGCATGTTATAGAAATGTTGTGTTCCAATAATTTTATTCTACTTGATATTAATTGTATTCAAACTGCAATAAAACCATTGCTCTTCATATTTGTCTACAATCGAGTAGAGATTGATTATACAATATTATGTCTCTACTGCCAATACCAATCAATAATTCTCGTGTGGAGATTTTGAAAATGTATATAAGGGTTCCTTTAAATGTTGATTAATTACCTATTTTTAGTTGTTGGTGTGGAAATTTTGGTGTTGGTGTGGAAATTTGTGCAGATGAGTATTGTATAATAATTTTCTATTTTAACATTGTAATGATACAATGCTGAATGTTCAGTTATTTATTGAACGTTGAGTCTATACGCTGATTAGGCAAGAGCATAATTATTAAATCCTCCATTATAGAGACAAACTATTCCTTCAATCCATCTGCCACTCACTGCCAAAGTTAAACATCACGGTTTCACAGATCTTCAGATTTCAAACGAAACTGCTGTTCAGTTTAGTTTACTCTAGAGATACAGCATTGAAGCAGGCACTTCGGCCCACTGGAGGGACTATTAACCTACAAACCTGCACGCCTTTGGGATGTGGGAGGAAACCGGAGCACCCAAAGATAACCCACCTGGTCACAGGGAGATCGTACAAACTCCATACAGACAACACTCGTAGTCAGGATCACTCTGGGTCTCTGGCGCTATAAGGCACCAACTCTACCGCTATGTCGCTGTGCCTCCCTAACGTTTCCTTTATTTCCGTTTCCTTTATATCCTTTATATCAGTTTATTTTATTTCCTGCATTCCAAATGTTGCATTTATGTGGATAATGTTGAAGAGGTGCTTCAAATATCAACAAAATTCTATGTCTTTCATGGAACAAAACAGGGAAGACTGATGTTTACTTATATGAGGGAAGGTGACATATCAGGTAGTTGACATATTAGAAAGACAATTGACTTCAACCATTGACTAATGTCATAATAAGAGGTACATTATAGTTCTGATAAATTATGCATAAATAAGTGAATTCAAAGTCCTGAAACTACAACATATTTTCTCCCTTGATATGGTATTATAACATTGTATTTCCCCCCCTTATTACAGAAGCATTTTTCATGTCCATAATTTCATTTGTCCAAAGCATTTTGCCACAAAATGATTCATGTGGCTACAATATTGGTTTTCTCAATGCAATTTTATTGACCACTGTACCTATTTTATTAGTGGTTTGTAGTGCGGTTAGTAGATCAGTGGTCTGATCAGCATTAGCTGTAGTGCATAGCTCCTCTTCCCCAAATTGTAACGGTTTAATGCCTGTTACAGTTTCTTAGGAAAAGCTTTTGAGGACCTCTGTTTCTATGGATACAATCCTAGCCATCAGTCTGGGAGTTGCTCAGGATCATGAGGCTGCTTGTCTTCCGAATACAAGTCAAACTAATGGATCGGTTTTAATATTGATTAAAATAGACAACTTGAATCAGTATCACTGCACTGTGGTTTCCCACAGTATTTAATGAGAGGAATAATGTTGGTGTGGATTTTTATCCAGTATTGGTCCAGTATCTTTTGCACTAACTGAACTTTAATCAAAATACTTAGATGTTGCTTTTATTTGTATTGTTCCAGTCAGTTAAATATGCAATTTTTTGTCTTCATTTCCCACTCCCAGCCACCTCTACAATTATTTGTTAACAATTATTTTGTGGACATAGTTCAGTGACAGAACATGATTTGCAGAATGATTGAAAGTATATTTAGCTGTAAAAGTCGCAACAGATGATTAACTATCCACAACGTGTCAGCAATGCCTCTTATTATGACAGCAAGATAAATGGCTTTGCCACATGGGACATATCTTGGAATTAATTTCAAACACCACGCCGCCACAGATTTTGGACTGGCTTTTAATTTTTTGACTTCGAGTACCTTTTAATGTTGATGAGTTTGCCATTGTGCAAACTTCGCAGAAAGGTAAAATGTTTTATAGAAATATTTCCTTGAAACAAAAGAAAATTGATATGCAGTAACGTTCCCTTTAAAAACATGGTGCCATTCATACAGTTTTTGCCAAATTAAATCTCTGGAGCTATTGATGCAGGTATATGAATTGTCACCAGTTAAAGATTACAGTTCAGCACTTCTCCAGTGACTCTTACAAACTTCTACACATCCACCATGGAAAGTGTACTGTCGGGTTCCGGCTTGGTTTGGGAATAGCTCTGCCCAAGATTGCAAGAAATTGAAAAGTTCTAGATGTAGCCCAGTCCATCACACAGACCAGACCTCGTACCATTGAGTACTTTTTATCAGATATTCTATATCAGGTAGTTTGGTGACTACTGGAGAGACAGTTGACGGCACGGAAAGACGGCACCCGGGAAAGGCTGGTTAGCACCCCAGTCTGTGTCTTTCATGAGAAAGACACCCAACAAAGCTACGGAAAGGCCTAAAGAACCATCGTGGCCTAAACATCCATCAGGCGAGAATGAAATGCTCGGAGAAGGAGAAAGAGGTGCAGCGCACAGGCCTTGACCCTGGTGAGACGCAGGAGGAGCCCGGCCGGGAGTCACCCCACAGAGCCCAGTCCCTCCATGCACTAGAATCTCCCAACTCCCGCAGAGTAGTTGTTAAGATGGCTGATCCGTGGGCGGTTGCTGCTGGGACGCAAGTTGGGGCCTGATCAACCCCGGCTGGGTCGCCTGGGCGAGGGTGTCTGATGTTGTGAGACCCGAAACACCCGATGACCCCAGGTCACATCACTGAGGATGCGTCCCAGCTCATCTAGAAGATGTATATTTTTCACTCTGTATCATTCTTCACCAGCGATGGTGGTGCTACCACAGTAAAGACACTGGATACATTAAAAATTGATAGTATGGAAGCAATAGAAGAGTTAGCTGACCTTTAAACAAGCCCATTGGAATAAATCCTAGGATTTTAAGGGAAGTATGGAAGTGCCTAACCATAATAATCCAGTGTTCTTTGGATATGGGGAGATGGTGCAGTGAGTATAATGGCACCAGTAGACAGGAGAGGAACCAATGTTACTCCTTTGTCAAAAAAAGGAAGTAAGATATATTGAACAATTACTGGCCACTCAATTTACTCTTAGCGCTGGAAAAATCTTTAATGCAATTGTGCCTAGATAGATTAAGTGGCACCTACGCAAAAAAGATTTATTAATGCAAGCCATCACAGATTTGTTAGGGGTAAATTATGTTTAATCAGCTTGATATCATATTTGGATGAGGTAACAGAGTTCAAGAAAGTAACAGAGTGTGTGCATGGACTTCCAAAATGTTTTTGACAAGGTGCGACAGGCTTAATGGTGAAGTTGAAGCACATGGCATTAAAGGGGCACAGACAGTAAGGATTCATAGTCCTTATGAATGCAGGAAAGTTCTGCTGAACCTTTATAAAATGCTAGTCTGGCTTCAATTTTAGTTGTCACATTATGGGAAGGAAGTAATCAATCAGAGCGGGTCCAAAAAAGATTTATGTGCGGTTCCTAAGTTGAGGGACTACAGTTACAAGGAGAGTTTGAATACCCTAGAACAATTTTCTTTGAAGATGAGGGTGAGTTGTGAGAAATATAAAACGATTGTCTGGAGAGTAGAGAAAGAGTCAGGCTGTCGCAAGTGATGGAACGATCAAGAACAAGATAACACAGATATAAATAAAGGGGAAGAAAATTAGGAGTGGAATGGCGAAACTTTTATTGGCAGAGTATGTGGTTGGAATCCGAATGCATTGTCTGCAGATGTGGTTAAGGTAAATAGCAGTGTGCCGGTCAGAGGGGATTAGTTAATATATGATTGAGAAAAAATTGTAAAGCTAGGGAGAAGGAGCAAAGAATGGTAAAGAGCCAGCCCAAACATAGTGGGCTGAATAACCTCCACCTCTGCTGTAACCATTTGATGATTCAATGAAGTTCCACAGTCTTGAATTTGAGTTCTATCATTACCACATAAACTATTTTAGTTGGATATAGAGTTTATCAATAGCTATTTATAACTAAACATACTATCTCCCTGACCATATCTTCTATACATAACTAAAACTCTGATCTTGTGCTCTTCCGGTTTTGCGTTTTTTTCTATTTGCGCAAAAGGGCATGCAATAAAGCTACGATTTTTCGCCACCGTACTCACCATTCTCCTGTGCTACAAGGGCAACAAGTTTTGTTCTGATCGATGATATATTTTAAAAGTTATTAAGGTTAAGAAATATTTAAAAACGCGCGTGCGCAGATTAGTCTCCTGTCCTGTCAGTCGCCGCCACGCAGATTGGACTCCTCTCTTGTCAGTTGCCGGGACGGTGATGCCCCTTCCTGCACCATCGGCGCCCTGATTGGCCTGGTCCGCTGAGGGTCACGGGCAGCGCCTGCCTCGCCCGATGAGTAGAATATAAAGCTGAGGGGGCGGAGTGAGCATCACTAATGCTCCGCCGGCTGTAGCTGCGTCTGCAGGCGCCTCTGTGGTGCCAAACAGGTGAACGGCCAAGCCCACATCGCGGGCGCCACTGGCTGCTTCGTCTGACTCGGGTTTCTACCCGCGAGGCCCCTGCCGGGGTTCTACGCGGCGATCCAGGAGACATGGAGACCGCGGCGATGAGGCCTCGTGACGATGGGGCGGCGGTGGGACCTTGCTGAATTTCAAAATTCGCGGAGAAATCTATCTCTTCCTCTTTTTTCATTTTTTTCCTGTCTCATGTCTGGTGAGGAAGGAGGGGGAATAGTGGGAGAGGAGTGGGGGATGTGGGGAATAGAGGGAGTGGAGGGCAGTGGGGGAGGTGAGGTGGGATAGTGGGGGGGATAGGAGGAGGTGAGGAGTGGGGGATAGAGGGATAGGAGCGGGGTGGGGAGGGGAGAGGAGTTATGGAAAGAGGGAGAGAGTGACAGGGTAGGGGAAAGGAGAGGGAGGGATTAGGGGAGGAGGAGGAGAGGGGAAAGAAGAGGGAGGATGAAGAAGATGGGGGGGAGTCTGGGGGATGAGGGGAAATGATCTTGCGCCTGCGCAGTTGGGGGCTATGCGTGAGTGATGGAATATTGCTTTGGGGGAACGGGTTGCGTTGGGTGAATGGGTGAGTGGTGGAATATTGCGTTGGGGGAGCAGACCCAATGGGTCTGCACTTAGTCTAGTGTTAAATTAAAATGAACCAAATCAGTTAAATCTAATCAAAGTAAGTTTCATTTCATGGGGATTTTTGTTTCAAAATGGAAATGTGGCAACATCAGAATTCTTAAATGTTTATTTAAAGTTTATATATTTAAAATGTTGGTGTAGGCAAGCAATAAAAATCAACATATCACAATCTGTTTATAATAATGTATTGGAAATACCTGTTAGGACCGACAATTTATTGCTATTAGCATGCTCAATTAAGGCAACATAGATTCATATGTTTAATTGTGTGCCACAGATTCATCTTAATAATAAAATGAACAATATTCTGCCCACAGGCCACATCCGGCCTTCTAACCTCCACTCCTGCTGTGATGGTGATCGTAGAACGGAGGTTTTTGTATGAGAAATGCACTAAGCACAGAACCATGACCCACTGCACAGTTGGAAATGCCAGTGTCCTCAGCCCGCAAAAGAAGATGTTCTTTGAATTTTCTTTAAGTGCAGTAAATCATCTCTTAATCCTTGTGGCATAGTTCTTGCTTGCTGAAAAGTAGTCACTAACCAGCCATTCTATGCCCTGGTTGGGAACCTCTCAGATCCAATTAGTCAGTGGTTATGAAAATTGAATCCACTGGTTCTATTGGTCAGTCTTGAAGGAGTAAAGAGGGTTCCTGGCCTGTACCTTTTTCCTGTGTTAACATCACAACTAACTGAGATACCCATTTTAGAAAATAACAAAATCAAAATGTCCAACATTTAAACTTGGTGCAATAATTCCTGATTTAAAATTCCGAAGAGAGAGTTAGAAAGAGTAACAATAAAGCTGTATGATTGGAGACTTAGGCAATAATGAGTCCAAGAACACAGCCATTTCTTGCTGTGCGAAGGGTCATTACTAACTCCTCATACAAGAAACTGCCAATCCCACCTTGGCACCAGCAGGGCAGCGGTATTATATCAGAAGTCAGCAGCTTTGTAACAGGCTGAAGGTCACGAACAATATTATTGCATGTGTTTTTACGGGCTAGGTCACATGATTAACATGCATTTTTAAAAAATTGGTGTTAATTTTAATCTCACGGTTAATTGTGACGCATTCAGTTAATTGTTTGACAACTGGCAAGACACTGTATCAGTCAACAGGTTGGAATTGACCATTTACAGCTAATTGCCTATGAACACTTTCTTTCAATATTCAAACCCATTTTGTGTTTTGCACATTACTGCTGAGAGGTCTCAGTAAGGATATGCACTAACTTTCAGTGTCCCGGAATATCATTCAATTTTGCTTTGATCTGCCTTGTGCTGACCAGGAGCAGCTGTGCATCCCTTCAGGGGAAGACAAACCATTGGAGAGTTGGAAACAAGTAATTATGGATGCTGGCTTACAAAAAATGGCACAAAGTGCTGGAGTGACTCAGCAGGTCAAGCAGCATCTCTGGAGAACATGGATAGGTGACGTCTCCGTTCGGGACCTACTTCAGGCTGATTGGATGGAAGTGTAGTGGGTGTTATTTAAGTGAATGTTTGGAGATTTGGAGAATTAGAGAGATATGAGATTTCAAATTTGCAGGACATTAACAAATGCCATTAAGTAAACCAAAGTTGATGGTATACTAGGTTTAATGGCAAATAGATAAAAGTTAAATAATGGATATGCACAAATTCCTACTTATATCTCAGTTGTAAAATTGTTTAAGGGAGATTAGTAGACAGAACAACCTTGTTCAATATTATTTCCATATATGTAATTAAGAGGTATAACCAGAAGATTTGTCAACACAATTATTTTGATTGAAAGCACATCAAATGATTGCCTTAAATCTGATAACTATCAAGGTAGATGTAACAGTTGTTATACAAGCCCACCTGTTTCGGACTTACTGATTCAACACTTGTCTTTAGATTCTCCATATATTGTGCGGGTGATGATAATTTGATGGATTTCACTAACTTTTCCATCATCCCCTTTACATGTATGAAAGCCATATACACCATCCAAACAAGAGATTGATGCTCCACTCTCCAAGAACTCTGACTAGTGGTATTTTTTTTAAATTAAATGTAAAAAGATATTGTAAACCAACATATAAGACGGTTTCTTTAGATAAATATTCCTAATGATTTTGTAGCTTTTTTCTTAGACCCATTATTATTTAGCATAAAATATTTTATAAGGGTATCTCAGTGTGTTATATTGGACCTGGTGAAGTAGAGAACTTATATTTTCCTGATAGGACTAGTGTACAAGGTGCTAATACCAGAGAGGTTTTGACAGCTGGGGACATTTTGCTAGGATACTTTAAATGAAGGACAATGGAAGTTCAGGTCATGGTGCTAGATTTAGAAATAAGTATATTTTGTTTGACAAGAGATTAATCTTCTCTTGCATTTGGATCAAGTATATGTAATTTAAGTAACGTTCGTAGAAAAATGGCTACGCTGAAATTATTAACTAGATTAATAAATGCCCCAGAGCTGGTAGCATGCAGTTCTAAAAGATGGTGTATTTCTTTATTTGAAGTACCTACCGCACATTGAAAAGATTAAACATATTCCAGTTTTCTATTGTTACAATATACTGATAGTAATGGTACATAGTAGTGTTGCATTATTTTATGACATCGTGTGATTTTTGTGTTTAGATTGGTTTAGAAAACTTCTTCATTCAGTTCATCGATAACTCCTTATGCACGTAACACGGGTTTTAATCCTTTTGAAGGCAATAGTGAGAACAATTTCAAATTGTTAAAATCGTATCAACCTGCATAGTTAAATGGGTGGATTTGTACACATCTTTCATTGTTTCAGTACAATTAAATCTAATTTGATGATCTCGTTGAACATTTTTCAACCAACTCTAACATTCTAAAAAGGAAATGTGTGGAATCTAAATCTTGTTAGCCACAGGAAAATGCTTTGCATGTGTCATTGCTTCACTTTGCTTCAATGGAGAAAGGCAGCTGGTTATTTTGTTGAAGGGCAGTCCTAAATGACTACGCTTTTTTTGTTCTGACTAACAAAATAGCTTGAGTGGCACAGACTTAGAAAGTAAAGTCCAAGCAAACATTTTGAAAATGGGCAGCTTATCGGTAACAAAAGCCCAAGCACTTAACTTCAAAAAAACTAATTTAAACGTCTAGGTGGTCTGTCAGAAGTAGATGTTACTTCTCTCTCTGAATCTACACCATATGCACCCAGTGGGGTTATTTAAACAGCTCTTGTACGCAAGTGCAGGAGCTTGCCGTTGTTTAGTGTCTTTTCATTCCATTTACTGGTTCATATCAACTGCTAATTATTTTTATAGCAACAAGCTTGTTTACACAAGTTTTCTTCTAAATTTTACAGCTGTATTGAATCAAAATGGAGAATTTGCCAATCATCTGAATTTATTTAATCCGATCATACACATAGTAAATAGACAATAGGTGCAGGAATAGGCCATTCGGCCCTTAAAAGCCCTCCACCTCTTCGTGTCATTTGTCATTTTGGCTCCAAAGGAGATGGATTTGACATGAATCAGTAGCTCTTGCACGTTTCTGGTAAAATACAAACTCCAAACCATTTTTAGATCTTGTAGTGAACCTGCATTGTTTTCAATGCCGCGATCTAGTTGAAACATTTACCAAGTTTCTGAACTGAACTAAACAAAAGCAGGTTGATTGTGCTATATCCATTTTGTCACTTAGCAATTGTTACTTATACACATTAAAAATAATTCTTGTTTAATACATTAATGAGAATGGATAGACTGCCCAGCAACCAATTATTCAACCAATTACATTCTTACCTTAGAGTGATGCTTTCCTAGAAACTCAGCTATATTAAATTGTAATGGGGCCCTGAAAATATGTCAACATTTCATAGAATCATACAGCGTGGAAACAAGCCCTTCAGCCCAACTTCCCCACACCAACCAACATGTCCCATCTACACTAGTCCCACCTGCCTGAGTTTGGCCCATATCCCTCCAAACCTGTCCTATCCATGTGCCTGTTGTTTCTTAAGCATTGCAATAGTCCCTATGTCATCTACCTCCTTTGTCAGCTCGTTCCATGCACGCTCCATCCTTTGTGTGAAAAAAATAACCCTCAGGTTCCTATTAAATCTTTCCCCCCTCACCTTAAACCTATGTCCTCTGGTTATCGATTCCCCAACAATAAGCAAGAGACGCTGTGTGTCTACCCGATCTATTCCTCTCATAATTGTATGCACCTCTTTCAGATCATCCCTCATCCTCATAAAATAGGATTACTTCTCTCTCTGAATGGTCATAAAATAGGATTAAGTTTCAAATATACTTTATTTCAGAAAGGGATTTTACAGCAGAATGAGTACTAAATAAAAGCAGCTTACGTTAACTTAATTCAGGGCTGATATGTCTTTTTGCTAAAAATGTAAAGTAGTTAAAATGGATTAGTTTGTGTATATTTGTATACTGTATATAATTTAGGTTGTTATTCTTTTTGGAGTCATTCAAATAACTTTGCAGTCCCACAATAAAGTTATGATATCTCACTTTGGGATTCTTTTTCTCCATTGTTACTCTAATCCTGTACGCAGGATTCCATCTTTCAATAGTTCTCAAATGAGTCACTTTAGGGAGATCATCTGTTACCAGGAGTCCTCAGAGTTTGAAGTGCTCTTTATATTTGGAACTATTGGCTAAACATTATTTGTACTTCAAGGGAAGGGTTTCCAGTGGTTAACAAGGAGATGTTTCAGTCTTGACTCAGAAATATACTTGAATTATTTCACGATAGTAAACACTGAAAAACTGTCTGGGTCACTGTGTACAAATATACTGAAAATTTGTTCCGTTTTAGGATATTTATTGCATTAAAGCTCCAGGAAGTGCTCCACTTTTTTTGTGCTTGACTTCTTTCCACTGTATACAATAATACTTAGACCAGAAAATGTAGTTGTTTTGTTTGCTAAGTTTGTTAAATGCAAGCACAATTTGTTCATTGTTTTCTGTTCCCTCTTCCAAATATTAGGGTACACAATGCATTTGATCCTAATCATCCTGTTTTTGTCCTGACGCTCCTGCATGTTATCACTGCTCCACTTCATGGACTCGCCAATGCAATTGTGTTTGGATTTGACAGAGAAACATGGAGCCAGCTGAATTTAACCTCTCTGCAGGTAACAATTATTGATCAGTAAAAACTCTCATACATATCCTAAATATATAGTTTGCTTTGCTGCCTATCTTTCTTCTGAAGGATTTCCAGCAGTGCTTTCAGTTCAGTGTTTTTTTGCCACAAATCTCCAGTTTTTGATTATAGTTGTAGATAAAAGGAATTAAAGATACTGGTTTACAAAAAAGGCAGCACCAAACATGGATAGACAACATTTTGAGTTGGCATCCTTCTTCAAACATATTCAGAATCCACTCAGACCATCTAGCACCTTTACACACTAATTTTATCTTATCCCACTTTCTCATCCACTCCCGACACATTAAATGTAGTTTACAGAGGCCAATTAACCTACAAACACGCACGGCCCTGGGATGTGGGAGGCGACTAGAGTGCCTGAGGAAACCCACGCAGTCACAGGGAGAATATTCAAACTCCACGCAGACATCACTCGAGGTCACGATCGAACCTGGGTCACTCATGCTGTGAGGCAGCAGCTGTACCAGTTGTGTCGCTGTGGTGCAGAGATCAGCAACCCTGTCTCTTTAAGTAGCTGTAGGACATTCAAACCCAAGACACTAGCTTCCTTCCCCAGTGGATGAGTCACAGGAGATCAGCTGCAGTAGGCTGACTGTAAAAGCATACAAAGGTGGATGCAATGCTCAGAATTAAGTAGGCGTGATTCTCACACTGCATTTCTGGTTGGCTGCTATCACATCTCCACCACCTAGTATAATAACTAAAGAAAAGTGTTATTGGGGCTCTTAATAGAACAGAGGTTTCTTCATACAATCTTCAAAAAGGTAATACCCTTATTTCAACAGCCAGCCATTATCAGCCAGATTATTTTATTTCTCAGACATTAAATATATTTCATTGTGTCTTTTGAGTCGATTATTAAAGATGTAATAGCAGAGGATTTGGAAGGCAGTGACAGGATCGGTCAAAGTCAGCATGGATTTATGAAGGGAAATTTTTTCAGGATGTAATAAGTAGAATGGATATGGGAGAGCCAGTGGATGTGGTGTATCTGGACTTTCAAAAAGCCTTTGACAAGGTCCCAAACAAGGGATTAGTGTGCAAAATTAGAGCACATGGTATTGGGGTAGGGTATTGACATGGGTAGAGAAGTGGTTGTCAGACAGGAAGCAAAGAGTTGGAATTAATGGGCCATTTTCAGAATGGCAGGCAGTGACTAGTGGGGTGCCACAAGGCTCAGTGCTGGGTCCCCAGTTATTTACAATATATATTAACGATTTTGACAAATTAATGACATGTAACAGCTTCAAGTTTGCGGATGACTCAAAGCTGGGTGGCAGTGTGAGCTGAGAGGATGATGATCTGAGGCTGCAGGGTGACTTGGACAGGTTGGGTGAGTGGAAAGATGCATGGCAGATGCAGTATAATGTGGATAAATGCAAGGTTATCCACTTTGGTGGCAAGAACAAGAAGGCAGATTATTATCTTAATGGTGTCGATTAGGATAATGGGGTGGTGTAACGAGACCTGGGTGTCCTTGTACATCAGTCACTGAAAGTAAGCATGCTGGTACAGCAGGCAGTGAAGAAAGCAAATGACATGTTGGCCTTCATAGCAAGAGGATTGGAGTATAGCAGCAAGGAGGTCCTACTGCAGTTGTACAGGTCCCTGGTGAGACCGAACCTAGAGTATTGTGTGCAGTTTTGGTCTCCTAATTTGAGGAAGGACATTCTTGCTTTTGAGGGCGTGCTGCGTAGGTTCACCAGGTTAATTCCTGGGATGGCGGGACTGACTTGTGATGAAAGAATGGATCGACTTGGCTTGTATTCACTGGAATTTAGAAGGATGAGAGGGGATCTTATAGAAACATATAAACTTATTAAGGGATTCGACAGGCTAGATGCAGGAAACATTTTCCCGATATTGGGGGTGTCCAGAACCAGGGGTCACAGTTTTGGGGGGTAGGTCATTTAGGACTGAGATGAGGAAAAACTTTTCACCCAGAGAGTTGTGAATCTGTGGAATTCTCTGCCACAGAGGGCAGTGGAGGCCAATTCACTGGGTGTATTCAAGAGAGAGTTGGATAAAGTTCTTTGGGCTAACAGAATCAGGGGATATTGGGGGAAAGCAGGCAAGGGGTACTGATTCTGTATGATCAGCCGCGATGATATTGAATGGCGGTGCTGGCTCAAAGGGCCGAATGGCCTACTCCTGCACCCATTTTCTGTGTTTTGTTTTGAATGAAGATTCATGCATGTTGTATTTCCTGATATATGTTCTCTGCTGCTATATTAAATGTACTGCTTTAAAATATTATACGGTTACAAACTGTAGCATTTATTCATAGACACTGTAGACACTAGGAACTGCAGGTGCTTGTCTATAAAAAACACCAAAGGTGCTGGAGTAACTCAGTGGGTCCAGGGAACATCTCTGGAGAAGATGGATAGGTGACGTTTCTTGGTCTGAAGAAGACGCCTGACCCAAAACAATGCCTATTCATGTTCTCCAGCGATGCTGCCTTATCCGCTGAGTTACTCCAACACTATGTTGTTATTCATTAATTGTGTTGTGCCCAGCAGTAATCTCAGCTGTTGATCAAATTGAACACGGTTCCTTAATTTAAATGTATTTGGAATATTGGAGACTACCTAGCACCAAAGAGACCACAAATTGTTGTACAAGTTAGCTCATGAAGGGAATCAGACCAACCAGTCTAGGAAGCATCATAGATTTCCCCCAGTGACATCCTCCGCAAGAGGATGTATTGCAATATTGGATCGTGACCTAGTTGTCAGATTGTCATCGCACATGCCTCGTGGCTGCCATTTACTCCTCTCAATGCCATCAAAAAATACATTATCATTTAGTTGTGTTTAGTTTAGAGATACAGCATGGAAACAAGCCCTGTCGCCCATCAAGTCACCCCAACCATTGATCATTCGTTCACACTAGTTCCATGTTGTCCCACTTTCCCTTCCAGTCCCTACACTAGCAAAATTTACAGAGGCCAATTAACCTACAAACCTGCACGTCTTCGCGATGTGGGGGGAAACCGGAGTGTCTGGAGGAAACCCACGCAGTCGCGGACAGATTGTACAAATGCCACATGGACAGCACACAAAGTCAGGATCGAACCCAGGTCTCTGGCGCTGTGAGGCAGCAGCTCTCTCAGCAGTGCCACCGTGCTGTCCCGATCTCAGAGCAAAAACATAGGAATATCCAGAATTGCATCAAGCCCCATCCCTTTCTATATCAAGTTTCAAGTCAGAAGTTCAGTCTGTCACATAACATCACTCAAGGCTGTGATCCAAAATACCTGAATACTGAGCGTTACTGTTTTCTGGCTGTTTTCTCACTTTACAACACAATCTTTCAGAGTGATCTGAGCAACTGCAGGCTTTTAATAGTATCTTATGTTGCAGAAACTTAAAAGGACAATCCTTTTGCTTTTTTTAAAAAATAAGTGGAAATTGCTTAATACTTTTACACTTGTAACCAACACACATGGATTTGGAGACTGTTGGTCCTGTAGTTTAGTTTAGTTTATTACTGTCATGTGTACTGAGGTACAGTGTAAAGCTTTTGTGTGCTATCCAGTCAGTGAAAAGTCTATACATGATTACAATCAAGAGTAGTGCCGTTGTAGTGCTGTTGTTTACAATCTCCAAAGAAAGGCTACCTCTTCTAGGCCAAAGCCTTGCAGACCAGCGGAGTTGACAAGGGAAAACTAATTTAAGGTCAAAAATTTGCCCTTTCAGCTTTTGTGAATTGTGAGTTGGTTGCAGCATTGCAGAAGTTGCTACTGTTTACTCAATGCACTGTGACCATGCCAGAGAGAGAGCTGCTGCTAACTCTGCAAAAAAGGGGAAAATAAGTTAAATTCTGTATAGAATACTAGCAAGAAATATTAATACAATGCAGAGAGACTTGTCACAGCATCACAGAAGGTTTGAAGTACGAGAGAAACCTAGTTCGACCCCTTATCTCCTCATAAAATATCCCTGTAGCTCCTCCAAACAGATTCAGTCAAACCTCGACTTGAAATTCAGACGTTAAATTTACCATCTTTCTCTTCTGCTGGACAGCTGAGGCATCCCTAAGATCACAGGACTTGTCTTTTGGTGCATCAATGTGATCTCTGCGTTTCCAGTAAGCAAAAGGGTCAAAGCTCTGAGATATCTGATACAGTTATCTCCTGCTGCACCCTGCTGTTGTACCGGTTAAGAATAATGTAATTTAAAAAAAAACACTAAATAACTCATCAGGCTGATGATCCGATTCAGGAATTTCAGCCAAATTTAATAAAATTTTGATGTGGAAAATCATTTAAAGCTTTTCATGGACATTGTTGCTGTTACATTTTCAGGTTATTGGCTCTCTAAGTGAAATTATTTGTTGTTAACTCTGACTTTCAAAGTAATCCTTTAGCAGCTTTATTTTTGTAATCATTTAAAAAATCTTCTTATGGTATATCTGATTTTATTATTTATTGCTTAGTATTTTTTCTAATTGTGATTTTGTTTTTCTTCATTTTATATTAGTTCATTTATCCAGCATCAATAATGTGGCTTTAATTTTGGAAATCATAACATGACGTTATTGTATTCATGTTTAGCCCTTTCCCTGTTCCCCAGGTCAAAGGCATGTAGTTGATTTTTCTTCCAGTAATAAAAATCCCTCCTGTGTTCTTAAAACAGCTGAAAAGATTAAGAGATCTTTGTTGCATAAACTGCTATTCTGTGCATTTTGTTTGGCAGGATCTATTTTCTATTATAAAGTATTTAAAATGTTCTCACATAGCCTTTTTTTGGGGAAGAAAAGACATAAAACTGTGTGAAGCATGTCCCTGAAATCATTGCTTTATTGCAGCGCATGACATATTAAATTTTTCAGCTTGCTTTCCAGTCCCGATTTTCTGATACAACATTGATTATGGAGTACCGGCCTGGGCCAGTGCGCTACGTGGCCCATTTGGAAAGTGATTCCTCAGACTCGTGTGACGATGGCACAGGAGCAATTTATTCATCCACCATGACGTCTTGGGACAGGAGGCCCTGACAACAGAAACACCCTTCAACTGAATATGTGCACTGTTGGACTCCGAGACAAAGGAAGAACCCCCTCTGTGACACTAGAGATAAGCTGTCAACCTTCATTATTAATTCTAGGCTCTTAATATTTAATGTCATAAAACTGGAACAGAAGCTTCAGATTTACAGAGGAGGCACCGTGCTAAACACAAACACATCAGTTAAAGAGATTGTTCCTTTCAGCTGCCTATGTTAGCTGTGCTTCAAACTAAAGAGAAAGATATACCAATACAAAAAAATGAAGACAATTTGGAGTAGGTTGGTAAAATAGCGTAAGCACTTGCAACCGCTTTGTGAGGAGATTGTGTTTTAAATTTGTATGCACATGAATTAAATTTGAACCTTTTTCATACAGCACATCCTCTGTTTAGCAGGCAAAACATTCTGGTTCAGATTGTGGAGCAAAATTATGATGTGAAACTATTGTGTTTGTTGTTATGTAGCATTCTCTGTGGGAAAAGAGGCTGTTTGTGGGGGGAGGGGAGAGGAGAAGAGAAAGCTGAAGAAAGTTGAAAAAACACAATTGCAGAATCCTTAGCATCAATCAGTGATGAAGTGGTGGAGGCCAACTACAAGTCTTGTTCAAAAATGTTTATAGTTTCATTTTAACATCATTCACTTAAGGTGCCGGAATACTGAGGCAAACTACAAAAACAATAGAAACATTACAGATGTCTCGATGTTCAGGTCCACAAAACTGTAACTTATTTGCTCATTTTAATGTTGTATTGTTGGTACGTTTATACTCTTGATGAGTTTTATTTATTCTTATAACGTTATTGATCCTTCTGGTTTTCAACTGAAGATTTCCTTTGAAAAGAGTTATAGAATTGTTGTGGACTGAAATGGTTACATTTGTATTGGAACCATTTTTCATTTGACTTCACTAGTTTTGTTAAAAGGTTTATAGAAAATATGTATACCATCTGACAAATTGGTGCAGCATTATGGCAGTAATAAAATAGGAGGTGAATTAGCCTGCATGATAAAGTCAGATATACACAGAATATGCTGGAGTACTCAGTGGGTCAGGCAGCATCTAAGAGTCTTAGGTATAAACCAGCATCTGCAGTTCTTAGTTTCTATATCATAAAGCCAGATACATGGCATGCAACTTGGACCAATGTTCTAAGAAGCCTGGCTGCAGAAAGCCTCTTTATGCCCATGTTTTGAGAGGTGGGGGACATCTGCCCCAAGTTTTTGTAATCCGGATTTTAAAATCTCCGCTTTCCGTGGGACTGCTGATTGAGGGCGCCGATTGGATGAGAGAGACGTCGGTCAGCAGGCAATGGGAGCGGGACATGATGATTAAGCGCGATGATTGGAGGAGGGAGGAGTGGGGGGGGGGATGGGACTGTGGACAGAGTGCGGTGATTGGAGGAGGGAGAAGTGGCACAGACCTGCACCTCATCCACAGCCCGGATTGATCCCGGCCGGGTCTCCGGCGCTGTCCCGTCCCCACCCGAGTGCCCCCCCCCACCCCCCACGGGTGGCCAGAGACGTCGGGAGTCAGACGCGAGCTGTACCCCCAGGCCCACAGCCAGCGCAGAGAAGCAGCGCTAAACCCAGCTCAACTCTGCCAGGTTAACCTGCCTGGGCTTGCGGGATATATGGGCAGCGTGGAGAAGCAGCGCTGGTGTCCCGTCAGTCCAGTCAGGGCTGTAGTTAACCCAGCAAGACGGGCAGAGTTGAGCTGCATTTAGCGCTGGATTGAGCCTCCAAAGCCTCGCGCATGTGTGTGTGAGTGTGCGCATGCGCGCGCGGCTGCCGCCAGAAAATTGTGTCCCCCCCCTATCCCCCAGTCCCCTCCAAGTTTTGATAGCGCGTTCCGCTCTTGCCTATATATAATGTAAACTGGAGGCAATTTAATCTTGTATTTAAAACAAAAACAAGCCCTTTCTGCAGAGAAACAAAAACAAAATATTGCTGATGCTAGAAAACTGTAATAAAAGCAGAAAATCCTATTACTGCTTAGCTGCTGAGATTACACAAGTTGGATACCAGTAACTTTGTTTTGTGATGAGCTTGCATTAAGTAGGAATTCGCATCAACATTTTCATTCCTTCTCTGTACTTGTAAAGAAGATGTAATCTAGCCCATCGATGTTCACTAACCATGCTTGTTCTTGCTGACCTATGGTAGCTTCCAGCTGATCAATGCCTCAGTTTTAAATTTCTCACCCTTGTTTTTATATCCCTCCTGAGCACTTAATTCTCCTGCACCTTCATAACTTCTAACCTTCCAGTATGGCATCTTGACGATCCCCAAAGACTAAAAATGCTGGGTAAGGGGCGGCATGGTGGCCTAGTGGTAAAGCTACTGTCTTACAGTGCCAGAGACCCGGGTTCGATCTGACTACGGGTGTTTGTCTGTACGCAGTTTGAATGTTCTCCCCATGACCGCATGGGCCTTCTCCGAGATCTCCGGTTTCCTCCCACACTCCAAAGACGCACAAGTTTGTAGGTTAATTGGCTTTGTATAAATGTAAAATTGTCCTTAGTGTGTCTGGGGTAATGTTAATGTGCAGGAATTGTTGGTCGGTGAGGACTCGATGTGCCAAAGGGCCTGCTTTCGCACTGCATCCCTAAACTAAATTAAAACTCAGCAGGGCAGGCAGTGTCCCTGGAGAACATGGATAGGTAACATTTCGGGTCGGGACCCTTCTTCAGACTGAATAGGGTTGCCTAACCCACTGAATTACTCCAGCACTTTGTGTCTTTCCTTAGTAAACCAACATCTACAATTCCTTGTTTCTACATCTTCATCATCCTCAAGCTTAACTGGACCAAAGGACACACAAAAGATTGCAGATGCTGGAACTCAGAGCAAAGAACAAACTGCAGGAGAAACTCGGCCTCAAATCCTTTGCCTCCTCAAATGCTGCTTGACCTGCTAAGAACCTTTAGCAAGTTGTTTTTGCATTATCGGACCAACATTGGCCCTGTTAATTCAGCTGCTAAGGCCTTAAGCACTGGAATTCCATTCTCACATCTCTCTTTTTCTCTCTTTCTGTCTTTTTCTCTCTTTCTTTTTCTCTCTCATTCCTCATATAAGATGTTCCCTAAACCCTCTTTGATCAAGCATTGGTCACCTTCATTAATATTTCCTCTATGGCTATGTGTAAAAGTATATTTGATAGTGCCTATATGAAGTTGTTTGAAATGTTTTGTGTTAAAAGTTTTTATAAATATACGTTGTCTTGTAATATCTCAGATCCAATCGTTTATTTTATGAAATCTATCTTGAGTGTTTAAATAAGAATAAGAGTGTATGTTCTAGCAATAGATCTTTCAAGCAAACTAGGTATTCAGTTCTTTATCCTTTCTCTACATACTTAAGAATTTGGACCATTCTTGAAGATATGGACCAATAATTTCAACTTTGTGTGGGTGATATCAAATCAAGAGCCCATTACACATCCTGCCCTTTTTTTTTATTGACATCAATGGAAAGCAAAGTTGGGTGATAAAAAGGTTTTGGTAATTTCATGAGATCATAACACATAGGAGAATTAATCCATCGAGTCATGGCTGATCTTCCCTCTCAACCCCGTTCTCCTGCCTTGATTTGATTTGATTTGATTTGATTTTGATTTGATTTTATTGCTTGTCATTCGAACCTCAGAGAGGCTCGAACGAAACTCCGTTTCTACAACCAGAACAATTCATTAAAAAACACACAAACAATTCAATTGACACAAACATCCATCACAGTGGATCTCCTCCTCACTGTGATGGAAGGCAAAGTCTTCTCTCTCCCCCGCACCATTTCTCTCCTGAGGTCGAAGCTGCAGGCGGGCGGTGCCAAGTCCCAGGCCCGGGCCGGGTGATGTACGGCCCCGCTCTAGGCCCAAAGTCAGTCACAGCGTTGGAGCCCCCGGCGGGCGCTGGAATGTCCCGCTGGAATGTCCCGCGGACACCGAAGCCGCGCCGGGCGATGTACGGCCCCGCTCCGGGTCGCTCCAACCCCGCGACACGGGCCGGAGAAGCTGTGTTGCGGGAGCTCCGGAGACCGGTCTCTCACCCGGACCCGCGAGCTCCCGATATCACAGTCCACCCGGAGTCGGGAGTCGGGAGTCGGGCCGCAGCGGCGAGCCACCACCGCTCCCCACGCGGAGTTCCGGAGCCCGGAGTCGGGCTGCACCGGCGAGCCACCACCGCTCCCCACGCTCCGAGGCCGGCCAGCCCCACGATGGTGAGTCCGCAGCTCATCCCGGTCGGAGGCCGCTCCGCTGTGCTGGGCCCAAAACGACAACGGAGACCTGACAGGGAAAAAAGTCGGGTCTCCCGTGCAGGAAAGAGATTGTAAAGTTTCCCCCCCCCACCACCACCCCCCACACATACACAGTTAGGAACACGATACAAAAAAAAAACACGAACAACTACATTTAACTAGACAAAAAATAAAAAAAAGACAGACAGGCTGTAGGGGCCGCTGCAACGTGAGTCGCGCCCGCCTTCTCCCGGTAACCTTTGATGCCCTTACTAATTAAGAACCTATCAATCTCAGCTTTTAAAATAACCAATGACTTGACCATCACATCTGTTTGTGCCAATAAATTCCACAGATTTGCCACCCCTGACTAAAGAAATTCCTCCTCATCTCCATTCTAAAAGTACATCCTTGTATTCTGAGGCTATATCCTCTGGTCCGAGACGCACCTGCCCCAGGAAACATCCTCTCCACATCCACTCTATCTAGGCCTTTCATTATTCAATAAGTTTCAATGAGAACCCCCCTCATTCTTCTAAACTCCAGCAAGTACAGGCCATCAAACGCTCCTCATACGATATTATCTAAATGGTGGCCTATTATCTAAATGGTGGCCTATTATCTAAATGGTGGCCGATTAGGAAAAGGGGAGATGCAGTGCGACCTGGGTGTCATGATACACCAGTCATTGAAAGTAGGCATGCAGGTGCAGTAGGCAGTGAAGAAAGCGAATGGTATGTTAGCTTTCATAGCAAAAGGATTTGAGTATAGGAGCAGGGAGGTTCTACTTCAGTTGTATAGGGTCTTGGTTGAGACCACACCTGGGGTATTGCGTACAGTTCTGGTCTCCAAATCTGAGGAAGGACATTATTGCCATAGAGGGAGTGCAGAGAAGGTTCACCAGACTGATTCCTGGGATGTCAGGACTGTCCTATGAACAAAGACTGCATAGACTCGGTTTATACTCTCTAGAATTTAGGAGATTGAGAGGGGATCTTATAGAAACTTACAAAATTCTTAAGGGGTTGTACAGGCTAGATGCAGGAAGATTGTTCCCAATGTTGGGGAGGTCCAGGACAAGGGGTCACAGCTTAAGGATAAGGGGGAAATCCTTTAGGACCGAGATGAGAAGGACTTTTTTCACACAGAGTGGTGGGTCTCTGGAACTCTCTGCCACAGATGGTAGTTGAGGCCAGTTCATTGGCTATTTTTAAGAGGGAGTTAGATGTGGCCCTTGTGGGATCATGGATAAAATGAATAAAAAGGGGATCAGAGGGTATGGAGAGAAGGCAGGTACGGGATACTGAGTTGGATGATCAGCCATGATCATATTGAATGGCGGTGCAGGCTCGAAGGGCCGAATGGCCTACTCCTGCACCTAATTTCTATGTTCCTATGTCTATGTTTCTAACCCAATCATCCCTGGGATCATTCTCGTAAACCTCCTCTGGACCCTCTTCAACACCAGCATATCTTTTCTCAGATATGGGGCCCAAAACTGCTCACAATATTCCAAATGTATTCTCAGTATTACATCCTTGCTTTTGTATTCTAGTCCTCCACCAAGGCTTGAATTTTATCCCATAACAGAACTAAATTTTAAAATATGAATCGCGCATTGAAATATAATTTAAAGTATGTAACTTAATCGTGACAATTTTACTATTTTATTTGTAGTAGCAGAGCTTGTACTTCGAACACAGTGTTCTTGACATGAAAGGAACTTGCATTTATACAGCACTTCTCACAGATTCATAATCTTCCAAAGCAGTGGGAGAATCTGCTGTCTCTTAAATATGTTCTTGGAATCTTTTATATCCTCAAGAGAGCAAATTAACATCTAATTCAAAAGATTGTCAGAAATAGTATGGCATTTCCACAGTAATGCACTGAAATGCCCACCTAGATCTCTGAAGTGAGAATTAACTCAATACCGCCTAGCTGAATGGTGAGGTAGTTAAATCTGAGCCACAAATTGTATTAAAATGGCATTTCTTAGTACCCTACTGCAGCATGGGAAAGAGGGAATGCTGTCAGTTCTAACGTTGCTCATTTAAAATAGCCTGCCTGTTTGACAGTCATAGAATTGTACTGATGAGATCTTCAGATGTTCTCATCGCATATTATTGCACTTCGTGAGATGGTGAAAACTATCTTGTCAAAGTCAAGTCAAACAAACTTTATTGTCATTTAGAAATACATCGATATATGCAGTTTCAAACGAAATTCCGTTGCATTTGGCTCCCTGTGCAACACGATAATTAACAGAAGGATAAACATGGATGAAATGAATAAAAAGGATAAATAGACAATGGTGGCAGCCCATTACATGGCATTCAGAAGTCTGATGGCTCGTGGGAAGAAGCTGTTGCAGAACCTTGATGTTCTGCTCCTTATGCTACGATATCTTTTGCCCGAGGGCAGCAGAGTGAACAGTCCGTGATGGAGATGTGTGGGGTCTTTTATAATACTGCTGGCCTTACACACACAACGTTTGGTCGCAATATCCCCGATTGAGGGGAGAGAGGTCCCGATGATTTTTTCCGCTGTCCTCACCACTCTCTGCACGGACTTCCAGTCAGAGGCTTTACAGTCCCCAAACCAGACAGAGATACAGCTGGTCAAAATACTCTCTATGGTGCCCCTGTAGAAAGTGGTGAGGATGGGATGGGGGAGGTGAGCTCTTCTCATCCGGCGCAGAAAGTGCAACCGCTGCTGTGCTCTCTTAACTGTTGATGAGATGTTATTCGACCAGGTCAGACTGTTAGTGATCTGCACCCCCAGGAACTTAGTGCTACTGACCACCTCCACATCGCTGTCATTGATGTGAAGTGGTGTGGAACTGTGCTGGTTTTTCCTGAAGTCGACGATGACCTCCTTTGTTTTTTCGACATTCAGGATCAGATTGTTCGTATTGCACCAGTCCACCAGTTGTTTCACCTCCTCCCTGCAAGCCAGCTCATTATCGTCCCTGATGAGGCCCACCACTGTTGTGTCATCTGCGTACTTCATGATATGGTTTGTACTAAACCTGGCACAACAGTCGTGGCTCATCAGGGTAAACAGCAGTGGACTCAGGACACAGCCCTGAGGGGAGCCGGTGTTCAGAGAGATGGTGTTAGAGGTGTTATTTCCAACCCTCACAGACTGGCGTCTGTCAGTGAGGAAGTCCAGTAGCCAGTTACACATGGGGGTGCTGAGGCCCAATGGAACCAGTTTGCTTATCAGGTGCTGGGGGATAATTGTGTTGAATGCTGAACTAAAATCCATGAACAGCATTCGCACATAGGTGTTCTTCTCCTCTAAATGTTCCAGGCTCAGATGGAGTACGGAGGATATAGCATCCTCCGTGGAGCGGTTTGGCCTGTAAGCAAACTGGTATGGGTCAAGTGTGGAGGGGAATCTGGAGGTAATATGGTCCCTGACCAGCCTCTCGAAGCACTTCATCATTATGGGGGTGAGTGCTACAGGGCGGTAGTCGTTGAGACATTGTATGTTGGATTATTTTGGCACTGGTATGATGGTGGCAGTCTTGAAACATAATGGGACGTCAGCCTGGTTCAGCGAGGTGTTAAATATGTCCGTAAGGACATGTGCCAGCTGATCAGCACATTCCCTGAGCACCCGCCCTGGTATGTTATCAGGGCCTGCCGCCTTTCGTGCGTTCACTCCTTTTAGGGTCCTCCGTACATCCACTATGTCAAGACTGAGTGCCTGTTCATCACAGTGAGGAATACCTTTGCTTGCAGGTGTGTTATTTAATGCCTCGAACTGTCCAAAATAGTTGTTGAGTTCATTGAGGAACTCAGTGTCGTCATCACAGGGTGGTGGAGCAGTCCAGATGATCTTGCTTCCAGATGATCGTTGAAATCTATAAAGTAATGCAATACAAAAAAATATATATTTCAATGGGCATAAATATATAAATCTACTCGAGCTCTCGACATTCTGCATAATTACAAAGCTGTTTCAAAGGGGAAATTATTGTTGAAAAATATTGTAAAATTTAGTCAATAGCTTGCTGATTTTAACTCTGTAGTATCTGAACTTGTGTTTTAATGGAATCGGTGCGGAGACCTCATCCTGTATTGTAAGCTTCGCTTCCATTCAGCAAAGTGTCAAGGGGCGAGAGAGTTAGCCCGAGAGGGAATTAGGATTTCCATCTATACTCCCTGGAAAGTTTCTGATCCCTGATTTAGGAATGGTTTGTATGATGGTATTCTGATCCAAAGGAATCAGTCCCTAAAGCCCGGAGAACCAATTAAGCTCTGAGCTTAGTACCTGTGTCACAAAAAATGTTTATTTTCCACCTAGCCTAGCCTTCCTGGTTTCCTAAGGCTTGGGAACATTTGGGGTTAATTATAGATTAAAGAGACTGCAGATAATAGAATCTTGAACAAAAAAACTTGTTGCAACCTTAATCAGAGGTTCCTAGCTTCATTACTAGAACAACGTTGGCGTTTTATTGTCACATGTTCCGAAAGGAACAATGAAATTCTTACTTTCAGCAGCACAACAGATATGTAATCACAGTACTCAAGTAGCCACCATAATAAGCAAAGTAAAGAAGTTCAATATATAAAAAACAAACTGTAATGCATCCATATCCTGGGACCAGGTTGTCTAAATTCCCCTTTTCCTTCCATGTACAAGCACGTATGTCAGCGGACAAACCTAGTGGTTTTGTAAATCTTGACATCCCACTGATTTTACAGGTTGAAATGTACCCTTTTCGACCAATTGCATTGAAGATCAGCCTCATTTAGCATTGTAAAATATCAGTGGGACAGGAATTATCTCAGACTTTTCCAACCCATTTCAAGCTGCTCGTAACATCAATTTGCGCTGAGCAGTGATTAGTCTGGGTGCTAATTTCATCATAACTAGTCTTGGTCTTTTACAAACTACTAAATGCAAAACTTCCATCCATATCATTCTATACTGCAGAAGACTTCCAATCATCCAAAATGTCTGACTTTGTACTGTGCCACATGGAGTTTCAATTGACCATTACCTCTGCTTTTCTTGAACTGTTTGAGCTTCTAGTGTTTCCAGTTTTTATTATTTTCTCTCTCATTTCCCTCACCCTTTACTACAGTCACTTTACCAGCAGCATGTTTCTTCCTCTGTCCTCCAATTTTGCTCTGCTCTTCCCCAAACCCTTACAGTGATGCTGATCCCTACGCAGCACCATTGGCAACTGAAACCCGTTCCCCAAATCCCCCCCCCCCCATCTGTGATTCCTGCTGCTCTCCTGCTCTGCAATTATGTTCTGATCCAGACTCGCTACCACAGCCACATGTGTGTTTCCTCAGCATTTGCCTGTGCTGCCATCTTGTGCTATGTAGCTTCCAGATTAATTTCCAGGACTCCCAGTTTGGGCCCAGCCAGGTGTTCAGGTACCAACAAGCAATCCACGGCTTCTCGCCACAGTTCTCCATCTGTGCTACGTTCTACGCACTCCACCATGTGCCAGCACCAGCAGGGCCTTGCTCTGTCTCTCCTGCAGCTCCGGGCCTCACTCACCCAAACCTTTACTTTATTCTCCACTGCATCCACATCTTCGCCCCCTCTGTAATCCCTAAATCCCTAAAGTGGTCCACGCTGCCTCGGCAATGTCAGCAGCATAATCAAAGACCAGTCTCATCCCGTTCATTCCTTCTTCTCCCCTCTCCCATCAGGCAAGAGGTTCAGAATTTTGAAAACACATACCTCTAGATTCAGGGACAGTTTCTTCCCAGCTGTTATCAGACAACTGGAGCATCCTCTCACAAACTAGAGAGTGGTCCTGACTTCCCATCTACCCCATTGGAGACCTTCAAATTATCTTTAATCAGATTTTACTGGACTTTATCTTGCACTAAACGTTATACTTTGGCGAGTGGAGACAGTAGGGTACAACAAAGTTCTTTATTTTTTAAACGAAAAACCCAACCCGAAGTACGGAACCGAGCGGGAGGCTGGACACGGCGACCGCAACGCGTGGTAAAAACAGACGGGGCAGGCGATATAGGTGGGGCTGGCAGTACAGAGCCAGGGGACAGTAATGGTGCAGGAGGAACAGAAGCAACAGGTGAGAGGGGAACAGACACAACAGGTGCGACCGGACCGGCCAGTGGACGGCCCCTACGCCGAGGCTGCGTCACCACCACCGGGCTGTCGACATCCAGGTGGGCCGGCTTAAGTCGAGCGACGGAGACGATCTCCTCTCTACCCCCAACGTCCAACAGGAAAGTCGCGACGCCGGGGCGCAACACCCAGAAAGGACCCTCGTAGATTCGCTGCAGTGGGGACCGATGTGTATCCCTGCGGAGAAACACAAATAGGCAGTTCATAAGGTCCGGCGGACATGCGATGGGGCAGTCCCATGCCGCGAGGTAGGAACAGGAGCCAGGCCACCCATTCTCTCCTGGAGACTCGCCAAAACCGCCGGGGTAGACTCTGGCTGCCCTCGAACTGCAGGGAGCAAACCCCTGGGCAACGCAAAGTGGAGCCATATACCAACTCGGCGGACAAAGTATCCATTTCCGCTTTATGGGCCTGCGGATGCCTAACAGCACCCAAAGCAACTGGTTAACCCAGTCCAGACCCGTGAGCCATGCCTTCAGTGCCGATTTCAGGTGGCAGTGGAATCGTTCGACTAACCCTTTGGTTATGGGTTACCCACCATGTGTTGTACCCACCGACTCAAAAAGCAGGCCGTCCATCAACGTGAGCATCTCGCTCATCAAGACGAACAGTTTCCTATCGCCTAGGCCGTCCATGTGGAGCAGGCGGGTGATGCGATCTTGGTGGCAGAACCCGAACATGCGGAGCAGTAGAGCCTT
Organism: Raja brachyura; assembly: GCA_963514005.1. The sequence continues at coordinate 39,988,739 of OY740792.1, read as the reverse complement.
GAGGCCCTTGTACTTGCCGATGGCCGGCGGGTCTTGTAGGGAGGGCAGCAACCGCGTGGCCATCTCTTGGCTGAGCGCCCCGACCACGTAGAAATATCGGGTGGCGTTAGCAACGATATTTCATAGGTGGAACTGGGCCTCTGTGGGCGAACCACACTTGAGGCTGCTCTGCCCAGAAAACAGGCAGTTTCAGGCCCACGGCATTTTGCTGGGGGTCGGGGATGGCAGCGGCTTGCATGTTGAGAGTCCGAGTACCGATCGGACTAACGGAATCACCAGTTTGGCGAGTCGAGACAGTCGGGTACAACAAAGTTCTTTAGTTTTTAAACAAAAACTAGACCAAGTGCAGACCCGCTGGGTTTTTCCCGCAACACGCGGTGGTGGGGAGGGGGGGGGCTGCGGCTTCACACTAACCACCACACACACACACACACACGGGGGGGGGGGGAGGGGGAAGGGGGTAAGAGGGGGGGAGACGGGAGAGGGAGAGGAGGGGGAAATGGGGCAAGAGAGTAGAGGGGAGGGGGGAGAGGAAAGGGGAGAGATGAGGGGAGAGAGGAAGGGGTGGGGGGAAAGAGAGTGGGAAAGGGAGGGGGTAGAGGGGAGGGGAGTGGGGGTTGGAGGGGAGAGGGAGAGAGAGAGGGTGATGAGGATGGGGAGGAGAGGAGAGAAGAGCGGGGAGGGTGAGGGGGGAGACTGGGGTAGGGGGAAGGTGTGCGGTGAAGGGGGGAGGGGGTAGAGAAGGAAGGGGGAGGGGAGGGGAGAGGAGGGAGATTAAAGGGGAGAGGGAGTAGAGGGGGGAGAGGGAGTAGAGGGGGAAGAGAGAGTAGAGGGGGGAGAGAGAGGAGGGGGGAGAGAGAGGAGGGGGTGAGTGAGGGGAGGGAGAGAGTTGGAGGGGAGAGAGGAGGGAGAGAGTTGGAGGGGGTAGAGAAAATGAGGGGGAGGAGAGAAGAGGGTGGAGGGGGAGGATAATAAGAGGTGGGGGAGGGAGGGAGGAGGGAGGAGAGAGGGTGGTAGAGGTGGGGGGGGAGGTGGAGAGAGATTGGAGGGGGAGCGAGGAGGAGGAGGGGGAAGAGAGGGGAGAGAGAAGGGGGATGGGCGTGAAAGGAGGGACGGATGGAGAGAGAGATTAGAGGGGAAAGTGAGTAGGGGGAGGAGAGGTGAGGGTGAGAGTTGGAGGGTGGAGAGTAGAGGAGAGGTGGAGGGGGAGGTGGGGGAAAGAAGAGGAGGGGGAGAGGTAGAGGGAAGGGTTGAGGGGAGGAGAATAGGATGTGGAGGGGAGTAGAAGGGATGGGGTAGAGGGGAGGGGGAAAGGAGGGAGGAGAGAGGGTAGTAGCGGTGGGGGGGGGAGGTGGAGAGAGATTGGAGAGGGAGAGAGAAGGGCTGAGAGAACGGGGAGAGAATGGGAGAGGGGAAAGGCACGGGGAGGGAGGGAGGGAGCGGATAGGGAATAGAGGGGAGAGAGAGAGTACAGGGGAGGGGGGAGGGAGGGGAGGAGAGAGAGGAGGGGGGGTGAGTGAGGGGGTTGGAGGAGATGGGAGGGGGAGAGAAGAGGGGTAGTTGGAGGGGGGAGAGGTGGAGAACAGGAGGGGATGGAGGAGAGGGGGGAGGGGGGAGGGTGGAGGGGGGTAGCACAACTTGCTCTATTTGACTGTGCACGCCAGGTCGATTGCATTTGTGGGCTCACGTGAAGGTCCCAATCACCCGCACCTGTCCCAATGAGATCCATTGTGAGATGGCTCTGTGACTCATGCAGCTGTTTGATTTTAGTGGGATCACGCCCACCTGAAGGTTCCAATCTCCTAGCCCTGTCCCATTGTGATGTCATATCATAGGTAAATGAGATCCATTGTGATTGGCCATCTGTGAGATGGCACTGTGACTCATGCAGCTGCTTGATTTTATTTTTTTTTAATGTTTTTTACTAAAAAAGCAGGGAAATGAATAACCAAATGTTCTAATTTTCAAAACAAAATGTGGAGGAGGAAAAACCCTACAGCAATATGTAAACATTTCTCCGTTACGGCAAAGGGTGGAGGAGTAAATTCACAAACAGCTTAAACGAATTTTTGCGAAATAGAACCCGTACAAACACACCTACGAACGACAGTTTTAATAGTTAAAGACAAAGTGATTACCCGAGTCAATATTAACAGGCAAAATAAGCGATGCTCACTCAAAACTGCGTGGAACTCAAATAAATGGTTTTACAGAAAGTCCGCGAGAAAGCTCCCCCGCTCACGTGCCCATGCCAGCCAATAGCGATGGTTCGCCGTTACCAGGGTCACCACTAGGTGCCGCTACAATACCCTTTATCCTGTATCTGTACACTGTGGACAGCTTGATTGTAATCATGCGTAGTTTTTTCGCTGACTAGATTGTACACAATGAAAAGCCTTTCACTGTACCTCGGTACATGTGGCAAAAATAAACTAAATTAAACTAAATCTGCACCTTCCAATTTAAAACTCTCTGCAAACCTCAATTTCTGTAACTGAGTTTCATATCACTTCTACTATTGCTCTTCTGACCTGGCATCTGTTTGGCTCATTGCACCTGCATTATTTTGGAAAAAAAATTCTATGTTAGAATTGCTCTTTAATATAAAGCTTTGTTATAATTAACGTTTAAACTATTACTTCCAAAAGTAAAAGCAGTCTTTCAATAAATCTAACTAAATTCAACGCACCATCAAACAATTCAATGTTGAATAAAATCTTACTGATTGATGTAACCTTTTTTCACTTGAATAGCACTGGCGAAGCACGCTAGGAGCTGGAAGAAAATATTTTTTGAACACGATTTTGTTATTGTTGGCGGAGGAGGGACTGAAATTGTAAGTGATAAAATCTGATTCATTTTTTCAACTATTTTACAATCTTTATGCCTGGATATGGTGCAAAGTTGAATTACTACAAAACTAACAGAATACGAAATGTCCAAAATTCCTCTACACCTAGTTAGGAATAACTTTTAGTTCACTGAGCTGGTGTGAAATTGAGAATTTAACATGACTTTTCACAGTGTGGCTGATTAACTTGCTCTCCAGTGTGAGAATTACAACAATAAAAGATTAAATAACAGAAAAACAAGTCATATTTGAATGATATCAGGCTTAAGTTTTAAAAAGCCAGTTGTTAGTGGAAATATATTATGAACTAATTCCATAGTTAAGAGATTATCTGAAAGATTGATTTTCTAGGCGAGACAGGTTAATGAGACTTGACCACAACAATATAAAGAAGCAGAGGGGAGAAAAAACACTAGGATATTCTTAATGGCTCTGAGCCCTTTAATTATTAATCCTAAACACCTCAATCAGTAAAGCAAAATGCAGAAAATATTCTTCTTTATTACAGAGGATTATCCAATTTAATATTTTACATAGAATTTACACTGCTAAATTAGGAATTTTATGTGGTTGTTTTGTTTGAGTATGTTTGCATAAATAGATCAATGTTCCTTTCGTGTTTATTTTAATCGCAAAATTAAAAGGATGACAAAAGTAAAATGGAGCCAAGTGAAGAATATGCCTAAATATGTTAAGGCACACATTTTTAAGGCACAAAATGGGTAATATGAACGTAGCAAGAAATTGGTAAACTGACAAACATTAGTGAAGAAAGACTGCATTTGATGTTATTGGGTCAGTAAAGAATACAAATGCCTGTGGGCTTTGTTTCACTTGTAAATCAAGGTGACATTTTTACAGCGTTGTTGCACTAAGGTAAACTGAAATGACAACCTCCAATTTTTTAAAGAAAACACAAATTAAAATTTCTTTAAACTTGAAACAACACAGTTTCAAAATAATAGTTTTAACTATAAATCTGCCCACACTCCTCATAATAGGTGAACTGGCCTAATAAACATGCAACAGAAAATCCTGCAGTCAGTGCATGCACTTTTTGATTGGTAGCCCCAACCTGCCAGATCCTATGGCATCAGGTCAGTTGTTTAATTGCATTGTTTTTGTGGATTGCTTTGGCATCTGCTTAGCCATGCAAGAATCGTCGGGAATCCATAGAGCATCGAAGAAGGAATGACAAGTCCTTAGAATCCTGTGGGAGGTTTCCCACATACAGACAGTGCAAGCAGTGAAACCTTCCAAAGAAGATTTATTCAGCAGAGTAGCTGCCATATCTTGCATGCACCTGCACTATTTGCTTGCGATGGCCCAAAAATGTATATATGCCAGAGTTCTGTGGCACCTTCAACCGCAACATGGATATTGCAGTAATATCTGCAGTCACGGGATTCTGGCCATCTGGTATAAATGATTTAATCTCTCCCATTTTTCCCTCCTTTCTACTGGCAAAGTAGCAAACATATGTTCTCAGCATAGAGAGCTACAGCATTCTGCCTGATGCTGCACTGAATGGTCAATTAACAAACCTGGATTTAAATGATTAAGTTACATGAAAGTTTGTTTCAGTGGCTTTAATTACCATAAATATCACTGTGTTTGTACTGGATATTTTTTTACAAGCCTCAGTATATGCCTCCTGCCTCCCTGCTGTAGCATAAGGTCATTCACAACATGTCCAAATTGCTGTACAATATAATTTTATTAATGCCTGTGGACGGGTGCCAGGTGCCTGTTATGAAGATGCCCTTCCTTCTTTGCATTCCTTTCACTCCTCCAAATCCAAAACAATCATCGGCAGGCCTGTCGGAACATCGCCGCTGTTACCTGCAGGGATGAACTGTAGGCAGTGGAAAAATAGCAATGGAAAGTGGACACTAAATAAACATTTCACTTTGAATGAAAGCAGCTCAAAAAATAAACACACTGATGCTCAAAGATATAAAAATCTAAATCCAAATTGCAATAAATGTTAATATAATTTAATTAATCAGAGAATGCCCCCATGTAAATTCCTATTTCCTTTTAACATATCTACTCAGGCAAGTAACACAAAGTACTCTCGGCCTCTTCACGAGAGTCACCCATTTCTCTCCCTCCAGATTTATATTTTGCTCCTCCCCATCCTTCCTTATTTGATATCCTATTTGGCTCCATTTCAATCAAGCCATTGTTATCATTGCCACCCATCTGCCAATCACCTCTCCTCACCTGTATCCACCTAACACTAGCACTTTTTTCCTCCACCCCGCCTCACTTTGCAAGCTTTCCCCCCTCTATTCCATTAGCCCGAAGAATGGTCCTGACCCAAAACATTGTTTGCGGTGCAAGTGGTTCTTCATTAATTTTCCTTCTACCTTGAGGCAGCTCAAAGTGTAAGTAAGTAAGAACGTTTATTGGCCAAGTATTCACATACAAGGAATTTGCCTTGGTGCTCCGCCCACAAGTAACAACATGACATACAGTGACAGTTACGAATGACTCAGAAAACATTAAACATTAATAATAATAAAACATTAATGATAAAACACCATTGATCAAGCATGTGAACCAACAAAATACCAGATCAAAGGGAGGCTACAGATTTTTGACTGTTGAGTAGAGCAATTACTCGTGGGTAAAAACTGTTTTTATGTCTGGCTGTGGCAGCTTTGACAGTCCGGAGTCACCTTCCTGAGGGAAGTAATTCAAAGAGTTTGTGGCCAGGGTGAGACGGGTCAGAGATGATCTTGCCCCCTCGCTTCCTGGCCCTTGCAGTGTACAGTTCATCAATGGGGGGGAAGGTTGCAGCCAATAACCTTCTTTGCTCATCGGATGATTCGCTGCAGCCTCCAGGTGTCGTGCTTGGTGGCTGAGCCAAACCAGAACATGATGGAGAAGGTGAGAACAGACTCTACGATGGCCGTGTAGAATTGGACCATCATTGCCTGTGGCAGATTGTGTTTCCTCAGCTGCCGTAGGAAGTACATCCGATGGTAGTCCCCACTTAAAGTCCTTGGAGATGATGATTCCCAGGAACTTAAAAGACTCCACAGATGTGACTGTGGTGTTGTTGATGGTGAGTGGGGTGAGGGGAGGGGGAGCTCTCCTAAAGTCTATAATCAATTCCACTGTCTTAAGAGCATTGTGCCCAAGGTTGTTGCGATCGAATCAATGGAGGTATGGGGGTGGGGAGGTGTTTTTGTGATAGACTGAGCTTCGTTCACAACTTTCTGCAATTTCTTGCGGTCTTGGGCAGAGCAGTTGCCGTAGTAGGCTGTGATATATCCCAAAATGATCCTTTCTACGGTGGAGATATGCTAAATGTCCCTAGTCTTCTGAGGAGGTGGGGGTGTAGGACCTTCTTGGCATAGCGTCAATGTCATTGGACCAAGACAGTTGTTTTGTGTTTGGAAGTTCACCCATACAAAACAGTATAAATCACTTGTGAAATTTAACCTTTTGTGAAAGATCTGGGATTTACAGCAACTCCGTTGCCATGAGGAGGAATGGCATTGGAACTGCATGTGCTGTATCAGCAAACCACCCTTGGCCACAGGCAGATTGCATTCTGGCAGAAACAAGGCCACTCACTTATTGCAGCAGAGAAGGAGGAAGCCATTTAGCCCTTTTAGTCCATGCCAGGTCCCATTTCCCTTGTCCCTGCAGTTTATTCTCGCTCATCCACCCAGCAACTTTCTTTGATTCTTTTACCATGCCTGGACTAAGGAATAATTTATAGTTTTGAATTAACCCACCAGCACATTTTTTGGGATGTGGGAGGAAACCAAACACCCAGCTAAAAACCCACAGTCACGGAGCAAACTCCATACTAATAACTCTTGAACTCAGGATCAAAGCTGGAGCTATAAGATGACAGCACCAACTGCTGGACCACCATGCCATCCAAACTAACATGTCCGCAACATAAGACACTGCCAGTGATATCAGAATATAGCTGAATTTGCTTCAGACTGCGGTTAGAGTTGGGGGATGGGAAGAAAGCAGCTTGTAGTGACTTCACATTGAAGCAGCTAATTTTAATGAACAAATTCAAAACAATGCTTTGTTCCAGCCCTGAATATAAAGATACGATTGAAGATTAAGCACAATAATCAAGTGTTCTTTGATATGAATGTACTCACATTTGCAACTTTCTACATTTGTAAAGAATATAGGATTATACAGTGTTTGGAAAAATACAACCCATTATAGTCTTTATAAATGCTCTTCCCACTGCTACTGATATCAGTTAGAAAATGCCGCAAGTCTTTAACCCTCTCAGGACTCAGTGAATATTAGCTCCAGACTCAATGAGTTAAATTTAGAGTGTTGCCGACCTTTATACTTGACTTACTATCTGCAATCTTGTTCAGCGAGAAATCATGCTCAAAGCGCTGTCTTACAATTTAAGGGCTGTGCTCTGAAAGCATTTCATTTTTTCCCTGTAATTTATTGTAAATACAGTCATTCACCCATAATTTACTTTATGCAAAATGCTATTTATACAGAAACTAACATCCTTACATAATCACTATACTGGTACTTTGCTGGGAATGTTCTCCTGAGAAGATTTTTTTGCCTCACTAAACAGGGATAGAAATAGAGATATACTTTTTGTATGAATTGTGGTCAAAGGTTAATACTTGATTTTTTGTTTCTATCTTTGAAGCATCCTCAGATGGATTGTCAATCATGATCCAATATTCATATGTGGACTATGCTTATTACATGCCTGTCCTGCTACACTGATATCTACTCTGATTGTCCCACATTCTAACTTAAAAAAAAAATCATATCCCTGCCAGACTTGTCTATGAATTACTTTTAAAGCAACACAGGTAAGTGGCAGAAGTGCAACTTTGTTTCTTTATGATTTGAGATCAGAGTATTGGAAGTGAAGTTTCACATTTCTCCTTTAACCTAGTGATGATGCTACCAATGAAGCTCACGTGACAAGTGCAATATAGATTACAGGTTGTTTTCATTTTGCTCTGAGGTGATTTTCAGTCCAATTTTTTTAAATTCAAATTTCACCCAATTTCTTTTCTTTGCTAATTCTCTCTCCCGGCCTTTCCACCTTAATGTCAGAAAAATGCTTCCTCAGGGGACCATACACTTCTGACACCCTCCCTCTTAGCACTTAGTTATATCGGGCTGTGACAGTGAATTATCTACATACAGCCAAATCCATTACTGTTCACCCATGCATTTCCAAATGGTTGTTGCATAACCTGTGACAGCAGATTCGCAGGTTATATTTTCCCCCCCTCCGTAATCCAGAGGAGGTGAAGACAATTTAGCTAGCATTGCATGGAATGAATCCTTTTTGATTCAGTTGCTCATGCAGCACTAGGGAGCTTTCATCTCAGTTGTTTGAATTTAATTAAATTTAATTCAGAATTTGAATTTCAATTGCTGCATCAAACTCTATGGGAACTCATTAAAGTCTCATTGTTTAACTTTTTTCCCCGTTTAGTTTTCTTCTTACACTTTAGATCCATGGCTTCACATATGCTTTTCCTCACTAAAAATAAGTTGGGTCACTGAATCCCAGGGGTCTGTGAATTCCAGTATGAAATGAACCACGAACGTGAACTCTCCAGAACACTTTGTTGTTGTGGACTGACACTCCAGTTTTCATTTTGATTACCTCAATCACACTTGTTAAATCCATTACATCCCTGCTGGCAGGCTACCCAAGTTTGAGAAAGAAAGAAAAACAGATTTACATTTATATAGCAACTTTCACAAACTGAGCACATTCTCAACAATTTTACACCAAGTTACAGTCCATATTTTCTTCTTTGTAAATGAATGTAGGAAACGGCAGACTAATTAAGCACAACAAGTCTCCACAAACTGATATGCAAAAATGACCAGATAACCCAAGAGTTATCAAATTATTGATACTCCTAACTGATATAATTAAAAATAAATTATATTGGCCTGGATGCTATTGGTAACTCTCCTTTTACTTTCAGCTGCCAAAGGTAAATTGACCCTAATTTAATATCTCAGTTGAAGGATAGATTAAATCAATATAGGATTGATTTATTAAACATTTATAGTTTAAATATATATTGCTATACTTGACTTTATTAATGCACATCATTGCATTGACAGTTTTATTATGTCAGTTGTTATTTTTTGACGATTATTAATATTCCTAACTGGGATAGAATTAAAATATAATAACTTGGTTTGTACTTCTAATCTACCTTTACATTTATTTAAACCATATAGGCTTTACTTCCGAATCAGGGGTTGAAATACATACCAAACCATTTGGATAAAATTCCTCTCAGCTAACCATTGAATCCGAACTGTAAAGCATCAGTGAGCTAGTCTTCATTTTCTGAGACTGACCCAATTCCAGCAAAATTATTTCTAAACTAATGCAAAAGTTGTAGAAACTCTAATTGCACTGATCATGCTATGAACTTAAAATTCTGGAACCTTTTGACAATTGGGAATGAACTGCACTGAAAAAAATCACTGCAACAGAACGGAAACGCCACCCCATGGTTGATGCACCAATCAATGGAGGGCTTTCATCTTTCGGATAAAAAGACAAAATCATTCTAGATTATTTCAGTTAGTTTCTTCTGCTTGTTGGCTGGAAGAATTCTCTAAAGAATTTCAACAACTAAACTGAGCCTGTAACCTTCATGTGAAATAATCCCTTATTGACAGCTATTAAACATAATACTGAGCGTTTGTCATTAAGACTTTAATTTTCCAGCACTGCTTTTCCTCTGTTAAGTTTTACTTAAAGAAACTAATAAGATTTGCAATTGCAGCAAGCTGAAATAAATATCGTCAGGTATGGTGTAGATGAACATTTGTGTATCTTTGTAACTTTAATGATTTGTATCATAAAATAAATATTTATTGTGAATTTTACCTTGGCTGTTTTCCAAAATCATTAGCATTCTGTTCTGTACGCAAATTAAACTGGATGAAGATAAATGAATATTTAAAACAAAATGTATTCAATTTTTAAGAAACTGATTGCAAATTGTCTTTAAACAATATACATTGTAAAAGAAAGAATATGTGCAATAAAGTATTGTATTTTTCTCCAATCCATGTGTTTTGAGCAAGGGGAACCAAGGGTTATTCTGATTTGTAAATAGGTTTCAGAAAAATGAACATTATTTATTGTGTCACCTTTTCCACGAGGCATCCTCACTAATGGGCCTGTCCCACTTAGGCGATTTTTTTGGCGACTACTGGCAACTGTCATAGTCGTAGCAGGTCGCCAAAAAAACGGCAACTGGGCCCCCTTACAACAATGTCTACAACAACCTACCTCCTAGTCGATGTCAAGCTACAGCAAGCTACCGACAACCAGCGACCATTAGGACGTCCACCTACGACCACACCTACGACAACCTACGTCCACCCGCAACAAGCTACGACAAGATACTTCCCCGAAGTCAGCACCAGTGACAACCTACGTCATCCTCACGACAACACCTACGTAAGGCTACGATTGTTGGCGTCAACCCATGTGCGCCGACTGTCGCTGAAAAGTTTTGAACATTTCAAAATCCAGTGGTGACCAGAAAAAAGTTACGACTCTTTGGCCACCGAGGAGACCATGCAGGCGACACCCCGGCGACCATGTGGTGACAGCCTAGTCGCCTAAAAAATTGCCTAAGTGGGACAGGGGCATAAGTACATCTTGAGCTGACATTTGAGTGCCTAATTCGCTCTTTGTGAGAGATGTACTCCAGGGCACGTCATGCTCAATACAGCTTTGTTTTGTGTTATGGAGTTTATAGAGCACAAAAACAGGCCCATAGTGTTCACACTCTGCATCGCCCCTGTGATCACACTAACTATTTTCAGCCCCGAGGGTCCAATTGAGCTATAGGCCTCATTTTCCTCGTTGTCCCACGAGGTGGAGTACTAGGTCTCAGGTGATGGATGCTGAGCCTCATCACAGCTCATGCAGGTAAACACCTTTTCTTATGTTTCTAACATTGCTTTAAATTAATTTGCATTTATTTTAAATAATAGTATAAAAAATAATTTATATGAGATTAAGTTAAAAACAAATTACCTTTACTACCCTTTTCGATTTAGATCAGCAACCCTAATGAGATGAATTGGTGTACAGCTGTAGGGCAAGATCCAAAATTATCCAGCCCCTCAGTTCAGGACAGATGAAATGCAGCCTTGGACTCAGCAGAAGGTCAGCTCTGCTTCTGACTTCCAAGCCGCAAAACATTGGCGTGAAAATCAGAAGCACGCTGACCCGCAAAGAAGACCTCGCTAAATTTATTTTTAATTTACAAATAAAATAAATGATGGGTCTCTGCCACAAACATTATGGAGGGCTGCTCATTATTAACTGCTGCAACATTATTAATTGCTGCAACAAGAGAAATAGAAAACTACTTGTTTCAGTTTGACTTGGACATCCATGGGAGGTCAGTATTCAAGCCCAATTTAGTACTCCAAAGTTCAATCTTAGCCATATAACTCTCTTAAAACCTCAGGAGTTGTGATCACTGTTCTCAAAACACTCTCTCACTTACATGCCAATCACTGTGTTATTCAAGGTTTGCTGGTGTCCATGGAATTATTATCTGAGCACAGTCAACATACATTTCTGAATAGTTTTATTAATCAATTCAAAATGGGTAAAAACGAGTTAAAACGGCAAAGCAAGGACCATTTGTCAAATTCTTCATCGATCTATGAATTCAAGTTTTAGAAAGCACATTCATGTTGGAAGCAGAAAGTTGTGTTTAAATGAAATTTAACAATGGGGAGAAATGGAAGTATCACAATGGATAGATAAGAGTTCCTAAAACCATAAGCAACCATGCAAATGCTGGAGCGATGGGAACTGAATGTCATGATGATCTGAAACAAGCATAGGTTCAGATAGAAGACAATGTCCTCATCTGAAACTTATCTAACTGCTATTGACGTGATTGTTCTGAAGAGGATTCCTGTCAATTACTGGCACCAAACATCTCCTTAGGTTGGAATTTACATCAGTGAGACATAGAGCCATATAGACCGTTGGCCGAGCTGCTTTCTGTTTCATTTCATGACCCAAATCAAGTATCTACCTGTATTTATAACATATTGTGTAAAAATATTATAGAAATCATACCTGAAACTCGTCAAGAACAAAACCTGCACATATTTTTAAAATATGAGGAAAAACCTCCAATTTTCCGAGTAGTAATTGTCCTATCAATGCACGTTTGACTTTGAGTCGGACGCCAATTGACCAATCACGCGTTTTGTTTCATGCTAGCTAGGCAGCAAGCACACTGGGATCCATAATAACATCACAACAATACAAGGTACATTAATTTGTCACATGTGTAAGTTGGCACGGTGAAATGTGATCACAATAGCAAGGTTTTGAAGGAATAAAGGTAATGTTAACCCTGCTGAAAATTTTGTTTTACAACTGATTTATCGTTATAAAGTTATGATGTGAACAGTTAAATAAAAATGATTTTTAAAAATGTAGAGCTAGGGTTAGGGTCAGTCAGTCGGTCGGGCTGTCAGTAGGCCAGTGAGTGCTGCGAGGGGTCGGTCGGGATGTCGGCTGGCCGGTGTTGCAGCAAGCGAAAGGGCAGACTGACGGAGCCGGCGCTATTGGGGTGCTAAAGGCAGCCTGGGCGGCATGCAGGGCATTGTTGCTCCCCACCATCACCATGATGATCCAGAAGAGCATGCTGGCCGAGGTGGACGCGCTTGTACGGAGCCCGCAGCTGGTCCCAAAGCGGCTCCAGCTCCAGCCGTGGGCAGCACTGGAAGGGGCGCGAGTTAGGGTTAGGGTTAAGGATTTTCCTCTCAGCGGAAGACGCCCCAGTCCCACTATGGCCATGACCCCCACTCTGCACACTGGCAATCAGTGGGGTTCAGTAAACAGGGGAACGCACAGGATCTGCCCTCACCCATTAATTATGCGGGTTCAGGAGCCAGTGAAACCCGGGACCTCTGCGGCAGTTTCACTCAACATACACCTCCAGTCGTACTCACAATTATATTAATTATATAATAAATTATAATTATATATAACCCCAGTCATAGTCACGTCATATATATAAATATATATATTATAATAATATATGATTTAAATAGACCGCAGCACGGAATTAGGCTCCCCAGAGTGTAATATGAGCATTGAGTACTAGATGGCGCTTACTTTTTCGATCTAATTTCTAATTAGCTTAAGTAATTAGTGAGCAACCTTTGGCACTGACGAGTTATGAATTTCTTCTCAATTATATTTTATTTAAATCTGTGCCAAATTTCAAGTAGATACCTGACATGGGTCACCAAAGTTAAATTCTAGACACATTTTTGATGCTCTGCACAATACTGTTTCTGGCAATGCCAGGACTACGATCCATGTTAGCAGATGCCTTTATAGCAAAGGGTATAGCTGTAAATGCCCATTGATTCAGGAATAGGACAGTAAACACAGTTTCCAAGGTAGATGCGAAATGTAATGATGTCTGCACCCATGGTTAGTGGCAATGTAAGACGGGGAAAGGGATTATTTGTCGAGGTGCCTTTGTGAACTCAGATGGAAAATGATGGGATGTAGGTCTCTCTGACCCAGGCCACAGCTGAAGAAAAATGCTGTTTTGATGAACAGAACTCAGCCAATGCCTTTAATAAGTTTTTGCAGTAGCAAAATCATGAGAACAGTCAAGAGTGTTGTCATATTGCGAAACAGAACAATGTATTTTTTACATCAGCACAACAGGTAAGTAAACATAGTACTCTGTAGATACCATAATAAGTAACAAAAAATGTTCAATCATTTTCTTTTAAGTTTCCTTTAAGGTGAAAGGAGCAGAGTTTAAAGGAGACTAGACCAGGTGCGGACCCGTTGAGCCCGTCCACCAAGGCAATATTCCACCACGGACCCATAGCCCCCAAATGCGCAGGTCCGGCTGAGGGGTTCCTGTTGTGACGCCAGAGATCCCCATTGTGACACAAGTCACGGCAACCCTCCCCCAACTGCATCCCCATTCCTGCCCCTATCCTCCATTTCCCCTCATCCCCCAGCACACCCTCCCTTCCTCTTCACCCTCCCTCTTCTTTCCCCTCTCCTCCTCCCCCCCCACTCCCTCCCTCACCTCCTCTCCTCCCCCACTCACCTCTCCCTCCTCCGTTCCCCTACCCTCAGTCACTACCTCCCTCCCTCCATAACCCCTCTCCCCTTCCTTCCCCCCTCCTCTCCCTCTATCCCCCACTCCTCACCTCCCCGCTATACCACTCCCCTACAATGAAAATTGCGATATATTTTAAAAATGAAATGTTAGCTGTTAATGAAAACGGAAGAATTTGATTAAAACTGAGTTTTTCTGAAAATCAAGATTTTTTTATGTAAATGAGATTCGGGATCCCATTGTGACGTCGAACATGGATGACGGGCAGGGCAAGTGGAAAAGTGGTTTGAAAAGTGATTTTTATAAAGTTTAAAATGTCAATAACTTGTAAAATAGAACATCAATCCGAACAAAACTTGTTACATTTACATCCCAGGACAATGGTGAGTAAGGTGGGCTAAAAATTGTAGTGCTATCGTGTACCATTCTGGCGGGGTTTTGGGATATCATGCACACGCACGCATACAAACAAACAATAGATATATAAATGTACAGGGAAAGTTTACTTTTATACAGAGAAGTGTGGGTGCCTGGAATGTGCTGTCAGGGTTGGTGATGGAGGCAGATACAATAGTGACTTTTAAGAGACTTTTAGTTAGGCGCATGTATATGCAGTGAATTTTTTACTATACTGTCATACCCCTCAATGACACAAACAGCAATGTTATGTATGAGCGTCATACCTTCCAATCCCTTGATACAACATTAATGTCTGATTTGAATAATCTATCTACATAAACCAGTGACTCCACTGTAATGTGAAAAAAGTAAACTGAGATCAAAAGCAGTGCCGAGAAAGACCACATTTTAAACTACATTCCATTGTAGAGAAACATTACAGCTCTGTAAACATTTCCATTTCTAAACTACAGACTTCATGGGCTCGTAACACGGCAACAGGCTAATGTTTCCTTCCCGCACCTCTAATGTAATTGGAAAACTGTCTTATGAAATGAAAAGAAAATCTTTTTTTTAACCAAGAAAATATCAAATAGGTTATCTTTCTCTTTTTTTAATTTTTTTTCTAAATTATTTGCAGCATGTTTTAAATGAAGACAAACGATCAATTTATAATACCATACAGTGCTGGGAGGGAAGGGAAGCCCAGAGGGCTTATACAAAGTCCGCTCCCATCTGAAAATGAGCGTTAATGGCAAATCAGGGGTAGGAGAAATAAAAAAGACAATAATAAACAATAATACAGTTTAAGAATGAAAATTAAAAATATGAAAATAAATAAAATAATGTAAAGTATGAGATAAGTCAACAGAAGTAGTTTGAGCTCATAAATAGTATTACAAAAAGCTGGAGGTCAGAACTCAGGACATGATGAGAAACTTTTTAAGCTCAATCTTAAAGGTGGCAAAGGAGGTGTGAGACTTTAATGACAGAGGCAGGGTATTCCAAAATTTAGGACCTTTAAAAGTAATGCAATGATGGTGTTTGGATGTTCGACAAAACGGAAGATGACGATCAGTTCTTCTTTTGGTTGGGTAATGGTGAATATTAGAAGAAAGGGTGAAAAGATCATGAAGAGAAACAGGCAAATCATGTTTACATTTAAGATATTTGAAAATAAAAATACATATTTGGAATGCATTCAGTTTATCTACAGACAAAATTGAGTACTTCTTGAAGAGAGGGGCAGAAGGTTCTTGTGAAATTGAGTGAGAAATTAATCTCATAAATTTCTTCTGTATGATGAGTAACTTAGAAAGATAGGAAGGATAGGTAGAACCCCAAACAACATTACAATAATTGAAATAAGGAACAATCAAACTGTAATATATTGTTAGATGGGAAGACGGGTGAATAAATGCACAAACCTTTCTCAGAATACCAAGCATATTCATTGATCTTCTGCAGACAATATTGATATATTCTTTCCAATTTAAATTTTGATCCATGGTTACTCCTAAAAAATTTGTATATGTTACTTCAGGAATTTCATGTCCATTGATAAAAATTTTAGAATTGTCGTTGGGAAAAATGTTGTTTTTATTGCCGAAGATCATGTAATTGCATTGTTTGATATTGAGAGAGAGCCTGTTCACTTCAAACCATTAAGAGACACGAGACATTTCTTCATTAACTAATTCAACCAATGATTTTAGATCACTATCAGCTATAAGATTGGTGTCATCGGCAAACGGGATAGGAAGAAGTGCTCTACAGGTATAGGATAAGTCATTTATATAGATCAAGAATAGTAAAGGACCAAGGATGGAGCCTTGTGGTACCCCACAGTGAATTCTTAATTTTTTAGATGAGCTTCCATTTAGATAGAAAAATTGCACTCTATTTGCTAAATAGTTGGTTAACCATAGAATCGCTACATCCTTTACCACATATCTATTGAGTTTAGAGATTAAGATTGAATGGTTGACTGTATCAAATGCCTTGGATAGATCTAGAAAGACACCAAGAGCAAATTTATTTTTATCTAGAGCAGTAGAGATCTTATTAATAAGTTGTAATAATGCATGCTCCATAGAGTACTTCTTCCTAAAGCCATATTGATGGTTATACAAAATATTATTCACAGTTAGATGGTTTAGGATTCTTGTGTACACTAGTCTTTCTATGATTTTTGAGAGACAGGGGAGAATAGATATTGGGCGGTAATTACCAAATTCTTTAGGGTCACCTGATTTATAGATAGGTATGACTTTGGCAATCTTTAAATCTTGAGGAATGACACCAGATTGGAGAGATAAAGAAAAAATATGTGCTAGTGGCTCAGTAATATGATCAATAACTTTTTTTTAAGAGAGTGGTTCTCACTCCAGCATGGCCTTCTGCAGAGTTCTTTAGACTCACAATTATGTTGTAGATTTCTTTGGGACAAGGGGGATGGAAGGTGGACAAAGTAGAGAATTGACCGTTAATCAATTTACAAGGGTCTTCATTAGACTCCTTAATGGTTGAAGCCAAGGAGGACCCAACATTGACAAAAAAATCATCATTAAAACCATCAACTATCTCCTTTGGGTTATGAATAGTACCATTTCTTCCTAACATCTCTGTGAGCACAGCAGGTGGGGTTTTTTTGCGATTTAGCACTTGGTTGATGAGGTTCCAAGTTGATTTGATGTCATTTGATGCTTGCATGAATTTATCAGTAAAGTATTTCTTTTTTACTTGCCTTAAATAGTGAGTAAGATTATTTTTGTAAGCTTTATATGATTCCACATTGAATGGTGTGGGATACAAAATAGATTTCTTGTATAGTTTATTTTTAATCAAAATGCATTTCTTCAATTCTTTAGTGAACCAGGGTTTGTCAAATGAGGCAGCTTTCTTAATCTTGGTAGAAATTAAGGGAACGCATTTCTCCAAAGAGGTATTAGTAAGGGAAAGGAATGCCTGATAAGCTTCATTGACATCTTGCAGCCTAAGAACCTCATCCCATGATAGTCCACCAATTACACATTTAAAAGCTTCCATATTTCTATTGGTATATTTGCGATATTCTGTTCCCTTATGATTACAGCTATTGCTTTTACTTATTCTGTTTGAGTTGATATGTACAATTTGGAATATAGGGAGATGATCAGAGATATCAGCTAACAATATACCAGAAGACATTTTGTAATCCAGAGAGTTAGCCAAGATGTTATCAATGAGTGAAGCTGAGGTGCTGGTTATTCTCGTCGGTTTATGTATCAATGGATAAAAGTGAGTTGAAAAGAGAACATTAAGGAAATCTGTCGAGAGAGGTGAATCGCTTTTAAGGAGGTTGATGTTTAAGTCTCCAAGTAGAAAACACATTTTACGTTCTTTGGTTATCATTTCTAGCGTCAGACAGGGCATCAATAAATGTGACATAATCAGAATCTGGAGGTCTATAGATACAACCAATGATGATGTTTTTCCCACCAAAGTTTGGGCAAGAAGTAATTTCAACAAAAACAGATTCAACACTAGTTTTGTCTAAGTGTACACTAATATCGCTTTTATGAATACAGTTATAATTGTCTAGCAGATAAAACGAAACTCCACCTCATGCTTTGTTCTTTCTACAAGAATGGAATGCATTGTATTGTGAGAAAGGATAGAGACCTGTGATATCATCCTTGAACCACGTTTCAGAAAAAGCCATTACAGAAAGATTATGATAAATAAGAGGTCAAGTGATCATAATTTTGGGCAGACTGCGAACATTTAAATGCAAGGAGGAAAAGGAGCCTGGGCCTGAGAAGTCATTAGATGGTTGCTTCTGTAACAAATTGATGAACTGATCGTCAGAGTAATATTGACATGATACATTAGCATTCTTCAAGCCATCAGAGTTCATATCAGTTCACAGCTCCTCAACAGAAATGCACAAGTGCTTTGAAACAAATATTTTTGATGGAGGAGCAGGAAATTGGCTCTTCAGCACACAGAGTCCACGATGACCATCAATCACCAATTCAGACTAGTTCAATGTTATCCCACTTTCACACCCACCTACACACTAAGGCCAATTTACAGATGCCAATCGACCTGCAAGTCTATTGGGATGTGGGAGGAAATTGGAGCACCCGGAGAATATGCAAACTCCGCACAGATAGCATCCAAGGTCAAGATTAAACCTGGTTCTCTGGCGCCACTGCAAATGCAATCTTCATAGCATTTTCAAGGGTTTTTTTAAATTTATACATGCAAATGTTGTTATCTTATTAAGATATAAACTTTATGAGAATGATATAACGTTTAATCCAAGTGCTTTATTTTAAGGAAGGATATATACTCGATTTCAATGCGAATATTTGTTCAAAATAAGTTTGGATGATGAAACCGGTTGTGGGAAATAAGTATACCAGTTTTTCCAAACACCCTGTGTCCTGGTACACAGTCTGCAGAGGTTAAAGTGGTTTGGATCACGTCCAGTGCTACTGCAAATCTGAATTAACTCTTTGCCCCTTTGCAGTAACTGCATTTTTACCCATCTCACTGCCTGGCACAAGCGAGAGCGAATGGCAGATTGCCACACTGAGTAATGGGCAGCGTTACTGTAATTCACTTCTTTCCAGCTTTGACGCTGAGACTCACAGTACACTGTCTTGTTTGTTAATGTCCCTCCCGAGAGGTTATTTGCTAACCTACCAACATTTCATTCAGAGACTCGCCAGATTTTCCATCTATTCATCTCTGAGTTTCACCTGCAAGAACAAATTTTGTCAAATTAATCCGAACTTTGAGTGGAAATCAGAGTGGGACAGGTCACATGGTAAACAGGCATCTAAACATCAGGCTGTACTTCATCTGTTCTGTCACCACACGGAAACTACAAGACTTCAAAGATTTCAAAGGTAAACCAATATTCTGATTTAGTTTAGTGTAAAGATACTGCATGGAAGCAGGCCCTTTAGCCCACTGAGTCCACGCCGAACAACAATCACCCATTCACATTGGTGATAATGTTTTATATCCACCCACTACCTTCAGAACTGGTCTGATTGAGGTAGTCCATAGTGGGAGTAATAGGTTCTTAGCAGCCTTATGAGTTGGGATACAAATTCCAGTAGAATTGGTCCTCACTCTTTTGGTGTTTGTAATGAGGAAATGTTGTCTGGAGTTATTACTTCCTATACATGATTTGAATATTTAGACTTAAGGAACTGTAGATGCTGATATGCAAAAGACACAAAGTGCTGCAGTAACTCAACACATTAGATGAATAAAAAGTTAAATAGGTCAAAGTCTAAAAAATATAGCAAGTCTTCAGCAAGCTGTGGAGACATTGAGAGCTGATTCTAACAGATGTGCATGTGAACCCTGCATTTAAAATTGATTTTTTTTAAACATAATTTTCTGTGATTGAATGGAATTTGTACTCAGCAAATCCTTAAAAATGGGATGAATTCTGTCCATGCTTGGCCCCTGCCATAATGACTGACCTGCTATCTGTGGTCAGGTCTCAGGCTTTCTGTCAGTGCTGTTGGAAGTTGATAGTCACTTGTTAACATGCCTTACAGGACCCCCAAGATTCCAGATCAGCACGGCCATTACACTGAATAACATAGCCAGGTAAAAGTGCTACATCGTTCCTGTTACCAACATCAGCTGAAGCAGGCAGAATTGGTGATTGCTGGAATCAGAGCCTCTGGAGATGATTTATTTTCTTTGCTCACATTTGACCCTGCTTCTAATACCCTGAAGGCCTGAAAGAGAGAGTATCTGTAATCTTTTTCTTCTCACACTTGCCATGTAAGAAATGCCGAGCTACAATTATGGGCGTCCCAAGGGATTTGCTAAGGGAGAGGAACAAGACAGGATGAATGAAATGTGGGTTAGGCAGTGTTTGAAGAAGTTGCATCCTCCCATCCCCATTAATCCACATCCTTCACCTTCCATCCCCACAACAGACTCTGCATTTATAGAGGATTTAGGGAGTAGCTTTTGCCTGGAGAATGCATTTAGGCCTGAGGGGTGGGGTGCTTGTTGTATGTGCCTGTTTATATGGTCATGGGGACCGTGTCAAATTGGTCCTGCCAGCTCACAACAATGACTCCTTGCTGTGCATTTGTGTGGAACAGATTACAGAAAATTGAGATTCATTGATAGTATTTAATGGTTCTGAACATCTCTTAAAGTGAAGGTGCACATGGATGCCGAGAGAAGGGAACAATTGTGCAGAAGGAATTGATTGCAGACCTTGCAAACTGGGTCCCGAGAACATCAATACCATGTTAGAGCCTCTAGTGCACGAGGAGAAGGAGAAAAGACGGACATTGAGGGTGACAAGTATTCTGTGACCCAGGCAGCTTCAGGGTTAGGTTTGTTTGACGATTTTGTTTCCTCTTGCAGGTCAGACTCAAAAGTGCAGAAATGTGAAATCTCTGATCCACTGAAAAGGTATTACACATTGTGTTCAGACCTGTCTCCACTAGAATCATAGCCTGTGTACCCTGCATGCAGCTATTGTTCCTCATGTTCTCATTGAAAATCTAAACAACTATTTAAAGCAACATCAATAATGTAAGACTTCTCCAATTTCAGGTCTTATCGTATATTACAAGAGCTTTTGAAGAAAGCATTATGTTACCTTTAAATAAATGTTCTTTTAAATACATTAAAAAATGTAAAATTTGCCAGATAAATTATTATTAATCAAATTACCAGCTCACAGTTCACCTTGCCAATGGGAGTTTTTTCTGTTGGTTGACTGGTCATACTTTCCAGTGATGAATCACATACTTGAGCTCTGCATGTCTGTCTTGAAAATGGAGAAACCTCATGAGAGTCTTCAGATTTGCCATCTGCTAACTGGAACTGCAGTCCTCAGTCCTTGTCCAAGCTGGCAAGTGAATGATGAACTGCAAACTGCTTTGAATTGAATTAAGAGATACTGCATGGTAACAGGCCCCTCGGCCCACTGAGTCAACACCAACCATCGATCACCCATTCGCACTAGTTCAGTGGGGATCATGACAGAAGCCAACCTCGTGGCGATCCCCGGAAACGATGACACAATGCACTCTGTGACGCGTCGGGCGACCAATTCTGTCAAAATATTGGATGACAACAGAAGCCAACAGCGAGCTATACGTCATCCGACACATGAGTGAACAAACTAGTTGTTATCACACTTTTGCGTGCCTCATGATTGTATTAATTCAAAATGATCATTTTTTTAAACTTATTTTAGCCACAGTAATTAATTGTTCCAACATTTTACTTTACTTGGGATGTAATTACCATTTTGAATTCTCAGTGAACATCTCTGAATATGTACATCGTCTTCCTCAAAATCTGTTGATGTAATATCAACAAATCCAGCATAAAACAGATTTGTGCTGTTAGGAACCAAACTAACGTCCAGATTCCACTTAGATTTCTAACTTTCTCCTATTTCCTCTCAATTCACATATTTCATTGCTTGAAAGATACAGCATGGAAATAGCCCTTCAGCCCACTGAGTCCACATCAACTATTGATCACGCGTGCATACGGGTTCTATGTTATCCTAATTTCACATCCACTCCATACACATTAAGGGTGATTTGGGGAGGCCAATTAACTTACAAACCTGCCCATCCTGGATGTGGGAGGAAACCAGAGTACCCAAAAGAAACCCATGTGGTCACAGGGAGAACATGCAAACTCCACACAAACTGCACCTGAGGCTACGATCGAACTGAACCTCTGGCGCTGTGAGTCAGCAGGTCCACCAGCTGTGGCACAATGTCACCCCCCTATTTCTTCTTGCATTTCCTATACACAAGACTAACTGGTGCTTGTTCTCAAGGGTGAGAATGACCTTAACTGATAGCACAATGAGAAACTTGAACCCCAATCTCTGCTTTGGCTTGCATTATAGAAACCTTACTTCAGGACTACATGTACAGGCACTCCTATGTGCCTGTGTAATAGGCGACTTATGTAAACCTACAGTTGCATAAGCAATTCTTTAAGGCCACTGATGCCCAAGTGGCCTCCATGTTGGAGCTGCCGTGTGGTAGTAACGCACTAGCACGTTTCTGATTTATGTAACATCTGACTTATGACACAAGGGCCGTGGGACATATTCCTTCGTAAGTAGGGGAGTGGCAATATTTGCTTTATCCATGTCCTGAGTCAGAGTAGGATCTGGTTCCTTGTTTGTGGCCCTGAAATACCTGGACTGAAGGAAGACATAAATTGGTAGCTGTGTCAATGGATTAAATGTAAGATCACTAGGTTTCCAGCTCAAAAGACAAATTCAAAACCGGCCAATACCAACCCACTTGGTGCCACCAGGCATATGTGACTTTAGCATTCCCATCTGCTTCCTTGTTTGTGTGTCTCTGTATTTCAGACAGAATTACTGCATCACCTTATTCAGCGGAAAGAAGATGATTAAACGAAACTGCCGAAAGTGAAAATCCCTTTTGCAGACTTTGAACCATTTCTTGGGATTAATGGCATTCGCTATCTATGAAGACCTTTGTGATTAAAGGTCATTACGGAGCACCTATTTGAAGGCAGTAATCCCATTTTACATAGAGATAAAGGGAGGGGAGAAAAATCAGCCTCAAAGAGAAGCAGAATACACCAGAAGAGATCCCTGTATACCTCCAGCACAATGTTATGCTGTGCACTGTCACAAGTTGTGTGTCAAGAAACTGCATATGTTCATTGCTGCAGCCACATGATCCATGAAACATGACTGCATCAATTTTATATCATCTACATATATAATATAAACATATGTATTATATATATAAACATATGTATTATGTATATCTATCGATATTATAATAGACTAATTCCTTGGAGCGACAGGATGCTTTGTCTGATCAACATTAAATAAACCAGAAAACAGTTTACATAGAAGAGGCTTCGATCCGAAAACAATTTCTGGTGATGAGTTTTCAACATGAAACATTAACTCTGCTGCTCTATCCACAAATGCTGCCTGGCCTGTTGAGTGTTTCTAGCATATTGTGTTTTTATCTCAAATTTGCAGTATCTGCAGTTTATTTCTTATTTTCAATAACCGATTTATTGCGCGTTGATCAACGTCGTCACCAATGCTATTTTCAGCAGGACACCTCAATTTATACATATTGACACCAGACCCAGGTGGATGTGTGAGAGCATAATAATAAGTATTCAGAATCTACCAATCCCCAGGTACGTAGGTGTATTGAATGCGTCCACAAGACATTGCATGCTTAAAATATAAACCCAGTGTTCACAACATTTGCAATGATAATGATAAGTTTTGCGAAGAGTAGTTGTGTTATACCTTTTTACATAATTAGTCTAATGTCCTAGAATCTCAACTCCCAAATCCCATCATAAGTGGAACAGTTTAGAGGTTACAGAGCAGAACAGATGAAAATAATATATAATTAATTTGTGGTGAAGAATATATAGGATTTGTTAATATTACTATTGAGATTGTGAATAATTAATTAACATTTGTTCAAATGTACAACAGGCCAAAGAGAGACACAAACTACGAGTAACTCAGCGGGTCAGGCAGCATCTCTGGGGAAAAGGAATAGGTGGAATTACAGAAGCCAATTAACCTACAAACCCGAACGTCTTTGGAATGTGGGAGGAAACTGAAGCACGCGGAGAAACCCCACGTGGTCACAGGGGAGAACGTGCAAACTCCATACAGACAGCACCCGAAGTCAGGTTCGAACCCGGGTCTCTGACGCTGCGCAACTGTGTCGCAGTGTTTAATATTTATTTATTTTTTTAGATCTTAACAATTTTTGATTGTTAGTGTTATTCGTTGATAGCCTATATTGCGAAATATTTTTTTCCAGCTGCTTCTGCCCTGTCCGCGTGGTAACAGGTCGAAGGGTTGGTGTGTGACTGGTCAGTCAAAAGCAGGCTTGGATTTACCATTCTGTATGCTAACGGATCCGCAGAAGATAATACCATGTGGGTTACCCACAAAATTACACAACAGTTCGAAGCATTATTTAATTGGCTTCTACTAATATGAATAATGTTTATGTCGATCTTCCAACATAAATTCACTTTGCAACTTCCAGCGCAGCTTAGGTTCACTGTCGGATCCTTTGCACATTATCATTAGAAACGTTTTGCATTTCAAGAAATGAAAATGCAATGGAGGAACTTAAGAGAACTTTGCTGGGGGTTTGCGAAAACTATGAACATTGACTAAAATTCTTTTGGGACGGAATACCTTGATTTAGGCGCGTGTTCTGCATTATTTCAAAGAAGAAGAATATCAAAGTAAGGATAAGCCTCCCCGGGAGGTCCCGCGCGAAGAGCCCAGGCCCAGGCCCAGGCCCAGGCCCAGGCCCAGGCCCAGGCCCAGGCCCAGGCCCAGGCCCAGGCCCAGGCCCAGGCCCAGGCCCAGGCCCAGGCCCAGGCCGCGGTGCTGGACGTACAAGGAGGGGCAGAGCAACGGCGTCCGTCAACCGCCTCAGGTAAACAACATCTCACTTTCAGTTCTCAGTGCAGCGGAAACCGGCTGAAATTTCCGTCGTTTCCCACGCGACTTCTTCAGTGCCGGGGGCGCGTTAAATGATCTCAAACCAAGAGATTGAGCTGATACAATTTACGCTTGTGTGACGGGGAGGTCAAAACCAGAACTACGCTTTTGTCGGTTGTTTAGTCAGCGAGAAGTTATTATTTAAAGGCTGTCTTCTGTGCACAGCACAAACCTCAGCAACTTGAACAGCAGCACACTAGTCTCGACAACTATGAACTGTTTTTGTTTACACAATGGACCTTGGTCATTTTGCACCAGTATTACGTTTATTAATTTCTATTTTTGATTATGTTTTATTGTGTTAATGGGCCTGTTATGCTGTTGCGAGTAAAATGTAATTGTTGCGTTGGCGGTGCATATAACAATCTTGAATCAGCCCTGATGACTGTGTTTTGAAAACCATCCCATCGAATTCAGTCTGAAGAAGGGTCTCGACCCGAAACCTCGCCTATTCCTTCGCTCCATAGATGCTGCCTGACCCGCTGAGTTTTTCCAGATTTTTGTCCACCTTCCATAAGGTCAAAGGGCGTGACGCACGGAGTAGCTCAATCCTTCTGGAGTACAAGACAATTTCCGGTATACACTAGTAACACATGAAGCACGTACGTTCTTACCTGTTAAAAACCATCAAAATGGTCAATTTTTGTGCTGTAAAGACTTGTGGAGTTAGGGCGTAACCGTGAGCGAAAACCACCAAAATCACTGCTGCTCACTGACTTTGTGAAAGAGCAGCGTGCCGGCGGATTGAGGGCTGGAGGGTGACTGAGCGCTCTGAACCCAAGCACCAAGGTGTAAGCGGCCGAAGGAGCGGATCCCTCGGGACAGCCACCGCTCTGCCCATCGGCCGCCCCCCGCCCCGTCTCCCCCTGTGCGGCCGCGCTGTGACGGGCTGTGGGTCGGCAGCGCACACACACGGGGCCGGGTGGAGCGGGGCTTCGGCTCCGGGCAGCGGACACACGGGGACACAAAACCCGGCAACGACCCCATCAGCTGCAGCAGAGTTGGGGACAGTCTGGGCCCTCCGCCCACCCAGACTCACTGACCGCGCTGCACTGGCACCGGATCCTGACACCTACACCAGGGATATTCACCCACCCGACCCCGGACCCTGACACCTACACCAGGGTGATTCACCCTCCCAACCCTCGAACCCCAACCCACACACGGCACCGGGGGTGATTCATTCCCCCCGACCCCCACACCCGGGTGATTCAACCCCCCGACCCCCACATGGAGGGACAGACGGCCCGGGGTCCGCGAGTGGAACCAGTCAGCGTGGAGTCTGGATGCTGGAACAGAAGACGGGCCCGCTGTTCTGGCAGCCATAGTAAGTGCTTACCTGACATTCACCGCTTGTACTCCAGAAGGCGTTGCGTGGCAACAGTACGGGTCGTGACCTCGACTGCCGTGCAACCTCCCTATAGAATTCTGAGTTGATGGGTAATTTGGGCCCCCAGTAATGGGACATGTGCCACACTACATGTTCAAACCAGTTACACACTGAGTTTGTGTGAGATTCAGCACTAGGTGAATTAGGGGAAAAAACTGAATGGAGTGTGCTCAGAATTGTTAAAAGAAGTAAAGTTTTGGTGCGTGATTGTTTGTGTGAAGAATGCCAGGCCCACAACTTAATTGCCAAGATGCAGAGGAAGCAAAAGTAACATTGATGTAATGTAAAAACCCAGTCGGAAAGGACACATTTCTCACAGTAGCTTTGAAGTCCCCAACTTCGCACTAAGAATGGGATGGCCGTTTAAATTGAACACAGACCTGACCCTTTGCTACACATCTGGCTGAGGTCAGTGCCTGACTTGAGGAAGATTTAAGGTACTAATCTAAGACCAATTTAAAAGTGATGGCTTGAGCATATTTTGCACCACTTTTGACATGGCTTTCAAGAAGTCCCAAAGTATTTAGCAAATTATTATGGTCCCGAAATATGGGAACTTAGAAATGCAGCCACTTTAGAGATGCAGCGCGGAACATCATGTATCCAGTTATATTAATCCTATCCTGACTCATTTTATTCTCCCCGCATTTCCATCAACCCCCTCCAGACTCTACCGCTTACCTACACAAGAAGCAAAATGTACAGTGGCCAATTAACCATCTTTAGAACATGTGAGGAAACAGGAACACCTGGGGCGAACCCATGTGGTCACAAGAAGAGCTAGCAAACTCCACACAGATAGCATGGGCGGTCGGGTTTGTAGCTGGAACTTTGAGGCAATAGGTCTACTTGCTCTGCCTCTATGCTGCCCCTTTGCATATATATACAATATGAAGCTACTTTATATACCGTATCAGAAAAAATAATTGTGTATTTATTTATTTTCTTTACTCACATCCGTGAGAGCAAATTTTATTCTATATTTTAAATTTGAGGATTGTTTCATTTAAGTTTAGAGATATAGCATGGAAACGGGCCCTTCAATCCACCTTGTCCACACAGCACCGAGGTCAGGATTGAACCCAGGTCTCTGGCATTGTAACGTGAATTCTGTGAGAGCTAAATTCTGGTACCAAATGGCCATAACGCAGGGACCACCTGTTCTGCGATAGTTTGTCCTGGTGGTGTTTTTTAGCCTGAACTTCTTTCATGGATCTCTCCCACCAAGACTTCCTTTTCCCAGATGCAAGGATAGAAATCTTACATCCACTCCCTACACACTAGGGGCAATTTACAGATTAATCTACAAATTCTTTGGCTCACTGATGTTGTCCAGCAAGGGGGGGGGAGTTTGGAGGTTGAGGGGATCTGCTGTTCTTGCCAGTTTGCTTGTGGATTTTCGTGAGACTCGCCAGCCATGATGAGGCACAGTGGCACAGCGGTAGAGTTGCTGCCTTGCAGTGGCAGAGATCTTGGTTCGATCCTGACTGCAGGTGCTGCCTGAAAGGAGTTTGTATGTTCTCACCTGTGAAGGTTTTCTCCGGGATCTCCGGTTTCCTCCCACACTCCATAGACGTAAAGGTTTGTAGGTTAAGTGACTGGTATAATTGTAAATTGTTCCTCGTCTGTGTAGGATATTGTTAATGTGCAGGGATCAGCGGGTGGCGTAGACTTGGTGGGTCGAAGGGATTGTTTCCGCGCTGTATCTCTAAACTAAACTAAACGTTTTCAGTTAAGGACCAATTAGAGTGCCAGTAAGTGCTGGTGTCAGGGGCAACATTCATTTCCAGTAATCAAGTAAAAGAAACTCATGTAGAAACAAAGAACTGCAGATGCTGGTTTACACCAATGATAGACACAAAGTGCTGGAGGAACTCAGCGAGTCAGGTAGCATCTCTGGAGAAAAAGGATAGCGACGTTTTGGGTAAAACAGTTATCCATATGCCAATTTTTCTTAAAGTTGCTTGTGGTGAGCACAGTGATTTGCATAATTGAAAGTTGATTGAGGGTTCGGTGGAAAATAAGCAGCTGATAATGTTTAACATCTCCTTCAGAAATAATTAATCGAGGTATCTGAAGAAAGATTCAGAGGATGCAATGCCTGCTGATGCTCTCAGCACTAAACCTGGCAGAATTTGGAGGGTGAGCAAGAAAACAACTCTGTTGAATTGCTGACACAAAGAGCTGCAGATGTTCATTTACAAAAAGGTGCTGGTGTAACTCAGTCGGTCAGATAGCATCACAGGCACTATATCTGTGCTACGATGGAGAGAGATCTCTGTTTCCTCATGTCTGGTTCACAACAGCCCAGTGTGCATGAACAGTGTGCATGCAATTGTTCATTGTGAATTTGTATCTTCATATGTATCGTTAACTATCTACACAAGGGATGTGACTGTAAACTATATGAATGCCTCCTGGATCAGAGACGGAATTGTTCTATTGTGAAGCATCTGTATTGTAATGTAAAATTACGCTGTTGTTCTTTCTTTGCGAATATAGTCGCAATCTGCATTATAATTGTGACAAGTAAATTAATTACAGTGGGGGATTCGGGTTCCTATCTACTTTCCAATATATTTCAAATCAAATATAAGTCCATATTATATTTCTAATACGTCAAATATATTTCCCTGTAAAAAATTGGTCATGTTTTATAATATTTAGTTTGAGGTTTATCTTTTGGTAATCATATAGCTGGAGAATTGTAAAGTGTGGAAACGGACCATTCAACCCAACTTGTCCACTACGAACATTGTGAGAACCCTTCTGTTCGAATCCCACCTCCCAACATTTGGTTGATAGCTTTCTATACTGAGGCAATTTGAGAGCTCTTCTGTCAGTAACTCAGCTTTAACCACTCTCAGGCAAAGCACTTCAGGTACTTACCGCCTCTGGATGAAGAAAGTTCCTTCATATCCCCTGAAAATCTCTTTTCCCCTTTCCCTAAATCTATATCCTCTATTCTTATCTATCTGGAATACAGGGGAAAGTTTCCAGCAGTCTACCCTATCAGTAACTATCAATTAGATATACCCCATTCGTATCCCCTTTTAACCTTCTCCACTCCAGGGAGAACAGACTTCAGTCTCTCCTCATAACTGAGCTGCTCCATCCCAGGTGATGGCCTGGTGGAACTCCTCTGCACGCTGTCCAACAATAATACATCCTTTCTATCGCACGGTGACCAGAACTGCACGCAATTTCCCAGCTGAGGCATGACTAAGGTCTTATAAAGCTCGAACATATCCTCCTTACTTCCCCAATTAATGCCCCAATGAAAAGGAGTGTCTGATACACTTTTCTCACCACATTATCTACCTGTGCTGTCACCTTGTCACCTTCAAAGGTCTACATATACATGTACTCCAAGATCCTCAATATTCTTCAAGACTTCCATTCATGGTATATGTCCTGGCCTAATTAGTAGTCTTAAAATGCATCACCTCTAATTTTTCAGCCCAGTTCACCCACATATTGATATTTGTCTGCTGTCTTAAGACACACCAATCTGTGTGTCACCTATGAACTTGCCGATTGTGCCTCCCATATTCACATCCATGCCATTCACGTGTATCACAAACAGCAAGGGTCCTAGCACTGATCCTTGTGGGACATCACAGGCATCCAATTGCAAAACCACCCTTATAGCCTACCCCTTTGACTTCTATTGCCAAGCCAATTTTAGATCCAATTTGCCAGCTTTCCAGATCCTATGGGCCTAAGCTTCAGAACCAGTCTGCGACATATCAAAGACTACTAAATTCAATTTATTTCACATTTTCTGCCCTTCCCTCATCAATACACAATGCTACCTCAACAAAATATTCTGTTGAGTTAGTTGGACAGTATCTGCCCTTGATAGAGCCATGATAGCTGTCACTGATTTGATGCCTTTCCAAATGATCATTACTCCTCTCCTTCATCACTGTCTCCAGTATCTTCTCTACCGCTCCTGTCAGGATCACGTCTTTC
The DNA here is from genome assembly GCA_963514005.1 of Raja brachyura. The sequence goes on along the minus strand of OY740792.1, from coordinate 39,958,419 downwards.
ATGAAAAACTTTGTTTGCGTGCTAGCCAGTCAAATCATACAAATATTACCAACGGTGGGCTGCTTGCCCTGCAGCCATTTGTGTTATTATCCTCAAATAAAATGAAATTCCATGCAGTTCATTAGTTTTCCCATGACATACAATACACCAACCTGGAGTGCAGGAGGGTGAAGGGTGATCTTATAGAGGTGTATGAGGTAATGAGTGAAATAGATAAGGTGAATGCACAGAGTATTTTACCCAGAGTTGGGGAATCAAGAACCAGAGGACATAGGTTTAAGGGGAAAGATTTCATAGGAACTTGAATGGCAACTTTTTCACACATAGGGCGGTGGGTGGGTATATGGAATGAACTATCAGAGGAAGTGTTTGAGGTAGGTACTATAATGACATCTAACAGACATTTGGCCAGGTAGATGGATAGGAAATGTTTAGAGGGATATTGAGCCAAACTCAGGCAGATAGGACTAATGTAGATGGAGCATCAAGGTCGGCATGGCCAAGCTAGACTGAAGGGCCTGTTTCCATGCTGTAAGACTCCTTGACTATATGTTTGCGGGCTTTTCCCTGCTTCCTTTCTTGAAAAGTGGGACCAGGTTTGACATCTTCTAGTCATCTAGTATATAGCATGTGACCAGGCAATGTTCACCACTTTCTGCAGCCTCCTTCGTTCCTGGGCATTGGGTTAGTGAACTAGGCCTTGTTCAATATGCTCTCTGCCTGTACACCATTGCATCTCTACTGCATCGTACTTGTGCACATGACAATAAACTACACGTTCTCTTCATTTCCTGTTGCAAGGCCTTGGTTCTCAATACCATCTCAAGTGCTCCTTCTACAGTTTGAGCACTAGCTTTCTGTATGCAATAGATATCAGCAGAATGAATTTTCATGAAGTGAAATCAGTCTGAATGGAAAATAGTATTATTCTGTTTGACTTGAAGGTCATTGAGCCCAGCTAATTCTCAGCAAGCTTTTTAATGCTCATACTTTCCAGAAGAGCTTGATAGCCAGCAAAGAGAAACAGGAGCCATCACCAATTCCTCTCTTCCCCCTGGCTTAGAATTCCTGCAGTATTTGTAGTGACTGCACTGCACAACACAACTTAAACAGACAAAAACATACTGCAAAGGCTAGTAATCAGAAAGAAAGACCACAAATATTTGAAACCATTAATGAATCTAGCAACATACATAAAAAAATCTCAGAATGTTAGTGTGTTGGGTGAATGGCCTTCCAAATTCCACTGGGGCTTTTGTTTAAACTAACATGTACCAGATTGCTTGGCGCAGTATCAACACAGATGGTCCACAGGTCTTGCCCTCACTAATCCATCTACAATCCTCCCCTTCCTTGACTTCTCTTTCTCTTTTTTCACTGAATCTGTCTTCTAAAATGTACTACAAGCATAGTGACTTCCATGGCATTCTAACTGTGAATCAGCGAGACAGACTGTACTGTACATGAAAAGGTCTTTATTCAGGTACGACAAACCGGCATTCTGGAGGATCCATCTCTTTCAGAGAAGCTTGGGAGAATATCTCCCAACTCAAAATACATGGCGTTTTTATGCTCTTAAGAATAAAGAGCAGGTGTTTGAATGCAATTTCAATAGGTATAGTTGAACAGTTGAATTCAATATTTTGAGTCTTGACAAATAGTTCCATGGAAATACGCAGTCACTTTTGGAGTACATTGTAATTGACAAGATATGTCTGAATATTCAATCTCCTTGCTAGGGACCAAGTAATTCACATGGATAGTCCGAAAGCTTCTTAGGACAGACATCCCACACAATGCTGTAAGGGCTGGATTTCAGCGTGCACAAATACTCTCAGTTATTGATTGCTCAGCTGAAGGTGTCTGCTACTTGGTTTGATATAGGCCAGTTAATGCTCAATGGTGCTTTATGATCACATGTGCACTGTACAGTGGCATTCTTTTACATAGATCACACGTGCACGAGTTGCCATATTTTGCCACCATTTACAAAAACTCCAAAGTCCAGTCCATGCTCTTGATGTACTGGAGCGGTTCCTGGTTCAGGAAAGCCCCAGGCTGCTGCAGGGCCTCCTCCATCGCCCTCAGCGGTGTCTTTGTGTCCACCTTTGTGTCCTGGGGGCTCTTCCTGCATCAGAACTTGAAGGCGCTGGAGGCAATACCCCGAGCCCCATTATTTTGCATTTGGCCAATGTAAATGTCAAAAAACACAAAGTAACTCATGGGTCAGGCAGCATCTCTCGAGGACCTTAAGGGGCTGTCCCACTCCGGCGACCTAATCCGTGAGTTCTGGCAAGTTTACCCTTGACTCATACTCTCAGCTTGGTTGACACGGGGTCCTAGGAGGTCGTTGTAACTCTCCTTCATGCTCGAGAGTAGTCCCCGTGTACTCGAGGCCTCAGCTAGGTCACGGCGTATTTTTTAACATGTTGAAAAATGCCCGCGAGTAAAAAAAGGTCGCCATGGAAAAGTTCAATACTTTTTTTACTTGTTGGTTTAGTCGAAGTATTAGGTCGGCATGATATTCGTAGGTAATCGAGGGTAGTCGAAGGTAGTTGTAGATATTCTTCATCATAGTCGAAGGGAGGTTGAAGGAGATTGAAGGAGGTCGTCTTTATTCTCCACTATTCGGTGTCCAATTTTCCGAAGCTAGTCGAAGCTAGTCTTCAACATGGTCGAAGGAGGTCTTCTACATAGTCGAAGGAGGTCTTCAACATAACATTTTTTCAAACTCCCCATACTCTTCTAAACTCAGCAATTAGGTTGCCGCAGTGGGACAGCCCCTTTACTCCAGCACTTTGTATTTTTGCTCAAGATTCCAGCAAGTGCAGTTCTGTGTGTTTAGATCTCTTCAGATCAGTAATTTTTATTTTGTGACGGCATGCAATGGTACAGCATAATAGGACCACTAAAGATTTGAAAACTAGATTTATGTACAGCGGCCACTAACATCTCGTGAACTGTTGTATGTGCACTGACACATTTCAGTCTACAAAAGCAGCACTGTTGCAGATAAGAATCTTATTCGTGCATCTCTGTTTTTAATTTGAAAACCTATTATTGCGTGTAGTTTACATTTTGAAGTAGTTTCGGAAGACCAGTTCTCATTTGTATTAATGGTTGCAATTGTTTAAATTTTACACTTTGACTGTGGATGCTTTCCCCTACAAGTTATAATTTATTCTGGAAGTCTACAAAGTGCTGTTTGTTCCTTTGGGTGGGGGTTTCTCACACTAATAGGCTAACTTTTCCAACATGTGAGAACCTTCTATTTAGCTGCAATCTGTGCTGCATGGATGGACAATTAAAAAAAAATCAAAGAAAAAATAAAATACTGCTGAAAGGCTCTGTCCTTTGACCCCTTTGTGTTCTTCTTGCCCCTTCCAATCTTGCCCTTTATCATCCCCTCCAAGATTCCGCTCAACATCACTATGATCTAAGTTTTATTGCCTTACACCCCCCAGTGCACCAACATTACTAGAGAGGAAACGTATGATGTGTGTTTGACGGTACTGGGACTGTACTCTCTGGCGTTTAGAAGGATGAGGGGGACCTCATTGAAACTTAAGAAATAATGAAAGGTCTGGATAGAGTGGATGTGATAGATGATGTTTCAACTGGTGGGAGAGTCTAGGAGCAGAGGCCATAGCCTCAAAATAAAAGGGTGTACCTTTAGAAAGGAGATGAGGAGGAATTTCTTTAGTCAGAGGATAATGAATGTGTGGAATTCATTGCCGCGGACGGCTGTGGAGGCCATGTCATTGAGTATTTTTAAACCGTAGATTGACAGATTCTTGATTAGTAAAGGTGTCAAAGGTTAGAGGGAGAAGGCAGGAGAATGGGGTTGAGAGGGAAAGATAGATCAGCAATGATTGAATGACAGAGTAGACTTGATGGGCCGAATGGCATGACATGACATGAACTTATGAAAGCATTGGCCAAGAATTTGCACAGGCAAATGCAGAGAAAATGTCAAAGCTCGAATTATTATTGTGTGCTCTTTACATCACTTCTGGCTTCAGCCAGTGCAGTTAAAGGCAACAAATGGAATTTGCTGCCAACAATGCCCTCCTCCTCAAACTGCTTTTTTTGTCGGGGTCAACAAAGAGTTTATTTTTTACAAATATTTGCACACTATCTATTTTTTTTTTTTTAAAGACCATTTTCCTTCAGAAGGAACTGTTCAGCCACATATCGTCAAAATTAATGCCAAATATTTTAACTGTCCAGAAAAATTATATTTACAAGTGTGGTCTCAATCACCCAGAAGGATACTTAGATTTTTTTAAAATTAAGTATCATTTTATTTAAAATGTGCGTGATATTTTAGATTTTCCCCAAGCCTGTATTTTTGTCTCCATTTTTATTTTGATTTCTGTTCAATGATAAAAATGCAGTTTAATTCCTAATTTTCTTTTACATCTTGCATTGTTGTCATAGAGCTCTTCACCAGATGTTCACCAGACTGATTCCTGGGAAGGCAGGACTTCCATATGAAGAAAGACTGGATAGACTCGGCTTGTACTCGCTGGAATTTAGGAGATTGAGGGGAGATCTTATAGAGACTTACAAAATTCTTAAGGGGTTGGACAGGCTAGATGCAGGAAGATTGTTCCCAATGTTGGGGAACACCAGAACAAGGGGTCACAGTTTAAGGATTAGGACCGAGATGAGAAGATCATTTTTCACACAGAGAGTGGTGAGTCTGTGGAATTCTCTGACACAGAAGGTAGTTGAGGCCAGTTCATTGGCTATATTTAAGAGAGAGTTAGATGTGGCCCTTGTGGCTAAAGGGATCAGGGGGTATGGAGAGAAGGCAGGTACAGGATACTGAGTTGGATGATCAGCCATAATCATATTGAATGGCGGTGCAGGCTCGAAGGGCTGAATGGCCTACTCCTGCGCCTATTTTCTATGATTTAAGATAATTGGTTAATTCTTTTTTCACCAGTCTGTTACTAGATGCTCTGGTCCACTCTAAATGGCACAGCAAGTTCGGTATTACGACTGCGCATGCCCAGGTCATAGGTCACTAGCTATAAAACAGTCTCGGCACCGGTGGTGCTGCATGGTGTGCTGGCTTACATTTCGTCCGTAGTCGGGGTCGGGTCGGCTCTCCGTCGTTGCGGATGCTGTTGAGTAGCTGCTGGGCCATCCCCGTCGCCTCCCCGGTGACCTGTCCGTGTCCGGAGGTGTCCGATTGGCCCTGGGCTGGTGGGGCGGCCCCGGACTTGCAGCTCCCTGCTCCCGTTCGGCTCTGCCTATCCCGCCGGGTGGGCCGGCAGCCCTCCACCTCCACCTCCACGCCCCTCCCCTCAGTCCGACACCAAGATCCTGCTGAAGATGGGCAGTCGTCGGTTCTGCTCGAAGATGGGCGACTCGGAGCCGCTGCTGTTGGAGTCGTCCTGGTCGGAGAGAGAGTCTGCGGATGGCTTCAGCCGGCCATGGGCAGGCCGGGCGCCCGCTGGAGCTGTTGGTGATGGTGGTGCAGGCGGCAGCAGCAACCTCCTCCCCCTCCCTTGCCCAGCCCCAAGCCCAGAGTCTGGGCCAGCTCCAACTCCAGGTCGGGGCTGAAGGCCGTCCACAGCGCAACCCAGTCGAGTGCCGGGCCGGAGGAGGCTGAGCCAAGGCTGGTGCTCTGGCACAGGCCAGGCCGGGGCCTTTGCTCCTCCTCAGGGTTGTGCATGAAGTGGCAGTGGGCACCGTAGGGGCAGAAGCCGGTGGTGTGGAAGGTACTGCTTGTACTTGGGGTGGTGGCTGAGGGAGCACAGCTCTCTCGGGCTGTGGGCAAGCTGGCACTTGTCGTCGTAGAGGCCCATCGGGGAACGGGCTCCTCTCGAGTTGGAGTGGGGTTGGGCTGGAGTTGGCACTGGCTGTAGATTCCGTGGGCCTTGGGCCGCTGGTGTTGTCGGTCCGGGCTGTCTGTTCGCCCGGCGGGAGAGGTGGAGGTGAGCTGGGGTTGGCACTTCGTCCTGGGCCTGGGGGCCAGTGTCCCCTCGGTCTGGACATATCCGGCTGTCGGGGGACGGGTTCGATCCTGGCTCCCACCCCCACCCCGGTCTCCTCCCCCCCCCCCCCATAATCTTTCCCCCCCCCCCCCCGTCTCCCCTCTCTAGTCTCCCCCCCCAGTCTCCCCCTCCCTACTATGTTCCAGCGAAGAAGCGGAAACCACTTTCGACCATTAGGGAGACTGACAAAAACCTCTGGGAACCTCCGAAAACTACACGGAAACCTTGGGTGGGGCGCAAAGTCTCCAGAGGTTTCCGTTCAGGTTTCCTACGTTGGACAGGGGCATAAATCTTCCTGCACGATACTAGCCCACTAAACTCTGAAACATCAGGGATAAGCTGCGGGTTTGTCATGAAAGCCAGTTCTTATTTTAGTCTGTGCACAAACTACAGTGAAGCAACAAATTTCAGAACAAAATTACAGCCATGGTGCTTGTCAGTACCTCCCCACTAATGTGTTGTGTTGATCATCATTATACTTGCAAGCAATAATTTTTTTGTTCTGTATTGTTCTGTTTGAAATGCAGTTTGCACCCACACACACTGTAATAAGAAAGATTGTAGGTCATGCTTATCTTTTCATCTAAGTACACTCTTTCAAATCTTCTAGTACAGTCCTTAATGGTTCTCCAGAGACCACTCTCAATAAGTACATGGTGTCGGGTGTGGTGTTGCAAATACTTCTGGAAAGCTCCACCCCTGTCCCTGCCTGAGCTTTGGCAATGTTTCATAGATATTTAAGCTGGCAATGTGGAAAGTCTGAAGAAGGGTCTCGACCCGAAACGTCGCCTATCTCCTTAGATACTGCTGCACCCGCTGAGTTTCTCCAGCTTTTTGTGTAACCCTGGAAAATATTAATATTGGAACATGTGAAATTCATGTTAATTTTATTGCCACTTACTAAAAATTAAATTTCTAGTTGGCATTTCAATTTTACCTACTTAACTAGTGATTTAAAACACAATCCGTGATCTCTGCTGACCTGCGACTTTTGTGCCTCGGTGCCATAATCTGGAGAAACACCACAGTCAATTCTGAGCCAGCCTTTCATCATCATTGTTGAAAACATTAGCGATGGCGCTGGTTTCCAATGGGAACGGTGACTGACGCACCACACATCTCTGTACTCCAGTTCCTGCAGACTGGAAGTATAGGATTTTGTTGTGTGTGCTTTTCATCATTCCTTACAATGCTGTGTACGACAGTGATCGCAGCTTCTACTGGAGTGTGGATGGCCGTTGGCTCGCTAGGAGCTCATCCGCCTATTGACAGGTCTTGTTTTTGGTCCTGCTGGGGGTCCACAGCCCCCTCCTCACCTGGCAAACCAGGTGGGGGAGACGGTTTAGTCACCGACTATCCGACCATGGAGCAAGTACCACGGGATTACATAGTACCCGTGGTGGGGGAATCCCCCCCCGACCTGACCTGAAGTCCAGGAAACCTTGGAGTTTATTCTTAGAAAGGCCAGACTGATATAATGATGTGGTTGCCAGTGATCCTCTGGTTAGTTTATGGGAATCAAAGGAAACTCCCTCCGTTCTTCCCCCTGCAAAATACCCTGTAATCCTACTGAAGAATTCCCCAATCAAAGTTTAAAATGTGTGTACTAGATCAGAGTAGATGGATGTCAGCTGGATATTGATTCTACTTGCAATCCAGAGAGACACACTCCAAAGTACAGACGTGGACTTCAGGTGAAGTCCGTATTCGTTTTGTTGTGATATCTTCTATGAAGAATGTATATAAATAATTGACAAATACTGAGAAGCTTCTGGCACGCACTGGCTGCAGTTAGCACCTTCAGAACAGGAAGGGAGAACATTAGGTAAAGAATCGTAGAAGTTCTTGAAAATCACTGCTATTAATGCTGTTGGACAAATGTTTCCCATGCATCAAATTCCCCTGTTTTATCTGAAAATAAATAATAAAGTGCCCTCCATAATATTTGGGACAAAGACCCATCATGTATTTATTTGCGGGTAACACAAAAACCTGGAGAAACTCAGCGGGTGCAGCAGCATCTAAGGAGCGAAGGAGATAGGCGACGTTTCGGGTCGAGACCCTTCGAAGGGTCTCGACCCGAAACGTCGCCTATCTCCTTCGCTCCTTAGATGCTGCTGCACCCGCTGAGTTTCTCCAGCTTTTTGTGTTACCCATGTATTTATTTGCCTCTTGTATGCCACAATTTAAATTTGTAATAGAAAAAATCTAATGTGGTTAAAGTGCACATTGTCAGATTTTATTACAGGCCATTTTTATACCTATTGGTGTCACCATTTAGAAATTACAGCTGTGCCATTTCAGGGCACCATAATGCTCAGGTGTGTTTAATTACCTCCTTAATACAGGTATAAGACCGGTGTCAGCACCTAGTCTTTCCTCCAGTCTTTCCATCACCTTTGGAAACTTTTATTGCTGTTTATCAACACGAGGACTAAAGTTGTGCCGATGAAAGTCAAAGAAGCCATTATGAGACTGAGAAACAAGAATAAAGCTGCTAGAGACATCAGACAAACCATTTGGGTCTGTCCCACAGGTGACTTTTTAGGCGACTACAGGAGACTATGCAGTCGCCAAATGGTCGGCACATGTTCGCGGGTGGTTGCCGGATAATCACCCTCATGGTCGTGAGGAATTCCCGCATCTGGGAACTAGTCGCGGCCTCATTATGGTCACCGCAAATTTTTCAACATGTTAGCGGCGACTAGAATGGAGCCGCCATGGAGAGTAGCAAGAATTCTCGTGCCGTAGGTGGGTCACCAGGAGGTCCTAGTGGGTTGCCAGGAGGTTGAAGGTTCTCGTAGGTTGTAGCTGGTGCTGACCAGTGAATTTCATTGGTTCATTGGGGGGGGGGGGGAAACGTAAGCAGTGGTGTATCTCTGGCTTCTTAAACGTTGTCTCCACTCCTTCTCCCTCCTTTTCCCTCCTTTTCCCCCCTTCCCCCCTCCCTCCCCTTTCTCCCCTTCTCCCCCCCTCTTTTAAAGAACTTACCGTACACTGCGCTTTAGCTAATTACAGTGCCAACGTTCCTGTTCATCGCGGTGTGTGTGTCTGTATCACCTTGGCTTTGCATCATGTGAATTTCACTTAGACGGCGCTTCCCCCGCTTTCCCTGTCCCCCGCCTGCATAACGGGTTGGTGAATGAAGCAATGTGTGTATGTTCCACTCTGACAGTCGCCGTTCCAGTTGTCAGTTTTTCAGGCGAATGCCGGCGACTTGACAGTTGCTGGCAGTCGCCTGAAAAATCGCCTAAGTGGAACAGGCCCATTAGGCTTACCAAAATCAACTGTTTGGAACATTATTAAGAAGAAAGAGAGCACCGGTGAGCTTACTAATCGCAAAGGGACTGGCAGGCCAAGTAAGACCTCCACAGCTGATGACAGAATTAACTCTATACTTCTCTAAATAAAAATCGCCAAACACCTGTCCGACAGATCAGAAACACTCTTCAGGAGTCAGGTGTGGATTTGTCAATGACCACTGTCCGCAGAAGACTTCATGAACAGAAATACAGAGGCTACACTGCAAGATGCAAACCACTAGTTAGCCGTAAAAATGGCAAGGTTACAGTTTGCCAAGAAGTACTTAAAAGAGCAACCACAGTTCTGGAAAAAGGTCTTGTGCACAGATGAGACGAAGATTACCTTGTATCAGAATGATGGCAAGAGCAAAGTATGGAGGAGAGAAGGAACTGCCCAAGATCCAAAGCATACCACCTCATTTGTGAAACACGGCGGTAGGGGTGTTATCGCCTGGGCATGTATGGCTGCTGAAGGTACTTGCTCACTTATCTTCATTGATGATACAACTGCTGATGGTAGTAGCATAATGAATTCTGAAGTGTACAGACACATCCTATCTGCTCAAGTTCAATCAAATGCCTCAAAACTCATTGGCTGGCGGTTCATTCTACAGCGAGACAATGATCCCAAACATACTGCAACAAAGGAGTTTTTCAAAGCTAAAAAATGATAAATTCTTGAATGGCCAAGTCATTCATCCGATCTGAACCAAATTGAGCATTCATTTTATATGCTGAAAAGAAAACTGAAGGGGACTAACCCCGAAAACAAGTATAAGCTAAAGATGGCTGCGATACAGGCCTGGCAGAGCATCACCAGTGAAGACACCCAGCATCTGGTGATGTCCATGAATCGCAGACTTCAAGCAGTCATTGCATGCAAAGAATATGCAACAAAATACTAAACATGACTACTTTCATTTACATTACATTGCTGTGTCTCAAACATTATGGTGCCCTGAAATGGGGGGACTATGTATAAACACTGCTGTAATTTCTACATGGTGGCAGATTAGGAAAGGGGGAGATGCAACGAGACCTGGGTGTCATGGTACACCAGTCATTGAAAGTAGGCATGCAGGTGCAGCAGGCAGTGAAGAAAGCAAATGGTATGTTAGCATTCATAGCGAAAGGATTTGAGTATAGGAGCAGGGAGGTTCTACTGCAGTTGTACAGGGTTTTGGTGAGGCCACACCTGGAGTATTGCGTACAGTTTTGGTCTCCAAATCTGAGGAAAGAAATCCTTGCCATAGAGGGGGTACAGAGAAGATTCACCAGACTGATTCCTGGGATGTCAGGACTTTCATATGAGGAAAGATTGGATAGACTCGGCTTGTACTCGCTGGAATTTAGAAGATTGAGGGGGGATCTTATAGAAACTTACAAAATTCTTAAGGGGTTGGACAAGCTAGATGCTGGAAGATTGTTCACGATGTTGGGGGAGTCCAGAACAAGGGGTCACAGTCTAAGGATAAGGGGGAATTCCTTTAGGACTGAAATGAGGAAAACATTCTTTACACAGAGAGTGGTGAGTCTCTGGAATTCTCTGCCACAGAAGGTAGTTGAGGCCAGTTCATTGGCTATATTTAAGAGGGCGTTAGATGTGGCACTTGTGGCTAAAGGGATCAGGGGGTATGGAGAGAAGGCAGGTACGGGATACTGAGTTGGATGATCAGCCATGATCACATTGAATGGCGGTGCAGGCTCGAAGGGCCGAATGGCCTACTCCTGCACCTATTTTCTATGTTTCTATGTGAAACCAAAATGTGTAAACATGGCCTTTATTAAAATCTGAAAATGTGCACTTTAACCACATGTGATTTTTTTCTATTACAAATCTCAAATTGTAGAGTACAGAGGCAAATAAATAACTGATAGGACCTTGCCCAAAACATTATGGAGGGCACTGTACATGTGAAATATATAAGATGATGAATTCCTTTCAGCTTATAGCATTATTTTTTAAATATACCATATTAGAATAGGATATATTGAAACTTCCGGTGGCGCCATGTTCTAGGAGAGAACAGCGTCAGATCAGCTCTTAAAAAATCTGGAAAAAAAACGGGGTTAGAGGAGGTTGCTAACACTACTTACCGCAGGAGATCGATTTTAAACGGCTCCGGGTGCGATTGTAAGCTGCGTGACGTCATCAGGCGCGCGACTTTAGCGACTCCGGTAAGAAATTTAAAATGAATCCCTCCTCCCCCACACAGCCGAAGAAAAGTTCCAGAAGGGAGGCAGGCCCCACCAAAGCTTCAGGCTCGGGACAGGCTGCCTCCCAAGAAGAGATTTCACAAAGAAAAGCTGAAATGGAAGATTTTAAAAAGTCTTTACTGGCAGATATGAAGAAAATGCTGAAGGAAACACAAACAGAAATGAAGAAAGATTATAAAGAAACTAAGGATGAAATGAAGGCCTTAAAAATGGATATTCGAAATATCAAAGATGAATTAACAAGAGAAGTTAAAGAAATGGTAAAAACCATGATGTCGGATTGGAAAACAGAAATTGAGGAGGACATACACAATCAACTGATCGAGGCAACTGATAAGATTGCTGGGATGGAGCGATTGATGGAAGAGATGATGGATGCGAAAATAGAGGCGAGGTTAAGCCCTATGTCAACTGTACTGGATCAACAAAATGATACGATTAAAGAATTAACTGATGCTGCTCTAACAACTGCGAGAGAGAATGAGAAGATAAACGAAGAGAACAAACGCCTCTCTGAATTATTACGTAAAATTAATGAGAAATGTATTGATTTGGAGGGGCGCCAAAGACGTAAGAATTTGCGCATAGTAGGTCTGTCTGAGGGACGCGAAGGAAACTATGACCCACGTAAATTCTTTGCAAAACTCCTAAAGGACATTTTGGATTTGGATGAAGAACCCCTGTTGGGCCGTGCCCACAGGGCTTTAAGACCGGTCCCTAGGAGGGGTGCGCCACCAAGACAAGTAATTGTAAAGGTGGTTTATGACAGTGTCTTTGAGGATATGATGAAGATAATCATAAGAAAAAGAAATCTGAAATACGAAGGAGATAACATCAGTATCTTCAGAGACTACCCGGCTGAAGTGGCTAAAAGAAGAGCTCTATTTACAGAAACAAGACGCATCTTGAGAGACATAAAAGGAATAAAGGAGATCAGATATGGTTTGGTGTACCCGGCAATACTTAGAGTTACCTACGAGAATAAGGATCTTCGTTTCACCAAACATACAGCGGCACTGGAATTTGCTCGGAAAATACTGAAGGAGGCAGAAGAAAGAGAAGAAGGAGAAGAAGGAGACGCTGTGGAAGAAGGAGTAGACCCAACTGGGTAGTGGATGAATGAACTTTATGGACCTGTGGCTGTGAATCATTTACTGAGAAAAAGGCGGAATAATGGACATCGATTTGTAGTTTTATAATGTTTACTAATTAATTAATAAATACTAATTTGTAATTTTTAATTATTAATTATTAATTACTAATTAGTTTGATTTCCCTTACTCCCCTCATATAGTATTACTAATTATGATAATAATTATAGCTGAGATTAACAACTAAAAATTAGTAATATGAATAATAGAAAAATTTATTAAGAAAATAAAGTTAGCACCCCCACCCCAATATACACAGTATTTCAAATAAGAGCTGGAATATTTAACATCTTTTTTTTTAATACGGAAGTCGTTAGATTAGTAGCCATGTTAGTGTGGCTTTCACTTGCACTCACTACACATTATATAAGTGTAGTTTCTTTTTTTTCTGATCACCTTTTTTTCACCCTTTACTTTTTTTATATTCACATTTGTTATTATTTTTGTTATTTTTTGCATAACACATACTTGATATTATATTATATATTATATAATTATGACTTTTATCTATTTTATATAATCAGATTAAATGAATATGGTTTAATGGAATTGGAAATTCGCATCGGACTGAAGTTGGGGTGTAGTGTCGGGCTGGAGGAGCCAAGAAGGCTACTCCAAAAAAAGCCACCCTAACAATAAAATGCAGGATATGAATGTAAGGAATGGAGATGATGGAATCACCTTCTGTAGCTGGAATGTTAAAGGAATCAATGAACCAATTAAAAGGGGAAAGGTACTAGCTCAGTTGAATAGATTGAAATCTGGAGTTATGTTTCTTCAAGAGACACATCTTAAAAAAGATGCTCAATATAGATTAACCGCGAAATGGATTTCAAAAGTATATCACTCTTCGTTTATACACAAATCTAGAGGAGTTGCAATAATTATTCGTAAAGGTATACCTTTTAAACTTAATTCATTAATAGAGGATAAAGAGGGTAGATATTTAATAATTACAGGGGAACTACATTCAAAAAAAGTAATTCTTATGAATATATATGCACCTAATTTTGATAATCCACTATTTTTTAAGAAAATATTTAATAGTATTCCTATATCCACCCAATATAATTTAATAATTGGAGGTGATTTTAATTGTACTTTAGATAATTATCTGGATAGATCTTCTACAAAAATTAAGGCTCTCTCTAAATCAAGCAAGCTTATAAACTCCTTTAGTAAGACATTGAATGTTAAAGATATTTGGAGATTGGATAATCCTACCGGACGGGAATATTCATTTTTCTCGCCGGTATTTGGAACATATTCGAGGATTGATTATTTCTTAGTAGACTCAAAACTACTCCCCTTTACATATGATGCAAAGTATCATAATATTATTATCTCAGATCATGCCCCTTTAACATTTAAGATAAAATTAAAAGATATGGTTAATAAAACTAATATTTGGAGATTCAATACACAGATATTAAAGGATAAAGACTGCTGTAACTATGTGGAGAAACAGATTAAATTATTTTTTGAAACTAACGATAAACCTGAGACTTCCTCATTACTATTATGGGACACATTTAAAGCATTTATGCGTGGTGCAATAATATCAGCACAAGCTCATTTTAATAAAGAAAATCGAAAGATGGAGCAAAAGTTAGAAAAAGAGATAAACCAATTAGATAGTGAAAATATAATACACCCTTCAAAAGAGTTGAGTAATAAAATTGCAATATTAAAATATAGATTAAATAAAATTTATGCTGACCAAGTGATAAAATTATACCAACAAACTAAACAAGTTCATTTTGAATTCGGTGATAAACCTCAAAAATTATTAGCACGACAACTCAGAAGATTAGACGATGAAAAAACTATACATAGTATTAGATCGGCGCAGGGAAATACGTTGACTATACCAAAAGACATTAATGATACATTTTTACAATATTATCAAAATCTTTATTCATCTAAATTAACAGGGCAAACAGATGAAATGGAAACATTTCTAGAAAAATGTCATTTTAATAAGTTAAATTTTGAGAGTAGGCAATTATTAAATGCTGAAATATCTGTAATAGATATCGAAGAATCAATTGGATCGTTAAAAAATGGTAAAACAGCGGGCCCCGATGGCCTGAATGCAGAATTTTATAAAAAATTTCACGATCTACTTTCACCTAGATTACAAACAGTGTACAGACACACCTATGAGTTAGGAAAATTACCAGACTCTTTAAATGAATCTACAATTACATTAATTCCTAAATTAGATAAGGACCTGGAAGACCCTGGATCATACCGAGCGATTGCCCTTTTAAATACTGATCAAAAAATACTAACTAAAGTACTCTCTCGGAGGCTAAGTTTAGTGATTTCCAAAATAATACATTATGATCAAACAGGTTTTATTCCAAAACGTTACTCATCACATAATCTTAGACGCTTGTTTAACATTATTTACTCGAGAAGAAGGAGAGATATAGAATTAGCAGTTATATCGTTGGATGCTGAAAAAGCATTCGACCAGGTGGAATGGTCATATTTATTTAATATAATGGAAAAATATCAACTGGGGGACGGATTTTGTAAATGGGTAAGAATATTATATTCTAACCCTACTGCAAGAATTTTAACCAATCAAATATTATCACCTAAATTTAATCTCTTTAGGGGATGCAGACAGGGATGTCCGTTATCCCCTTTATTATTTGCCTTGGTGATAGAACCTCTGGCTGAAAGAATCAGATCAGAACCCGAAATATATGGGTACAACACTGACATAACAAATAATAAGATATCTTTATATGCAGATGATATTCTGATTTATATTACTAAGCCGGAACGTAGTATTCCAAAGCTATTCAATGTTATAAATGAATTTAGTGTATTTTCAGGATATAGGATTAATTGGAGTAAAAGTGACATAATGCCTATAACTGGTATAAATGTAAATATATTACAAAAATACCCATTAAAAATAGTTACAGATAAATTTAAATATTTAGGAATTAATGTGTCTAAATCCTATAAATTATTAATTAAAGCTAATTATTATCAATTATTAGAGAAACTTAAAAAAAACATTTTATATTGGAAAACACTTCCTATATCTATGATCGGTAGAATTAATGCTATAAAGATGATTTTTTTACCACAATTGTTATATTTATTTCAGGCAATTCCTTTTTTTCTTCCAAAAAGTTTTCTAAAAAAAATTGATACCATAGTTAATAATTTTGTCTGGGATTACAAAAGCCATAGAATAGGTAAAAAACACTTATGTAAGTCGAAGATAAATGGAGGGCTGGCACTTCCAAATTTTTTATATTACTATTGGGCAGTCCAGATTAAGAATATGAATTTTTGGTGGGTAAATATGGATGTTGAACCAATGTGGCTAAAAATGGAAAAGGAAGACTGTTTACCTTTCACTATAGAGTCGATTATTTTCGCACCAAAGGAAGTACAAAAAAAGACTTATAGGGACAACATTATCATTCATAATATTAGGCGTATTTGGAAACAGATAGTTAAGACACTACATCTGGATAATCTTTCTTTTAGGTTATCAATTAGGAATAATCCACTGTTTAAACCCTCAATCTTAGATGCGGGGTTTAGACTGTGGGAGGATTTAGGAATTAAAAGAATAGAACACCTTTATAGAAATGGAAAATTATTATTATTTGAAGAGTTACAAGATATTTTTGGATTACCTTCACAACATCATTTTAGGTATTTACAAATTAGAGATTTTATTAAATGTAACACATACGACTATAAAAATAAAGGACCAGGCTTATTAGATGAAGTGTTTAATTTACATCCAAATACGGATAAGCTTATAGCTTATATCTACAATATTATTTTAGATAAAGAGAACCCAACAACTGAAACATATCGTCAAGCATGGGAAAATGAAATTGGATTACCTATAACGAAAGAAACTTGGGAAGAAAGCTTACAAAGAATACATTGGTGTTCTTTGAATGCCAGACATACATTGATACAATTTAAAGTTATATATAGATTACACTACTCGAAAACCAAATTAAAAAGTATTTTTCCTAACCTTTCCTCTATTTGTGATAAATGTAAGAATTTTGAAGCAAATTTAATACATAGTTTTGTAACATGTCCACGGTTGAATTTTTATTGGATTGAAATTTTTAAAGTTATTTCGGAAGTCCTTAAGGTTAAACTTGACCCAGACCCAAAATTAATAATATTTGGAATCCCGGAGCCAAATTTGGTACTCACAATTAATCAAAGAAATTTTTTTGATTATTGTTTAATAATTGGGAAAAAAATGATACTTAAATTTTGGAAGGGAACATTATCCCCAACAATTAAAATGTGGAAAGCAGAGATGTTGGAGACGTTGAATTTGGAAAGAATTAGATTTGTCCTTTTGGACAAGTATAATTCTTTTGAATTGATATGGTCTCCATATATACAGTATTTAGAGAAGTAGCTATTCTTGGAATCACGGCTTCGACGGGCACCCTATGGATCCGATGCGAATAACTTACCTATAATTGATAATATTGTGTATTTATTAGAGATATTTCTGAATGAAATAGTATCTCGTACAATGTCTTTAGTTTTTGTTTATATATATATATATATATATGTAATATTATTGTTTTTCAAATTATCTTTTTAATTTTTAATTGATATATGTGCGAAAAAAAAAAAAAATTTATTCCCTTTTATTTTTCCTTTTTTCTTTATTCTTTTATATATCTTTTTCTTTATTTCCATAAAAATAGAAGATATTATGTATTGATATGCTATTTGTAGTAATACTGAATTAAGGTGTTAGTTTATAAAGTAAGCTATATATTGTAAACTATTTACTTCAAATAAAAAAAAATATTACAACAAGAATAGGATATATTAAAGAAAAATGTTATTTAGATTTAGGTGTATACCGTATTTCCTGGCAATGAAGACGCACCTGTGTCCGAGATGCACCCCCATTTTGAGTCGCTAAATTTTGAAAAAAGGCTGGTGGGACAGGATTAGGGGTTTGGTTTAGTCAGTACTAAAGATGTGAAACTCCTTCAAGGCGGCAACCTGGACCAGGGAGCCTCCATCTTCACCTGTCCCACAATGTGCTGTGCGGTTCTGGTCTGAGGGACAGGGACTAGCATGGGAACAATCCTAAAAAATCCAAGCATGGGAAAGTGGTGTAATTTGCATAATATGCAAATTAGCTTCCACCATTAGAGAAAATTCATAATTTCCAGTGTTGTTTGTAATATAAGCAGCAATTCAAGTATCCAAAACCATGTTTCCATGATCTATGAACATGATGAACATATTCACAGGTTAATACGAGTTCAAATTGCATGATTTAGCTTTTTCAATCAGCGACAATAAAAATTGTCTGATATCTTTCCATCCGTGTGTCTGATACAAAAAATGTCATCTAAACATAAAGTCATAAGAAAGCATGCATGAGAAATTTGATAAAGCAGCAAGAAGTAAAACCTGGAATATTTGAGCTGGTGTCACTCAATCAAGATGAGAATAGCCATATTTTACATTCGTTCTCACAACTATAACTTGGCTAGTATTCTTCATGAAATTTCAGGCAACATCACTCAGCAGCACTGCTGTCATCTATCTCCACCTGAGATAAATTTCCACAACTTAGACCATTACACACTCCACACATCCATGTGCAGTCAATGGGAACAGGTCGGCAACTTGCTGGAAATCAACATTGTTCTGGACTTGTATTAGGGCTTCTGCTTTGCCTACACCAAAAACTCTTGAGGTTGTATCACATCCAAGCAATGCATGTACGAAGAGTAGTCTGGAACAGATTTTCTTTCCCAAGATCTTCATTGTCTTCTTAATGTTCCATACCCTGTGCTTAAATACCCGGCTAGTTAAATGCAGTTGTTCGTGTTTTTTTTGTGCTGTTTCTAACTGTGTATATGTGGGGGGTGGGGGAGGGAGGGGGAAACTTTTAAAATCTCTTCCCTGCACGGGAGACCCGACTTTTTCCCTGTCGGGTCTCCGTTGTCGTTGGGGCCTAGCACCGTGGAGCGGGCTACGACCGGGACGACCTGCGGGCTTCAGTCACCTCAATGGCCGCGGGATATTCCAGCGCCCGCCGGGGGCTCCAACGTTGTGACTTTCGGGCCGAGAGCGGGGCCGTACATCGCCAGGCACAACATCAATGGCCGTGGGACTTAACATCGCCCGCCTGGGGCTTGGACATCGGGAGAGAAATGGTGCGGGGCAGAGAGAAGACTTTGCCTTCCATCACAGTGAGGAGGAGATTCACTGTGATGGATGTTTGTGTAAATTAAATTATTTGTATGTTTTGTAGGAATTGTTTTGTTTGTATGGCTGTAGAAACAGTTTCGTTTGAGCCTCTCTGAGGTTCGAATGACAAATAATAAAATCTAATCTAATCTAATTTTTGGTGTTGGCTTTGGATTCAGGTTTCATGAATAGCTCCTTCTTGATTGCACCTCCATGGTAGCACACAGGATTAGCAGATCTGTATCATCACCAATAAGATTGGTGCCAACAACCTTCGCTGACTCTACTGCTGTCTTGACGGACCGGATGTCTGCATCTCCTTTGGCATGAATCGTTGTGCAGCCCGCCCTCTCGAGGAAGGAACCCAGCATATGAAGAAACCTTTGTTTGTTTACTTTGTTGACTAGAAACTCATTTTTCTTCAGGTTCAGCGAAGTCTCTCCTGTGAATATCACATTTGGTCCCTTGGAGATAGTTAGAATGCATTCGAAGGCTATTGACGGTTGTTTGAATGCTAATGAAGGCTATTTCTGTACTGAACTGTGGAGTACCACTGCTACCAGTTAGACAAGTTGCCATGTTCCTGAATTATGAAATATTAATTTTCTCCAATGGCAGAAGCCTTTTCCCATGCTAGGATGGGAACCACTTTCCCATGCTAGGATTTTTTAGGACTTTTAGTATGGTGATTAGAGGACCATACTGGAATGTACTGCAGTAAAATAAATTATTTTGCAATTAGTGGGGGATAGCACCCTCAAATTTGCTAGATTGACTGGACTAGTAGCGCACAGGTCGGCTCGCTTTCCCCAGGTCTGGCTGTGACACCCAGGTCAGCTGCATGCCCCGCGAATGGCTGCAGTTCCCAGGTCGCGAGCACTAATTGAAAAAAAAACGCCTGCGGGCCGGATGAGTTTGGGTTACGGGCCGGATCCGGGCTGTAGGTTGCCGACCCCTGTGTTAGGCCTCATTGTGTGTCCCCCCCCCCCCCCCCCCCCCATGTTTTAAAAGCGATTTGGCCCAAGTCTATCTTTCTTGGCTAACAATCTAACCTTCGGCCTCCAAGACGCAGGTAAGTTTTCGGGCCTTATTTTAGGGTAAAAAATTGCGTCTTCATTGCCGGGAAATACGGTAATTATCATGTGTCCCGTGTTTGAGAGAAAAACGTGTTTCGTTGCTATCCAATCAAATAGTACTATACATAAATACAATCATGTGAAAAAGTAAAACAAAAAGAAAGATACAGGCGCAGAATATAGTTCTCAGCATTGTAGTTCCAGAGAGAAAGTCCAAAAAGTGGAGGCATCTTAGATACGACATCTTGGTACAAATATGGCAGAAAAAAGTACTTTTGTTTATGATTTCATTACTTGTGAGTTATATTGCACAAACAACTTTACTAATGTTTGACATTCTCCAGGTTTATGAAGACTGTGGGACATGTTTTCTGACCAGTGTAATAGTTCTTTGAATCTTCATGTATTCACTTATTCCACGATGTTCTAGAAGACCCATCAACTCTTTATTCCCGTTTTCATTACATATCCCAACATGTATACTTAATAGCCTACTTCCCTCCTAGTCCAGGATCAATGATAACTTGAAGCTGGTTGATGATGGCTGGATTGGCGATAGTCCTGGCCCTTGCAGTTTAGTACAAAGGCCAGCGATCATTAAAGCTGTTGGAGAGTTATGCAACCTGTGGGTTTCATTTCCTGGCATAAAATTGAATTCGGCTGAAGTTGCGAAATTGGCCAAAGGTTGATTTTGTACATGTCGTTTTCATTCTCAACTTTTTTTTTAATTAAGTTTTCAGCTAGCCTCCTTATACATGAATGCAGAAAAGCATAATTTTAGTAAAATAATACGCTGTAAGTGGGTGCAGATTCCAATAATTCTCTGGTTTGTGCTATAATTGAATTCCCATGCAGCCAACAGCAAGATGAACAAGATAATGGGAAAGAGTCGGTAAAATGGCACCTGTTGCTCTTTGATAAGTGTATCTGAAAATGTTTTCCTTTGTCACAAATGTTTTCAAAGTCAAAGTAGAAGGTTGTTGTTAGAACATTAAATGCCATTAAATATGTCAAACAAGGACTGCAGGTGCTGATTTATACAAAAGGACCCAAAGTGCTGGAGTATCTCAGTGGATCAAGCAGCATCTCCAGAGAACATGGATTGGTGACATTACAGGTCTTGACCCCTTCATCCGACAAAACTTGAAATATCACCATTCTTCACAGAGGCAGCTTGACCCGCTGAGTTAGTTGAGCAGTATTGTGGCCATTTTGGGCACCATATTATAGGAACGATGGAAAGGGTACAGAGAAGATTCACAAGAATGTTGCCAGGACTCAAGGGCCTGAGCTACAGGGAGAGATTAAACAGTCTAAAGGGCTTGTCCCACCAGCATGCGACTCCATGCGGTGAGCGCGACCTAAAGTGGTCGCTTGAGCCGTCCGGCCTCGCGGGGCCGGTCCCACTTCGATCGCCGGAGCCGTATGGAGTTGTGCGGAGCTGGTCCCGACATCGCGCGGGGCTCCGAAAAACTGTGTTCAAAAACTCCGCGCAGCAACGGCTTGTCGGCCCGCAACGGCCTCGATGCATTACGCACCGTCTCGACGTCGTGCCTCCGTGGCCCTCTCTCTATGTGCCTTCGTGTCGCTCTCTGTGTGTCCCTCTTTGTCCTTGCGAACTTACCGTGGACTTCGCTCCAACTTCGAGCCACTCACCCGACCTCCACGCGGCCCCCGCTGCTGGTTTGGTCACGCTCGCCGCACGCAGGTCGCATGCTCGTGGGACAGGCCCTTACGACTCTATTCCTTGGAGCGCAGGAGCATGGGAGGTGATCAAAATCATGAGAGGAATAGATCGGGTAGACAGACTGAGTTCCTTGCCCAGAGTGGGGGAATCAAGAACAGAGATCATAGGTTTAAGCTGAGGAGGGAAAGATTTATAAGAACCTGAGGGGTAACTTTTTCTCTCGAAGTGTGGCGGGTGTATGGAATGAGCTGCCGGCGGAGGTAGTTGAGGCAGGCTCTCACTCATGCAGTGTACATAACTCAAGCCAAAGCCCATGCAGGATTTACTCAGTGGTTGCCGATGTCAAGCGGGTAATATACTTCGTTTCTGAACACTCCTGGGATTTGAAGTTTCCTCCTTGGAGAGAGACCAAGAAAATAAAATATGGGATAGATTTTTAACATGGTGTCTTCTTCCTATGATCAACCTGAACCTGGGTGATGAATAACATAAATGACATAAACACCACCTTGCATCATTTCATCAGGCTTCTGTGTTTGTGAACTGAGGCTATCATGGCACACAGGTGCAGCAGTAGAGTTGCTGCCTTGCACGCCAGAGACCCAGGTTTGATCCTGACTGTGCGGAATTTGCACGATCCCTGTGACCGTGTGGGTTTTCTCCGATTGATCCGGTTTCCTCCCACATTCCAAAGACGTGCAGGTCTGGAGGTTAATTGGGGCTTCTCTAAATTGTCCCTAGTGTGTAGGATAGAGTATGGGATGATCGTTGGTTAGCACGTACTTGTTGGGACAAAGGGCTTGTTTCCATCCTGTAAACTAAAAAAATATTCAATCATATTAAAATGTTGGCAATAGTGATATTGCTCTGCGATAGAGCTAACAAAGTGATACAAAGTGCCTCAGGCCAAACGTCACATATCCATGATTTAATGAGATGCTGCCAATCACACTGAGTTATTCTAGTACTGTGTGTCTTTGTTGTAAACCTGCATTTGCAGCTCCTTGTGTCTAAAAGAAGTTATGTTTTTGTCTTTTGCTTCAAAGCAAGCATGGGGGGGAGTGAAGAAATAACGTGTTTTGAGCTCTGTGGTGAGCTTCACCGAGTCTCACTTCCTCTGTTCATTGACAAATTTGGCATTTTCATTATGAACTTGGGATTTGTAAAAGAGAGATTGTCTCAATTTAATATTTTGTCAGTAATAAATGGGATGTCGGGCAGAGATTTTGGAAGTTTGAAGAGGAAATAGGTAACAAAAGGCACATGGCGACCTTCTGTTCTGCCATGCATATGATCAGATAAGCTGTCACATAGGCAACGAGGTGGTGGTAGTGGGACAAGTGGAGTGCTGCTTACATTTGAACTGATTGCCAACTCTGGATTGAAGGGACACTTACAAAGTATACTTGATTGTAGAATTGTTATCATTGTAAAGAGTTATTTGCTAATAGATGGGCTTTGGCATCAGTGCGAGAGTAATGAGGTACAATATTTCCATTGATTTCCATTCCTCACTGTCCACTTGTTACAGTGGAGTTCTGCTTGGTCTCTATCAGACTTCTGTCAGCTAGTAATCAGTTTTATTTGCTGTTATTTACATCCTTGGGATGTTTTTTTCCTCTGTAGTCACTGTATTTGCCATCTTCTATCAACAAATAATCTTTGCATCATCATGACCATTTGCTTCCATCTGCATTTGATCATCGTCTTTGTATGTGCCTTGGCTGACCTGTTGAAGACTTGCCTTTAACTTTGTTATCTCAAGACTTGACTGTTCCAATGGTTTCCTGTTCTGCTTTCATTCATGTACTCTCCATACACTTGAGCTCTATAATAGAGGGAGTACAGAGAAGGTTCACCAGACTGATTCCTGGGATGGCAGGACTTCCATATGAAGAAAGACTGGATAGACTTGGCTTGTACTCACTGGAATTAAGGAGATTGAGAGGGGATCTTATAGAGGCTTACAAATGTCCTAAGGGGTTGGACAGGCGAGATGCAGGAAGATTGTTTGCGATGTTGGGGAACTCCAGAACAAGGGGTCACAGTTTAAGGATAAGGGGGAAGTCTTTTAGGACCGAGATGAGAAGATATTTTTTCACACAGAGAGTGGTGAGTCTGTGGAATCTGCCACGGAAGGTAGTTGAGGCCAGTTCGTTGGCTATATTTAAGAGGGAGCTAGATGTGGCCCTTGTGGCTAAAGGGATCTGGGGGTATGGAGAGAAGGCAGGTACAGGATACTGAGTTGGATGATCAGCCATGATCACATTGAATGGCGGTGCAGGCACGAAGGGCCGAATGGCCTACTCCTGCACCTATTTTCTATGATTCTATGATCTATGAGCTCATCCAAACATGACTATTTAGCCTAAACGCTTTCGAATAGCCTTGTGTGGCATTAAAGGATTGAAAATATGGGCCAACTAAATTGCCCGTCACCAATGAGGGTAATAGTCATGGGTGTTTTGATTAGTAAGGGCATCAAATATTATAGTTACGGGGAGAATAGGGTTGAGAATGAAAAATAATTCAGTCGTGATCAAACGGCGTAGCAGAATTGATGGGTTGAATGGCCTAATTCTGCTCTTGTGTCTTATGGTTTCATGGGTGATGAGTAACAAACACGGTGTGCAATTGTCCTACTGCTGGCAAACATACTTTAACCAGTGCTACACTGCATTTACAAACAGCCATACATTTTCCAGCCTGCATTTGCTCCCATTCAGACATTCTACAAGAACTCTCACACTTGTTACTAAATAAGCTCTGAATTGCAACAGACTTATTATTGCACTATATTTGTTATTTATTGAGTATGTGTACACACACACTGAACTTTTTTTCTTCTTTCGTTACATACTATGTTTACATATTCTGTTGTGCTGCAGCAAGTAAGAATTTCATTGTCCTATCTATTGTCCTTTCATGTCTTGGCTGTTTATCAGCTTTGTTCAGGTTTGCAAAACCTAGTTTGTCATTCTTTTTAAAAGACTTGTTATGGTGTGCTTATTTAACCAGGTCCTGTCAAACATACTTACACAGTGTGGAAATAAGCCCTTCGGCCAAACTTGCCCGCATTTGGTCCATATCCCTCCAAACCTGTGCTATCCATATACCTGTCTAACTGTTTCTTAAATGTTGGGGTAGTCCCTACCTCAACTGCCTCCTCTGGCAACTTGTTCCATACACCCACCACCCTTTATGTGAAAAAGTTATCCCTCAGACTCCTATTAAATCTTTTCCCCATCACCTTAAACCTATGTCCTCTGGTCCTCGATTCACTTTGTCTGGGCAAGAGACTGTGCATCTACCCGATCTATTCCTCTCATGATTTTATACACCTCTATAAGATCATGCCTTATCCTCCTGCGCTCCAAGGAATAGAGTCCCAGCCGACTTAATCTATCCCTATAGCTCAAACCCTCTAGTCATGGCAGCATCTTCGTAAAACCTCTCTGTACTGTTTCCAGCTTGACAACATATTTCCTACGACATGGTGCCCAATACTGAACACAATACTCTAAATATGGCATCACCAACTCTTATACAACTGCAACATGACCTCCCACCTTCTTTCTATACTTAATACTCTGACCGATGAAGGCCAATGTGCTAAAAACCATTTTGACTACCCTATCTACCTTTGACCCACCTTCAAGGAACCATGCACCTGCACTCCTCGATCTATTCTGCTCTACATCACTCCCCAGAGCCCTACCATTCGCTGTGCAGGTCCTGCCCGTTAGATTTCCCAAAATGCAACACCTTACATTTCTCGGTCTTAAATTCCATCAACCATTCCTCAGCCCACTTGATCAATCAATCAAGATCCTGCTGCAATTTTTCACAACCATCTTCACTATCTGCAAAACCACCCACTTTTGTATAATCAGCAAACTTGCTAATCTTGCCATGTATGTTCTCATCCAAATCATTGATATAGATGACAAACAGTAACAGGCCCAGCACTGAACCCTGAGGAACACCACTAGTCTTAGGCCTTCAGTCCGAGAGGCAACCTTCCACCATCACTCTCTGCTTCCTTCCATGAAGCCAATTTTCTATCCATTCAGCTACCTCCTCTTGGATCCCATGCAAACTAACCTTCCAGAGCAGCCTACCATGCGGAACCTAGTTACATGACAAATCTTGTCTGCAACTGCTCCCATGGAGAAAATCTGGTTGCTTTAGCTTGTTTAATTGTTATACATCATGGAAACTGGCTCTTTGGCCCAACATGCCTGTGCCAACCAAGATGCCCCATCTACACGTCTCACCTGCCTGTTTTTGGCCCATATCCCTCTAAACCTTGGGTACACAAATTGCTGGAGAAACTCAGCGGGTGCAGCAGCATCTATGGAGCGAAGGAGATAGGTAACGTTTTGGGTGAAACCCTCTAAACCTTTCCTATCCATGTACCTATCCCAATGTCGCTATAGTACCTGCCTCAACTACCCCCTTGCCCCCTCCCTCTGGCAGTTCCTTCCATTTACCCACCACCCTGTGTGGCAAAAGTTAGGTTCCTATCAAATCTACCCCCTCTCACCTTATTTGCAAATTAATATTTGATAGGCCAGCCTGAGTGCCAATTATAGACTTTCAATCCCAGTTGGACGTCATTATCTCCAGTATGCTGAAGTACAAAGGGATTGAATGGTCCTTTCCCCAGTTCACTTATTAAACGATCTTCTAAAGCCACTGCCACCAATTTGAATGCTTACACATTTTATCAGTATTAAACAATTACAGATCAGGGTATATTCAAGCCTTATTAGCCTTCCCAGCAACATGCCATACTCAAATGACATGGTTTGAGCAGGTTCTGAAATTAAGCAAAATGATGTTTTGTTAAAGCTAATTCACAGTCTGTTAGATTGATCAGGTTTCTTGCTTGTATTAAGTATAAAGATGAATGCTTGAATTGCAAAGACTATGCAGTGTGGTGTGACTTTGCACTGTGCTAGCATATGGTTGGCTCAGTACTCAATCATGTGTCAAATCTGGCAGTGCTCCCTTCAGATTATTTTGGTGTTGGTATTCACAGTGCTGTACTGTTACCTAAACCATGTTATTGCACATTGCATACAAGTTTTTCATAGTATTGTTTTGCTAAGATGCACCCTAAGACATAGCTTTGTCAATTCCACCCTTGCGACAAAGGTTCTACTCTATCTATGCCTATCAAAGACATCTGATGAGATGAACAAGAAGCAATATGAACAAATGAGTGACAAATATCAATAATTGATAGTGGCTCAGAGACAATAAAATTGGATAGATTCTATGCAAGGATTTTGTGGAAGATGGGAGACTTCCCTTTAGACAGTATGTTAGTGATGTACTTTTATGGAAAATCAAAATCTCAAAAATTAGCCAAGGCATGGTAGACTCATTAACTCAACATCTCACCTAAGGTCAATTCGTAAAAGGAGCCAGAGAAATGCTCTCTATGATATTGGGAAGAAGGGTCTATTAGAGATATGATGTTCAGAAGCAATTTATTTTTTAACAACTTTGACAGATTTTCTAGATTAATAGATTGGGTGTAATCTGGTTACAATGGTGTATGATTTTGCAGAAATCCTTCAATAAGAAACTTCACAAGGCAAATATGCTGGATTAAACGAATGGAAAAGCTGCAGTGTCAAAATAGTGAGCGTCTTAATATATTGAAGCATGAAATGTTAAGAGTTTTTTTCTATTTAAATAATGTTGCACACAATCCTTAAAGGTATCCAGTGGAACTGAGTTGGTTGTATATTTCCTAAGAAAGGTGAAGATGAAGAAGATAATTTAGAATGGGCAATTATTCTGTTTGATAATTTTGAAAGCACATACCTCTGTGGTAATTGTGGTACCTTACTTAATCTCTTCTGGGCTTGCTTTGTGATTGTGAGATTATACGTGTACACGAGTAATATGGCACATTATGTCCCTTTATCAAACCATGTCTTTATTACGAGACACTTTTTTTTGGCTTTTGTTTTAAGGAAAAAATTGTTTTAGTCACTGTGTAAAATATAAACCTAAATATACAGCAGTTTTACTTACAAAGTTAAACAGATGGTCTAAAATATTATACAACTATCAGAAACATTTAGTTCCCCAACATCCACAGTGTATAACTCCACTCTTGACAAAACAGATTTTATTGTACAATCCTCTAAAATCTTAAATTTCATAATTTTGTACAAAGTACAGAAAAAATATTAAATTCATTTTTAAATAAAATCGAAAAAGTAAAACATGTTTACATATATGTATAAGGGACTGGATGATGTCTGAGGGTGGTTATTTAAAAGTAAATCCAAATCAATTTTTATCTGATGCAAGGATACCATTTTCATTATCTTACAAGCTGCTGGATTTTACCCAATTAAGTGTACCTGACCACACAGCAGGTAACTTTGTAAACAATAAAGTGAAGTGCCTCACCACAACCAAGCCTCCCAAACAGATTGTGTGACAGAGTCCACAGGATCTGAAAGTGGACATCATCTTAAAATCAGTGCTTCTTTAAAAAAACAAATTAAAATAAAATATTTTATCAAATGAATGTGTTTACATATGCATTGGGTCAGGAAAAACATTCCTAACTTGGGCTACTTGCCGATATGCAGAAAAATACATTTACATAAAGATAAGAAACGGACAGCATACAAAAGAAATGTATAAACAAAGAGATACTTTTCTGAAAAATTGCGTTTCCATCCAAAAAGGAATTCTGGTTTTCAAATGTACAAGAACATAGACAACATTATGTCATTTAGTATTTAGAATATCATTTATCTCCCCCCAGACACAACGATCCACATAATTTACATAATTTACAAGCATTTCTTTAAAATGTAGGCCATGAATGTACGAACAGCTGTTAATGTGTGAGAACTGTTCCTTCAACAGTTAATTAAACGTTTCCACCTCATTGTCAGCATACAGGTATGTGACAGATGATCCCAACAAGTCCTGAAGTTCACTTGTGAATTCCACCAGCTCCAGTGTTTCTTTATTGTCATTGTCTGGAGTTTCAAAATCCTCCGGATAAGTAAAAACTTGACTCAAAGAAGCCTGTCTATAAAATTCCACCTCAGAAATGGTGGCATTTTCTATGTGAGGGAATGAGGTCCGAAATATGCGCGCTGATACTTTCAATCTCCGTAGTACATCAGTGAATAGCAGCCAGTTCCGGGGACTGTTTTGGAGAACAAGAAAGAAACATGTTACAGGTTTTAAAATAAGCCAAGTCATTATAATGGATTGCAAGAACAGTATTATAGTTTGGAAGACTGTCAACTAATGCAATATAACCTTAAAAATGATGCGATCTGTTGATAAATTACTCATTTAAAACCAAAAATATCCTAATGTTGGCATCCTGTGAATACCAAAAATATCCATTAATTTAATATTTAAAATGCTTTTCAAATGTGTAAGATAAAATTCAAAAATGAACATGGTTCTAATATATACCTCACCCGCCGAGTTTCTCCAGCATCTGCAGTTCCATCTTAAACATGTTTCTAATATATGATCAGTGCCTAGTGTTTGAAAATAAAGACGAACTTGCATTCCTTTAACACCTTGCAAAACTCATTCTGACTATCTCAAAGTACATACTCTAGAGTCTGATATAGTTTCAAAGTATTATTTCTATTCTAATGTAATAAAACATAGACCAATCTGTGCAAGGAGTGCTCCTACAAACAGCAATGTTAGAATGATTAGATTATTTTTAGGATGTTAAAAAGGATGCCAGAGAATGGATGCCCCCCTCCCCCCATGCATCAAAATAGTGCCACAGTGTCCCCCATGTTCTACTTCCTTCCCATGTTCTAATGCCAAAATGGCATTCATGACCGTGGAGTCATTAACATATTGGAGTGAGCTAAACCTGGATCATTTCAGTCGGGAATACCATCATGTCAGTGAATTAAACACTTGAGGCAATGTATTGTGTTGGAAACATACATTTCGAAATGTCCTCAGTGAACTGAAGCAAGTTTCAAATATTGGTTACCTGTTTTCTGCATTTAACTTATTTAAAGTACTTTTACTGCATATTCTCATGATCACCAACGGTTTGCTATTCCATAATGAAGCTACTTTATAATGACAGAAATGGAACAAAAGACTTTACATGAAGTCTGATATGTTTGCAAATATATTGGTCTAGGAAGACGTGTTTATCATAGGATTCAAAGAACATATAGATTTGTTAAACTATATTTACACAATCGGTTTGTAATCAGAGATAACTCTAGATTCTCTTCAACCTATTTGAAATTATGTTGCTGAGAAATAGCACACTTCTTGGACATTTGTGACTACCTGGTTTTCCCACTGCGGTTTTGGACTGGAACAGCTAAACAGGTAGATCAACAAATTACCTTTGGGGAATCCCCTTTATCACATCTGCCCAGTAACCTATTATGGTCCTGGCTTCTGAAAACCTCCACTTCTCCAGAACCCCTCTGCCCTGAACTACCATTGTTTTTTCCTTCTCCATGCCCTGTTCCTCTCATTCCTTTCAGCCAGAGCTGTCTGTGGCCACCTTGAACTTAGTCTCAGAAACAAGCACTGAGTGTTACATTCTCAATACCAAGAAAGTGCAATTTAAGGCAGGCATTGAGGAAAATCTGACAGTTTTTGCCTGTGGATAATTGGAGAATATGGCAAATGACAAACAGTTGTTGATGCCTTGCCTGAAGTGGTAAAAGACATAAATAGTCATAAAGGACCACAATCACATTTCACTTTTCAGGCAATTTGTACTTTCATCTGAGGCTCTGAGGAAATTAGGTTACAACATCAGTAAAGCCATCAGGTACAGCTGGTGGATGAGGGATTGGGAAGCATGCTGTTTTTCAGTGTGCCCTCCAGTTTTGGGTCAGAGGAACCCAACCCAAAATGTCACCTACCCACATCCTCCAGAGATGCTGCTTGACCCACCCAGCACTTTGTGTCTTTTTCTGTCCATTAGTATTACTTGTTAGCTGCTTACATTTACCAATAATCACCTTGGATAGCCAAAAATAATGTTGAATACATACCCCTGAGAGAGTGAAACCTGAATATTGTAACAAGGTAAAAGAGGCGCATCAGAAAACTCAAATTCCAACACATCATCATTATACTCTTCCTCATCACCAGGGTTTGGTGGATTAGCCAAGACATTAAATCCAGACTCTTCCTCTGGTTCTGAAATTGCAAAACATAATGGTTACTTGCAAAATAGAACAGAACTTATTTTTGTGGCTATAAAATTCTAATGCACAACTATATTTTCCGATCTTCAGAATGTCCAGCTTGATAACCCTTTCCCTCCTGAAAAAGGCAGAGCAAGGCTTTGTACACAATTGGGTTTTCACCCATTGGGAAGGGAGCGAGTTCAATTAGCAACTCACCCAATTGGGTGCATGAACTGCCAGGAATGTATAGTATTGAAAGACTGCAAAAGTTCATTAGTATGCAGATATATTTCTTGTCATATCATGTTTTGCCTTTTAAAGTATCAAATGACTTATAAAACAAATAATATTACAAAATATTTTTGTTCTATTCACAGGCCACTTTCAAACAATATCAACGTGGTAAATCTGATGCAAGTCGTGTTATTGAATTCCAGAAGGAACAAAGATGCACTAACGTTCAGTTCGATATCCAAAACCCAAGAGCCAGTTAACATTTAAAAGTTTTCTTTTATTGTTTTAGCCTAAGCTGCCAAGTAAAATGATAGACTGAGCCCTTTGAACTGGTCTGGTCCACTGCGTGAAGGAATTTCAAGCACGGTTAGATATATGTTCTGGGAGTTCGATCCAGTGACAATCAAGCAGCTATATTTTGACGTTATGATGCTGAGACCTTGAGGTGACTCATGTACCTGATGTACAAATTCTTTCAGATGCTGGAGACTTTGAGATTGGTAGATACTTTAATCAAAGCTGTGAATTACTGTAGTGCACCGAGTAGAAGGTAACTACGACAACAGTTTACATCCTGAGGGAGCAGATCCAATACTCAAGCTATGGCACATGGTAGAATTTCCTACAATATCTCCTGTCCTCCAATTATGGAGAAATTGAGTTGAAGGTTGGTATTGGAGACAATCACCACGCAGATGAAACATTGGTTCATTTGACAATTATACATCCATTTAACAGGTTTATTAAGGCCACCTTGTATTATTGCAATGATGACAGAGCACAGGTGGATCCCACTCTAACTCACTTCCACCACAAATGCAAAATAAAATGTGAAACTCTACCACCTCACCCTGTGCAATGGACATACTGTGCCCTGAAGCTATAGCAATGAAGGACAACCTACTGCATATACTCCAGTGACCAAAGGCCTGACAGTGACAGTAATCTCCACCCTCTTCTCCCCACCTCTACATCGTGCTCCCCCTCACACTTCCCTCCTGTCTCTATCCCTCCCTTAATCTTAACCATCCCTCTTCTCCCTTTATTTCTTCAGTTCTTGTTTCTTCCCTTCAACTCCCCTCTTCATCTGTCCCTTCAACTGCTGTCCTTTCTTCATCCATTTCAACTATCCCCTCCCACCAACTCTAGACAATATGTAGAAAAAACCTAATCTTGAAGGGAATTCATTTGTTGCATTGATATAGTACTTTTGTATATATTTAATTATAATTTTTCTGCTGAAATTGCAGTATCTTTGGGTATCACTCACCACACGCGGAGCTGCCATAGAAATCCCAGTACAAACCAGGGTCATCATTGATTCGACCTTGCAAGTCGGCAAAATACTCTGGGGGTAAGGTAAAAACACACATATTGGTCAAAGCACTGAAGGCCAAATGACTACACATTGTAGTTGTGACATACAACATAAAAACATTAACAGAAACCAGCAGCAAAATATTTATCCCAACTCAAGTTTGAATTAAAATGGCTGATTTGACAATGATAAAGCCAAAAATGTAAATATAAAGTAACAATGTGTTTGACCAGATGTAGAATGTCATTTACATATGAAATTCCAGTATCTGAAGAAAAACATTCTTGATCCATTTCACCCTACAACATTACTTCCCTTTATTTTTAAACCTGGGTTTTCATCTCTCCTAGGAGATTGCAGGCTTTGACGAGGGGATGTAGTAATGCATAGTCTATCATGATGTTGTGTGGCAGACTACACCAAATGGACAATGCCCATCTGACATTTATGTATGTTCACATGTAAAATATAATTACATAGCTACACAAAACACTAGGCATCATTTTTATGACATTTCAAGGCTGCATGTTTATTTGTTCGGTTCTCTGCTATCAATGACACAGATTTGCCTTTTGTGAAGTGGGGAAGGAGTATCGAGAACAATGAAGCATCATTGAGATTTGACTGCTAGTTCAGCGGTGTATTTGAAAAAAGGTAACAATGTATTTTTTGATGAAAGAGCAAAGTCCATTCAAAGCAACTCAACAACTGTTAATTCAGTGTCCCCATTAATCATGTGTTTTATTTAGATAATTAGGGAAAATATTCTGCATTTATAGAAAGAAACAAACAATTAAACAAACTGAATGTTTTATATCAACAGTAAATTATTTTAAGCAGAGGGAGTATTTATGTATGTACATACAATATGTACTAACCTAGTTATGTACATATGTACATACAATAACTGCTAACCGAGTAACTATACGAGTCAGCGTAAAGTTATCTGACTGGATTTGCATAGACTCCAGAAACACCTGCAATTACACATTTTGAGATTCAATGCAAGAGTGCCAGGTATTTGTATTATTTTGTGCTACCACTCCCTTATGGAGTCAAGCAATAGTACCCAAATAGGTTAGAAGTTTCTTTGGGCAAATAGTAAGTCTTTGATGATACCATAAATCAGTGCCTGTTTTTTCAGCCAGATAGCTGTGTTAGTGTTCATTAAAATAACAGCTATGTTAAGTACTTCCTAAAGGCAACTGGGTCCAATCCTATTGCAGAGATACATCTGTTTAAATATGTTTTTTTAGTTAAATTTCCCTGTGACATATAGATGGTAATACTCTTCCTAGATAGAAAAAAAATTAAGTTGCATTGGTCTAAGTGACTATGACCAAATTCTTACAGATCATTTGAACACAACCATCCTCCATCTCAAACTACAAACATACAACGTAGAAGAGTAAAGTACCAGAACAGGCCCTTTAGGCAAGAATATCTGTGCCGAACATGATGCCAAGACAATATGCTATCTACCTGCATATAATCGATATCACTCCATCACTCCATATTTGTATGCCTATCCAAAAGTCTCTCAAATGCCAATCTCTGGATGCCAGGATCTGAAGCAATTGCCCTATATTGATTAGGAGAGTTTGCACTGGTCTCTATCATCACTTCTGTTTCTTTCATTCATTAAACAGAATCACTTTTCTGAGCAGATCAAATTTGTTTTCTGCAGAATTAACTGATTGCTGTGGACTTGGATATGCATTTGACCTCATCTTTAACTCAATGACTGTGCTGAGAGCATACTTATTATCATGCATTATACATTACACCCAATCCTTAAGAAAAAAAGATCCTGCTTTGTAAGTTGGCATTGTCATCGTGTACAACATCATGTGATGAAAGCACGTACATCTATGCCCAACCTGAACCATTCCCATTCATTGTTTTCAGTTTCAGAGATACAGAATGGAAACAGGCCCTTCGGCCCACCTGTACACTAGTTTTACCCTGCAAATTAGGGACGATTTACAGAAGTCAATTAACCTGCACATCTTTCGCATGTGGAAGGAAAACGGAACACTCAGAAAAAACTCACATAGTCATAGGGAGAATGTACAAACTCTGTACAGACAGCACACGTAGTCAGAATCAAACCCAGGTCCCTGGGGCTATAAGACAGCTACTCTATCACTGAGCCCATGTCTAAAATCTTGCCAAGTTTTGATCAACTGGGTACTGTATGTAATATTTAATGCACCTGGACTGTTCCTTAATGCTGACCTTGCATTTTTGTCATTGGGAACATGTGCTCAGTACACCACTAGTACACGCACTTGCTGACTTGACTTCCAATGGAAGCATTGTGCCACTATTGTCTTATCAACTTCAACAAGACGGCCCCAAATAACGGGCTAACAATGATCAAATTAAAACTGAATTAACTCATGTGACAACTTGTGTTATACATTTCACATGCTCAGGGTTAGCCCAAGCAAAGTATGTAGCAGCCAATTAATTATTTTTGAGATCAATAACTTATAGACAAAGATTGCAAACAGACAGTATGGTGCCACACACACACACAGCAGTTAAATAAATGACCAGTTACCCAGGCCAAGTCATTGACAATCTCTGTACTTTTTATGTCCAAGACTCTTCGTCAGAAAAGAACCAGTCTAAGTGAAGTGTCGCAAACCTGAAGCATTAACTTTTTCTCTTCAAGATACTGCCTGACCTGCCTAGTGCTTCTAGCATTTTCTGTTTTAATTTCAGATGTCCAATATCTGAAATCATTTTATTTTCATTCAGATCTATAATCAGATCTATAATCTTAAATTACATATTCCAACATCCCCCAAAACATTGAGAACATATAACAGTAATGCACAGGAACAGGCCCTTCGGCCCACAATGTCTGTGCCGAACAGGATGCTAAATAAAACTAATCTCCTCTGCCGTGTGACCCATATCCCTCCATTTTCCACATATCCATGTGCCAAACTAAAAGCCTCTTAAACGCCACTATCATATCTGTCTCCATGACCACCCCTGGCAGCACATTCTCTGTGTTAGCTCAAAGTATATACACAAGGCTTGAAGAACATTTAAAAACAATCTATTGAGCCAATGGAATATTACAATTTTAAATATAGAAGATAAACACAAAGTTCTTGAGTACCTCAGCGGGTTAGGCAACATCTCTGGAGAAAAAGGATGGACACATCTACACACAGTTTTAAATATGCTGGTTTCAGGTTATCTAAATCTATCCACAGAAAGATAATTTGTCCATATTAAGATTATGCACTCTTGCTACAGTCAACCATTCTAGATTTCATTCTTGTCAGCTATTCTTACAATGTCATGTTTTTCATAGGAGAGAATATCCCATTAAAATATAACCTGTGGTAATTACTTGAATTAAATTGTTTTTAGTCTTCCACTGTTGCGCTGCTAGGTTTACAGCAGAGGGAATTTTACAAAGCACAAGTTGAACTAGAACATGAACATACCTGACAGAAACATTTCCATCACTTCACTATGTGCCATTTTGAGAATAGTTCGACCAGAGTACGTGGCCAGAGTTGGATCTGCACTGTATGAAAGCAAGAGTCGGACCACTTCTAAGTGATCGTTTTCTACTGCATCATGGATTGGCCTGCAGAAAAAAAAGCTAATTAATTTGACAATCGACTAGCATGCTTCCTTCCTCTCACTTCTGCTGTAACTTATGATGGGTTAATGACATATGGGGATTAATGCCCAAATTGAACTTTACCAGGGAACCATTATATATATATAATTGTTCCCTGGTAAAGTTCAATTTGTGTGTGTATATATATATATATATATATATATATATATATATATATATATATATATATATATATATATATATATATATATATACACACACACACACACCCCGATGGTTAATCACAGAACACTGATCATTCATGATAACCTTGTAGCGGTGACCAATTTGTCCATAATTAGGTATATTCCAACAGAGACCAATAAACACCAGTTTGGCATTAAGCTTGAATGAGTAATTTTACTTCCTTTGAGAAGAATACAGGATTGCTGTTTGTTGGGGATGTTTTGATGGTTCTCTGCAGCCCAAATTAATCATGCAGCTGCATATGCAGGGGTAAACTCAGTCATATTTTATTTAGGGAGTATTTGTTTAAGAATCAGATGTATAGCGGTAGAAAGACAGAAATACTGGATATAAAAGGGTCAATTGAGCAACATTACTAATGACAAATATAGCTCCCTATCACTGTGCTCATAGAGATCATGTTGTAACATGTCCTATCTGAATACCTCTTGGCTACATTGGGCAATGTATTTGACATTATTTAAAATAAAATACTCATGTATAGTACCTTGCATCATATCTAGACATCACAAAGCATATTACAGCTAATGAAGATTAGTCACTCAGTAAACATGAACAAACATGGATGACAATGTCCGGACATTCTATTTTATTTTTGGTAACCTTAATTGCACTATAAATATTGATTTGGACACTGGAAATAACTCCCCTGCTCTTCAAATTGGTGCTTGGACAGTTAGAATTCATCTGGGATAACAAACAGGTTTGCTTTATTGACTAAAAGACAAAGTGAGAACCAAAATGAACAGACAAACTGTTGTTTGGCCATTTCCATCCTTAGATGCTGCCTGACCACTGAGTTCCTCCAGCACTTGTTTTTTTTTACTCAGGATTACAGCATCTGTAATTTTGTGTGCTTCCTGGTTTGATTTAATATTTTACCAAAAAGATGGCACTAAGCACAAGGAAACATTCTCACATCACCACACTATAATAGTCTAAATCTCAGGACTCGTACCCACAACCATCTCACTCATTCACTCTCTGTCACACATGAGGCTGAAACTTGGTGCTGCAATGAGAAAATGCTCCATTCCTTGTTTAATTCTACTTTGCTCAGCTAAACAAAAATAACAAAGTAATTTCTAGGCAAAAAAAAAAAACATTTGAACAGGTACATATGAGAGGGATTTGGTCCAAATGCTAGCCGGTGGGAATAATGTAGATGGGATATCTGGGTCGGTACGGGTAAGTTGGGCTGAAGGGCCTGTTGCCTGTTAGGCGAGGGGGGAGGAGGGAGTAGCCAGGAATGACTCCAATAACCAGAGAAAATGTATACCTTGTTCCATCTTGGGCACTGCAGTTGACATCAGCTCCATGTTCCAGAAGGTGACATGCAATGCTGAGCCATCCTCTGGCACAGGCTTCATGTAGAGCACAATAACCTGCATTATCGTGATGATTTACATCACAAACCTTGTTTTCCAAGCAGTACAATACGACCTCCTGGGGAAGAAAAACACAATGAATTATGAAACAAATGTTAGATTTGTGGGGGAAAAAAACGACATGGAAATAGAATAAATTTGTGTTCTTATGCATTATTTCTGCTCAAATGTACCTGCCAAGATGCCCCAATCTTTCAATTCACTAGCCTTCATCTCCCTCCTTTAACCTCAATGTTTTTCTACCCGTTTTCAAATATTCCTCTTAAAGCAAGCTGTCATCTGAACTTGTATCACCATTCGGTGGCCTTGAGTCTTCTTCAATAGCCTTCCCTGTGGAAGGCCGTGGGAGTTTTTGTTCCATTAAAGCCTTTTACATACACATTTTTGTTGTTATTGAGCTTCCATATATTTCAACGGTTATTGTCTTAAGCTAAAAGGTTGTAGCGTTGAAAAAACTATTTTGCGTAGGATAATCAATCGAAGCCTTGTATGTTGAATTGGCAAATATTTTCTAAATTTGTTAACGTTGTTTGAACAACTTGAAATTTCCAACATAATAAGATATAATAGTGGTGGTTATGGAGGCATTTAGATGGGCACATGAATATGCATTGAATGGAGGAGCATGGATCAGGTGCAGGCAGATGGGATTAGTTTAGCTTGGCATCATGGCTGCAAACCCTGTACCTGTACTGTTCTATATTAATTAGTAAGGGTGTCAAAGGTTATGGGGAGAAGGTAGGAGAATGGGGTTGAGAGGGAAAGATAGTTCAGCCATGATTAAGGGCGGAGTAGACTCGATGGGCTGAATGGCCTAATTCTGTTTTTATTACTTCTGAATGTGTTCTAATCCATTTGTGGGCCTGAAATACCTGAGGTATGATGGTAGTGATGATGATACAGTGTTGGTAACATAAACACCATGGTAGAATAAGGGATTTCAGTAAATATAAGTGGGCAATGGGAAGATATTGAAAAAGGGAAAGAACAAAATGACAGATTTGGAAAGGTTGCTTCAAAAATCTTGGAAGTCATGTTGTGGGTGTCCAGATTCTCAACCACTTGCTCAACCTGCCCTGCCAACCATCTGGAGCCTATACCTATATATCTCTGTTATTGTATGCATTTTAGAAATGTATCCTCTAGATTGCATTGCCTTTATTCTTCCTAAATGTAAAACCTTTTTCTAAGCATTACATTTCATCTGTCACCCATGTGTGAATTTGGGAATCATGCTCTGTACATTCAAGTCCAAATCACAACCTATTTAAAAAAAAATCAGTGACCTAAAACAGATTCCTGGAAACTCTATTGTACGCTTTCTCCCAATCCAAAAAAAAACCTTTTATTCAATGGTCATCATCCTTGGTAACAAGACAATTATACAACATTGTGTCAAGCACCTTTTGGAAGTTCATTTACAAATTACTGCATTACCTTCATCAGCCACATGAAACTGACATTGATCGGTAGAAGATACATGCAAAAACTAATACTTAACTGTATGGTGAATTTGACAGTTTTACACTTACACTTTTCAACAAGTCAGTAAATGATTGACTAAAGAACAGAAAGCAAGAGAGAAGAAATAAATGACTTCTTCTGCTTGGCATGTTTCTATTAATGGAATCCCACAAAGATCTGGCTGAGGGGTAATCTTATGCAAGTGGATAAAATAATTAAGCGCATCCATTGGATCAATGCACAGAGTCTTTTATCCAGGGTAGGGGAATCAAGAAGTAGAGGATGTAGGTTTATGGTGAAAGGGGAAAGAATTAAGGGCATGTCCCACTTGGCCGTCATTTGCGCCTCATTTACGTGTCATATCTAAAATAGGTCGACGAGTCATCACGCACGACGTCATGCGCAAATCGCGTGTCATCATGCCGTCTGATGCACGTGACGTCATTAGAATATCCTGCAGCGCGCAGCGAGGCATGGTTAAGCACAGTGACGTAACCATGCGTCGCCACGCGATACACATGAGACGTCGGGACACCAGTGTTCGAAGCCAATGCGTCAGCGTGTGTACGCGATACCTCACGCAGGTGGCGCACGAGAATTTAGTGCAGCACAAAATCCTCCACCAACTCCACACCTCTCAATGCGCCCGTCCCACGCCATGCACACACTACCCATGCGTCACAACGCGATGATCACATTTTTGGAGGTTGCGTAAATGGCGCGCAAATGAGGGCCAAGTGGGACAGGCCCTTTAATAGGAACCCGAGGGGCAACGTGTTTCACTCAGAGCGTGGTGGGTATGTGAAATGAGCTGCCAAAGGAGGTAGCCGAGGCAGGTACTATAAGATTTAAAAGGCACGTGGACAGGTTCATAGATATTAAAGATTTAGAGGGATACCGACCAAACGGAGGCAAATTTAACTAGCTTAGAAGGGGTTCTTGGTCAGCATGGATGAGTACGGGGTCGCGGGGCCCGTTTCTGTGCTGTATGACTGACGCTTGCCTTGGAGATTGCAGAGCTAAATTGCCAACTGGTATCCGAGCTGAACTATGAGAAGAGATTGAGTAACACTGGAGTTTACAAAGATCAACAGGTGATGTCATGGATTGTCAGGTTGCATGCTTTTCCCTTCAGCTGAGGAATCTGGAACCAGACAGCAGTCTCAGAGTCTTGTGTTAGCCATTTAGGACTTGAACAAATAATTTATTTTCTCACGATGGCTATGGATCTTTGGAATTCTCCACCCAAAACAGTGTGTATTCAACTGTGTATGACTCAACTGCTTGAGTACATTTGGCAGCAAGAGAAGTATTGAAATCAGCAAGGAAACAAGATTAACTGTGATCTTTTTAACAGGCAGAACAAGCTCATGGTACTATTCGATTTATCCCTGTGGCCATTTCTTATTTTTTACGGTGTACTCTTAGAAATTGCAGTTTACATTTTTTGTTGTGTTTAAATATTGCATGTGCCAAAATTATTATTTTAAAAATAGGATACAGTTTTAAGAAATAAAAAAAGGATTTCTGTTTAAATAAATACATACCTCATAGCCTAGACGTGCTGCTCTTTGCAATAAGGTTTCACCGGCATTTTTATTGACAATGAGTCTGCGTGCCTCCGGTGGCATGGGGCGATTTATTGGTGTGTCCTGTGGACTGATGAGTGCTTGTGCATTCAGAGGCCGGGAGGACTGCAGTATTAATGGAATTGGCAATAAACGATCAGAGGACTTCTGCTCGCATGTTTTCTTTGGTGTGGCATCTGTGTCCATAGTTAGTGCTGGGCGTTTTCTGGAATTCCTGATCACACTGACCTGTAGTAAATTAACAACGGGAAGATTGTTACTAGGATGGAATTTGCAAAAATAATTACTTGTGGACATTTGATTTTAATTCTCTGCTTAATTAGGAATAAAGACAGGTCAGGTGAAGAGCTACAAAGCAAATTCTAACATTTACATAGTGCCTTGTTTTTCCGAAACATCTCAAAATTGCTTTCAATGCAACAGATTATCATGATGTGAAATCAAGGTCATTGTTTAGACAATACGAACAAAATTCTGCACATTCTTGGAATGGCACACAACTTAGCCCAGAAGTGAAACATGTCAGACATATTCAAAAAATATAATCTACACAACCAGTTGAAACTTGGCATATGATCAATTCTTAAAATGGTGACTTGCTGGTTCTGTGCTGTCAACACATGGATTGTAGGTTCAAATCTTCCCTGTGACTATTTCTGGGTGAAATGGCTTTCAATTAATCTGTAGTCTAGCACCAGAAAACAAACCACTGAAGTTCCAGACTGTTATTAAAACCTAGCTGGTTCTCTGATGAGGAAAGGAGCCTGCAATCCCTTTTCAGCATGGTGGCACATCTCTTTGACACCTTTGGTTCACATCACATTGAGACTGCCTTTTTCAGTGCAGTCCGTTTTCCAAGAT
Organism: Raja brachyura; assembly: GCA_963514005.1. The sequence goes on along the minus strand of OY740792.1, from coordinate 39,916,840 downwards.
GAAATTAAAAATGAGATACACAAATGCTTAGATTGGCAGCAGTGTTTTCATATGGCTGAACAACTGCCAATGCCCATTTATTTTAAATAGGTTAAAAAAACGTAATATTTTATATTAAAAATAGCAGGATTTCTAGTCTCCTTTAGGTACAGATATATAAACTTGATAATCAGAAACAATGTATGTTGAACCAGGTGAAGTTATAACAGTAGAAACAAAAGCTTATCAGTGTTAAGGAGAAGAATGTAGTTAAAATGCAGCAATACAAATTTGAAGAAACAAGGAACTGCAGATGGTGGTTTACAAAAGATACAAAGTGCTAGAGTATTCAGCAGGTCAGGCAGCATTTCTGGAGAACATGGATAGGTAATGTTTCAGGTAGGAAACATATATGCAATCCAATGTAGGGCTTAGTAACAGTTTGGCAGTAGCCGATAATGAGTTGAAATGGAGAATACAGAAAATATCAAGATATTATAAGAATGATGAAGAAAAATGTTGCAGAATATGAAAGGGACAGATAGAAATGTGGAGGAAAAGAGACCCAATGTAATCAAGGTCCAAGGTGGTCTACTCCTGGGATTTAGTGCAGAATAGAATGTGGGCATCTTTAGGTTTGGATAAACCAGTTTATATAGAGTAGATGACTGGAGGCAAATGGAAAGAGAAACTGAATGGTCAAGACTGGAAGTGATCAAATCACTAGGAGTAGTTTATAAGCGAATGGACCACAGAAACACTGAGAAATGGTTATATGATGCTTAAAATCTCAAGTTTAGTTTAATTATGAATGTCTTGCAACAGCACAACAGATATGTAAACATAGTACTCAGTGGACACCACAATACATTTCTCAGTCTAATTTCTCAATTCTCAATCTAAGCAGAATCATATAGGGATACTTCATGGAGAATATGAAACAAATGTGCAACTAATTTAAATATTTGTTGAATTACTTTTCCATTTTGATGACAGCAAAAGTTAGAAGGCAAAATAGATTGCAAGTGAAGGATTGAATATTCAAATACATCTCAGGGTGGTTGTCCAGTTACTTCATAAATGTGGTTTAAGAAATTGGGGGCAGGAGGGCAGGGGGATGGAACACCATGGCATTTTGGAATATCTGGTGAACCATTTTCCTTTGCTATGCATTAAAACAAAATCATAGTCATAGAAACGTACAGCACAGAAATGGGTCTTTACAACTGACATTATCCTTTATCAACTGTGATGCCAAACTATGCTATTTGCCCATTTGCTCTCTTTAGGCGCGCATCCCTCTACGTTAAGCCTGCGTCCCTCTACAAGTATCAAGTACTTGTCCAAATCCCTTTTTAACATTATAATAGTATCTGCTTCTACTACCTCCTCTACCAACTCATTCCAAATCTTCGCCACTTTCTCTGTGAAAAACATACCCCTCAGGTTTTTTCAAGATTTCTCCCCTCTCACCTTAAACCTGTGCCCTGTAGTTCTAGACTCCTCTATCCTGGGGGAGAAAGGATTGTGACCATCTATTCTATTGTTCACCCTTTGTAATTTTGTAGACCTTTATCATGTAACTCCTCAGCCTCCTACATTTCAGGGAGAATAAATCCATCGTATCCAATCTCTCCATGTAACTTCAGTCTTCCATACCAGACAATATCCTGGTGAATCTCTTATGCACTCTTTCCTGTAGTGTGGCAATGAGAACTATAATTTTATAATTAAAGTTCTTAAGTGTGGTCTAAGCAATGTTTTGTACAACTGTATGCAACATGATGTCCTAACTCTTGAAGTCAATATCTTGACCTTTAAAGGCAAGCATACCAAATTTCTCTGTCCTCTTTCCACCATTCTCGCCACTTTCAGGGAGCTATGGACATGCACCCTTAGGTCTCTCTGTACATAAGCACTCCTAAGGTCACTGCCATTTACTTTATATGTTTGTCTAGAATTTCTCCCACGCACCCCTCCAGATCCCCAATACCATAATTGCAACTAAGATAGTAAATGAGTGCAATTGATAACTCTAGGAAATCAAGCAGGAATGCAAAAATAACTCTCAAGATACGTCTGTTGGATTATGTTGCATCAGGTATATGGTGAAAGGTATTAAACACACGCTCCACTAATAACCGGACTTTGGACTCCATGATACATCTGTGAACAACCTACCCCAACACGAGTCTAAAACAAGATTGATCCTATAAATTAGGGTCATATTTACGGCTTCTGCTAATTTAATGTGGTATAACACTTTGTAAATATTCATGAAAGGAATGACAGTTGAGTTAATGCATTTGTCTTCATCAGATCTGTTTCCACCTTTATAAGATAGTTGCGTTCAATATAGGAAGTCCAGTATATAATGAAGGGAAGTGGTTTCATAGCACACTGTGAATGCAACGTGGCACTATGACAAATCTTTCCTGCTCTTACTGGTCTTTTTTCCACTATGTTTAACGATATATGATCACGTGTGCAATGACAGTGGCAACCACAAAGCCAAAAAAGTTTCACTCTCAAAAACAAACTTTCTCCTTGCAGTCACTCCTTCAAACATCTATTATTAAAAGTAATGCCTTGTATTAAAATGTACTCACAATCATGTGGACGCAACATTTCTTAACTCTAAATTACTTATTTTAAGTTAGTATCACACATCATTTTCACCTCCTAGCCACATTATTCTTGTCGGAAAGTACAAGAACAGTACCACAATGCTCACATCACGACCTCCTATTGTTCAACTGTCTAATACTTAATTGTGGATATATGGAATTGTTATAACACAGGAGGTACCCATTCAATGTCTCCTGGCTCCTAAATTAATCCAATCTGTCCCATAACCCTGCTCTTTCCCCACAATCTCAAAATTATTTTCCGATAGGCCTACAAATTTCCCCTCACGTGCCTATCCAGTTCCATCTTAAAAGCCTGGATTGATTGTGTTTCCAATCCTCTTGCAAGTAGTAAGGTTCAAGCCATAACAACTTTCTGCAGAAAGGAAAATTCTCATCAAAGTACTCTTCTACCATTGCAGCAAAATCTTAGATCTGTGTCCTTTGGTCCTTGCTAAATGGACAGCTTCCTTCTGTTTATATTGCCTGATCCAGCCATGATCTTGCACAACCCTATCAAATCTCTGTCTCAAACTTCCATGTTGTAAGCACACAACATAGCTTCTCCTGTCTTGCCACCTAGCTGAAACCGGTCATCATTGGAACTATTCTGAGAAATCGCCCCTGCAGCCTTAAGTCTGGTGATCATAATCGGTTCCAATATACCAGGTACAGCCATGACCAATGTTTTGTATAGATTCAACATTATTTGGAATCAGTTTGTTATTGTTAAAATACCAAAATACAGTGAAAGACGTTGTTTGCATGGTATCCCGTCAAATCATACTAATACACAAATACAACAGGTGTTGCAAGGGGAAAAATAACCAAGGTGCAGAGTAGTGTTATAGCATTACACAGTTACAGCTACAAAGAAAGTGCAGGTAAAAAAAGTGCAAGAGCCAGTATGAGGTAGATTGGGAGATTGGGACTATATCCATAGCTTATGAGAGGTCCGTTCAGCAGTATGCTAACAGCGGGAAGAAGCTGTTGCTAAATCTGTTTGTACGTGCTTTCAAGCATTTGTATCTTCTTCCTGGTGGGAGTTGGGAGAAGAGGGAATAACCAGGAAATAGGTGGTCCTTGATTATCTTGGCAGCTTTTCCGAAGCAGCGTGAAGTGTAGAGGGAGTTGATGTATGGGGGAGGGGAGACTGGTTTGTATGATAACTTTCCTGCTTTAGTGTTCCTTGCCTCTATTTATGAGCCTCTGATCCCATATAATTTACTAATCACTTCTCTCAACATGCCCTGTCACTTACAAGGATTTATGTTGGCACAGTTTCCAGGGCATTACCATGAAAGAGAAACTTATTAAAATCTACCTTGAGTTATTTTAATCAAATTCATTTTAAGTGCTGAGTGTAAAGGAGTTAAAATGGAAGTTAAAAAAATGTTTTATTTCCATATTAGCATGAAATTTCTAAAATTGAATTAGTAAAAACCTGAAAAATGCACAATGAAATTCAATGCTAGACATAATTGGGCATATGATGCAATGCAAAACCACGCATATATCTGATTATCCAACATAAATCTTCCCAAAATTAACATTTCCCATAAACTCCACTGAAACTGTATTCACATTACAGCTGCAAATCCAGACCATGAATCATGCTGGACATGTGTAGATCATGCTACACTAGTAGTTTGGGTAAACAAAATCTCCCACCTCTTGTTCCTTGAAGTAGGCTGTGTTATAAGACATAATAGTTTGATTTAAGCTAATATCAATGGAGGTGATTCACCTAATTAATTTTTTTGCAGAAACTGAAAATTCTGCATAAGCTAGTTTAAAAGAATAATAATGGCTAGCATGGTATTGAAACTTAACCTGGGTAACAACTGTTAATGCAAACAAACCACATGCAGATCGACATAGGGAATCTGTGGGGAATGTTATCTCAAATATAAGCAAGCAAAATAAATGGCAAGTTGTATGAATGCTGATATATTTGCCTCAAGTATTCACCAGTAATAAATTATATAATTCTTGATTTTTTCTCTTTGCAAGCAAAGTGAAAAATTCCTTCAAGGTAAACAAGGAAGGAAGGATTGGGAAATGGAAGAATTATTCTCCACTACATAGAAAAATGGTCTACATTGTAAAGTCTACATTGTAAAGCTGAAATCAGGATCCCTTTGGGAAGAGTCTATAATAAGATTTGCGGTATTCTAGACCAGAACAAATTTTATCTCTTTCCTGAAGAGTAAGAACATCTTGTAATGCAGCGTAATCCCAACTGATTAGCCATATGGTTGCACATGGCAAAATCTCACACAACAAATACTGAAAGTGGCGCACGGCTTGTAATTGGATTCTCAGCAAGTTCTGTTCTAAATTAACCAAACAAGCCCAACAGATGTGTGTATAGAATTACCAAGAAAATAAGGAACCAGGACATTTATGCTAAAGTGTGTAATTATGATTAATTGTTTCATCCAATGATTTAAAATGACACCACTAATTCTTTGCATCCAAATTTAAAAATCATTGCACACAATTTTGTAACATTAGTGTAGTTGGACACAGAGAAAGGATATTGAACCTCCCTGCAGAGAAAGGTGACACCTTCTAAAACAATCTCCCTTCTTAGGATTCTCCCCTCCCATGGGGCATCTAAAGAGTTTCCCAAGATCCCTCTGTTCTGGTCTCAAGTGATCATTCTTTAAGTTGGGTTCAATCCTTTGCTCACATGAACTCCAGACATTGTTTGTCAGCAATGATGGTGTACTAATAACAACATAATCCTTTGAATAATTCTCAGGAAGTTTTTGGAATTCTCTACCAAATATGATATTGTGTAGTGGCTCAGGTGTTATGTATATTCAAGATAGTAGTCAATAGATTTTTACATCTTAGACCTAGGGATTTTTGCAAGAGCCTAGGTAAAAAAAAACAACTGTAACTTATTACTTGACGAAGCAGGCACGTCAAATGCCTTACTCCAAGTTCTTAGATTGTTATGTTCCTTACCTAAATTGGGGACACTAGGGGAGCACTTGTTCTATTAACTTCAATGAAAATAGCTCAAATTACTACAAATTAAGTATTACAAAGAACAGAGAACAATAGTGCACAGGGCCAAGCCCTTGGACTCACAATGTAAGTGCTGAACATGGTGCCAAATTAAACTAATCCCTTCTGCCTGCACATGTCCCATATCCCTCAGTTCCCTGCTCATTCATTTGAAAGCCCCTTAAACGCCCCTTATCGTATCTGCTTCCACCACCATTCCTGGCAGCGATTCCAGGCATCTGTCAGTTACATCGCACATCTGCTTTAAACATTCCCACTCTCACCTTAAAGCTATGCATTCTAATATGTGTAACATTTTCTAACAGTATACACTATCCATGCCTCTCATAATTTTATAAACTTCTATCAAGTCTCCCCTCAGCTCCCGATGCACCAGAGAAAATAATCCAAGTTTGTTCAACCTCCCCTTATAGCTAATATCCTCTATTCCAGGCAGCATCCTAGTAAACCGCTTCTGCACACTCACCAAAGCCTTCATATCATTTCTGTAATGCTGTGACCAGAACTGCACACGTTACTCCAAATGCGCCCTAACCAATATTATTTTAATAAAATTGCAACTTGACTTCTTGATTCTTCTACTCAGTGAAGGCAAACACACAATATGCCTTTTAAAAAAATCTATTCTATCTGCATAAGCTAATATTTTAAGCGAATTATGGACCTGGACACCAAGATACCTCTGTACATCTATGTTGTTAATAGTTAACTGTATGCTTTCCCCTTATAATTGCTCTCCCATTGGACCACAAACAGTGAGGATAGTAACAATAATTCTCAGTGCCAATGCCCTGCAAGGATCCTTTCTCAGCCCCTTACTCTACTCCCTTTGCACGCACGACTGTGCAACCAAATTCTGCTCTACCTCCAACTACAAGTTAGCAGATGACAGCAGTGGGTTGGATCTCAAACAACGACGAGATGAAGAACAGGAAGTAAATACAAAACTTAGTAACATGGTGTTGAACCACCAATCTCTCTGGTTAGAGCTAGTTATTGACTTCAGGACGCGAGGTGGAGTACATGCCCCTACCATCATTAATGGTGCCAAAGAGGTGATGGGTGAGAGCTTCAAGATCAAGGCATTAATATCACCAACAAATGTTCTGGCCCAACCACACTGAAGCTACGGCCAAAAATCACACCATGCCCCTACTTCCCCAGGTAGTTCAGCACGTCTCCCATTATTCGTAACAACTTCTACAAATGTACCATAAAAAGCACATTATCAGGTGGCGCGACCGACGTTGCAGCGGCCTCTGCAGTTCGTCTGTCTTTTTTAAATTTTCTGTCCCGTTGAGTATATAGTTTGTAGTGTTATATTTTATTGTTTTTATGTGCGGGGGGCAGGGTGGGGGAAACGTTTAAATCTATTCCCTGCACCGGGGACCCGACCTTTTCCCTGTCGGGTCTCCGTTGACGTTGGGGCCTAGCACCATGGAGCGGCCTCAAATCGGAACGACCTGGGGGCTCCAGTCGCAGGCCCGCTGGACAGTGACATCGGGAGATCGCGGGTCCCTGGGAGATCGTTTTTTGGAGCTCCCGCAACGGCAACTTCTCCCGCCCGAGTTGCGGGGTTGAAGGCAATCTGGAGCGGGGCCTTACATCGCCCGGCACGGCTTAAAAGGCTGTGGGACTTGCCAGCGCCCGCTGGGGGCTCCAACATCAAGACCCGGGCAGGGCCTTACATCGCCTGGTGCGGCCTTAATGGCCTCAGGACTTGCCATCACCCGCAGGGGAGAGACAAGACTTTGCCTTCCATCACAGTGAGAAGGAGATTGCCTAACTTGCCTAGATGCCTAACTCCTTAAATTAGCTTTGCAGAACCTCATTTCCCCTTTTGTCTATGTCATTGGTATCAATATGATTAGATCTAGAATTTTTATATCTTTCACATCAATAGTTTACTTTCGCCGTATATTTATTATTAGCCAAAGTTGCAAATGAACTCAAATCAAGAATTAATTTTCAATCATTTTGCTTTTTTTTTAAAATTTAATTTGTTTAATTTCACCTGAAAGTAGTCTCAACATTTGAACATCAATCGTAAAACCAGTGGAATGTAGAAAGCATTAGAATTTTAAAACGTTTAAAACCAATGATAGAATGAGCATCCATTAACATTTTTAACCAATGCAATCCGGAATTAGAAAGGATGTATGTACCTTTGAGGTAAATTGTAGAATTATTCGGTACATGGAAGCTCATATCTCACAAATCTGAGTTTTTTGAAGACGTGACCAAAAAGGTTGATGAGGGCAGAGCTGTAGATGTTGTATATGTGGATTTTAGTAAGGTATTCAACAAGGTTCCGCATGGTAGGCTGCTCTGGAAGGTTAGATCCCATGGGATCCAAGGAGAGATAGCTGAATGGATAACAAATCCGCTTCATGGATAGAAGCAGAGGGCGATAGTGGAAGGTTGCTTCTCGGACTGTAGGCCTGTGACTAATGTGCCTCAGGGTTCTGTGCTGGGCCCGTTACTGTTTGTCATCTACATCAATGATTTGGATGAGAACATACAGGGCAATATTAGCAAATTTGCTGATGATACAAAAGTGGGTGGTTTTGCAGATAATGAAGATGGTTGTGAAAGATTGCAGCAGGATCTTGATAGATTGGCCAGGTGGCTGAGGAATGGTTGATGGAATTTAATACAGAGAAATGTGAGGCGTTGCATTTTGGGATGTCTAACAAGGGCAGGACCTACACGGTGAATGGTAGGCATCTGGGGAGTGATGTAGATCAGAGGGATCTAGGAGTGTAGGTGCACGGTTCCGTGAAGGTCGAGTCGTAGGTAGATAAGGTGGTCAAAAAGGCTTTTGGCACATTGACCTTCATCAGTCAGAGTATTGAGTATAGAGGTTGGGAGGTCATGTTGCAGTTGTATAAGACGTTGGTGAGGCCACATTTAGAGTATTGTATTCAGCTCTGGGCATCATGTTATAGGAAAGATATTGTCAAGCTTGAAGGGGTTCAGAAAAGATTTATGAGGATGTTGCCAGAACTACAGGGTTTGAGCTATAGAGAGAGGTTGAATAGGCTGGGTCTCTATTCCTTGGAGCACGGGAGGATGAGGGGTGATCTTATAGAGGTGTATAAAATTATGAGAGGAATAAATTGGGTAGATGCACAAAATCTCCTGCCCAGAGTAGGGGAATCGAGGGCCAGAGGACATAGGTTCAAGGTGAAAGGGAAAATTTTAATAGGAATCTGAGGGGGTACTTTTTCACACCAAGGATGGTGGGTGTATGGAACAAGCTGCCAGAGGAGGTAGCTGAGGCTGGGACAAAACCAGTGTTTAAGAAACAGTTATAGACAGGTACATGGATAGAACAAGTTTGGAGGAACATGAACCAAACACAAGCAGGTAGGACTAGTGTAGCTGGGACATGTTGGCCGGTGTGGGCAAGTTGGGCCGAAGGGCCTGGTTCCACACTCTATCACTCTATGACTCTATATAGCTTGGAGGATGTGGAATCGATATGGGTAGAGCTGTGAAACACTAAGGGGCAGAACGCCCTAGTGGGAGTTGTGTACAGGCCACCTAACAGTAGTAGTGGAGTTGGGGATGGCATCAAACAGGAAATTAGAAATGCGAGCAACAAGGGTAAAACAGTTATAATGGGCGACTTCAATCTACATATAGATTGGGTGAATCAAATTGGCAGGGGTGCTGAGGAACAGGATTTCTTGGAATGTATGCGGGATAGTTTTCTAAACCAACGTGTCGAGGAACCAAAGAGAGAGCAGGCTATTCTAGGCTGGGTATTGAGTAACGAGGGTTAGTTAGTAGTCTTGTTGTGTGTGGCCCCTTGGGCAAGAGTGACCATAACATGGTTGAGTTCTTCATTAGGATGGAGAGTGACATAATTAAGTCAGAAACAAGGGTTCTGAACTTAAAGAAAGGTAACTTTAAGGGTATGAGACGTGAATTGGCCAAGATAGACTAGCAATTGATTCTTAAAGGGTTGACGGTGGATGTGCAATGGAAAGCATTTAAAGACTGCATGGATGAACTACAATTGTTCATCCCAGTTTGGCAAAAGAATAAATCAGGGAAGGAAGTGCATCTGTGGATAACAAGGGAAATGAGGGATAGTATCAAAGCAAAAGATGAAGTGTACAAATTAGCCAGAAAAAGCTGCCTACCAGAGGACTGGGAGAAATTCAGAGTCCAGTAGAGGAGGACAAAGGGCTTAATTAGGAAAGGGAAAATAGATTATGAAAGGAAATTGGCAGGGAACATAAAAAATGACTGCAACAGTTTTTATAGATATGTGAAGAGAAAAAGATTAGTTAAAAGAAATGAAGGTCCCTTGCAGTCAGAAACGGGTGAATTGATCATGGGGAACAAGGACATGGCAGACCAATTGAATAACTACTTTGGTTCTGTCTTCACTAAGGAAGACATAAATAATCTTCCGGAAATAGCAAGGGACCAGGGGTCAAATGATATGGAGGAACAGATTGAAATCCAGGTTAGCCGGGAAGTGGCGTTAGGTAAATTGAATGGATTAAAGGCCGATAAATCCCCAGGGCCAGATAGGCTGCATCCCAGAGTACTTAAGGAAGTAGCCCCAGAAATAGTGGATGCATTAGTGATAATTTTTCCAAACTCTTTAGATTCTGGAGTTGTTTCTGAGGATTGGAGGGTACTAATGTAACCCCACTTTTTAAAAAGGGAGGGAGAGAGAAAACGGGGAATTACAAACCAGTTAGTCTAACATCGGTGGCGGGGAAACTGCTAGAGTCCGTTATTAAAGATGGGACAGCAGCACATTTGGAAAGTGGTGAAATCATTGGACAAAATCAGCATGGATTTACGAAAGGTAAATCATGTCTGACAAATCTTATAGAATTTTTTGAGGATATAACTAGTAGAGCGGATGTGTTATATCTGAACTTTCAGAAGGCTTTCGACAAGGTCCCACATGAGAGATTAGTATACAAACTTAAAGCACACGGTATTGGCGGTTCAATATTGATGTGGATAGAGAACTGGCTCGCAAACAGGAAGCAAAGAGGAGGAGTAAACGGGTCCTTTTCAGAATGGCAGGCAGTGACTAGTGGGGTACCGCAAGGCTCAGTGCTGGGACCCCAGCTATTTACAATATATATTAATGATTTAGACGAGGGAAGTGAATGCAACATCTCCATGTTTGCGGGGGGCAGTGTTAGCTGCGAGGAGGATGCTAGGAGGCTGCAAGGTGACTTGGATAGGCTGGGTGAGTGGGCAAATGCATGGCAGATGCAGTATAATGTGGATAAATGTGAGGTTATCCACTTTGGTGGCAAAAAACAGGAAAGCAGACTATTATCTGAATGGGGGCCGATTAGGAAAAGGGGAGATGCAACGAGACCTGGGTGTCATGGTACACCAGTCATTGAAAGTAGGCATGCAGGTGCAGCAGGCAGTGAAGAAAGCGAATGGTATGTTATCATTCATAGCAAAAGGATTTGAGTATAGGAGCAGGGAGGTTCTACTGCAGTTGTACAGGGTCTTGGTGAGACCACACCTTGAGTATTGCATACAGTTTTGGTCTCCAAATCTGAAGAAATACATTCTTGCCATAGAGGGAGTACAGAAATGATTTCTGGGATGACAGGACTTTCATATGAAGAAAGACTGGATAGACTCGGTTTGTACTCGCTAGAATTTAGAAGATTGAGGGGGGGGGGGATCTTATAGAAACTTACAAAATTCTTAAGGGGTTGGACAGGCTAGTTGCAGGAATATTGTCCCCGATGTTGGGGAGGTCCAGAACAAGGTGTCATAGTATTAAGAATAAGGGGAAAATCTTTTAGGACCTAGATGAGAAAAACATTTTTCACACAGAGAGTGGTGAATCTCTGGAATTCTCTGCCACAGATGGTAGTTGAGGCCATTTCATTGGCTATATTTAAGAGGGAGTTAGATGTGGCCCTTGTGGCTAAAGGGATCAGGGGGTATGGAGAGAAGGCTACCGAGTTGGATGATCAGCCATGATCATATTGAATGGCGGTGCAGGCTCGAAGGGCCGAATGGCCTACTCCTGCACCTATTTTCTATGTTTCTTTATATATATACACACATATATATATATATAACAGCACTGAACTTAAGAATGTCATCTCCCTTGAATAACCCATTATATATCACAAAAGTAAAGACGTAAAACTATTGCAAGAGTCACCAACGAAACCTAATCCTACATGCCTACGTAATCTAAAACTGATTTATATTCTATAAAATAATTCAACACCAGAGAACGCCAACAATCTAATGTATATTGTTTTTGCTCTTGATTAGTTTTAAGTTTTTCATAGGATACTGATGATCAAAAAAATCAAAGTAAAAATGGCACTGCACAGTGAGCATAGTAAATTTTTAAGCATATTCTTTTGGGGAGGACAAGATTCAAAAAGCCTAAAAATTACTGAGACTAATAAACTTGAAATGTTAACACATTTCCACACCATTTCACACTGAATTGATAAAGGGGTTAATATCCGGGTTAAGTAACAAATAGATAGAAAATAGATATTTTGAAGGAGAAAATTAATTTAAATAAACTAGCAACCACTATACCACAATTAACACTACTAACAGAATATTATTTTTGACCGTTTTATCTGCTAAAATGGTTGACTGCAATGGCTGGATAACGCAGTAGCTATTCTCAGGTTGTCGGATATCCAGAGAGGGAGATAATAACTAATATTAGAATATAATTGCGTGAGCAGTCTTTCAATGTCTCTTTCAAGTGTCCATTCTTTGCAAACTATTCAACGAATGAGGCCAATCTCATCCTTACCCCATAGCATTAAATACAGTAAACCCTCATTATAACGAATCATGGGGGGGAGATGGAGGTCCGTTATGTGATCATCCGCCATAACTATGTAAGGTATTATCGTTGTATGTAGTTGAAACGGAGAACTGTAGATAATGGTTAATACACAAAAGAGACACAAAGCGTTGGGAGTATCTCAACGGATCAGGCAGCATCGTTGGAGAACATGGATAGGTGATGTCAGGACCCTTCTTCAGTCTGGTTCAGTCAGCTGAGTTACACCAGCACTTTGTGTCATTTCACCTTGAAACGAGTCTGCACCAGTGAGCTCTTCTTCATTGGTGCACGCGGCTGTTGTTGTGGCAGACACTTTGGCCCCTGAGAGCGTTTTCTTCAGGCTGCTGTCAACGATAGGACGTGCTCGGTCACTATGGGGCTTCCTCCACTCTCACTTGCTGCCGCCTCCATGGTGAAGTATGTCGGCGACTCCAGGAGAGAAAGTGGAGACGGTGGCTTGGAGACTGGGGGGGCGAAGGGGATGGGACGGGGAAAGAGGCCATGGAGTGGGGAGACAAAGCCACCGCCGACAGCAGCAGCAGCAGGTGAGAGGGGAGGGAGCCCCACAGTAACTGAGCATGTCCTATCGTTGGCCGTGGCCTGAAGTAAGGACTGTCCCCAGGGGCCTGAGTGTTAACAGACCGTGCGGTGGGTGAGGAAGGGCTCGCTTGTGCACCTTGTGAGTCGGGATGGGGTTGGAAGTTGGAGATCTTAACAGCCGGGGAGATGGTGCGAGCCGAGGGGTGGCATCGGCAAGTCCGTCTGCTACATCTGAAATCCATTATAAAGGAGTCCGTTAAAACAAGGGTTGACTGTACATTTGAATCTGAGGAAGGGATCACCTATCCAGTCTGAATAAGGATACCGACCCAAATTGCCACCCATCCATGTTCTCCGGAGATGCATCCTTACTGTTGAGTACTCAAGCATTTGCATCTTTTTTAAAAAAATAAACCAGCATCTGTAGTTCCTAGTATCTACTTTTGGGGCTGTGGTCATTGTGTCCTATTTAAGGGAAGAAAGCTTTGCTGATTATTCTTTTCATTTCTATGTCTATTGGTATTAACAAACTGGTGCCCTAACTGAGATCACAATTATGCACCAAACTAGAATCAAATATAGAATCATTGTAATCTGGATGACTCAGTAAGGGAACAGTGGGCTTAACATCTCACTGAACCATCAATGGAATTTGGCGGTATAATCATTGTGCAGTATTTGATGAATAATTGTACTACCAAGAGAGTTTAAGCTCTGTTTAGTATCATGTTTATAAATTACAATATACATGGTTTTTGTTATCTTACTGTGAACTTTACCTGTAACTGAGGATGACAGAGATATTTAAAGGATGATCTCTTCCATGATTGTGACTGTTAGCCATATACGCCAAATATATAAATATCGATAAATTATGGAAAAATAATAAATTATGAATATACCTTGTCTTCTGAACTCTCGATATCAGTTGAGTCATCTGCTGTCAAAGATGACCTTCTTCTATCCTGACGCGTTAGATGTTTTGTTTTAAATTGCCGTTTTCCTGAAGGCTTTTCCTGGTCAGTGTTTGAATACTTTGGTGAAACTGGTGAATAAAGTTGGTCATCTTCCTTTCCAAAACACAAGATACTCAGTTTACGACTTTCCTTGTTTCTTTGTCTCTTAATTGATGATCGTGACACTGGTGTACTGGTTGAGTTTGGCTGTAATTGCCAACTGCTACTTGTTGTCCCAGATAGAGCCGTCTTCTTCCTCGGAGACACTGGAGGTGTTGAGAAACCTAGAAAGTGGACATCATTTTCAATAATCAATTAATGACATGTTACACCAAGCACCGAGTTCCATAACCTCAGTGTAGTACCATAATCTAAACACTACAGAATTAACAAGGTGATCCGTACAAGTGTGAAAAAGCTCAGTGGTCAACTTTGGAAATAAATTGCAGAACTCCTTAATGCAAGCCGGGCAATGTTTACAAATGTTCTATAGTACCACAGCAGGAATGACTAGTCGGCATAAATAGTTACTCATTTCAACGCGTACCTTTCAGCCACTATAATTTCCTAAATTAACCAGAGTGTACGCAGGAATGTTGAGTGTACGCAGGAACAAAGAGTAGGGATTAATGGGTCCCTTTCAGAATGGCAGGCAGTGACTCGTGGGGTATCGCAAGGCTCTGTGCTGGGACCGCAGCTATTTACAATATACATTAATGATTTAGATGAAAGGATTAAAAGTAACATTAGCAAATTTGCACATGACACAAAGCTGGGTGTTAGTGTGAAGTGTGAGGAGGGTTGTGAATCTGTGGAATTCTTTGCCTAGGAAGGCAGTGGAGGCCAATTCTCTGGATGCTTTCAAGTTAGATAAAGCTCTTAAAGATAGTGGAGTCTTGGGATATGGCGAAAAGGCAGTAACGGGGTACTGATTGTGGATGATCAGCCATGATTATATTGAATGGCGGTGCTGGCTCGAACGGCCGAATGGCCTACTCCTGCTTCTATTGTCTATTGATTGAGTTATTTAGGACAAAAAGTGAAGATTAAATGGCAGCTTTTTCGAGCATGTATTTGTACAGGTGTGTGTGTGTGTGTGTGTGTGTGTGTGTGTGTGTGTGTGTGTGTGTGTGTGTGTGTGTGTGTGTGTGTGTGTGTGTGTGTGTGTGTGTGTGTGTGTGTGTGTGTGTGTGTGTGTGTGTCTAAAAGTTCTGATAATTATTGCATTTGTAACATCACATCCTTGAAGCACAGGAAGATACTGTTAATAAAAATCATAATTACACTGTCAGACGTGCATCACGTCATACATCAATATGTACATGCTGTGGCTGTTAGGTGTAGTCTGAGGAATCCTGTTGGAAGTATTGTTTGTGCATTCTTCTGTTCCATCTCCCCCATTCAAATCACGTTGCAAATCACCCCACCCCCTCCACATACACCAATTCCTTCTTTCCTCCCCCCTTCAATTGCTGATCCTCTCTGCCCTCTAACTTTGTGTTCCTGCTCCCCCTCTCCCTTACGATGTCCTGCTCCCCTTCAATCGCTTCCTGTTCACACGTTTGACTCCTTCTTCAATCTATTTCTCCTTGTCCCACTTCATCTCCAGGCGAACCTCAATCTAACTAAAAGAAAAAACAGCTGCCGCAGACAACAGGCTCCAGCTGGGTACATCCAGCCCCATGACATCAGATGCTCATCAGTCGGTGAGTGGGGGAGGTGGTGGGAGGAAGGTAAGCAAGGATGTTGCTTGTCTCCCAGTCAAGTACACGAGCACAAAAGACCATATTTTCCATGCCAGAAAACACTGCCAACTTGGTGGATGTGTTTGACTGTCAGGATTGCACTTCATGAGTCAAAAATCACTTCCAGGAATTTGCTCTCTCGGGATTAGAGTCACTCTTCACCAAGCACTGAGCCAGTAACGTGCACAGTTGCGGTAGAAGGTTGTATTACAGAAACTGTTCCAGAAGAAAGGTAATTTTTCACACAGAGGATTGGCACTTAAGTTGCAGGGTGAGTTATGTCCCTTGTCAGGAAGCAACACATAATTATAAGCAACATGCAGTAGAGTTAGTTTCAATGCCATAATTTTAAAGACTTCACTACACTACACTAAAACATAAGTAAACAGGAGCAGCAGTAGGACATCAGGCCCGTAAAGCTTGCCTCACCTTCTAGTAGGGCTGCTAACTCTCACGCATCGAGCGTGAGACTCGCGCATTTCGCCAAATTCTCACGCTGATCACAAATTTCTCACGCTCTGTCCTGAGAAATTCTGTGATCAACAAGAATTTCAAAACTCATATCAACTGCATGGGCCGCGGGTGTTGGAGAGCCGGGGCTGAGGGAAAGATGGAAGCAGAAGCAGCGGCGGGGACAGATACGGACGGGGAGCCGTGGCTGGCGAGAGTGTGCCGGAGTCTTGGAACTGTACCTGAGAACATGTCAACAAACCCTTTAAAACTAAAGAGCTAGTGGCATAATATAGTTTGGGAAGAATGGATCCTTTCACTCTAGTGTTACTTTAGGATGTGGGATGTTAATGATATTACAACAGAAAACATAACCTTTACTTTCCTTCAAGGGGTATCCTCCCTCCCATTGGTACGGAGCTATGCACCAGATTGCGCATGTTCAAGCTGAAAAATGCAAAAGTTCTGTACCAATGGGAGGGAGGACACCCCTAGAAGGAAAGCAAAGATTATGTTTTCTGTTGTAATATCATTAACATCCCACATCCTAAAGTAACATTAGAGTGAAAAGATCCATTCTTCCCAAACTATATTACGCCACTAGCTCTTTAGTTTTAAAGGGTTTGTTGACATGTTCTCAGGTACAGTTCCAAGACTTCTTCATGGACAACTGCTGCTGTGTATAGTGTCTGCATGATGTCCATTTTCAATATTTAACCACCAATAGATACCCGAATAAAACACAGTGCTGGTGGAACTCAACAGGTCGGGCAGCATCCAGGGAGGGAATGGACAGGCAACATTTTGGGTTGGGTCCCTTTTTCTTGTCTCTTCCCTCCATAAATACTGCCTGACCCACTCAGTTCCTTCAGCTCTTTTTGTTTTGCTCAAGATTTCCAGCATCTGCAGTTTCTTGTGTCACAAAAACCACCAGAATACTTTGGTTTTAATTAATTCACTATTGTTTAACCTATTTTCGGTAAAATTATTTACAATATGATTTTAAAAAAATCATTTGAAACTCTGTTTAAAACCATGGAGTCTGTTTGTCACTCATACCCTGCTCTGCCCCATGAAAGAACCGTGGAGAAGAAAGGTTCAGTGCGGTGAATCCTGTAGATTCTGCAGTAGACTGACGGAGGCAGAGTGTGGTGGTAACTTGGATCAAGCCCACAGCAAATCCTATCATTAAAGCAAGTACTAATGCCGGGAGGCCACATCACAGAAGTACACTACTATCTGTTGATGTAGGGAGCAGAATATTTGCAATTCGTTGTGCAGCATAGAGCAATTCCAGAGCCACCTGTAACACAGAACAGAATGGCAAAGTCTATGCATCTCCTACTGTTAAAGTTTGGCTCATTTCACGGTCACACAGATCAGGAGAGATGCGGAGACAGTATAATGCAGAGGCATTAGGTGCAGTTTGGGTCTGTATTCCTTGGGATTTAGAAGAACAAGGGATGATCTTATTCAAACATAAGTCCCTAAGAGGGCGTGACAAGGTAGATGTGGATTCATTTGCACTCATGGGAGAGTCACAAACAAGAGAACTTTGCTACAAAAAAAGGTATCAGCCTTTTAGAACAGCTGAAGGAATTTCTTCTCCGAGGGCAGAAAATCTCTCGAATTCTCTGACCCCATAGAGGCCAGATCATTACATCTATTTAAAGTGGAAATAGACAGGTATTTGAAAGATCTAACATTTAAGGGCTATGAGGAAAAGACAGAGTTAAGACCAGCACAGATCAGGAATAATGATACTGAATGCAGAGTAGGTTTGAGAAGTCTTCTGGCCAACTCCATGTTTTCTTGTGGTTCGTTTGTTCTTGTGTGCTGCATCCAAACATGATTTTGTTCTCTTCAAGAACAACAAGCCCTTAGCCTTGTCACTCCTGTCAATACGTTGCTGCATGGCAACTGCTAATATGATACAAGATCTGCAGACAGTTCACCCACACCCTGTTCATGTAGCTAAAGGTCATCTTCAATCTCAAGCATCTCACAAACAGCTGTCTGGCCTTTCCCATACATCACTGACCAGAAACAGGTAAATAATTAATATTTAAATATAAAATGGTCACTTTGGATAAGGATGCCAAACAAAAAGAGGTAGTGGAGTTCAAAATCTCAGCTCAGAAATGATGCAGAAAACTGGATAAAATGTACACGAGAGAAGTACCAGGTGAAATTTGGAACAGAAAAACACAACGTAAAAATGGATCGGTGACATTGATACTCCAATAATATCGCCAAAGTTATTACAAAGTGTTGACTGAAACATGGCAGCCAATTTAGCATCATTCAAAAGTGCAACCAATTCAGAACAAAATAGCCAAAAGAATGGAATGTCTGACATGGCCATGATCAATCTACAGATCTCTTATCAAACAAATCTGGAAGTTTTCATTATTCCCTTACTGGCAAGGCATCATCTATTCCTAATCTGGATTTAAATTGAGGAGAGTTAAAAATCAACCACAATGGCAGGTCTGAGCAGATGGCCAGATCAGGGAGGAATGGCAGCCTTCCTTTCTTGAACATCTGGAAAACAAATGTTTTTAAGACAACAATTTCATGTTTGCCGCTGCTGAGACTAGCTACATTGCAACTTTGTTTAATTACCTGAATTTAAATTCCATGACTGCTATGATAACATTCAATTTTATGTCTCCAGAACAATGTTTCAGAACTCTTTCTACTTGTCCCGAAACTTATCTATTAGCTATGATCCCCTGCATCACGTTTGCCAAGGCACAAGAAGAGCCCGAAGGAGGACACTGAGGATCTTGGCTGTTTAAGACTAGGTATCTAACAAATTATTTCATAGATGTTTGTATGATGATAAAAATAAGTTGTTCTTTAAGCTGGTTTAAAATAAGGTTTAGGGAACAAACTGGGAAATGCTTCTTAATACAAATGCCTGGGACAGACTTTTGGACCAGATTAATGGAGGCAAAAATCTTCAAGGCATTTGAGAAGTGTTTGGAAACAGCAAATAGTGGTATTTTAGGTATTTTGTGGGTGGAGGACACTCTGCCTTTATTCATGCTGTGTGTTTAATCTGTAAAATCATGAAACATTTAGCAATCCAGAATGTCATATCATGCATTGATTCCAATGCACAGGTTGACAAATGCAAAACAGGCAGGTTATGTTTATTTTGATAAACTGAGTTATGTCCCTTTGTTGGAATAATTCAGATGAACAATAGTAGGCAGCATGCACCAACCCACAAGTTTGTGGGAGGGATGGGAAGAAGCAGAACAATTTGAGGATTCGAGGATACACAACTGTAATTTGTCTCTACAAAGGCACGCATGTGTGTGCAACACAGGATATGGTATTCTGTAGAATGGAAGGTCACAGCCGAGCTGAATATTTATTGAGGTGCAACCTCAGGGCTGAATATTTATTGAGGTGCAACTTCAGGTACATTTGACTGCACCTTATGGAGCATGTGACAAATAAATTTTAACTTGAACTCGAGGGCTGGCAAAGGTAAATGGGAAGCAGAGCCTTGGTCTTGTGCAATGGAGTATGTGGCAATTCAAAATATTGTCAAGTGCTTTAGCTGGACTACACAGAGTATTTCTGGACAGCTTGATCTTTCAAAAACTCTCCATGTGACGTGCATATATCTCATTCAAAACATCTAATGTAAACGTTTGCTGAGAGCAAGAAACAAGTGGGTGCTCAACTTCTTCAAAAGCACAGTGGCGCAACGATAGAGTTGCTACCTTACAGCACTAGGGACCTAATTTGATCCTGACTAAGTTTGTACATTCTCCCTGTGACCACATATGTTTTCACCGGTTGCTCCGGTTTCCCACCACACGCCACAGACATACAGGTTTGTAGGTTAATTGGCTTTGATACGTTGTAAAATTGTCCTTAGTAGTGTGTACGGGGTGATCACTGATCGATGTGGACTCAAAGGGCCGAAAGGCCCATTTCCACGCTGTATCTCTAAAGTCTAAAGAAAGCCATTGCGATTGGCCAGAGGTATGAATGGCCAGTAACTTTGGTGATACCTAAATGAGCCACAATTTTGAGAGAGAACATTTAGGATGACAGAGAGTCATAAAATATTTGAGCACAGTACAGGCCATTCGGCCCAACTGTTTGGGCTGCTGCTTATTCTAATTCCACTCTCCCTCTTCTCTTTGCGTACCTTTCAAAATTCTTCCTTTATACGAACCTTAATTTTGAAATACATTACGGAGCCTTTTCCAACAGCAGTTTGCACTAGAGAATTTCACCAGTTAATAAAAAAGATGTTTTTGCCATCTATCCTTTTATTTGTTCTGTAAATGTCCACAGTTAGTGTTTTCCACTTACCACCTCATCGTCCTGGAAATCGCCCAGCATTTTTTATTTTAACATTTCATTTCCAAAGCCTTTTAATGAATCATGCCTTAATCTTCTAAATTCTATTGCAAAAAATCCCAACTTCCCAACTTCTTAAACATTTCCAGTAACCTGTGACTTGGATAATGATGTTTCTTTGCTCTGCTGAAATCTTAATACTTGTTTCTGTACTCAATTATAATACTTACTTTTTACTTTCCCTTGTACTCTAGTTATCAGATACGTTGACATAAAAACCATAAAAAGCAATTATTTTAAGCAGGAAACATAAAACAAGACATTTAGAAAACCGTGATAAATTGTGAATAGAAAGTATATCCTTGTGGTCAAAATAGAGAAAATAGATTTTTCTTTAATAGAAAATCTTTTAGAATAATGGCAATTCATATACTATAATGCCTTTGTATTCAATTGAACTAATTTTCAGACCAAATTACTCAACCCTATTGCATTCTCTGCCTGACATTTTCCAGAAATTATGGTGCAGAAACTTTATCCAAAACATACTAAATTTTCACAGCAGTAGACCAATGAAAATAATAAAATTGGAGTTTCTATCTATAGCTTTGGTTGACTTTTTCTAAAGGAAAGCTAAATGAACATTGACTTGCATTAACAATTTTTGATCAGTATGCAAGCAATGCGAAGCTGATCATTCATAAAAAAGACCCCTCAGAAGGCCAGTTCTGATGTCTCAACTTAATCTCATGTGTGTTATGATACACATTGGACTTAGTCATTCCATTCATACTCTAGCCACATTGAATTCCTCTTTTTATCCTCTCTTGTATGTTAATTCTCTCTGATCATCCGTACTCAAAATTAGCAGTTGCCTGGGTGCCAATGACCACCCAAAGTGCCGCCGGGCAACCCAAATGGTGACTCATTTTGTCCGGCTTGGCAAGGAATTACTGGTTTATACCGATAGACACAAAAAACGCGGGTCAGGCAGCATCTCTGGCAGGGGCGGAAAACCCGGGGGGGGGGGGGCCAAAGGGGACACATCCCCTCCATGTTTTGAGAGGTGGGGGACATCCCCCCCCCCCCAAGTTTTTGTAATCCGGATTTTAAAGTCTCCACTTTCCGCGAGACAGTGGAGGTGGGACTGCTGATCGAGGGCACCGATTGGACGAGAGAGACGTCGGTCAGCAGGCAATGGGGGCGGGACATGATGTGGCATGCGCGCGCGGCCACCAAATATTTGTGTCCCCGTCCCCTCCATGTTTTTATAGCGAGTTCCGCTCTTGATCTCTGGAGAATAGGAGCGTGACGTTTCGTGTCGACGGCGGCAGCTGTATTCCTCTAGTATCTTTGATTGCGGGGCAAAGATACTAGGTGCAGGGTGACGAAGGGTCGGAGCGAATGACGGGTGTCCAACAGCTGCAACAGCGGCTCCACCGTCTTCTCCTCCCGCACCCCGCCCGGGGGAAGGAGGCTTCCCTCTCCCTCCCTCCCTCCTCCTGGCCTC
Organism: Raja brachyura; assembly: GCA_963514005.1. The sequence goes on along the minus strand of OY740792.1, from coordinate 39,894,833 downwards.
GGCGTGCGAGAGGGGTTGTTTTGAAAGCGCTGTTGGTGGATTTGCAGCAGTATCTTTTGATTTGCAGGCAACAGCCGCTATTGCCCAGATAACGGCCGCCTGCAAATCCGTTAACGGCGCTTTCTAAACAACCCCTCTCGCACACCGAGGACGGGAGGAGGGAGGGAGGGGGAGAGAGAGAGGAGGGAGGGGGAGAGAGAGAGGAGGGAGGGAGGGGGAGAGAGAGAGGAGGGAGGGAGGGGGAGGCCTCCTTCTGCCGACTGAAGCAGCTGCACCAAACATCCTATAGTTATAGGATCTTTGATCTGCACAGCTCGGCCCCGCACCTTCCTGTCGGCTGGCGAGGGGTGCCCCACCGCCCCCCCTTTGGCGTTGGACAGGGGCGGCCAAGGCAGCGGGTCTCTCTCTCTCTCTCTCTCTCTCTCTCTCTCTCTCTCTCTCTTCCTAGAACCCCTCCTCTCCATCCCGCACTGATCCCTCCTCTATTCAGTCCTCCCTGACATCCCCTCTGCTTCCCTCCCCATCTATTCATCACCCTACCCACCCCTCATTGATTCTCCTGCCACCCCCTCATCCATCCTACACTGGTCCCCCAATTCATCCTGTACTGACCCCCCTTCCCATCCATCCTACACTTCTCCCCCCCCCCATTCATACTGCACTGATCCACCCATTCATCCCGTACTGACCCACCTTCCATTTTCCCTGCACCAAACCTCCCATCCATCCTGTAGTGATCTTCCCATTCATCTTTTACTGATCACCATTCATCCTGTACTGATCCCCTCATGCATCCTGTACTGATCCCCTCATGCATCCTGTACTGATCTCCCATTCATCCTGCATAGACCCTCCGATCCACACTGTCCTGACCCCCCCATTCATCCTGTACTGAGACCCTCATTCATTCAGTGCTGATCCCCCCCATCCATCCTGTACTGAACCCCCCATTCAAGAAGAATGGGGGGGGGAACAGTCTGAAGAAGGGTCTCACCCAAAACTTTGCCTATTTCCTTAGCTCCATAGATGCTGCCTCACCCGCTGAATTTCTCCAGCATTTTTGTCTACCCCCATTCATCCTGTACTGAACCCCCCATTCAACCTGTACCGATTCCCCCCCCACATCCATCCCGTACTGATCCCCCATTTAACACCACTGACATCCCCCGTGCTCTCCCCTCACAATTTTACATACTCCAACCAACACGTACTAATTCACCTGCCTCAATCCATCCATTCCGCACCAATTGGCTTCTCAACCCCCCCCCCCCACCATCAAACCACCCTGCACTGATTCACACACACCCTGACCCTATTGTGATTCATGGTCTTCAGCGTAAACATTGACTATGTTTGATAATGGAATGCAATCAAATGTGTTTTAATTCCCAATTATATTATTTGTTTTGACACCTTTAAACATATTACCAAAAGAACATTTGCTGGAGTTATGTCCTTTGGCCATCTCTTGTCAGTTAGTATAATGTTTAACCTGTCAGATGGGTATAGTCGGTTTTAACAGCTATTATCATAAAATGCCTTTAGAAATTTCCTTGCAACCTGGATATTTTGTTATGGATAAATTATGTGGGAAGCCAGCGTGTTTCTGTGCCAATAGCAATAACGACCCATGCTATGGCCATGTCATGGTAATTTTCGGTCCTTCACAGAAAACATGCTTGCATCAATCTGTAGTGTGCATGGTCCAGGATTTATTGACACAGGTTGATCATTTGTTGAATAATCCAACCACATTTTTGTTTGGAAGTGGAAAGAGCTAATAGAAATTGCATTAATTGTAATGTGTAAAAAGAGTTGAGTATTGTATTATAATTTTGCTGCATGTCATTGTGGCATATATCATGTTTTGATTGGTGAATATGTTTAGTTATTTGAAGCAGAAATAATATGTGAATGTAGACAAATGTGCTGGAGAAACTCAGTGGATGCGGCAGCATCTATGGAGCGAAGGAAATAGGCAACGTTTCGGGCCGAAACCCTTCTTCAGACTGATGGGTTTCGGCCTGAAACGTTGCCTATTTCCTTCGCGCCATAGATGCTGCTGCACCCGCTGAGTTTCTCCAGCACTTTTGTCTTACTTCGATTTTCCAGCTTTCTGCAGTTCCTTCTTGAACATAATGTGAATGCTTCATTGAGCATAATTCTGGCTGATAACTACGCACTTCATCCGAGCACATTATCGCACACGTCATGCAAACCGTCTTAAATGACCACCTAAACTGTCATTTGGCAACCTAAAAAGCTGGCTGGCAACAAGGAAAAAAGCTAAGCAAGAGCATGCTCTAAAATTTACAAATCCCATCTTCTACACTTCATGATTAGTTCTGTTCTCTTCTATTTCCCCAGTTCATTCCAGTACATCTGTATTGTCAACACCACAATCCACACTACATCTTCTGAATATCTTCCATTCCCTACAATTCTTCCATTTCCTGCTTCTCCTTTTGCATGTAAACTTCCCATGAAAACACAAGAGAGACAACATCTGCCCTTTTACCTTCTTCCTTCCTACCAAACTGATACCAAATGTTCCTTCTGTTGAGAGATGATCAATCTGAATTTTTGACTGTCTCTCCATTGGTCCCACTCTACTTCATGTGTACTAAAAGCATTTTATTTTTACTTCAAATTTCTAATACCTTTCACGTGTCATGCATGTTAAGCTTGGCAATATTAGGCTAAATGTTAGCATCACCTGACAAGGTATAATTTGATAACGGCCCCTGTCGATTTACCCTGAAATAAATCTTAACAGACTTGGTAATCTACGCTTAAAACCGCAGGGTTTAAAGTGGTTTGTGAAACAAAAGTGGGAGCCAATCAATAAATAAATAACTGCAAGGAAGTATCTAATAACTTTTTGTTCAGGAATAATAATAATATAATCAGTATAAAAATGTGAGGTCAAGTCCTATAAATTTTCTTTGATTGTGACTTCTCCTAAATAGCTACAATGCGCTGCAATGCTGAGATCTACATTCTGCATGCTGCATCTTCCCCTTTGCTCTAACAATTGTACTTGAGTTTGACTGTGATATATCTGATCTGATTGAACAGTATGCAAATCAAAATGTTTCACTGTACTATGGTACACGTGACAATAATGAACCTAATCCCAAAGTATAGGGAGAGTCTGACAAGAGCCCTAATGTCCTTGCAAAGTACATTAAGTGTTTCACAATTAAACAAATATACAGACTTTTCCAGATTTCAAATATACCTTTCTCAAAGTCACTTCTATTGAAGGTCTCTTCAGATCCATTTCTGTTGGACTTGGTCAATGATGCTTTCTTTATGTTTTTTTCATCTGTCCGGTCCTTGACTTTTGTTTCTTTTGCGATAATCTCTGACTCCTTGCCTCCAGCTAAATCCTTCCTGCTGTGTCGATCTGTCTTGGAAGGCGAGGATTTGTCGGGGGACACTTGCTGCTCCCAGAGTGCCCGCAGATGATGCAAATGCCTTTGCTTGCGTGGATGGAGTCCTGTCAGTTCAATACACACCTTTAGGTTTGTTACTTCGCTTGTGTGCGAATCTTCTGAATTATCCGTGGAGTCATCGTTCATCTCTTTTTCAGTCCATTCATCTACTTTGAAAACAGTTCAGGTTAATGAAAGATGCCCTACACCTAACAACACTACAAATAAAATAATGTCGCCCTAATGTTCTGAGAAACACCTAAATATTATGCTTTTGAATATTTCAAAAGAGATGTGTTTTTTTCCTGTAAATCACAACCGACACCTTACAACTCACAAATAATATCTCTCCTTAGAGGGACATAAAATGCTGGAGTAACTCAGCAGGGCAGGCAGCATACCAGGATAAAATAGATGGGCAAAGTTTCAGGTCGGGATCCTTCTTCAGACTGATTGTAAGGGAAAGCAAGAAAGGACCTGGACCAATTAGGGGCGACAACAAAAGACAGGGTGGTTCCAATATTGGCTTGGGAGATGTGATCTCAACAGGAATACATCGTTGAATCTATCTCCTAACTAGACTCTTCATATCTCCTACATATGTGTCCAACTCATTCCATCAAATGAAGCTTAACAATTTATGGACAGAAGTATCCTTCTATCCTACAAAGACTTCCTATTTTCTGCAAGTGACATTTTATTTGCCAATTTTTTTTTTAAAGCCAAATAAAATATTAATAAAGTGTTTGATTCTTGTGGATTTAGTTTCTGTAGGGCAGAGCTCCTGAATTTAAACATTGATTGCTATTTTTTAAAGAAATGCACTCATATTCTATGCTGTCACACCATTAATATATCCACAGAAATTGCATATATATCGCATATTTCATTGTGACATAGCATAGACTCGATGGGTCAAAGGCAGTCAATTTGACCCATCGAGTCTATGCTTGTTCAGAGAGCAATCCCATTGCTCAAATAATTTTCCTTGCAATCCATTCTCTCCAAATTTCTATCAATATTGCTCCTCCCCCTAGATTTCACCACCAGTGGTAATTAATGGTGGCTATTCAAACTACCAACCCACATCACTTTTGGATACAAGAGAAAACCAGAGCACACATAGGAAACCATGCAAGGGAGAATGAGTTAAGTCCACACTGACAATATTGTGGCCAGCATCAAACCTGGGCTGCTGTGCCTAGAGGAAGGTAATTTGCTAGCCCCCAAATTAACTGGCAGCCTGATTATTCTTATTATAAACAAAAAAAATCCATCTAAAATGATTTATTATTTGGGCACAAGTGATTTAGACTGCCCTTAAATATATAAATTGCTTTTCTATTGATAATTGATTAGAATTTGATAGAATAGAAATTGATTAGATGAATCAGTTTCTATTTAATGCATTATAGAATTGGATATTCTATGCGGAGGAAGGAACTGCAGATGCTAGTTTAAACCGAGGAGAGACACTAAAAGCTAGAGTAACTCAGCGGGACAGGCAGCATCTCTGGAGAGAATGGGTAAAATTACAGGTTTAAAATCGATGGAATGTTTCACATGGAAGAGCTATTTAACGTATTTTACCCAACTGAATTAACTTTATTATAACTACGCAAGCAGTCAAAAAGTTCAAAACATGTCACCTTACCCAAAATGGAGTTTTGTCTTTTTCTTTTCATCCTGAAAATTTCTGGCATCATTGATCGATTGATGCAAGTCTCATTGTATCCCTTCATCTCTGATTGTACTTCATGAGTGTATATTTCATCCTGGTTGCTTCCTAAAATGTCCTTACAATATTGATTATCCTGATCAAAGGTTGACTCAGAATTATAACTTGCATCCTCAGGATGAGATGTCTGTTGAGGTTTTTCAAAGTCATTAGAAGAAGAAACTTTCTGTGGGGTGGAACTATCTGCCTTGCTTTGATCAGTCCAATATTCGCCATTTTCATAATTTTCAACCAACCGATCTAGGCGCTTTGCATTGCCATCTAGATCATCTGCAGAAAAAGTTGCTAATTAGTTCCCCTGTGTACTTCAATGTGATAACAAGCAGAATTGAGTGTATTTTCTTCCAAATAAGTCCTTTGGAAATGAAACTTTTTTTTCAGTTGAAAGAAAAAGTTGATCCATGACAAATGTTCAAGCCTTGCCCAAACCACAGAAATAGCTGGAACAGTATTGACAATTTGTTTTGTTTTGTTTAGAGAAACAGCGTGGGAACAGGCCCTTCGGTCCAGAGTCCGCACCAACCAGCAATCCCCGTACACCAGCACCATCCTGCACACTAGGAACAATTTAATTTTTTTATCAAAGCCAATTCACCTTATATATCTTTGGAGTGTGGGAGGAAAGAGCACCTGGAGAAAACCAACAGTGGTCACGGGGAGAACGTACAAACACCCGTACAGACTGCACCCGTAGTCAGAATCAAACCCGGTTCTCTGGCGCTAAAAGGCAGCAACTACACCAATGCGCCACCCGCTAGTTGGAAACTGGAAATCATGCTAAATGATTTTAGGGTGACAGATGTGTTCTGGGAGCTTGTTCAAAAGAGAGAAAGCAAAAACCAACAAGTACACTTAACTTGTACTCATGTCATGTTGGGAAATTCCCTGGATGAGGTCAAAACTGGAGGAACCCTTGTGGGTTTAAACAACCACACAAGGTTAAAAATGCAAGGAGACCAAGCCATGAAGGAATTTGAACCTGAAAGTGTGGTATTAAAATGAGTTTGTATTTGAGGACCAGGAGCTATATATACATTTTTAAAATATAATTTTGCATGCACTTGCCCAAAGAAAATTAGGAATTAGAAGTGCTAATACAGCATAATACATTAGCTGTTACAGAGACTTGGCTGCATGATAAGAATAATGATATAAACATAACTCAGATGATATGTGTGTGTGTGTGTGTGTGTATATATACACACACACACGTGTGTATATATATATACATAGCACACATATACACACACGTGTGTGTATATATAAATAAATAACTTTGAGCCTTTTGTGTGGAAGAAAGTCTGAAGTTAATTCATATAGGCAGCTTTGAAAATATGATTCCACGTGGAAAATCTCTTTCTCCACATTACAAACATGTAACTTGTTCTTTCTATAGGTCCAAATAATTGATTTGTACAAAACTTCATTTAGACCGCAAAAATTGAAAACATTGAAAATGATCAGCTCTCATCCATTGAGGAAACATGATAGTTGATAATTAAAATTTAAAATCTTTACTTAAAATGGAAAAATATCACAGATGAACAATGTAAGAATATGGGAAAGGAAAAAGGAACACAATAAATACATGAAAAAAGAAAGGCCTACATATACCTATGTTTTTCATCTTATAACGATGTCCCCAAAATACTTTACAGATGAAATATTTTTTGAAAGTAGAAACAGGGACTATGGTTTACAAAACATAGACACAAAGTGCTGGAGTAACTAAGTGGGTCTGAAGAAGGGTACCAACCTGAAACGTCACCTATCCATCTCCTGGGATACTATCTGACCCCCTGAGTTACTACAGCACTCTGTGTTGTTACTTTTTGAAAGTCACTGTTGTTACACTTAGAAATGTGGGAACCAATGTATGCACATCTAGGTCCCATGAACAGTCAAAATATAATGGGTACACAAAAGTAAAAAAAAGAGCAGCTGGAGAAATTCAGCAGGTCAGGCAGCATCCGTGGAAGGAAATCGACAGTTGACATTTCGGGTTGTAACCGTTTATGCAGGCTGAAAAAGTAGAGTAGAGTTTGAGAACTGAAGAACTGTTAAAATAGGAGATATGAAATTGCAAATGCTGGAATCTTGTGTAGAACACAAAATGCTGGAGTAACTCAGCAGATCAGGCAGCATCTCTGGAGGACATGGATAATTGACATTTCCGGTCGGGATCCTTCTTCATACTAAATAGAATGTCTAGTAAAGTGCTAAGATAGAATTTGAAAATGGTTACATCAAGGAATGATGAGGGACACAAAAATTGAATGAAGAAAAAAGGAGTTCGAGAAGTTCTCAAAATGGATTAGTGGGAAAAAGGGATGTATGAAAAATCAGCTCATCCACAAATTGGGGAGAATGAGATTACCAATCACCCTACCACAGTTGGCTGTTGTGCACAGGTTTAAGGATCTCATTACATGACAAAGATTGGGACATGAGAGAAGGAACATTTAGTACAGGTCATCCATGGCTAACAAACAGATTCCATTTCTACAGATGTCCACAAGTCAATTTTGTCCAATAGTCGGAAAATACATAAAAATCACTCAATATGGTAACCATAACTCCACAGTGTCGTAATGAATAGCATCAAAAGCACATGAGAAATGATAAGAAAGAACAATTACTAAAGTGGAGAGAGGAAACTAGTGGTGCTGTTTGCAGGAACAAACGTGTATATATACACACATCAGGCAATATTTCCAGTACTTGTACAGATGCTTCTTTGAAAAAAAGTAGTTGCCTCCACCATCCTCCCAGACAGTTCATTGCAGAGGATGGATGTAATCTGGAACATACTGCCATAGAAGATGGAGGAGTACTTTCATTCAACTAAATTTAATTTAACCCTCAGTTAGGAACTATCAATGGAGATTTGACTTGCTAAGACAGGAAGGCATTGGACAGTGCTGGGTAACTGGGATTTGTACAAATAAGTATTTGACATGGTGGCCCAGAGGGTCAGGTTCTATGCTCTTTGACTCTATTAGTTAGTAAACAGGTAAAAGCAACATACATTTGGAAATAGTATTAACACAATATTATTACATTGATAGCGACCACAGAACTAAGTTCATTACATTTAAAGCCGAGTTAGATAAATATTTGAAAAACATTGCTTAAAAATCATTCAGAGAAGAAGCATGCATATGTGATGAGAGTAGATAGTTGGCGGTGACACATTAAAAGGCATTAGAGGCTAAATTTTTGATATTTCTACCAACAGTTAACAAGAAGAAGACACAGATTTTTAGTTAGGATTCTGTCAAATCAAATAAATGCAGATTTCCAAAATCTCTAGTTTATTAGGTCCTTTTTATTTGTGTGCCCATTTTCCCAAGCAATAATGGTTGGTTATAACTCATTTATGCACAAGTACCTAGTTTCAAAATCATTTCCATTTAAAATCAAAAATAACAATTCCATAAAAACCAAATCAATTACCAATAAATCACTAAAAAACTTCCATCTTCCAAGAACCTTTCTATTTAATCTGAACCATTTTGTCGATAATTTTTTTGAATTAATATTACTAGGAATGTATTAGAAGTAGTCTGTCACCAGTTCACAAGCCGTGAACTGAATTGTTGTACTCGAGTGTAACTCGGCACTTGGACAATTATTCCAGCAGATTAAATGTTATTTCGGTACATACCTCTGTTAAGTTGAAGCTGTTTTTCTTTGACTGTACCAAGAACAATGCTTCAGAAATGAATTGTTACTGAACTGCACCAAGATGCTGACCACATACACCGTATGTTTGAACATTATGGGCATTTATAAAATAGTTCCTTTGGTCACAACAGATCACATTGAGCACTGAATTACAAGCACAACATTTTTGCTAAATTAATAATACTTTCTGAAAATTTTAAATGTGTGGGGACCCATTTATATTCCTTGAACTTTCCTCAAAAGTGGAAAATGAATACATACCAGACTTGTTGTGCGTTCGCACTTGCAGAAAAAGTGGAATAAAGTCTTGGAATCCATTCTTTTGTTTCTTTTGGAAGGCTAATTTAAAGGCAAAAAAAAAGTAGACTTTTCAGATAAAATAAGCCCAATACTGTAAGCTGTTTTGCATGATCTTTTCCATAATACCATAGTTGAAGAAATATATAGAGATATTACAGATTATATTGAATGTTTGATGCCTCCATGCTTACTATTTTAGCAGACACATAAACCCATTTTAAGTAAATGTTAATAATTGCAATAAAATAAGTAGGCAAATGGCATATGAAGATAGGAAAGTCATTTGTCAATATCATTGACATCAATTTAAAACGTAATAATTCTTATTCTATTTATATACTCTGACCTAACATTCACACTTAGACATTTTAGTGGTTATCATTGTGTAATGTTTGTGGCCGAGTCTTTTAACTTTAAATTTTCAAGTCACTTGATCACTTTGTTATACTTTTCAGCTAAATAAACTGGGATGTTCTGTAATTTGTTGACCACTATCCATCAATTAAGCTGCATTATAAATCGTTTTATTTGTCCCTAAGCTGTGTGTTGCTGGAAAATAAAAGGTATCTGCATTTTAACTGAGTTCAGGTAGAGACTCATCTCCGATCAAATAATCTGACCTCACATTGCCCTGGCTTGTATGTGAACAGACACCTAGGTAGGGACTCCCACCATCACAACCAATTTTATCATGCATCAATGGCACTGAATTAAAAAAAATATTTACAATATAAATGTGACTTCTTGCTAGTGTTGCTGTTAATAATATGCAAGATGAATATCGGTAGTGTTTAGCCTTCTGACCAACAGACGGCAATTATTTATATATAACAGTGCATTTGTGTGGTTGCTGAAATCATTTGATCACAGCTAACAAGAATCATATGACTCATAGCACATCCTGTAATTTATCACCATGTGGTGTACCATGGTAATACTCCATAGCATTGTTGTCATGGTAATAGTTTCAATTCACCACAGCAACCAGGCAATTTCATTACTAGTCTTTCACTGTCAGGTAGATACAAAGTGCTAGAGTAACACAGCGGGTTAGGCAGCTTCTCTGGAGAAAAGGGATGGGTGATGTTTCCGGGCGGGACCCTTCTTCAGACTGAAAGTAGCGGGGAGGGAACTGGGGGTAAGAAAAGGAAGGGTGGAGCTCATAATGGCCCATTGTTGGCTCGGGAAGAGGTAATAATGAAGGGATAGAAGGATGCGAACCGTGGAACTGATAGGATGACTAGGGTGGAGGAGAGGAGGGGGAAGAGATTTAATGCGGGGGCGCTAGGGATGCTGCCCGACGCACTGAGTTACTCCAGCACTTTGTGTCTATCTTCGGTATAAACCAGCCTCTGCAGTTGCTTTCTATACATTTGCACTGCCATTTTCAAATGGCAGACATGTAGGTAGACTAAGAGGGCATTCAAGAATCAACCAAAAGTTCCATAGCATTAACCACTTGGAGAGAGAAAACTTACTTGCTGAATTGATCAGTGACACTTGTACCTTTCACTTCTTAGGATCACTTTCTGAATAAGGTATTGAAAACCAGGTGATACTATAAGATACAGAAATACTAACTGCGATAGCCAAAAACACACAAATATATTGGGATGAAATGATTGTTCGTTTAGAAAATGGGTCATGGGTAATATACTACGCTATTCAGTCCATTGTCTCTGATATCATATGAATTTCACGTGTTGGGATTAGGTTTCTACTTGCCTATGCAACAAACTTTAGAGTAATTCAAGCACAACTAATTAAACCACAAAACATGTGGGAAATGTTAAACTTGTTATGTTTCTATTAAATCTACATATTGTTTCTGCGATCTTTCAGTTTGGATTAAGGTTCAGACCCTGACACAAACTTTGTGAGATCCTGAAATTGCGAGATTGTAGACACAGCTCAACATGTTTTTACATGTTAGAAGGAATTAATTTACTAAGAAACTGCAGTAAAATTAAAAATGAAAACTAGGCTGGCTTGTTGCAACGGTGTCCACTGTTTAAAGAATATATTTCTGAAAGTTGATAAATCCTCTTTTATTTTATAATAGTTTTCTTTTTCTAATTTATGACTCAATAATAGCATAACCAAAATCAAGTAGCTATTCTTGGAATCACGGCTCGACGGACACCCTATGGATCCGATGCGAATAACTTACTTATAATTGATATTATTGTGCATTTATTAGAGATATTTCTGAATGAAATAGTATTTCGTATAATGACTTTAGTTTTTGTTTATATATATGTAATATTTTTGTTTTTCAAATTTTCCCTTTTTATTTTCTTTTTATTTACGATTGAAGTATGTGGGAAGAGTTTATTTTTTTTTATTTACTCTTTTTTCTTTTCTCTTTTATATATCTTTTTCTTTATTTCCAAAAAATAGAAGATATTAAGTATTGATATGTTATTTGTAGTAATATTGAATTAAGGTGTTAGTTTATAAAGTAAGCTTTACATTGTAAACAGTTTACTTCAAATTAAAAAATATTACAAAAAAAAAAATCAAGGTTATGTAAAATGCATAATAATTCAAAAATATATACTGCTCAACACATTTCTTCAAAAATATTTCAGACTATCAAGGTAATGTAGATAAAATTAAACTCCTATCACGTCAATGGTAACTGCAAAACACTTCCATTAGTTCTCCTGGGTAAAGATTTGAGTTTCTAAATTCTGGATCAAAACAGAGTGTTATTGATAAAAAATATTTACTAGATCCTAAAATACTATTCACTGCAGCATAATGATGCACTATCCCATGTAGAATCCAAAGATGCAGCTAATCCCAAACTCCCAGCACCTGTCTGGGATTTACTTTTCTTTGAATGGCTAAATGTAGGTGTCTCTGAGTGGAACTGCCAGTCACAGCGGATATGATATGGTGCACTGATTTGAAAGTCATCATGGAGGAAAATATATTTTAACTGGAACTCGTGTAAATATATACCATCACTAACCCTTCCACATGCAATAACATATCAATACACCTGCAATGTAATTCACCTTCATCAAAATTCTCTATTGATGTAATGTCATCTTCCGAATCTTCCTTTGACTTTTCTTTCTTCCCAGTGAAGTTCTTCCATTCAGTGTCATCTATTTTGTTGTCCTCTAAAGCATCCTCAGATACCCTACTATCATCCCGCTGTTTCATCTCAAGCTCAGAAAAGCGCATCATAGCACGCTAGAATTATAAATGAAAGTATTATTAAATGAAAAACATAATTTCTTATTGTCACAACAGCAGTAACAAATTTGCCTTATTTTCACACCTGTACTGAATGCTCATTGAAAGAGAATTTCTAAAATCAGCAAAAGCTAACACTGAACAGTGTTCTTAAGTTGTATCAATGCACTATTTAATAAAATGAATAACCATAGTATCCCCTATGAAAAAAGAGGATTGTTGCATGTTTTTTTAAAAATCAGTATATTTCTATTGTATATAATCTTTGAAACATGCTTGAGAGTTTCAACACAACCAAAGTAGTCTGTAGACTAGTGCTGGGGTCCACATCTATTGACTCACTGCCCAAACTTGTGTTAACTAAAATCATTTAACAATTCTTTTCATGTAAGTTAAACAATCTGAGAAAAATCTTAAGAACTGACCTCACAGCAAGCAGCAGGCTGATTTAAAATACTGTCCTCTTGTGATAATCCTTCCATCTATTCAATTAAAATGATCACTCAGTGGGGAACTTTATCATTCATTTTTACAGACACAAACCATTATTTCACAACAAGAATGAAAATCATCAAGAGGCTTTTCACCTATCAAAAATGTGTGTAAAGGTGGAATGTTTACTGAAAACCTTACATACAATAAATATATACAGTACAAATGTGTGAAAAAAAGCAAAGAGGGAGGATGGGGAAGGGGTGAGGAATTCACCTAATTAATGGACCCATATGTTACATAGCTGGTGTAGGGAGAAAACGTATTTTTAAGAGGTCATTAAACAGATCTCTAGTTTATACTGCTACACACTTTCTGGTTTAAGATTATAGTACAAGAACAATAATAGCAGGCAGTGCGAAGCATGTTTTAACATGCTACAGAAATACAAAATAAGTGTGGCCATGCAGATTTCCAAAATTCATTCAAATAAGCAGCACAACCATGAATACAAGGACAAAGCCATTACATGAGAGTGAACAAGTCTTCATGTTATTTCCTAACCACACTATATTTGGTGATTTTTTATACATACATATTATTTTATCCCTTGTTTTGAAAATATGCATTATGTTGGGACGATACGAATGAGATGACTTTGTTAAGAAAACAGAAAATATGATCTCAATGGTACAACATAAAAACTGGCATCAATTAGACAAATTTGTTTATGAAGGAACTGCAGATGCTGGTTTAAACCGAAGATAGATACAAAATGCTGGAGTAACTCAGCCGAACAGGCAGCATCTCTGGATAGACGGAATGGGTGACGATTCAGGTCGAGACCGTTCTTCAGTCCCTTCTTCAGTCTGAAGAAGGGTCTCGATCCGAAACGTCACCCATTCCTTCTATCCAGAGATGCTGCCTGTCCCACTGAGTTACTCCAGCATTTTGTGTCTATCTTCGGGACAAATTTGTTGATTGATGCCAAAACATATATGGGCACAGTAACATAGTGGTCATGGTTTTGCACCATCAACCAGAAGGTCTTGAGTTCAAATTCCACCATGGCAAATTGAAGAAATAAATCAATTACATTTTGAAATTTGTGGACAATATGGTCTTGACTCCAATCAAAATCCTCCAAGGTTTGCCTGGTCTGGCCTGCAAGTAACTTCAGCCCCTTGCTATGTGACTGGCCATTCAGCTCCTCAGGATAATGAGAGGGCCACTAAATATTGCCTTGCGGGTGTTGCCAATTTATTTTCATGCTCATGAAATTGTTATGATTGATTAGTCCACTGAATAATTCCTTCATATCATGGCCTAGCAATAGGGTGTATGGAGCAGCCTTCATAAAGTTTCAGAAACCTATTTTAAGTCGGGTTCATGTCTCTCAAGCAAGAATATTAAACATTAAAAATGCTTTATAAAATCAAATGTTTTTAAAGTAAAGAAGCATCACTTTAACCACTGACAAACAAGTTAACAACTCACCTGTAGTGCTCGTTGTTCTCGACTAAGTTGGCTAGAGTCTGCATATAGTTCAGTTGTGACACACTTAAATTTATCTCCCACATACCCAGCTGAGTTTGCTATTCGCTTAGTTAAATTAGATTTCTTCGGCTTCATAAATTTAGCAGCTGTTACCTCCAGATCTTCAGTTCTGTCTTTGGTATCACTGTGATTCAATTGAGCGAAAAACTGCCCAGTTTCAGCACCAAATTCCTTCTCTGTATTTGTTTTGCCAGAAGAGGTGGCAACATGGTCAAACATAGGACTGTTCTCCGAGACATCAGCAATTAATTGAACTGTTGTGCTTTCTTTGCTTTGGCTGTCTGAAGTATTTTCTTTGTTTAAGTTTTGATTTGGTAAACAATGGCCCTTTGATAAGTTACAGGTCTCTACTCTCTTATGGGCATCTCTGTCTTTTTGGATACCATCTTGTATAGAAATGGTTTCCACAGAGTCAACTGTTTTGTCACTGTTTTCCTTTCCAGAATTTTGTTTGTTATTGCCTTCTGATGGGATGCACTTTTTAGATATTTTTGCTTCAATTTTACCTCGTTGATCATTGTGTTCTAAGATCAGGTGTTTGTCCTTATTATCTTTGGCAAAGGTTTTGCCATGATTCTTTGCACTGTGACATAATAGTTCGTTTATTCCTGAAACAAGTAGCTGGTCTGCAATTATTTTTTGAGAAATCTCTGGTGGTCTCTCTCTGGTAACAGGCTCTTCGCTGCATCTAAGACGATCATGTGATCTGGATCGCCGTTGTGTTCCTTCACTCCGTTTTTCTTCCTGAACGCTGTGTGGCGTGATAATAGGGTTGATCAAATTCTGGGTGTTGTGAAATAGGGTATATTCACTTCTGCACGTTGGCAAGCTGGTATAAGAAAGTCTGTGCTTTGGTGTTAAGTTTCCTGCATATAAGTTGCCACTGGGCAATAAGGCAGGATGGGGGAACACGAGTCCTTTGTCGGGTAAGGGAAGGTGGCTAATTGGGATTCCGTCTGGCGTTGAGTAAGTGAAATACCGATTTGGATACGGTAAAGGTGGGGATAGAAATGTCTCATTTGGAGTTAGAAATATTGAACCTGATGGATGACCACTCTCAGTTGCATGCGACACAAAATCTTGACAGCTTCCTTTGGTCCCTTTAGTGGGCTGCTTACTTGGTATTGGAGAGGACTGTCCTGTTTGGTGAATGACAGATGTCTTATTCGAAGAGTTATTCCTCTGTGCCTTTTCAGACTGAACCCACTCAGTGTTAACATTTGGTGAAGGTGAGGCGGATGCAGGTCGGCCCAATCCAGAGACCGAACATGGAATATGAGTAACAGAACTATTGGAACTTCCAATCCTTGGACACGAGGAGCTTCTCTGGTGTGGAATTATGCGCTCTAGAGTTTTATTGCTCACCAATATACTACTAGTTGGGTGGTCTGCCGGAGAACTGGTACTAGGAATTGCCCAGGTTGAGTGCAATTTATTGATAATAGCAGGCCTTTCAACAGGAAGATCATTATGTATTGAAGTTGAAAAACTTTCAGAATGTGTATCCTTGCTTGCCAATGAAGAGTTGTTTCTCCATTTGCCAGGTGCCACTTTATCAATGCTCTCAGTCTTTGACACCTGATCACTCGTGGTCTCACCGCAGCCTACTTTAGAAGATAGATCTAGAGGCTTTTCATTACAGTCTTTGGTGGACGGCTGCTTTTCTTGCTGTGCTGGAGTCTTAGTAATTTTTTGTTCAGGCTGAGTGTTTTGTGGATGTGCTGCTGTTTGTTGGAAGTTTTCACTAGATTCTAGCTTTGAGGTTTTGCCATTTACTGATCGAACGGGAGAAGTAAATTCACTACTTAGACTTAAATAACCATGAGGAAGTGCCATTGCAGGAGAAGGCCCAGATATCCTAGCAAGATGCTTCTGAAATTCAGAAGAGCTCTCTCCAATCTGCGGTGAGGTTAGGTGAAGCCGGGAAGATGGTCTTGGAGATTGCAACAGCGCAGCTGGGTCAGCAGAATTTGACTTTTCATTAGCTGGAACCCTTGTTTTCTTGTTAGTTGAAATCTGATGAGTCAAAATATGTGGATCAACTGGCAGTCTTGGGTTACCTGTCATTAGACCAGAAAGGCATTTTTCAGAACAGTGAACCATAGAGGGCATTATGGGTGATGTTGCAGTTGGCGTAATCCTTAGTGGAGAAGGTAGAGATGATGGGATGGGAGGCAAGCCATAGTGTGATGGTGGTATGTATAAGAAGCGGTCACTGTGACTACAGACGGGCGAATAGGTTATATGCTGCGGTAAGCCATAAGAGTTCTGCGAAGGTATCAAACATGTTTTATACATGCTCCTTGGGTAATTGCTTGATGAGTCCACAAATGAATACATGCCTGATGCTGGGCTCTCTATGTATGGATTAACCCAGGGAAGTCGCAAGTAACTTGGACCAGTTCCATTCACCGGAGTTTGTTTGCCAGCTGAAGATCCTTCTAAACCCAGTGGTTCACCTCTGGCACCAGCAGCATTTTGTAGACCAGGAGGTGATTTGTACAGCGTGCTAAAGCTTTCATGAGGCTTTGTGCAACCACTGCCATTTTCCAGTGTTTCTGGTGGATGTACTTTGTAATTCAAATCAGGCATTCTATCGGCCATAAATCCCAGACTGGTCATGGCCACTGCAGCCTCTTGTTCCTTTTCATTTCTTAGCCCATGTGCAGTAGGGTATATAATACCATTATGGTTTCTGAGCTCCTCTTGCATGATCCCACCGGCAGCTCTAACTCGATCAATCTGTCTCACTGAGGCCGCATCCACCTAGACAAAATTTCATAACGATTAATTGTACATATATTATTTACGAAACACAAACGTCCTCTGAGTTTTTTTTTGTTTTCTGTCAGTTATTTAATAAAATGATAAAATCCATTGTCAATAAGTATATGAAGAAAAAATAATCCAACTAAAATAACCTAACAAAACATTACTGGATAAAGCAACCAGACAGTAGAATGGGAAGTATTTATATTCTACGTCTTGGCTCTTACCAGAACATTTCTGTTTATAGAGATAAAATGAAGTAACTGTTCTAATGATCACCAACTAATTTATCGTGCCCCAAGTTAGTACCTATTTAACTGCACTGCTTCCTTGCCACTGATAATCTTGCTCCCACAAATTGTTCACCAACTCCCAGTCATTCTATCTCCTTTTAGTACGTCAGTCATCATTGAGTGAGGTGTAAAATCAAATGTACTGGTTACATAATCATCTATTTTTTTGGCATTTTCAGCTCAATCATTTCAAGCATCACCGTGCTTTATCATCACAGTGCAGATTATTTGCTAATGCCCGAACAACAGTAACAATTTCCAATTACATTGTGCTTTTAACACAGGAAAGCTACCCAAAGCTGATCACAGCACATTCTCAAACAAAAAGTTGAAGCCGAGTTATGCAAGAATATGTTAGGGAAAATGATCGAAAGCCTGATCAAAGATATGGATCTAAAAGAAGAGAGAGTAGTTTATGGAATGGATCTTGGCAACTTCTGGAATAATTGCCAATGGTGGATATTTTGGAAATTGAAAGAATACCAATATAGGGAGGGTCGAGATCACAGATTCCATTCCAAAAGCAAGACCCATCACAAGGAGTTAAGTGATTCAAGAGTGCACAGTTCCCTCATTCTCTCTATGCTTATGACCATTTCCATAGGCAAGGAATTAACAGATTGACTCAAACTATCTTCAAAGATGTAGCATTTTTTTTCTTCTATTCATTTCCTTCCTCTCTTCACCTCAGTTCTGTTCTGTAATGCCGCACTCTTTCAACACCCGAACTGTTACCATTGAGAGTTTTTGCCAAGATCCTGGAATTCAAAAGTGAGCAAACAGCAGCAAAAATCCCACCTAGTCCCTGGTTATCAATCAACCTGACCATGTTGGTCAGAGTCATGTTAGTTCAGGTTTGTATTCTGATAACTATTCAAGGGTAGGTTGGATTGGCCCAGCGGATGCTTTATCCAGTTCAGGATGATTTATTTGGTATTGCTGAATGGGTGCACTGTTTTGGACCAATGGCAATGCATGTACAGCATAGTGTTTTTTAATCCCTTTTCTCCAAATGGCTGTAGGCTGGATTGGGTCAAAAACAAATGCAAGTAGTCGCGATCGGGTCGGTTGGCCACGGTCAGGATTCAATTTTACCCCTTACAACTAAACTGTAATGTTCTGTTGATCTTATGATAGCAGGAAGCCATTGATGGCGGTTGTATTGTACATAATCTTGGACCAAATCCTGCTCATTCAACTGATTCTCAATCCTAATCCCATTGACAGGTTGCATTCAATGAAAATCATCCATAGCTTCACTAAATAACCCTGCCACATATGTCAATAACTTACATTCATGCTTGAGGGGCCTCTATACACAACAGTGCACTGACACACCCCATCCCAACTCAACAGTAACATACGCCTCCTGTATTGACAATTTAGCCAGCCTTCTACCCCACAATCCTTCAATTCTATGTCCAAGCTTCAAATCCCACCAAAGATAGCAAATCCCCAAAGCCTTGGCATTGCTCAAGCCCCTCACCTTGGCACTTCAGTCTTATACATTATGATTCCTAAACCACATTTCAATGCAAGTGGTGTCCTGATCATTCCTTCTCCACACCAATCACATCTGGCAAACTTGCTTCCAGGCCTTCCAGTTCTATCCCTTCCCCTCCCTAACCTCCAACCCCATCCCATCTTGCAAATACGTATACCCAATATCGTAAGCCCCAAAACTGCAATTGGGCCTCAGGCACAAATGAAAATTGTAGCAGGGTTGGAGAGGGGGCAGGAGTCATGCTGCCCACCGATCTCGTGAATCAAAAAAGATATAGCAAATTTTGTAATATATACTACTAAATAGTTCAGCCAATAATTTTATTTTTATTCCTGTTGCTTCTGCATTGAAATGGTACCACCTGGAATTTAATGTTGCATTCAAGTCTAATTTTCTCAATTAGTTTAGCTTTATGATTGATGTAGCTGCTAATATTTGAACAGCCTTTTGCAAAACTTGAATAAGTCATATACCGAAGATAGACAGAATCGCTGGAGTAACTCGGCAGGTCAGGCAGCATCTCTGGAGAAAAATAGGTGACGTTTTGGGCTAGAACCCATCTTCAGACTGATAAGTAGAGTTTGTGGTGGGGGTGGGGGTGGGGGGGGGTTGGGGAGGAATAAACAGGAGGCGGGAAAAGGCCTGCACGAATCAGGACCATCAACAGATGACCTCAGGAAGGGTGGACAAGATATAAAGATGTGAACAGTGGAATTGGTAGGGCGACTAGGATTGGGGGGGGGGGGGGGGGCTAGGGGAGAGGAATGCAAAAGTTACTTGAAATTATAGAAATCAATATTCATACCGTTGGGCTGTAAGCTGCCCAAGCGAAATATAAGGTACTATTCCTCCAATTCCTCACTCTGACGGTGGAGGCGGCCCAGGACAGAAAGATCAGTAAATTGAAAGTGGTAACTGGAGGAGCTCAGGAAAAACAATATACAATTTCAGCTTGTGACTTTGTTCCAATAAGTATAAACTTTAAAACTACTGTTCAATAGAGATCAAATTCCTCTTATTTTAAAAGAATCATAAACTCATTGGGGTATAAATTAGATCATTCGTCCATTAAAATATCAGAAAAAATATTGACAAGTGCAAAGGGAATAGCTTACCACACTCATGTTGTGGGTCATATGATTCTCTTCTCTTATCCCAAAACGCTTCATGTTCTTTTGTATTTCACCATCACTTACAGATACTTTCCTACTGTAAAAGGAATTCATATTCAAATCATTTCTATTTAGATTCTTTATATTGCATTTACTAGTTATTTTAAAAATAAAAGTCCCAATTATTATCGCTCCCCCAAGTTAATCTTAACCTTCACACACACCATTATATTAAGCATATAACAAGTGGCTTTGTGGATCATGATCATACTCAGATGATGCCAGTAGGTGTTTCTCCCATGGGATATAAGTAAATTGTTTCACTCTTCCCACAGTAGTTATGGCAAGGTTTTCCTTCACTATTTCAAAAAATTCAATACACACTGAAGAAGGATGTAAACTTCTGTAAGATAAAAGCCAGCTCAGCCACTGTCCCTGAAAACTCTTGAGTCAAGTAAACTTCTCTTTTCAGCTTTACTAATGAAATCTCCAAAGGGTTTCTCCAAATTGGCCAATGGAACTTCAGTAAAGATCGTCAGACGTCAGTTTTAAGTATTTCTCTGTGCTTTCGGCATCTGATTTATGCACTATATCAGTTTTTCTGCAGGAAATAAATTTTAGGCAAGTAATAGCAACATCATCAAATGATAAAATTTGAACAAAAAAAAAAATGTAAAGTGAGGTCAGAAAGAGAAACAAATGCTTAGAGAGTGCCTCACATATGAAACTCGCAATTCTTGTTATCTGCAATAAATCAACTTGTAGGATTCCTTAAACAGGTACACAACTGATTTTCCGTTTGATAGTTCAGCACCTCTTAATCCGGACAAAATTACAATACAGAAAAGATTCTTTGCAGCTGCAGTATATGTGAGCACCCGGTCTTCGGTGGAATCCCTTTTCTCATGTGTTTAAAAAACAAAATCTGATTTGGAGCGTGTATGAGCCTGAGGGCTGCGAGTTGCCCGCTGTGAGATCAAGTGAATGGGCCCGGTTAGGGGACAGACAGGGAGCACCGCAAAGCAGTCCCTGCACAACAGCCCAGCACGGTTTGATGTGCGCTTTTACTTTAAGTTGTGGGCCGGTGACTGTGCTCACGTCTTCTCCCTTCTTGTTCTCTGGATAAACCAACATGTCGAGTGAAGACAACAACTCATAATATTATTATTATTATGCATTATTATTATGTGACCATTGTTGGTCCTGCAAAACGGACAATCTGGCAAGGCTCTGGAACCACAGATGTCAGAAAATCGGTGGCAGATCTGTATAATCAACCTCCAGTAACATTACATGATAAGTTACGCAGAGCAAAAACTGATGCTTCAATCCCCCCTGGCTAATTAGAAACAAACTAATAAAACAATGATCGCCAACTTGTCTTGCTCCGATAATAATGACTAAAGCATATGTAGTGAGAGAGTTTGAAGATGGCCTCAAGACAAACCATGCGCATGCTGGAATAGAAAACAACACAGAGTGAGCCCTATTATTCCTGGTTAGGCTACAGTAACCAGCAGAGTACACCGCAGTGGGCTGTTAGAATAATTGTAGCATTCATGTTGAAGCAATCTAATTTATTCACATAAATGAAAAGAGAAAGCTCTTCATAGAAAGTAACCGCACACACACACACGATTGCATTCCTAAGCTCTACGAAACAATGTTCTCATCTGCGTTGAACCCTGCTAACTGGGGCTGCCAGAGCTGCACTACCCACAGCAACCCAGTACCAGTCACCTGTTAAAAAATATATTTTGCCCTAATGGCTCAGAATTCAGTTCAATTTTCCACCTTGTACCAGATAAAATGAAATGCAGTTTTATCCTTGGCATTTATTTTGTTTTTGATTCTATGTAAATATGGACCATCCAAAAGTGAAAGACAGTTTGAGATAGTTTTTTGACATAGGAGTCTGGTTTACTTAAATCCTGAAATTATACTGTGTTGAAATACTACTGCGAACTAAACACACGATGGTTAACATTAAAATCATCACACATACATGGGCGAAATGTGACTCTCTTATTTAATGAGGAAAAAAAAATCTAATTTAGCTCTAGAGTGTTACCCGTTTTGAGCAACATTTCCTAGTATCAGTAGATAATCAATTTAATGGCATATGCTTTGTAGCAGTAATAATGCAAAACGATAATTGTTTGCAGTATTTCCAAAAATGCTTGTTTTAATCCAGAAAATCCAACAGTACTCTCAATGTGCCCTGCCTCTTGTGGAAGGCTGTCAGATTGCAGACTCCATGGTGCACCAGCTAACCCGTTGTCACTGGTTAAGGCTAGAAACAAATCAAGGAAATAGCACTATTCATAGAAACATAGAAATTAGGTGCAGGAGTAGGCCATTCGGCCCTTCGAGCCTGCACCGCCATTCAATATGATCATGGCTGATCATCCAACTCAGTATCCCGTACCTGCCTTCTCTCCATACCCTCTGATCCCCTTAGCCACAAGGGCCACATCTAACTCCCTCTTAAATATAGCCAATGAACTGGCCTTAACTACCCTCTGTGGCAGAGTTCCAGAGACCCACCACTCTCTGTGTGAAAAAAGTCCTCCTCATCTCGGTCCTAAAGGATTTCCCCCTTATCCTTAAGCTGTGACCCCTTGTCCTGGACCTCCCCAGATGCCCCTTATTGAGCATGTCCGGGACTTCTGCGAGTGGCGGGACAAACGCTGATCTGCCTTAGAATTAGAGTCCTAACTCATGGAGATATGAAGGAAATTTCACCTGACACTTTTTTCACCTTAAACTTTATTGTGTGCTCTTTTACCTCTTCCCACCATTCAGTGGCCTAATCATTCCATATGCTCGAGAAACCAAAATAAGTTTAGCCATTCACTTTGCAGGCCACTTTGCTCAGTCTGCAAGGGGTCCTGAGCTTTGAGTTGCATTTCACTTTAATTCTCCACCCTCCTCCCTCTTTGACTTCTCTACCTCTGGCATCCTACACTGCTGCAACATCGGCTTGTAATAACACCTTTTTTCATCATATGGGGATATTGCAGACATCGGGACTTAAGATTATATTTAATTTTTTACTCACCACAGTAGTGGCTGCACTTTTCTGTTCTAATGTGCTTTTTTACTGACAGTTTTAAAAGTAAGTGTTATCTTGGACAACTACAGTCCAGTTGTTTTCACTGATATTTCTCTGTTCTCCTCGTCTTTGCCCCATTCTAAAATTTAAAATACATTTAGTTTGTATTTGTCAGTTTATGTATTTATGTATTTTGTCCCTTCACAGATACATTTAGGATACTGTTACAAAATATCTAGTCTTAAACTCTATTTTTTTAATGCTACTCATAATGTCACCACAGCCTGCATATTTACTAAATATTCATTAGTTACTTCATTTAATTCTTACTAATTAAGGCTACTTATTTCTTTTTCATTCTCTAAATCCCTTATAAATTTACATTATTTGTTGAAAGTTCTGACCAGCCTGAAGCCATCCTGAAGTAAATGGCTGTAACATTCCAAGTTGAATTCACATGAAATGTCTTCTTTACTCCATATTGTACTTAATAATGTTAATTTTATCAATGTGACTGGTAGTTTCTTTGCATACATATTTAAAAATTGAATAGAATTAAAAATTGGTTTTGGGAAGTGTATTTGACATTTTTGTTTCCACCTTAATTATTCGTCCATTTTATAAATGTTATTTAGTTCTCTGTACAATTTATTTGAAAATTGTGTTTTTACCTTCACGACTTGTTGAGTGAAAAATCATTACTGTAACCAGCTGCTCAGCTACAACGATTTAAAAAAAGTAGATGGATGCCAGGGATTCTCTCAAAATTACATCTGACAGCAAATACCATGACAGAAAATTATGTTAATATTATGAAGATCGCAAGGTCTTTTTGGGGAAGGCTTTCATGGTAAATGGTAATACTATTGCTTTCCCACCAACCACAAATTCCACCAGGCCACTTCATGAAGGTCCAGTTCTTGTAAATCAATCTGAAATTGGTTGTCACCTACTGTACATTTATTATTTCTTGTGATAACTGAAATAATTCAATAAATTGATTGATTCTGCTTGGAAAAGGAAACATTTAGCCAAGACATCCAAGCATTAAAACAGATTACCACTCTGCCATATCATTCAAGAGAACCAAATCCAATCTGTGCATGTGTAAGAGCTGGCAAGATTATTAAGTATCTCTGTGCTCATAATGAAAGTCACAATCCAATCAGCTAACAGTGTTTTTCAATAGACTGGATCCAAATGGATCAAAATTTTGTTTTATTTACTACCATGCAAAAATATAAATTATCTTACCCTTCCTCATTAATCCCACACATGCGAACTCTATCAGTACTCATCCAGCTGTGAAGGTTGCTGTACAAAGGGGTTGCTGACAGCATGACGTCTTTTTGATTGAAGCTTCCCTTCTCCACAACTTTGTTCTGTAAAATAAAAATAAATCTTTATCAATATGTATTTATCAATATTTATAAATACACATCCTTATTACCAGGAACAATGGACATGCAACATTTAAAACATCTTATTTCTGACACATCTTTTGTAACTTTGTCGGTGCCAGAAACACGGCGACTCTTTGTGTACTGCCCAGGTGAGCTCTGCTGTATGATTTTGCCAGATTGTATGCCAAGACAAAGAATTTCACTGTTCCTAGGTACATGTGACAATAAAGTATCATTGAAATCTGCATTTCTTTTTACAATTGTTGCTCTCATCAAGGACATTTTATATGGCGGCACAGTGACACAGCGGTAAAGTTATTGCCTTACAGCACCGGAGACCCGGTTCGATCCTGACTGCAGTTGCTGCAGTATGGAGTTTGTACATTCTCCCTGTGACTGCATGGGTTTCGTCCACACTACAAAAGCATACAGGTTTGTAGGGTAACTGGCTTTGGTAAAAAAATTCTAAATTGCCCTTAATGTAGGATAGTATGTGTGTACGCCGTGATTGCTGGTCGGCGAGGACTCGATGGGCCGAAGGTTTCAGTGCACTGAATGTGCAAACCAAATGTTTCTGCACTGTATCTCCAAAGTCTAAAATATGTTCTTCTTCCTGCTCATACTTTGGTACTAAAAAGTAATAATATCTCCTCCATTAATAAAATACAACAAACTGCAAAATTTTAACATGTGATCAAAGCCGATTCTATGTCATGATTAATGTTGCTGTTTGAGAAATGGATAATCAATATTTCAGAATATACATCACGAGTCGGTCATGGAATTTATTTTTAAAAATGAATGTTAACATTTCTACTAATCCTTTCAGGTGCAAAAACATTCAAAACAATTAAACATGTGTTCCGTGCTCTCTGTAGTCCAAATTCTTCATGCTCTTTCTGTGTAGACTCTTGACCAAAATTCTACTTCATGAATATATGCTCATTTCAAACACTTAACAATACAAAAGAACAAGAACTTTGAGGAAAGAGAATACCAAACAGAATATTACGGTTACAGTGCTTATTTTGTACAAAGCATTCAGTTTGCCGAAAACTTTACTGCAAATCTTCGCTTAGGATGGCACGGTGGTGCTGCGGTAGAGTTGTTACATTACAGCACCAGAGACCCAGGTACAATCCTGACTACAAGTGCTATCTGTACGGAGTTTGTACATTCTCCCCTTGACCGTGCGGATTTTCTCCCAGTGCTCCAGTTTCCTCCCACATTTGAAAGACGTACAGGTTTGTAGGTTAATTGGCTTTGGTAAATTGTCCCTAGTGTGTAGGATAAGTGCTAGTGTACATGGGTTGCTGGTCGATGTGGACTCAGTGGACCGGAGGACCTTGTTTCATGATGTATTTCTAAATTAAACTAAACCAAATGATTCAAGCAATTCACACGTTGCAGGACTGGTATTGCCCTCAAAAGTCTGACAGATTATTTTTTATAAGGTTTATACTAATAACCTACATTTACATACAACTACAACTCTGCAGTAATACAGTAAAACAATTACAAAAGGGAACCCCGGCTAATTTTGCACTTTTTAAATTGAGATATTCGGAGTCAACTGTGGCTGTTTGACTTACACCTGACAAATAACTGCTAACACAGTCAAGGGCCTGTCCCACTAGGCAATTTTTCCGGCGACTGTCGGCATCATTGACTGACGTATAAGGTCACCGTAAAGGTCGCGGCGTGACGACGTATTGACACGCGGAGTCTCCTCAAGTGTCGCAACTTTTCTTTTGTCGCCGCTGGATTTTGAAATATTCAAAATATTTCGGCGACCCTGATACGTCGGTCAATGACGTCGGCAGTCGCCAAAAAAAAGTGGGACAGGCCCTTTACTTTGCAATCTTATTCGGCACCTTTTTATGCCACTGAGAATGCTCAGCAGACTCAGGAGTTTCACAAGAGTTTTTGTATTCTTTTCTCCTGTTGTGACCAATTACACCTTTTACAATTGTAATCTCAGAAAAGGGATTTGTTAAATTATTCCATTCAACATAAAAAATATTTTATCTTAGTGATTTCAGCAACTCTTTATAAACATTTTAATGAAATTAAATAACATGCTGTGATGATATAGGAACGAGGACCTGCTAATGTTTTATTTTCCCTAATGCATTGACTGTAGCATTGTTCATCATAACTAGTAATCAGGGGTAAAATCTCTCCAAAAGAGAGATTAAACTCTTAACTTAATTGTGTACACCTCAAGGCTTAACAAATTTAAGTAATTATAAATTATTAAATAATCTCTCCCTCTTAACCCCATTCTCCTGCCTTCTCCCCATAACCTCTGACACCCGTACTAATCAAGAATCCATCTATCCCTGCCTTAAATATATCCACTGACTTTACCTGCACAGCCTTCTGTGGCAAAGAATTCCGCACATTCACCACTCTCTGACTAAATAAATTTCTCCTCATCTCCTTCCTAAAAGAATGTCCTTTAATTCTGAGGCTATGACCTCTAGTCAGACTCTCCCACTAGTGGGAACACCCAGATAATTACTGGGACCTGCAGTTAATCACCACAGAAACTACTTTCACCTTGTCTGCAGACTGCAAAATGAAAGCAGATAGTCATAGGCACTGTCTGCATTAATCTCAAAATGCTCCAGCAATGCAGCTATGTCCTCATTATGACTTCAACCAACTGTTACAGAAACATGCCTGATAATAATCTGCTTAAATTTAGCATTAACTCAGACTCAGATGTAGGTGGACCTGGATGCTAATTGGGGCCCTGCCATATGGGTCCATAATGCTCACAGTGTGACCTTTAGTTTACTGCTTAGCTAAAAATCTTACTAAAGAGAAGTAAAACATATGTTTCTTATTAAAATCCTGCAATCTATGGTGTAAGTCGGTCAGTAATTAAAGAAAATATCCTTGGTTGTGATATTACTGTAAGGCAAGACACACCATTCCTGCTCACCATTAAATAATAGGTGCATATACGAGGCTTTGGAGGTAACCATAATCTATAATTGCATTCCAGAGCAAGAATTGATGCCTTCAGCATCAAAGATTGTCATTTTAATTATGCATTTAAAAAAGCAAATGCAGGTTGCAACACTTGGCACTGTTGCTTCTTTTGGTCAGTAAAGATGTGCATGACTATCTTCCTGAGCATCTAAACAAGTTGCTACTACCTTGAGATGAACTGACATCTTGCTGGTATTATGAACTCTCCTATTAGTAGAATTGCCGTGTTCACTTGTGGCCAAGGTCTCAGACAGTTCATAATTCTATCGACCGTCTTCAGCTCCTTTGAAAGAAAAGGTTAGCATCATTAAAAGTTGCAACCTGGCACTCAAATCGCGATTGTTTAGTGGGTCTAGTACTTGATACAAACGGAGGTTGATTCTACAATACCATTGTAGAATTATTTCAAGAAATTCTCTAGGAATTGACAGAGGGTCTTTGAACTTGAAAGTGAAAGGAGTTGATGACCAAATCTACTTCAATTATATTTCACAACTGTGACTGTTATTACGGGCTAACCAACATTATCATGTGTATCACAATAATCTTATCAACACATCAACACGACTTGGTCCACAAAAATTAAAATCAAGAGGTTGATAGAAACCAACAGAAGGATTTAGTTTAGTTCATTTTCTTTTAGAGAAATAGCATAGAAATAGGCATTCAGCCTACTGTGTCCATGCAGACAATCAGCCATTCATTCTAGTTCTATGTTATCACACTTTCACAAACACTCCCTATACGTTTGGGGCAAATTTTTACAGAGGTGAATTAACCTACAAACCCACATGTCTGTGGGTTGTGGGAGGAAACCAGAACACCCGGGGGAAATCCACACAGATAGCACCCAAGGTCAGGATCGAACCAGGGTCTCTGGTGCTGTGAGGCAGCAGGTGTACCACTGTGCCGCCAAATGTTAAAACAGAATCCTCAAAGTGGACACATCTGCCTCAGAATTCATTTTTGAACAAAGACAAAGTGGGTGGTTTGCTCAAGATCAGGGGGGCATTTAAACCAATTTCCAAGTAAAGCATTTAGACTTAAACTCTCCCAAAAACAGAAGATTAAACTGTGTGCTGCTGATCACACATGTAGCAAATAACAACTAAATTTAAATCAAGGTGGCTAAATCCAACAAGCAAAACAAATTCATATCAACTGGAACAGAACATCTGCAAACTGCCAGGCATTACAGCCTACAGCAGAAATCTGTATTTCCTTTCAGAATAATATCCTGTCTCAAAAATTTGCATTGAGGCCATAGCGCATAAAAAGAGCTATATATTTTGGAAAATGCACAGGCTATATAAAGCTTTAAAAAAAATACTAAATCTGAATTATATGCTATGTATTTTGGTGCTGAGGTGGATTCTATAGAAAGAATTGGCCTATTTATTTACAAATCTAACTTCACGCTGAACAGCTTTGTTCCTTTCTCTGAAAAACTCTTGTTTACACACGCCATCTCAACTCCGAACTACTGGGGGGAACAGGGGGGAGGACTACATTTAACAATGGACCCATTTTATTAATCTAAATAGTTACAGGATTATCATTTAGCAGCACCTAATGCATTCGAGTTCAGGTCACTGCTAAACTGGTCAGGGGCGAAAAAGAGAGGCTCTTTGTAGCCTTGTTTTAACATAAATCTCATTTTAACATTGAAATGAGGCTCTAAACAAAAAGTAGTTGATTAATTTAACAGACTAAACTTTTACTTGCTTGTAAAGATATTCCTCCTCATCTCAAGCTTTACCAGAACCCGAGCAACCTAATCAACAAGATGTCCTTGGAGTAAAACAGAAACCCGAAAATGAGTGAGATCAGAGAGTGTAACTGTGCTCCTCTTGGCACCATAAAGCAAGCTATGCTCCTGCTCTTAGTGCCAGAAATAGGCCACACATGCCCTCAAGCATGTTTCACTGTTCAGAAAGATCATAGCTGACCCTGTACCTCATGATCATTTTCCCACCCAGAACCAATCCTTTGACACAGGTCTTGAAAAAAAAATCCCAGGTCAATTTAGTAGTGACTTGAACTCCAAAGTAATTAGATGCAAGCCGTTGTGCTATTAAAATATATTCCTCTACTTGCTTAAAAGTCATAAACTGTGCGCATTGATAAGTCTGTATCACATATCCCTAGTGTATAAAAATACATCAGTCTTGATTGTACTCAATGGATGAGTATTCACCGCCCTCTGGGATACAGAATTCCAGAGATCGACAATCCTCTTAATAATGACGTTGCTCCTCATCACAATCCGAAATCGATGACCCAGTATCCTGAAATTATACTGCCTAATCATACAGTGTCTAACCAGTGAAAGTCATTTTTCTAAGCTCAATGTCAATTATTTTAGAACCTTACCTGTGTCAACAAAACCACTAGTGGATTTAGGTCAATCTTACTCATCATCTCCTGGAATGATTTATTTTCCCAGGAATCAACCTACTTAATCTCTGCTGCATCACTTACAATGCAAGTATCTATGCAATCTAAGGCTAGTGGGTACCAAAGGGATCAGAACTTCATTCTTAATTATTTGAGATCTACATCAATAACTAACCCTAATGTCATAATTTCCAAGTTTGCTTGTGATACAAAACTTGGTGAGATTGTGAGTAGAAACAAGGATGTAAAAAAGTTTCAGGGAGATAAAGGCAACTTGATTGAATGGGCAAGAACAGAGCAAATGCTATCCAATACGGAAATATGTAAATATATCCACTTTGGTGCACTGGGCAGGAAAACAGAGCAATTTTAAAGAATGAAAAATTGGGTAATGTTGATCTTCAAACATACTGAAGTGTCTTTCTACAAGTATCACAGAACCAGCATGCAGGTGCTGACAATTAGATAAGCAAATGGTAAATTGGCTTTAATTGCAAGAGTATTCAAATATATGAGTCACAGACATTTTGCTGCAATTGTACAGAGTTGAAATGAGACTACACCTGCAGTATTGTTATAGTTTTGGTCTCCTTATTCTACAAAGAAGATATTTGCAATAGAGGGATGATTCATTAGACTGGTAACAGGGATTCACTCGAAGGAACTGCCTCATTGGTACATATGTGCCTGTTGTTTTTTTTCCGATGAAGGCAGAGATTTAATTTACTTCATTAATATATAAATTCTGTCAGACTATTTGGGCAGTTTACACGTCACACCAAGATCTAAAATGCAATAAAATGGAACGAAAGGTATTGAAACAACAACATTAATCAAATCCCATTGAGAGTTTTAGGATATACAAAAAGTTAACATTTAAAGAAAGTCTGAGATCAGAGCAAAGTTGCACTCTGTAAAATGTTAATCTCCTAGTTGTTGGTCAACATTAATAAAGTATAGTGAAACACACCTGTAACGGGAACTCTGTGTACAATGGGACTTAACAACTGATTTTAAATAGTTTTACTTCAAGCACATATTATTAATTCTACATTGATTTATATACAAAAGTTATCCCGTTTCAGTATTGGACGGTTAGAAATATACTTAGACTGCTATTTGCAAGTGAAACAGCAGGCAGCAGCACCTTCTATCAAAATTGTGGAAATTTCAGACAAGTCACAACAATGAAAAAAAAAACAATATTTAAGACATTGTCGACAAAGGGATTAGTGTAATATTGGATCGTTGGAACCAATCCAAAATATGGTCTTTAACAAGAGAATGTATATACATTATTCTTGACGAGCCTATTAGCAAGTCAAGATACAGCTCGTCTGAATAACAACAGTAACTTCATCATCCTATACTAAATCATTCCAAAGAGTATTAACCCCCATAGCTCTAAGCCCCATTATCTTCTGTTGTACAGGGGCAGTTCAGGTTGCAAATGACCCGAGTTATCGAAATACAACTTTATGCAAATTCTCCTCTACATTTTTATAGCATTTTTCAAGCTATTAATAATATGAAATGATAACAACAATAATAACAACAATGTCAATGATAACAATAATAACAAGCTGATGAATAGTCCTGACCCAAAACGTCACCTATCCATTCCTCCACAGATGCTGCCTGACCCGCAAACTTACTCCAGCATTTTACATTTTACGCAAGATTCCAGCAACTGCAATTTCCTGTTTCTCAATAATTGTAATATACTTTATGACCATTAATAACTGTATAAAACATATATCTATTAGATGGTGAGGAAGGTTATTATAAACTGTAGCAGGATCTTGCTTGATCAAGGGGATAAGGTAAGGAATGGCAAATGGAGTTTAATTCAGATAAATGCGAGGAGTTGCATTTTGGGTCATCAAACCACGGTACAACTTTCACAGTGTGCGGTACGGCCCTGGGAGTGCGATGGAACAGAGGCACAAAGGAATACAAGGTACAAACGTCTCTGAACTTGATGTCACGTGGACAGGATGGTGAAGATGGCTTTAGCGCTAGTCTTCACCAGTAAGCGCATTGGGTATAAAAGGCAGCACATTATGTTGCAGTTGTACTGTTGATGAGGCTGCACTTGGAAATTTTGTTCATCCTGCTATAGGAAATATGCCATTAAGGGAAACTGTGCAGAAAAGTTTGATGAGGAGAGGATGAGCAGGCTGGGATTTTATTCCTTAGATCATAGGGGGCTGAGGGCTGATTTTATAGGTGTATAAAATCACGAGGACAATAGATAGGGTGAATGCACAAAGTATTTTACCGAGGATAAGGGAATCAAGAACCATAGGTTTAAAGTGAGAGGGGAAAGTAGGAATCTAAAGGACAACTTTTTCGCTCAGAAGGTGGCGGGTAACCTACCAGAAGTTGTTGATGGAGGTAGTACAACAACATTTAAAATACATTTGGACAGGTACATGAAAAGGAAAGGTTTAGAGGGCTATGGGCCAAATGGGACATGTCGATGTCTGTACAGGATAGAATGGTTCCCTGTTGGATAACTTTATAACTATTATTTTAATTATGGGTTAGCGATAATGAAATGAATAAAATGATCGTATATGTAGAGCGATATGACATGGATACCTCTAGAAAATGGGCATTTCTGACGAAGATAAATTGGCTGACAGACAGCTCTCAGGAACAGAACTATGAAGGCAGAGAATTAATTTGCACTTCACACAGAGATCTAAAGAGCTCAATGCGCTTAAGACAGTAGATTTGATTGTAGACTTTAGGAGCTCCCCCTCCCCTCACCCCACTCACCATCAACAACACCACAGTCACCTCTGTAGAGTATTTTAAGTTCCTGGGGACCAATATCTCCAAGGACTTTAAATGGGGAGCCATCATCGTCAAAAAGGCACAACAGTGGATGTACTTCCTGCGGCAGCTGAGGAAGCACAATCTGCCACAGGCGATGATGGTACAATTTTATAGGGCCGTCGCAGAGTCTGTCCTCACCTTCTCCATCATGGTCTGCTTTGGCTCAGCCACCAAGCACAACATCTGGAGGCTGCAGCGAATCGTCTGATCAGCTGAGAAGGTTATTGGCAACCTTCCCTCCATTGACGAACTGTGCACTGCAAGGGCCAGGAAGCAAGCGAGTAAGATCATATCTGACCCCTCTCACCCTGGCCACAAAACTCTTTGAATCACCTCCCTCTGGAAGACGACTCCGGACTGTCAAAGCTGCCACAGTTTAAAAACAGCTTTTTTTCCCCCACAAGTAGTAGCTCTACTCAATAACCAAAAATCTGTAGCCGCCTTTTGCTCTGGTATTTTATTTAATTCACATGTTTAATCAATAATGTCTTATTATTAATGTTTAATGTTTTATGTGTCATTCCTAACTGTCACTGTATGTCATGTTGTCACTTGTGGGCGGAGCACCAAGGCAAATTCCTTGTATGTGAATACTTCACCAACTTATTCATTCATTCATATCAGAACCCATTGATTGACTGTATTGCTTTTTGAGTATTAATTAAAAAGATATCTAGATTTCATATACCAACTGTATGGGGGGGGGGGGGGGGCTTCATTACATACTTAAGGGGCTGTCCCACTGTGGTGACCTAATCCGCGAGTTAAGAAGAGTGCCTTTGACCTTCAAGCTCGAGGGAACTCGCCTGGAAAACGTCGAGCTGGATCGACCATCCGCGTTGAAACCGCGAGCTGGATCGATCGACTGTGCGCACACACACACACACAAACACATTGCAAAGGCGGGGGCCACGGAAAGCAGGGGAGCGCTGTCTGAAATTCACACCCGCAATGAAGAGGAAGGTAAACGGCTGCCACAGTGTACGGTAAGTCCTTTACAGAGCGCGAGAGGGGGAGGGGAGAGATGGGGGGGGGGGGGGGGGGGAAGGAGTGGAGACACTTTTAAGAAGTATAATAAAGTTTAGCAGGCATTTAACCAACCGGCCAGTTTTCCCTGGTCCTGAAAACTCCACTGAGCCAATCAAAATGCCTGGTCAGCGAAGGAGATTGCCTACAGCTGCCCTTGACTGCCTGTAACTAAATAGCGACCCCACTCCACTGCACAATGAGTAAAAAAAACCATGCCGACCAAATTTTACTTGCGGAAAATATTTCAACATGCTGAAAATGTTTCCGCGACCTAGCTGAGGCCGCGAGTATGCAGGAACTTCCCTCGAGCATGAAGGTGAGTTCCAGTGACCTCCTAGAACCTACTGTCAACCATGCTGCGAGTTTGAGTCGAGGTGAAACTCGTCTAAACTCGCAGATTAGGTCGCTGCAATGGGACAGCCCCGTTAAGTTTTTAAATTAAACGTTTTAAGATTGTAGATTTTTGCTCAGCAACTTTTGACATTAAGGTGGCATCTAATAGAGGCACAGCACTTCCACACAGGGTGAAATAAACATACACAAAGGAAACTTAACAGGGAGACAATCATAGTTTGGTCAAAGGTGCTGCTGGCAGATGCTTTGGTGCTGAAACTTTGTTTAAATGGAATTTAGACTACAGAATATGACAAACGTAGATTAGAAGAAAAATGTTACAAGAGAGATTAGGGGAAAGAGTGAAAATATCTAAACAGATATTAGAAAATGTAGGTATTAGCTGAAGAAGGTTACCGACCCAAAATGTCACCTATTATTTTCTCCAGAGATACTGCCTGACCTGCTGAGTTTCTCCAGCATTTTGTCTCTATCTTTACTATAAACCAACATCTGCAGTGCCTTTTTATTACATTTGGTATTGTCAAACCTGTACTCAGAATTGAAGAACACACTGTAAAAGTTCCGATAGGTCGCCACCACAGGCCTTCATGGCCAATTTAAGATTCAAACATTTTTAACAACTCTGAACTTGAAGAGCACTAGATGACGTTGGAAACGTGGCGACTCTTGTGCAGTGCCTCAGTGCAATCTACTATTCTTACACTCTTGTACTTAAGTAAGATTGTGCCAATGTATAGTGAGATTTTTACTGAACTGTGTGCAAAAAAAGAAATTCACTGCGCCTAGTTACATGAGACAATAAGGTCCCATTGAAACATTGAAGTCCCAAACACTTCTTTAAATCAGACTCCTGGAAAATTGACACCATCTTTCATAATACAAAGTAGAAATCCCGGACTCTAACTTAGCATTCAATTAGTGCAATATAGATTGTGCCCTGATGTACAATGGGCAACATCAATCCAGGCACCCATTTACATGGTTAATTAAAATATGAGTACGAGAAATCTGGAGTGAAGAATTAGATTTTTTAAACTTAATGAGCGACCGTAAATTAAACAAAAAGGAAGTTTGTCAGTAAAGTAAGAGATGAATACCAAGTTATTAATTTCAGAGGATTTACAAACATACAAACTTCAGTGCAAGTGCTTCAAGTCATGCCTATGCCATTTACAAAGAGGCATTATTCCCTGGCCACTAGCAGGCTGAATAATCTCAATATTATGGAAGATCTCAGCAGTTTTGAGAAAATCTGCACAAGGCAGCATATTTTCCTCTTGTGGTTCAAATGAACCATTTTCCAATGTTAAAAGAAAGGATTCCAGAATGTTGTAGCATATGAATCTGAATCTGTATCAAAGTTGTCAAAAAGGATCACGATACCGATGGTGTACATGGATTTTATCAAGGCTCATATGGCAAACTGATAAGCTTCAATTGATCCAAGAGAAAGTGATAATTAAAGCCACAAACAGTACAAGAAAAAACAGTTAGTTAGATCCTGACTCCAAAGAAAGGATAATGGTCAATGAAAGTTTTAGTGTTAGGAAAACTATACCAGGTGAGGGTTTCTGTGCTACATTTCAGTGATCTGGCCTTAAATCCAGGAGTCATAATTTAAAAAATCTGATGATGCATAAAATGGTCAGAGTAGTGAATAATGCAAGAACGTGGTGGTGTCAATTATTCCATTTAGTGAGGGCAAATAACGCAAGGAAATACACTACATGGTAGGATTTTGAGTGATGAAGAGAAAGAGGGGATGTTGGAGTGTACATGCACAGGCTTTTGAAAGTAACATGGCAAATAGAAAAGATGATTAAGATGACAGAGGATACATGTCTTTATAAGCCAAAGCACAAGGGATGGGAGATCATTGCCAGAACTGATAAAACACTACATACAGTTCTGATTACTACATACAGTTCTAGATAGAAAGGATGCAATATGTAACGAAGAATTGTAGAAGAATGTTATTTGGGTCAGTGAAATTTTGTCATGAAGAACGAATAGATAGATTTATTTTACAAGAGGAAAAGCTGAGGAAAGACTAAATAAAGCATGATCTATAAAATCTTTCGGGCCAGAGAGGGTGAATAGCAAAGCCCTATTTTCTTTAACAGGGAAATCAATAACTAGGGGCTTAGATACTGAGAAATTAAAAGAGTTGAGAAAAAGTGGGAATATCGGGGTCTAGAACTCAATGCTTAAAACAGGGGCAGTGACAGAGATCCTCTTCTTTAATTAACTGGTTGGACACTTGATATTGCACAACCTATAAAGTTACAGATCAAGAGCTATGAAGTGGGATTTGTCTGAGTAGATTTAATTTTTTTATTAGAAATGGGGGGCTGCATGGCCTCCTGTGCAGCAAATTGTTTTGGTTCTATGACGCAAAATCTTAGTGATTTCAGTTTCATCACCTAATTGTATACCTTGCCCATCCCTTTGCGAAACTCTTTCCATCCCAGAGTTCCAATTGTTAGTTGTACAGTTGATCTTCTGTTCTAATTTCTTGGGACCAAGCATTATTTGGATCCTGGGCAACTTTGGGTTACACATAAGCAGTGTGTTTGAGTACCTGTAGTTTTTAAAATGTTATTTGCATATTATTATCATACATGTCAATGTATGACAATGTTACATGTCAATACAAATTATGAAGTTCAGATTTGGAAGATGTTCACATATATTTAGTAAAGATCTTCTGCTGTAAGCTTATGGATCTACTTTGATAATTATTATCTATTCTTTGACATTATCAATTCAAACCAGATGACACAAAGCAATGGAGTATGAACTAATGTATAACAACAAAATAATCTGCTGGTTATGTGCATCAGGCAGCATCAGTGGAGTGAAATGCAGAGTCATTGTTTTTGGTAAGGATACTTCATATGCACTGAAGGAGGGGAGAGAGCCAATATAAAGAGGTAAAGAGGGATGGAAATGAGATGGCAAGTGTTAGGTGGATCTAGGCGAGGAAGGTTGATTGGTGGATGGAGTCAGGTGGAGGAAGAAAGGGTGGAGATTGCAGCAGAGGCTTGGGGACAACAAAAGCCTGCAGGTCATGCATGGACTCTTGAGTTTGAGTTTAGTTTTAAAACTGATGCTTGATAACTTGATAAGAATGCAAGGTAAAGCATGGAACCCAATATGGGAGGTAGGGTGGGCTGTCATTGTATATAACTTGAATAGTGGTGGCAGTTCCTGTAGTGGCCTTTAAGAGGGTTCTGGATATGCAGGGAATGGAAGGATATGGGGGATCATGCACAGGCAGATGAGATGGATTTATCTTGACATCATGTTCAACACTGGTATTGTGGGCCCAATCATCTGTACAAGTGCTGTACTGTGTTCTATCTATAATCTTCCCGCTAATCAAATCTCCCCATTTGAGATGTGGAAGAAATCCTGCACAGCCGCAGGGAGAATGTACAAACTCCACACAAACAAAATTGAATGTCAGCATTGATTATCCAAGGCTATGAGAGAGTGGCTCTATAGCTGTGCCACCCCACATACCAATAGGAGAGATTTCAGGAAAGTTTGGAAATATTACTCTCTTCTTGGAACAGAAAATGTCAAGAAATTGCCTAACTAGAAGTTACAAACTGATGAAAATAGATTAGGAATTCAACAAATATGAATAAGCACATTACAATGTTATAGATATAGGTTAAGTTGTCAAACTAAGCACAACCGTTCCCCTTTTTCCTTTTTCTCCCTCTCAGTTTTTTGGGGAATAAATCAAATTCCCCATGATTTTGCTTTCAATCATTTCTTGGGTTTACTGACATTTCTTTCTTTCTCCAAATTTTTTGTCTGTTTGGTGTTCTTTCATCTATTGTAATGAGTCGAGTCGGACACTCATCAAGATACAACACATGTTTATTAAGTCCACTTACAGCATCGGTCTGCAGGACATTACAGTAACTAGCAGCTACTCAGACAGACTTGCGTAAGCAAGCTCTTGGTAATATCAATCGCATATTAGGCGGAGCAACTACCAACAAGCACTACAATTGGTTAGTAGGAAATAACCAATCTACATCTACCACTAAGAGTGTGATAATTCCTTCTTCAGATCAATCCATTTGGCTTCTGTCCATTTATTTTATTAGTGATGCCCTGTCTAACTGCTGCAATAGTTATTGTTAAAATTAACAAACGAACCTACATTTCTTCAATCTCTATTATGCTCCGCAGAAGTAAATGCCATTTCAATAAAATGTAGATGACTTGTTAGAAGTCAGCATTTTTGTTACCAGTTCCTCAGCTCTGATTACAACCTCCGTTCTCTTGGCTTGTTCGTGGTGTGTACAGTGCTTCACGTGAAATTAACATGGTCTTGATTCTCATTGCAACAGTTTCATTAGTGATGTTTCATTGCTTCCTATAATCATATCTGTCCTCTTATTTATTAAATTTGCACTCTTTTGTGCCCCGACCTTCACTCTTGTCTCAAACTTTCTCTTCAGAGCTTTAAGCTACTATTATTTATGCCCATCGCATTATGTTCAATTAGTTTGTATAAACCAGTTTTTCTTTTCATTCCAGGTTCAGGGAATAAAATGAAAAATTATGCAGTGCACAGCTCTGCAATTTAGTTTTGATAAAGAATGCATACTTGAACCATATCAAGGAACTGCAGATGCTGGTTTACACCAAAGAGAGACACAAAATACTACAGTAACTCAGCGGGTCAGGCAGCATCTCTGGAGAAATGGAATTGGTGACGTTTCAGGTCGAGACCCTTCTTCAGACTGTCTATCTGTCCATCATATCTAGTATTTTGCCTCTACAGACACGGACTGAGCTGCTATCAATTCAACAGCTTCTGTTCTTGGTTTACATTTTCAACAAATAGGCAGGCTCAATTTTGAACCAAAATTCTTACTTTAACAACATTGTTGAACTGCGTGGAATAAATTTCATACTGTAAATCAAGTTCCAAACAATTTAGGATCCAAGCAATCTACAAAAACGTAGGATGACTACAGTATCATGTCCACAGTAATGTTATCATTTTTTGCATTCAAATTGGAAAATTTTCACTGCACTTTCATGAGAGACTAAAACGTAAAATGGGAGCAGATTTTCTAAAAAATAATTTTAGTCCATTGCAGGGGTAAATCACTATTAAATGTCCAAAATCACTAGTGTTGCTTCTTGTTCCTGATCCATGGATTAGCAGCAGGAGGCAGGCCACAATGAAGGAAGGGATTTATTTCTTATAATTCTGTAGGTATTCTTGATCTTACAAAATTATTGTGAGAAATACTGCTTATGAAAACATTCCTGTTGTCCAGAGCAACAGTCTGTTGAAACAAGAAATGTTGCTGAAGAGGAGGAGGGTGGCAATGAAATTTAGGAGAGAAAAAAATGTAACTGAAAGGATAATAAAGTGTGAGGATTAACTCCACAAGGCAGAGGGGGGGGGGGGGGGGGGGGAGGGGGGGTACAAAGGTGCCACCCTTAACTGAAGGCAGATGAGGGTGGGAAGAGGAAATGTCGACGTTAAACGTGGAAGAGAAATTAAAAGCCTCTGTGACCTGGGGATGAGTTACCGATGGAAATCAGCATATCTGCAAACTCTGGGAAGTTGAATAATTCCTCCAAGTCACAGAGCCAATCATGCAAGGAATGTATTATCATTAGCTTGAAAAGCAGAATAAATACAAAGTCATAATTCAAATATTTTTCATGAATGAATATGGCAAAAGTCTTACTAGTATTTTGAATACTAGTACCCCATAACTTTCCCCATTAGTCACAATTTATTTTCAGGGATATTTCGGAGTTTGTTTTTGTGGGATTCTCCTAACATTTTTGGTCGTTTGTCTGTTCCAGGTTGGCTCAGCTTCCAATCCCCGCTGTTGGTCCCTTCTATAAAGCAGACGAGAATCTCTGATCATGATCAATCAGTAATTCCCATCTACAGATGTGTGTCAAATCCATAACTGAAGCAGCATCAGAGAGCCAAGACCATCGAGAATGTTATAGGAAGCCATTATGTTTGTGTGTGTAGTTAGAGGTACTTAGAGGTTAATGCTGCCTTCCGTCTTTGTGTACAGTTATCAAAGAAGGGACTTGGGTAGAAATAGAACAGAATGGCACATAATCTTTTGGGGGATTTCTCAGGTTGGTCTAATGCCAAGAGCCAAATGCCACATTTTTCATGGAAGCATGAGGAACTGCAGATGCTAGAACCTTGAGCAAAACACAAAGTGCTGAAGGAACTCAGCCAGTCATGCAGCTTTTCACTGTACCTTGGTACATTTGACAATAAAAAAAACTAAACCTGTGGAGGGGATGGACATGTGGGTGTTACCCCTCTGCCAATCAACCCCACCTGAATCCATCTATCATTTGCCAGGCTTTGTCTTGTGTGGGTCTGAAGAAGGGTCTCGACCCGAAACGTCGCCTATCTCCTTCGCTCCTTAGATGCTGCTGCACCCGCTGAGTTTCTCCAGCCTTTTGTGTACCCTTTGTCCTGAACTACCTCTTTTCCAGCTCCCCCTACTACAATCAGTCCGAAATGTAGCTTTCCATTCCCTTCATAGATGCTGCCTGACGTGCTGAGGTCCTCCAGCACTTTGTTCTTTAAAAAAACTATGTGTAATCGACAGTCATACCACAAATGATTTAAAATTACCTAAATCGCAGCAAAACATGGAAATTTACCTTTAAACCTGCATTAAATGTTAAGTGAGTGGGAGGAGCAGTGTCGGATTAGCAGTTTGTCTCCACCAGGGTGAAACACAGCAGTTCTGGGAGCCACTAACTCTTTAAGAATAGAATAAGAAGTCTCCAAATCAAAGAAACTGCGTTAAAAAAAGACTGAAAACGGGCAAAGTTGAAGTGCTAGCTGCGTTTAGATAATGAATCAAAAACACTTATAATTAACTCATCGCGAAATTCTAACGCTGCAGATTTGATTCCGGATGCCAGTCAGTGGAATATGTTAAATTTTAAATGTACTCCACCCGGACCTTCAAGTGCTCTTATGATCAATATCGCTACAGACAGAAACACGGGAGAGTAGAAATTCATCTCGGGCAGTGACATGACAAGAATGGTTTCAAATCGATCGCCCACGAATCTGCAGTGCCCGCTTTTTAGTTCCACGGGTGCATATTCTTACTTTATACGTTAAGGGTGGGTCGCCTATTAATTATTCAGTTAACGTCACATGGGACTTTCATTTTATAGGACATGATGTATGTCCTAAAAATAATATGCATTTCCGCAAGGTAGGTGGTCAGATTTAATCAAAACCACGATCACGTAGCGTTCTATCGTGCAACAAATGAAAGATTCAAACGCACCCAATTTGCCGTGAGATTGAATCCTTGGTAGAATTAAAAGTGGTGGCTTTTGTTCCCTGTCGCCGAATTTCCCATTTCTCTGACGGAGAGTTGATTCCTCAGCAGAATCGTGTTAAGAGGTCGTAAAAGTAGATTTTGCGCCTTCCCAATGTTTGTCGACGCGTTGTTCGTGCTTGGCAGGACTGGGCAGCCCAAACACACATGACGATGGTTATCGCATTGATCTCCGCAGGGTACAAGCTAGTTAGGATTAACTGAGATCGCGCTGTTCCCCCGGGGCATTTGGCATTGCCGACTCGAGTCTACTGATAAAGCGCTGCCTTCGCCTGCAGCGCAATACCTCCAGAGACCAGAGGAGGTAAAATTAGACACCGAATGCGACAGAGAAAAGAAACAGACATCGAGATAAGGGATATAAAGAACGCGGAGACAGAATCGAGACAGAAGAGCGGTGGGTAGTCGAACGCGAATTGAAACAGCGAGGCAAGACGGGAGTGAGGGGGGTGAACGAGGGGGCGGAGAAGAAAAGACAAAGGCGAGAGAGGAGAAAGGGGGGAAGGAGATCGAGAGGAAGGAAAGGGGAGCAAAGACTGGGGGCGAAGAGGTCCACGAGAGGAATAATAGGGGCTCCGAGAGGCGACAGCGACCGCCCGGGAAAAATCGAAACAGCGAGAGCCCCGAAAACAAAATCTGCGGCGAAATGAACCAGAACAAAAAACAATTCACCCGCGCCAGTGCTCCGTGAAGCATTTGTCTTGGGGGGTGGGGGGAGTGGGCGGGGTGGAAGAGGGAAAGGCGGGGGGGGGGGGGGGTAATTATCACATTACCTGCACAAAATCTATAACTAAGAAAGTAATCTCATTGATTTGTTTCCCAATAAATCTTTCGAAAACAAACGGAGCCCCTGTCATACACCCTGCTTATCGGGACGTGATGGTGACTGCACTTTTTTTTAAACAAAGCTCTACGGAAATTCACACCATGCGAAATAACTTATCCCTAAACACCAGATAAGACCACCAAAATTGACATCAGTTAAGCTTCTATTAATAGTCGCTATAAAATTCACTGTTTTATTGAAACGCGATTCTCCGCGCAAAAAAGAGTTGCCGTGTTATTGGTTCTAAACTGCTACTAATCAATATTTAAGATGTCAAAGCAGCGCCGTGCCCCATTTGAAACCTGTAGCATCATTCTGAAATGACCCGCGTTATTACAGTAACCTACTAACAACAGTACTTAGCACTCAGCGGCACTGGCGATCACGTGTTGACATTTTGAATGATGAAATTGACAGGAGTTTTTAAAAGCATACTTTGCATAAGTTGGAAATAAAGTTCAGCCTGAAGTTAAAATTAAGTTTAAGTGAACTGTTGAAGCCGGTTGCCTCAGAAAAGTGCGGCGCCAGTAATCATTTTATTTTAACAGTAACCGGCTATAACAGGGTGACCTCTTACACAACAACGACGTTAGGGGTTTTGGTGAGGACGGCAGCTACATTTGGTCTGACGAGACACATTCAGTTGATATTCATAGAAATTCTTCTTCAACGATACATTACCTAGCCATGTCTAACTGGTCAAAGCTGTGGGTGTTCAGTGTCTCATTGTTAATGGTTCCCTACCAGTGTACACAATTGTAAACAGTTTCCCCCTTTTCATGCAAGTGCAGATAACACTCGACTCCCCCCTCTGGTGGCAAGTTCTAATGTTGAGACCGAGTAAAATAGGCCACACAGCCATAGGCCACATAATCAGCTGGTGATGTAGTTGCGATAGTCACGATACCTTATTAATTCGGTAAAATAAGACCGTGAATTTCATTACGAACTAAGATGGTGATCAGATAGTCATAGACACTCCGTCGCGTAAACCAATTAGCCTGAAAAAGGGTCGCAATCCGAAACGCCGACTCTCTCCCCAAATGCTGCCTGACCCGCTGAGTTACTCCAACACTTAGTATTTTGCTCAAGACTCCAGCGTCTACAGTTCCTTGTAACCAGAGGCATTGAGAGATGCAGCATGGAAACAAGCCCTTTGGCCCACGGAGTCCACGCCGACCATCAACAACCCATTTACACTAAACGAATCCCACTTTATTCTCTCCATATTGTCATCAGCTTCTACAGCTCATCTGCACACAAGGGGTAATTTACAGCGGCACAAAAAAACTTACCAACCCGCAAGTCTTTGGGGTGTGTGGGGAAAGCAGCGCTCGCGAAGGAAACTCCAGGGAGA
This sequence comes from Raja brachyura, assembly GCA_963514005.1. The sequence continues at coordinate 39,851,144 of OY740792.1, read as the reverse complement.
ATGTGTAAACCCCACACAGACAGCACCTAAGGTCGGGATCAAACTCGGGTCTCTGACCCTGTGAGGCAGCGGCTTTACAAGCTGCGCCCATGGGTGGCGAGGTTGACGCCAGCATTTGAGCCCGCAATGGTTAAAGGCCAAAGGAATATCGCATCGTCGCCAAGAACATGATCATCTCCATTAAAACAAATTAAATTAAGGCTCCATCGCCTGAAATCTCAAATCTTTGAAACAGACATGCATTTCTCCTGATAGGGTTCAGCTGTCCAAATAGGTAGTAATCACCCCCGAATCACTATTTAGACTTTTCGGCTAAAATAGTACATTGTTTGTCAATGGTATTAAATTGAAGATAGAAGACAATGAATCACTCAACGGGAAGTCGTGATTATGGGGACCCTTCATACTTATGGAAGATCATCTGTATTCCTGTTCCCCAGAGATTTTAATTTTATGCACAGTGCACCAAGTAGCGTCTGGGTTTAATAACTCCCAAATGCAGTAGGAGGGTAGAAAGTGAAAAAAAAACACGATGTTAAGAATTTGCAATGTTTTCCTATTAGCTGTTTCAGCCAAGTTGTGTGTTTCTGTTAGTTTCTCATACATGTCGATTATTCACACAACTATATCCTTGTTTGTATACGTTTAAAATAACCCGCAATGGGCGTACAACATAGCCCTCCCTGTTAAATAATGTGATCTCATGACACTACTTGTAAATGGTACCAGCTGGTAAGTCCGTTTTGTAAATAAACGAGCGATCTCTCCGTGTCTGTGATATAAGCATATGTACGGATGGATGTAGTTGTATATTGACACAAAATGAGGAATGTTTTTAAGGTGTAGAATAATAATGTAGCCTGAACGCATTGCCATGTCATGTTTTATTATTAATCTGCCTCTTGACCTTTTTGGGAGGTCAACGGCCGGCTGCTCGGACTATGTAATGCTCATTCTGCAACCACGATGTCAATGCTGAGAATAGAGGTGCATTTACACTGACGTTAACATTCTCGGGCCTGCTTTACTGGAACCTGAACTACAGGTACTAACAGGTTCCTGCCGGCAAGTCCTGTTTACACTGGCGGCTTCCCGCATGACCGAAAGTTTAACAAAAGAGCCTATCCTATCCGCTATAGGATATTTGAGTTTAACTGTCTTGTTTAGAGTGAGTGAGAGAGAGAGAGAGAGAGAGAGAGAGAGAGAGAGCGCGAGAGAGAGCATCCTTGGATACAGAATTGTGTCAGCAGCTACAAATATAAACACAGGGAGAGCCGGAAGAAGACAAATTCCTCTCAGTTCTAAACGTTTGAATTAAGGTTGAATAGGATTACAACTTGAAGACGGGCGGCACAGCGGTAGGGATGCTGCCTCACCACAGACCCAGGTTCGATCCTGACTATTGGTGCTGCCTGTATGGAGTTTGATTGCGGGGGGTTTCTCTGGGTGCTCCGTTTCCGCCCACATTCCAAACACATGCAGATCTGCAGATGAATTGGCTTCTGTAAATTGCCTCTAGTGTGTGAGATATAACTAGTGTACGCGGGTGATTGTTGGTCGCTGCGGACTCGGTGACCCGAAGGGCCCGTTTCTGTGCTGTATCTCTAAATTAAACTAACCTAAACCTCGCATACATGTGCACACGTGCATTGTGAGTGTATATTCCTCCGCATTGTGATAAACTAGACACATGTGCGGTTAAATTCAAACCCGCAATGCAAGGAGACCCAGACTCAAATTAGGAGGCTACTTTTAGCAGTTTTGAGATTCTGTTAAGAAAGTCGCCATTAATTCAGAAAATGCGCGCGACTACCTCTGCGATTATCTTTCATATGTGGATACGATTGGCATTTCACCCAGGTAAAATCCGGGTCATAATGGTTGCATGTTTAATTTTGCTACTCGATGGAGCGCGTGGACGAATTACATTTAAGGGCAGCTGCATCGCCATTGTCTAAACGTTTAAATTAATTGCAGGCAAGATAAAGGTGGCAGAAAGGCACAAGAATCTGATCTTAACAACTGATTTGACATCACACTGAATTTACACACCAGGAAGTCTCGCTCAGTCTTGCATCAGTAGTAATGGTAATGCACAAACCTTTTCAGAAATTGATGTTACTAAGCAAATGCACACATTGCACAACTGTTATGTTGTGATAATAGACAATAGGTGCAGGAGTAGGCCATTCGGCCCTTTGAGCCAGCACCGCCAATCAATGTGATCATGGCTGATCATCCTCAATCAGTACCCCGTTCCTGCCTTCTCCCCATATCCTGACTCTGCTATTTTTAAGAGCCCTATCTAGCTCTCTCTTGAAAGCATCCCGAGAACCTGCCTCCATCGCCCTCTGAGGCAGAGAATTCCACAGACTCACCACTCTTTGTGAGAAAAAGTGTTTCCTCATCTCTGTTCTAGACGGCTTACTCCTTATTCTTAAAGTGTGGCCCCTGGTTCTGGACTCCCCCAACATCAGGAACATGTTTCCTGCCTCTAGCGTGTCCAAGCCCTTAACAATCTTATATATTTCAATGAGATCACCTCTCATCCTTCTAAACTCCAGAGTGTATTATTATGTAATGTAACTATTATATAGCTTTGGCCCTATCTGTTAATTTGTGGCATTTTTAAAGTAGACAGCAGTGTCAAAGGACGACTTTAATCTCAGAATACCATTAATTTAATCTTCCTTATATTAGGTAGATATGAGGAACCACAGATGCTGGTGTACGAAACAAAATACATAAAGTGCTGGTGTAACTGAGAGCTCAGACAGCATCTCTGGAGAACATGGATAGGCACGTTAGCCCGCCCCCACCACCACAATCAGTCTGAAGAAGTCCCAACCTGAAACATCACCCTATCCTTGTTCTCCAGAGATGCTGCCTGACCCGATGAATTACTCCAGCACTTTGTGCCCTTTTTTCTTCCTTCTATTATGTTATTTATTGTTGCATACGAGGCAAATACTCTTGCTATATTTGTCCAGTTCTTGTGCAGACAAATAAACCTAAACATAATAGGTAAAGTACTTGAAAAAATAAAATATCACAATTTAAAGAGCCCACATTACTTTAGTCGTGGAATCCAAACAAAAAGCATTTCCTGAAATAATCAACATTACAAAATAAAACACAGAAAATTGATTTTCAAAGTGTGAGGAAACCAAACACAGCCAAGAGATGAACCAGGTACGCAGCAGACTGGCCAGACTAACTGGCACAGCACTAATTGGCACAAAGCAAGGCTTCAATCCATTGTCAGAGATAACATTTATGTAAAAGATCTTTTCTGCTGCACACTAACATTTTTGTAAACTCTGAGCTTGTACTTCATCTCTCCTTACAGTAGCACAAGGGTGGAAAGATGCATGAATCGTTTTGAACATTGGAACAGCTTTAATGCAATTAAAGAAGGAAGGCTGTTTATGAATGTATTAGGCTTTGTCGATAGTGTAATCATAAGTCATTCAGTGAAAAGAAAGGTGAAAGAAACAGAAGGATGATAATTATCAGGGATTGAGATGGGCTGTATTTTAACACTTTCTACAGGGTTTTGCAACATTAAGCATTGATGTTTGAGGTATTGTTACTGAATTGTTTCAAGGTTGTGTACTGTGTGTGCAGTGAATATTGCCGAGATTCAAATGCATAACGTATTTTCAGAGAAATGTTGACATATTATGTTGGAAAGAAAAGAATATAAAACACTTATGGGTTTCTTACTAACTGTGGATTACTTCAACAAATAGTAAGCAGTATTAAAGGTACTATCTTTGTGGCAAGGAGTAATAACATGTGTACCTTACAAAACAACTTAGTGACTAAGTCTGTATGATTTTAGTGATATGGGCATAAATAAATATCTCCCTATTCTACCATTCATGTGACTCCACACAACAGAAATAAATTATAATTGCCAATGGTTCTCTTCGACATTACTCCCAATATATAGGAAATTGATTATTAAATGTAAAGAAGGTTGACATAAGATTATCAATAAATGAAATTTTATGATAATGTACAATATTTGACCATAATTGATAAACTTAATCCAATATGGGCAAATAATTATATCATATCCCATATTCCAATAATCTAAGACAAAATTCTGTTCTTTAAACTGATTTAGGACACGATTGGGAATGGCTATTTACGAAGCAGCACCATGGTAAATAAGAGAGGCACGGTCTTATTCACAGTTTTCTTTCATAGCTGCTTATTGAAAAAGGCTGAAGTACATTTTTGTTAAACCATTTGTTCAGTTAATTTCACTCATCCATATTCTCTGCATTCCAGCAACATGAACATCTACATTTATTCAGTTGTGAAATCGTCAGTTTGGCTCCAATTATATTTTAATATTAACCTTAACCTAACAGATTTCTTTCTAACAGTTTGTATCTTAAAATATCTATATCCATATGTTATGGTTTTCCATGATGGCATATTTGTGAACCAGCTACATTAAATATATGAAGTAAGGATATTGAACAATGCAATATCCATCATTGGGAAATTATCCCCCAAGTTAACTTATCTGACCAACAGGCTGAAAGTGATCAAGCACTTGGTCAAAAGTTATGGGGCTTAAATAGTATTATTTGCAGGACCACAGTGCACTGTGGACAGCTTGATTGTAATCATGTATAGTCTTTTCTTTGACTGGATAGCACGCAAACAAGCGCTTTTCACTCTACCTTGGTACGTGTGACAATAAACTAAACATTATTATTTCACTTCCTAGCTCGTATTTTTAATATAAACATATTACATGTGAAAATATTCAAAAATAAATTATCCTAGATAATATTTCTATAAAGGCTGCACTTTCACTCCAAATAAAAATGGGCAGTCTCCTATTTGTTGTACATTTCAATATAAATCAAATGTTGGGAGCTGAAAGCGCTTATAACCTGATGGTTTTTTAAAAAACCCATAAGATATTCACACTGTTCCATCCTATCTACGGAAAGGTAAAGTTACAGAAATATATTTTACACCAGTGAACAAGAACAAGTCACCGATTTAAAAATGTCATAATGTGGACACTATCCGGGAAAAAACGTAGAGCGTGTCATTCATTACTGTTAATTAGTTTATTTTTCTCAAAAGTCCGTTCACGTTAAACACAAATGAGAATCAACACAACGTAAATTAAATTAAGTCACAGCACTATGTTCTTAACTCCCTCTTGGGACCAAATTGCACGTCATATTACAGGAGCGTTGGGGGAAAAAGCATCTCTGCAAAACGTCGCGCATAGGTTTAAAACAAAATCACTGCTCGTCTTCAAAAGCGCACTCAGAACCAGCAAAACAATGCGGCGTCTCTAGCCATGTGCGGGCTGGCAATGCAGGGTAGTCACTGGATTGTTTCCCATATCTCCCCCCCCCCCCCCCCCCCCCCGCACCCGTGACAAACACGTTATTTACATGATGGGCAAACTGCTCGAATTTATTACAGGTCGACTTATCTCGCCGACTTATCCTGGCAATTATTACACATGACAACGCATTCAGGGCTCTGACAGCTGAAAGCGATACATAACTTCAGGGAAGAGAGGAGTGTACCCCGGACCCATCACGTGCAGCCTACTGAGAAATGACCTTGAGGGCTGGTCCGTAAACACATGTAACCTTTGTTCTCATCTACTGGCAGGATCAAATTGCCCGGTTTGGAAATAAAAAAAGAGGTGGAGGGGACGCCAAGAGAAATTTCACTTTCAGAGACCGACCGATAAAACTTTGATGAAAATCTTTGACGAACTTGTTTCCAGCCCAACGGTTAGAGGGGATCGGTGGCACGAAAGAGGAGGCAATGCTTTTTGGTCTCGCCCCGACTGTGGCTTCTACCCAAGTTTCATCCGATCGTCTCCTTATACATTTACAAAACGTTGATTGTTGGCAGTTTAAAATGGCGGCAACCCGCAGTTAACTCGACTCTTATATAAGTCCATATTTACAATTTGAAAAAAAAGGGAGAGGAGGGGAGGGGGGAATATTTCCGTTGGCCACTAGGCGAGGAAGAAAGTTGCAGATGTGTAAAATTGCAGCCGAAGGCCCTGCCAGGGCGGAAGGTACAAATCAAAGGGTTTTTAACAAAAACATTTACTGCATTTGACACACTATCTTTGTTTGACACTTTAATACTTGGGACTGGAACCCAAGCGCCCGGACAGACGGCCGCTGCTGAAGGCTGGCTGCCACTGCGAGGTTGCCTGGCAATGAACCGATTCAATGCGATCAATAAACCAGGTGGACAGGAGGGAAGTTTGGGGGGGGGGGGGGTACTGATTGGTTTACAACTATTGCTGCTGAACATTTCGTGACCGACCGCTCTCACTCTGCCCCGAGACTGGATTAACTTTAACGACGAGACCTTCTCCATTCCGCACAGACTGCGCGCCATTTTAGAAACTGCTCCTGCTCGCCAGACACAACGAGAGCACAGCTCCGTGGGGACTGGGTTCATTTTCCGGCTGCGCTGCGTTGCGCTGCCCTCCCTTGCGCCACAACAGTGCAATCCCGATCCTTCTCGCTCTGGCTGAATGTGTTGCATGCCCCCCCTCCTCCCTCTCCCTCCTTTAAACGGGATAATCAGATTCACAATGAAAAGCTGGTTGGCTCAAAAGCGGAGCTGCCAGTCAAGACCGCCTGAAAACAAAGATAAATTCGAAGGGACGTTAGGAGATATTGATCGCGGATGGTTGATTTTTGCATAATTGTGGAAGGCAGGCAACGAGCCGTATTCCCCTTTGACGAAGCAACAGCTTAGTCGGCAAGATCGATTAGCGGAAATCCCTGGGGGAACCCGAGAGTAGTCTGCGGGACTCCGGCAGGAGTATCGAGCAATCTTTCTCAGAAAAAGCAGACTATTGGGTTGGACTTTTTTTCAAATGCCCCTTAATTTCTTCCAGCTAATATGGAGGAAAATATAAACGCAGAGAGAACCAATAAATCCCTGAATGTTAAAGGGGGAATACGGGATGTGATACGATGATGATGAATTTGAACATCAATCAACTGGATTTCGGATTTTGGCGCGACTAACTTTAGAGAAATGAGGTGAGTTGGCGTCAACAGAACCGTGTTACAGCGAGAGCTGTAAACCGGGTTTGGTTTTATTTATTTTCCAGCCCAGTAAACTTCAAAGCGAGCACGATCAGATCTGCAATTCCTACGATGGCCTCCTACTAGCTTCAGCAGAATCGGCCGTCCGGTTAAACTGCAGAATCGCTCCTCCTTTTCCTGACGGTTGGCGGAATCGGCAGCTTCCTTGCAAAACTGGGAGAAATGACCGCTGTGCAGCGCAGAAACCACGCGGTTAAAATGAGCGGAATCGACAGACTTCGACAAGGGTTTGCAGAATTGCAGCTTCATCGGAGGGGTTACCAGCAACTTGAGTAAGCAAAACATTGGTCGGCGGAAATCCAAATGGGATTGAAAGGAACATCTCCAAGTTAGACTGAGACTGAAGTTAGACTGACCTTAAGGAATACAACGGATTCTTAAGAAAATTCCCCATGTGACACAAAATCCAGCCCCACCCGGTTCACAAACTGCCTTAAAGCCATCAAACGGCAGCAAAACGTCCATATTACCCAGTGTACAAGAAAAAGTCCCTTCCTCGCAGAACTGTCCGATTGAAGGTGACAAATTCTCTCCTGCCATCTAGATAATAATATCGGTCTTTTTCAGCCAAATGCTGGAACAGTTAAAATGCGCATAACGAGATTATCCCACACTTCAATTCTTCAGTATTAACTCCCCTCCCCCACTCTCCTTATCGAGAGACAAACCCGGCTCCTTGTTCTGACTAAAAAATAGAAATGCTGATAATACTCAGCAGCTCGGGCACCATCTGTGGAGAGAGGTGCAGTTATCATTTCAGGTCAATGACCAGATGAAAGGTCGTGGATTTGAAACGTTAACTGTGTCACTTTCTACTGATGTTGTCTACGCTGCCGGGTATTTCCATTTTATTAATTTTATTAACAATTCCAACAAACACAATAATTGTCCTTATTCAGGCCGGCCTCTTTTAACTAAGAGGTTGTCCATAAACAACCCCTCCTCTCTTGAGATATGCCAGCTGTTATAAGTTTGTTTTCTAGTTACTTTAACATCATGACTGGGGCATTGCTGTGATCAATGCACCGCCCCGAACAAAACTTAACTTTTTATCCGTTGTGCTGCTCCCTTCAACCTACGAGCTGGATGGATTCCTGTATTTTTTTAACTATAATTGCAAGTAAGAATTTCATTGAACCGTTTCGGGACACATGACAAAAAACACTCTTGACAACTATGGGGAATCGTGGATTAACGGAGGATATATTTTAACATAACGGCGCCGACTGAAGCCTTGCGTGTTCCATGTCCATTGTAGATTGCTATATATTTTTTTGTAACCGAGAATTGAGTTATGCTGTGCGAATTCAATAAATTTAAAAAAGCCACGTTCTGTTTCATCACTCAAGATCTTAACTGACTCTGGAGGGACGCGACCTCTTGGGAGAGAAGCAATTCCGCTACTTGACACTAGCACCATAGTAACATCGCGGTATAAATCCAATTTAAATGTGGTCAAATGTGTGTTAACGCTCCTGGACATTTCTGAAAGTTTCAAGCATTAGGGAGCGAAATGCTGCCCCGGCCAACTTACAACATTTAGTTCTGGGCAAGCTGCATAAACTTGGTTCTAACTAACCGGAGCCAATAATCCAGTTATAAACACGACACAGCGCAGAAACAGACCACTCCGTTCAAAGGGTGCATGTCAATGTAAACTCCAACGCCAACTCCATTTCACCCTGTCAAAATATAATCCTATACTCCTTTCTATCAATCTGTGTACTGGTCACCCACCCCTTAACAGTGTTAATACTATTCTCCTTAATCACCTCAGCTCGTACCGAGCTCCACGTTATCACCATTCTTCTGAATTATTGGGCTGTCTGTCTTACAATCATCCGCATTTTCGGACTATTCCCCTTATTGAGAACTGATCCCCCCCCCCCTCCCTCTGTATACATAAATTATGCTTTGCTGTACCAAAAAAAACCTTTACTTATAATGTAGCTTTTCACATATATATATATATAACACACACACACACACACACACGATCAAGACTGTCAAAACTGTACATACAATTAAATTGAAAATGTTTAGCAGGTTACCTACCGATTCATAATGCCCACCCTCTGTGTTTTGACACTTTAGACTAGCGTTTACCTTCTTAGGAATATACTGGGAATAAAATGTAAATCTAGGGGTATGCATCACGTGGAGGGGAGATAAGTTTAACGCAACATCATGTTCCGTACTGACATTGTAGGCAGAACGCCCTGTTCCCGTGCTATACTATTCTATGTTCCTCATGGTCAGGGGGGCAAAATGGAAGTGTTTTGGTCGGCAAATCATATTTCTAGTTTATCTCCTTACATAATGAGTGACAATGAAGCGTATTAATTAGGTAGCTTCGATTAATAAACCCGGAGAATAAATACATGCCTTCTTGAAGTTACCAATATTGGTTTAACTTCCTTTTTATGTTGGTTTTCCAAAATAACTAGACACCGCATTCGCACTTTTGAAATTAAAAATGACATAATTTCAATATTGCTGTAGCGAGATAAAACCAGCAAGAAATACAGATCGACAAAGAGGAGACTTTTTTTTGAGGAAAAAAACCCCACAAAGCGCTGGGGTAACTCGGCCGGGTCAGGCAGCGTATCTTGAGGACATGTATAGGCCACGTATCCACATTCTCTAGAGATGCTGCTTGACCCGGCCGAGTTACTCGAACACTGTGTTTTCCATGTGAACCAGCAGCTACTGTACCTTGTGTCTCGACAATTTTGGAGAGGCGGATAATCTGAAAGGGTTAATCTACATTTCCACGGACAAATGTAATCATATATATTAAAAAGCAGCATTTTCAGAACTCCGTCCATGATTTTTTTAAATCATCACACTGACAACGGAGTTGTTACCTCTTTAAAAAAAGAGGTGGGAGTTCGCATCGAGGCTGTCTCCTGGAACAGATGTCAGATTATTTCCATTCGTCTCTCTGGATCACCGCTGTAAAAACCAGACTACATATTCTCCCAGATGAAGACCACGAATCCGCCCAACAACAACGTCATTGTTCTTATTGCTTTAGAATCCACAGCGGCAGCTGCTTTCTCTAATCATGAAATCAACCTCTATATATAGAAAATTATCATTTGCGAAAAACACAACAAGCTGATTTCAAACACAGACCCGAGACTGAGGGAACAGGGCCTATATTTCCTAGCAGTGTTTTTTTTCCCACCCAGTCCCAACTGAACAATTAATCACACTAAATTACAGGGAATCTCTGTTACTGTACAGGGTGGGATATGGGTTTGTGGCATTGCCCTCATACATTAGTAAACCTATACTTTTCAAAACGGGACAAGTACCTATTCCTTCCACAGTACGATGTGTAACCATATGCAGCAGAAGCAAAACAAAAAGAAAATGCGACGACGTTTCTGGTTCTCTTTCACTTATATCGCACGTGTTTCCAGTCACAGTGTAGAACATATCCGCATCATTGATAGACTATCTCTTGGGTATGGATCTCAAACCAACTGGATACTAGACAGGGTATATAATTCAATTGTTAGAAACTCATTCTGGGTTGCCATGGGGCTGAACATGTTAAAACTTGCTTTACGTGTCTGGCCGCAACGCTTTGCGGGGAAATCATACCCGTTTCAATTATACGTGTATTTTAAATGTTAAAAAAGGTCCAATGCGAGATGTTTAAAAACTGATCTTAAATCTTCTCTGCGTGGCCGCAAAGCAAAAAACATTCAAACCTAGGGCGGGCGTGATGATGGAATATGTAAGAATGTGCCCGAACTGGCTTCAAAAATTCATTGCATCCAATGCCTTAGGATTACGTAACCAAGGGCCTCACTTCTTTATACACGAATATTCCAATTATTTCAAATTAGTGTTACAAATCTGCTCGCGGACGACCCATAAACCACGCACCCGTTTTACCCGTCCGTCTTCTGGTGCCCGTGACACCTGTGCAATTAAAACAGAAAATGTTCATTCGCCACACGTGATTCACACGTCCTCCTTTGGAAACTCGTTTTAATCTTCCACTTTTCATCACACATCTGTTTAAAATGTGTCGTTAGGCAACAAGAAAATCCACAGTTGTCACAGTGGTCTGTTTTACGTTCCAGCTATTTTTTTCAGGAAAGGATTCCAATTGGTGTTCAAACAGAAGATAATTAATTTATTCCATGCACGTTTTGAGTGCTTTTTGTAAATAATTTGAATTGCATTTTAGCAATAAAAAGGTGCTGTACGATTATCAAGTTTTATATAGACTCAATTTTCTAATGTGTTTAAATTAAATGCATTGCCAAACTAGTAACCATCGCGCGCGTGGGCATTCTGGGCGGTGCATTCAAATAGTTGCAACTTAAAAACAGATATTTATATTTGCGATTGGTAATGCGATTGTCTCGAGCATCTCAGAAATTAACTATACCATTAGCGAAGTTCGGCGTCTGGACTTAATTCCATCTATCCCATAAAGTTAAGCCACTACTCACTCACACACACACACACACACACACACAGGTGCATACGTCCAGCAAATATGCCAAAGATTAACAGGGTACGTTTTAAAAACGATAACGGTATAATGCGGTTCCTAAAATGTGCTATCTCAGTCAATCACCGCTAGAACACAACTCGATATTCACAGCAGAGGCACAGGCTGCCAGAATCCTCCAAAGAGCTCAGCGATCCGTGCCTTCTCGTCCCTTTTTTCATAAAGGTTTTTTTTAAACGGCTCGCGATCTCAGGTTTCAGGGCTGGTCTCCCAGGGGAGGCAGGAGCGGAGTGCGCTTCAATCAAACCCTGACTTCTCCTCTGGGAGCAGAGCCTGAAATCTGATCTCGCCCACTTACTGCCTGCCTCATTCCACGCGTTTTCTTTGGGCGTAATAACCTTTTAGTTTATTGTAAACACAGTCGGGAGCGATGCTCGATCTTTTAACAGGATGCGTGGATGGCGAAATTGGCGTCTAGAACATTTACTGCGCTTTCTGGCCGCTATGAAGTGGTAACATCCAAGGCCAACGCAAGTAAGCATATAACCGTAGAGTCTGATAATTAAATGGCTGCATGCATTCAGAAAGCCCCGCAAGAGGCCACAGAGGCGAGCTGCTGCTGATGTGAAGGTAACGTGGACGTTCCATGCAAAAGTGAGAACAGCTTCTGGGTGTGCGGTCGCCAACGTTAAAACAGGGTTGCGCAAAGAGGTTACCCGTCCCACTTTCAACACACACTCTTAATGCAAAGGGATCATTTCAACAAATTGTAGAAATTGTGCGTTATTTTCGCATCATAACTTATCTGCACCGACATCCACGGTGCACAGAATACTGAATAGAACGCAATCAACTAAAACATGTTGAGCGTATGAGACATTAGAATCCTCACAAAAGCTTTTCCAGGCGCCGGTATTATCAATTGTTTTTTTCATTTAATAACCCAGAATGAAATAAATACGGTGTTTCACATTTCCGCGTGTCCCCTTAATGTAGGATTACGATGTAACCAAAATAAACTGTTAATTTGGTAATGCCAATTGGACAGGTTAAGCAAGTCCAAGTTAATTAAGTCACAGTCATCGATCTGGTTTCAGAAATATTCCAAGAATGAGTCTCGCAATGTAGATTAGGACAATCCATATGACATTTTAAAGGAATGAATTATTTTGTTTAAATTGTTTTTAAAGTCTGCTCCACACGACCACAAATTATGTGAACACACACCATTTCAATGATCTGTCTTGCAAATGATGTTAATCCAGTGGTTGTGCATTGCTAAAAAATTCAATTACTGAATGTATTTGCACTAAAAGTTAATGAAACAAACCAGACCCTTTGTTATCCTGAGACTTCTACTAAATTTAAGTTGCTTTTAAATTCAGGGCGAATACAATTGAACAACTTTATATCTCCTGGCAACACGTGCCTGTATATGAGGGAATGCTGTTATGTAAATAACAATCCACTAGTTAACATATTAAGGCAATATGTATTTTAAACTTCCTAACATTTACTGGTGACCAGTTTGCAGGATAAATGTCAGACTGATCTCACCATTTCAATTCAGATCCAAACCTTTTTATAAATAGGGCAATATTTAACAAATTACTTTTTCTACAAGATTATTTGCATTATAATGACTAAATTCACATTGTTCTGCTGTTGTCAGGTTATATAATCCACAAAAAATGCAGCATAATCCGAAGTAGAAAGAGCTAGTGTGCAGGTAGACCATATAATTCTGTACATAACAAAATGTTATTCATTTTGCAAGGGAAATTCAATAGAGAGGTATGCAATTTATGTATGTGAGGGATTGGTGAGTTCACATGTGAAGTACCCTACTGCATACAGTAATAGACTGGAATAAATAGGCTGGAAGTTCTGAGGTTTTCTAAGCCAACATCTGGAATGAGAGAGCATTGTCATATGAGAAAAGATAAGAAAGACTGTGCTTGTACCCATGGAGCTATGGCGATGGGACTTGCTTGTCTTTCAGACTGAAGAAGGGTCTCAACCCGAAACATCACCCATTGCTTTTCTCCAGAGATGCTGCCGGTCCCGCTGAGTTACTCCTGCATTTTGTGTTCATCTTCAAATGATGTCACACGCTCCAGACGGCTGTGCGGGCGCATGATGACGCGCAGGACCATCGCGCCTCAACGCGGCGACGAGTTCCCGTAATTAGCGTGCCAAGGACACGTAAGTGGGACAGGGGCTTTAGTCTTTAAAAGTTAGACATTACCCACTTAATTCATTGTGACATAGGCCCAGAAACAGATCCTTTGGCCCACAGAGTTTGCGCTGACTATCAAGCACTCATTTGCACCAATCCAATAAGACTCCAATCTAATTCTCCCAAAATCTGCATCAATTCCCACAAACTTCACACACAAATATACACATCAGATTCTATCACTTACCTACACACAAGGTGTCCATTAACTTAACAACCCACATATCATTTTGATATGGAAGAAAACATGAACATCTATAGGAATCCCACAATCATCGGGAAAATATGCAAACTCCATTTAGCCGCTGCAGGTCACGATTAAATCTAAGATGTGAGACATTATCTCTAAGATGGACACAAAAAGATGGAGTAACTCAGCGGGTCAGACAGCATCTCTGGAGAAAAGGAATTGGTGACTTTTCGGGTTGAGACCCTTTTTGAGACCCATAATGGCACCCATTCATTTCCTCCAGAGATGATGCCTTGTCTGCTGAGTTACTCCAGCTTTTTGTGTCATCTTTGGTTTAAATCAGCATCTGCAGTTCCATCCTAGACATTATCTCTACTAGCTGCAGTACTGTACCACCCAATATTGAGATTATGCAATATTGTTTTCTCACAGCGTCCCACGTCTTTTGGAATGTACTTCCTCAAAAATTGATGGAAGCAGAGTCTTGAAATATTTTTAATGCAGGCATAGATAGGAACCTGACTTCCAAAGGGATGAAAGAATACCTCAGGTTGATGGGACTGTGGAGTTGAGGTTACAGTGCCCTCCATAATGTTTGTGACAAAGACCCATCATTTATATATTTGGCTCTGTACTCCACGATTTCAGATTTGTAATAGAAAAAAAAATCACATGTGGTTAAAATGCACATTGTCAGATTTTATTAAAGGCAATTTTTCATACATTTTGGTTTCACCATGTAGAAATTACAGCAGTGTTTATACATAGTCCCCCCATTTCAGGGCACCATAATGTTTGGGACACATGGCTTCACAGGTGTTTGTAATTACTCAAGTGTGTTTAATTGCCTCCTAAATGCAGGTATAAGAGAGCTCGCAGCACCTAGTCTTTCCTCCAGTCTTTCTATTACCATTGGAAACTTTTATTGCTGTTTATCAACACGAGAACCAAAGTTGTGCCAATGAAAGTCAAAGAAGCCATAATAAGACTGAGAAACCAGATTAAAATTGTTAGAGATATAAGCCAAACCTTAGGCTTACCAAAATCAACTGTTTGGAACATCATTAAGAAGAAAGAGAGCACTGGTAAACTTACTAATTGCAAAGGAAATGGCAGTCCAAGTAAGACCTCCACAGCTGATGACAGAAGAATTCTCTCTATAATAAAGCAAAATCCACAAACACCTGTCCGACAGATCAGAACACTCTTCAGGAATCAGGTGTGGATTTGTCAATGACCACTGTTGGCAGAAGACTTCATGAACAGAAATACAGAGGCTACAACTGCAAGATGAAAACCTCTGGTTAGCCGCAAAAACAGGATGGCCAGGTTAGTTTGCCAAGAAGCACTTAAAAGAGCAACCACAGTTCTGGAAAAGGGTCTTGTGGACAGATGAGACGAAGATTAACATATCAGAGTGATGACAAGAGCAAAGAATGGAGAGAAGGAACTGCCCAAGATCCAAAGCATACCAACTCATCTGTGAAACACGGTGGTGGTGGGAGTGTTATGGCCTAGGCATGTATGGCTGCTGAAGATACTGGCTCACTTATCTTCATTGTTGATACAACTGCTGATGGTAGTAGCATAATGAATTCTGAAGTGTATAGACACATCCTATCTTCTCAAGTTCAATCAAATGCCTCAAAACACATTGACGGGCGGTTCATTCTGCCGCAAGACAATGATCCCAAACATACTGCTAAAACAACAAAGGAGATTTTCAAAGCTAAAAAATGGTCAATTCTTGAGTGGCCAAGTCAATCACACGATCTGAACCAAATTGAGCATGCCTTTTATATGCTGAAGATATAACTGAAGGGGACTAGCCCGCAAAACAAGCATAAGCTAAAGGCTGCAATACAGGCCTCGCACAGCATCACCAGAGAAGACATCCAGCAACTGGTGATGTCCATGAATCGCAGACTTCAAGCAGTCATTGTATGCCAAAGATTTGCAACAAAATACTAAACACAACTACTTTCATTTGCATGACATTGCTGTACCCAAACATTATGGTGCCCTGAAATGGGGGGGACTATGTAGAAACACTGCTGTAATGTTTACATGGTGAAAGGTATAAAAATACCCTGTATTAGAATCTGACAATGTGCACCTTAACCACATGTGATTTTTTTCTATTACAAATCTCAAACCGTGGAGTACATAAATAAATGATGGGTCCTTGTCCCAAACATTTGGAGGGCACTGTATAATCAAAACACTCATGGTTTTACTAAGTGGCAAAGTAAACTTATTAATTCACACATTCAAGTGTAACAATGTAGTATTCATAAGTAAAACGTCTGTAAAAATAAATCTTGCAACATTGTCACATCTTGACACGTTTTACATTTTTGTCCAATGTCATATATGATTGCAATAAGATTCTGCTACTTCTACCATCTAGAATCCTTTGGCCAGATGGGAACAAAGAGATTGTTTTACGATAAATAGCCGTTTTCAAGCAACAAATCTTCACGAGTCTGAAATAGATTGTGTAAAAACTGTACATTTATCCTCAACCATTGACCATTTAAAAGTAGTTCTAATGCTAGTTTCATTGTTACCAGCATGCATAAACTGCAGCTTGTGGAGAATAATGCAAAGTCAGTTACAAATGGACAAGATCAAATGTCCACAACATTGTTATTCTATTCTTTTAATTAAAAGCCAGATGCAGCATGTTTCTGCTCAGCACACCAGTTTATGCCAAACAGATGAAGGTATGAACTTCACACATAATTAGAAAGAAGCTTGCATGTAAAAATAACTTAATGTAGATCTAATCAACTATTGTAAGTCTCACTTGTGAAACATGATTTTAAAATATTTATGTTAAATTTTAAAGTATATGAGCGAGAATATTTTTAGCATGGTATTTATTTTAAACAGTCAGTAGATTGCTAAGTATTAGTGGCCAGCACGGTAAAATTGGGGAAAACACAAAGCAAAACAATCAGTTGTAAGAGGGAAAATCTAAAAAAGACTACTGCTGTAGGAAATATGAAATTAATAACAGAAAGTTGTGGAAACACTCAGTTGGGCAAGTGGTGTTTGTAGAAAGATAAATAG
This sequence comes from Raja brachyura, assembly GCA_963514005.1. The sequence continues at coordinate 39,834,030 of OY740792.1, read as the reverse complement.
AATGAGGTTTTAGGTCTATGACCCTTGGTCGGATCTTTGGCCCGAAATGTGAACTCTGTTTAACTTTCACAGATGCTGCCTGAACCACTGTGTGTTTCCAACATTTTTAGTTTTTAAATAGCTATTAAAGTACAGGATGAAACTAGAAAAATAACAATGAAATTACAAATACAAAATCCATTTTACTTACGAGTTATAATTTTTATTTTGGCACCACATTCAGCTAGCAAACAGCCCATTGTATCCGTTACATCTAACGGTTGTGTCTTGTCACATCAGCTGTTCCAACATTAAGTATTTCTGACAACTGTTCTGATTAATAGTACTTCACCAACCCCTTATGCCATGGACATAAGCCAATATTATTATAAGTGAAGTTTTGTTACGAATAATAGCATTATTGCTAAGTAATACTGTTATTATACAAATAAAGAAAAAAATTGTAAACGTCACGTTCAAATCAGATTAACTATTGAGTTAAATTCATGAAATTTAACAGAACATGGCCAAAACTTTACAGTTTCTAAAACTTAAATGAAAAACTGATCCACCATTTAGCTCATCTTAATTTGCTTTAAAATTAAATATATAAGAGTAAGATCTCAAACATAATAACAATGTGTTACAATCCAGTTGTATGAATGCTATGGCTGTAAGGCCATTCATCATGGAAGTCTTAAAAAAGACAATGGATTGTTTCTTTTCCCGAAACATTTAGATTTCAGTACATGAAATCTGACTGCAACATGTAGGGGACCATCGTTCGATTTTTTTTTACACAACTGAATACAACTTGGTGTTGAGCATTTACTTTCTTTCCTCTGGTTACCATTAATTAAATGCAATAAATCCACCCCGTGCTGTGCCTGCCAAGTTAAAATCAACCTAAGAACTAACCCCTGTAAAACTATCAGTATCTCAATGTGTGATGATCCCTTTATGCCTGTCACTTGAATCCGTTCTTGGCACACAACCTCTTTATTGATCACGCCTGTCTGTGAGCCTGTGAGATAAAAATATGGATTCAGTGGTTTTGTACCAATATGGAGGAGTCAACCATATGGATGTTTCAAATAAGATGCAACAGATGCTTAAAGTTGTATCTTCACTATTAATTTTGCTTAACAAAGAAGTCGAATATTGGATTAGGTCACATTGAATCCAACAAAATAGTTTTGATCCTGATATCAACTCTAATTCTCATTTGACCGCAGTACATCTACTAACGTGCTTTTATATCTGCTGAATTACGCGGACATCGGTGGCATGCCTGTTCTGATCTGGAATTAGAAACAGTGACCTAAAATCTACAGCCCGGTGTTTATATAATGGGGTATGGTTGGAGATACCAGGGCAGAAGGAGGAGGAAGAAAGAAGACCAGAAATGCCCTACTAAATCACTCATCAACTATGTGCAAATGCATGAAATAAATAATAATCAAGGCCGAAAAGGATCGCACATTACACTTTAGAGCCCTAATGGCGATAATTTTCATATGCTTGATTTTGCCATCCCTCTGTAAGAGTTCACATCGCTCGCCATTTGAAGGTGTGTCACAGATGGTTTTAGAGGGGCGATGTCTGGAAGGAAATATCCAACCAAAGGAACTGCAGATGCTGGTTTACAAAAAGCACACGTAATGCTGGAGTAAATCAGCTGGTCAGGCAGCATCTCTGGGGAACATGGGTAGGTGATGTTTCAGGCCGGGGCCCTTCTTCACTCTGATTGTATTCAGGTGGAGAGTTTTTTTTGTTATATCCTGAGAACCGATTAAGATGTTCAATCATAATCATGGCCCATGGTCAAAGGTGCAGCAAGGTTTGCTACAGTTGGCTACTCTGCATGGTTTATGCAGGTTTGTGCCAATGATTATTGAGGAAAGATGAGAATAATGACATTTACGTACAGATCCTCCCCAGTAATTATCTTCAATGACATTCAGTGAACAATCGTGTATTTCAGGTTCCTCTCTGCTTGCTATACATTGCATGGGTTTAAATGGGGACATTGTCCAGGTTGCACTGTCAAAAGTATACTGATTTACTTTCCCTGGGAATGTCTTATTTATGTTCGAGGGGATTTTCTTTTACCCGACTACTTTCTACTCCTCCACGGAATTTCCGGGTAATGTATCTCTCGATTCCAACCCTCTTCACGTGGATTTTTTTTCTGCTCAGTTAGGATTGAGGACTCTGACCAGTTGGTGTTGTAAGTTGTCATAATATTACACGTGTATCAGGAGGGAACGTATATAACGTTTCCATCCAAGTAGTCTATTTTAACATAGCTAATGACGTTCGCAATTTGAAACAGCCTTAGTACATGGTCGGAAGAAGGGTCCCAAGCCGAAACGTTGCCTCTCCCCCTCCCCCCACAAAAGTGTAACTCAATAGGAAATTATAACGTTCACTATGTGATAAAAGACGCGAGCTAACTACATGTTCAACGACACAGAAAATAAGATATCGTCAACAATTTTAACCGAATTACAACATCTTATTGTTCATGTAAGATACCGGTGAACCTACGATTTAGGTAACGAGGGTTCGATGAAAGAGGAAATACTTCTGAATGGACATCGGCAGCACTGAGGTGTTTGTAGTTTCTGTCGAACAGCGCGGCGGGACTCTGTTTAATGACGATTGACCAAGGGACCCATACAGGAAAAGCTTTATAACCTTAGTGGCGAAATAAAATTAACAAGCCCGTGGAAGTCGAAAATGTTAGAGATTCTGACATTTCTAAACACGTTTGCAAATGGATATATTCCCGGATTCTTGACAGGTGAATCGGGCTTAGAATATTAATACATTTGTCTTTTTAAAGTATATTCCGACCATGCAGATGCGCAGAGCATGTTAAGAGAAATCTGTAATAGTGAGTCAGTACTGTCGGCGCTTCTACCTCTTTTCTTTCGGTGGTTTCATTCATTTCAGTATTACAAAAAGTTAATGAGAAAGGCTGAAGGATAGTGGAAACACCATAGCAGGGGTTCGGTGAATTGTACAATAGTAATTTTGGATATACAAGTGTACTTGCGGTTAACGGTTCAAGTATGTATCATGGTGTTAATCCGGTGATACGCGCGGGAGGGCGAGAACACCTACATTTGCGCAAACGCCTACTGAACTACGCCCACAGCGAGACATTCCCAACCAAACTTTAAATTCCTCATCCGCTCGGAGGGCTGCGGTACGTTTAGAAAAAAAAGACAAGACGCATCTCAGAGTCCAGTTTACTTCCCCTCAGTATTTTCCCCTGCGATTCCAGTCCCTACTCCCCGGGCTTCCAGGGAGCCGACCACTGTTGTCTAGACCGATCGATCATTTAGACAGAGACGTACAATACGGCCAAAGCCTTCAATCAGGCAGAACTGGCAGCTACCATACGGGTACATGTCACCTTTCAGGTAACCAGCTCGCAGTTGAACAACCTTCAACACATCTCGCTCTAACATTCCCCCAAGCTGCTCCAATGACCGCAAACACGTAGAAGGGGGGTCGGTGCGTTGTTTATATATTATTCTACAACGCAAACACTTGATCACGTTAAAGGTGCTTTCGCAATAACCTGGAAGACACAGCTCTGTCAATATATATCACTACGCTGCACCCACAAGCTCTTTCATTGGCACTCTTCGCTTTTGGTAATCTCGAACCGTAAGCAGTTTATTGGCAAAATATGCATAAATATAGAACTGTTCTTCGATGTTAAACGATGTCGCCCGCCCTTCCTCACCAAAAAAAAACTTAACATTTCCTACCCGAGAGATGTACAAAATCACCATGTTTCCGTTATCTTCACCCCGTGTTAATTTTGGAATAAAGATAACAAATGCGTTAAATGGTTTAAAAAAGCATTTGGTTAAACCGCCAGAGCAGAATTCAGAGGCTTATCATAGCTATCGCTGTGTGTGTGTGGGTGGGGGGGGGGGGGGGGGGGGAAGGGGTGAATCTGCACGGTTCAGCTTTGCACGAATATCCTTTGCGGTGGAAAGAGATCCGCGTTCCTTTGTACAACACAGGCAGAGCGAAACAGTATTTGCAAAAGCGCGAGTTCCTCTGCAGACGACGAGCGTATTTTACAATGCGCCTTTGCACTTAAAAAAGGTCAATTTGATGTTTGCAAGTCCGCGGATCTTAGCAGATCGGTGCTGCTTGGTGAAGCCGAATGGATCAGATTGTGAACCGAATCGCGAAGTTGCGTTCGGACCCACACAGACTGCTGATCCGAGTCTCGAAACTTATCCTCAATATTAGCCAGAGGTACGTTTTCTAGCGAAACTGGTTATTTCCACGTCTACTTTTACTGAAACGAAAAAAGTGACTGAGTATCACACGTTCTGGAGCAACGTCTTCACCCAGTCTCCGTTTTCCGACAGTCCGCGGCCCCACAGCGATTTTAGAGATTAGAAAAGCCCCGTCCATATCCATTCGGTTCACGTAACCCTTTCTTACCTGGTTCCAATTTCTCCACGTAATATAACTAGACAAGTACTCCGACGTCGACCTCTTGGTTTTCTCCGCTGCATCCACGTGTCTTTATATTTTCTATGACCAAGATATACTTATTTTATCTCCGCATAGGAAATGCGAGAGAAGCAAGCTTATCACCCCACAAATCAGGATGTCCACCAGAGGAGGGGGGAAGGGGGGTCCGCTCTTTAAAAAGGAGAGAGAAAAACCATCAAGGGAAAAGGCCTTTGACTGCCGCCGAACGGTGCGTTGTGTGAGCGCCGCGGCTGCTCGCTCCAGTTTCGTCTGCCAAGGTTTCAGTGTAAATGTTCGCTGCACAGGTGGAGATCGGCCCCGATCCTCTGGCACGGAACTGTTCGCAGCGCCATGTTGCCTCCTCACTGTACACACAGCGGCCAAACCATCCGGTCTATCGCCTCACACGCTCACTTCGTCGCCCCTCATCCCCCAACTTGTCGAACCTCAGGCGTGTGGGAGGAGAGAGAGAGAGAGAGAGAGAGAGAAGGGGGGGGAGGTGGAGGAGCAGGGGGTGGGGTGGGCGCAGCAGTACTGAAGTGAAGAGCCCTCCGGCAGATCACTGGCGCAGACGTGGTTCGGCTACCACAGTGTGAGCCGGTTTTTTTAAATTTCCGATCCAGCCCGAACGTGTAGCTCCGCTCCGGGACTGGAAAAAAAAACCCACTCTACCCATAAGGCCAGTCGTTAACTTCAATTACCATAAACATCAAGGTTCAGCTTGTAACCCCAGAGCCAGAATCTCTCCTGCACCAGCAACATCGCGAGCAGTACACGCCGCCCAACGCTCGTTAATTAAAATATATTTCATATAACTGGCACACTGCAAAACAACTGACGCTTGTGTCATCCCAGCACAAGCTGCAATCGCGCACGATATAAATGGCAATGCTGTTAAAAGTTTGTCTTGCGGACCATTCCAATCTCGTCTGTGGTCTAACATTGCACATTCTACATCATAGATTCCTAAACTGGCAAATAGTGATAGTTTTTAATATGGAGAAGGAGGTGCCCCGTTTATATGTATCGCTGATTATCGTCACTGACGAGAAATTCTATGCTGAGTTATTAACATTACCTATCAACTATACTGAAACATCGGAACCAGTCATATTTAGGCACACTCATTCCGATACTTAATCGGTACGGATAATGTTGTAATATTCAAACCACGCGTTGGTCAAGTCATTAGCCAGTTCCTTCTTAAATGTGTCTTAAAACTGGGATCAACTCAGTGGCGGCACAGTGGTGCAGCACGGGAGTTGCTGCCTTACGTAGCCAGAGACCCGGGTTCGATGCTGGCTAAGGACGGTGCCTGAACGGAGTTTGTGCGTTCTCCCTATGACCGCGTGGGTTTTCTCCGGGAGCTTCGGTTTCCTTCCATATTCAAAAGACGTACAGGCTTGCAGGCGAATTGGCTTCGGTAACATTGTAAATTGTCGCTGGTGTGTAGGATAGTGCTAATGTATCGTCAGATCGCTGGTCTGCGCAGACTCGATGGGCCGAAAGTCCCGTTCCCGCGCTGTATCTCTAATGTCTCCGAGTCTAAAACTTATTTCACGTTAATTTTTATTACATTATTTCAAGTACATTAAGTTATGAACGGAGTAGATAGGGTAGACGGTCAGAACTTTGTTTTCTCCCAGGGAGGAAATGTCAAAGGCTTGAGGGCAAAGCTTTAAGGTGAGGGGCCGTCTAAAGGAGACCATTTTTTTAACACCGAGACGCGTTGCCAGGGGTGGTGGTGGAGGCAGATACGATAGTGGCATTTTAGATAGACACATGGATATGCAGGGAATGGAGGGATATGGATCACGTGGAGATCACGAGATTAATTCAACGGCGTTATGTATAGCACGGACATTGTGGGCCGAATCGCCTGTACTGTTCTATGTATATTCCAAATATTTCATAGATATAAGGAGAGGAACATTTACGTTATGAATAAGTACCGAGAAAAATAAAACATTGCGAACCACTCTATTGTGTTCATTTGAAATGTTGCAACATTGTCCAAATATCTGACATCGTTTCTTAATCGCTTCTTCAGAATACAAACGGAACTGTATTGGTAATAGGTGTAGGCACTAATGATTAAACGTGTCACGACAACTGTGGTGCTCAAACGGACTCGATTGTCTCCGCAAACTCTTCCCTTGCCCGTCCCCGTCCCCAGGGAGTTGACCAAAAGGTCAGGACGCTTTGCGCACGTCCCGCGCGGGAAAGCTTCCTTCCACCTTCGGACACTCACATTCACGCACAAAGGGGGCACCTATATACAAAATGACATGTTGTCACGTAACCACGGGTCCTACAGAGAACTGTACACTCATCTCTTCCCACGTCCTCCCGCAGCCAACACACTCCTGACCTGTCATACCAAGACACAGCCTCCCTTACAATCTGTCACTCAGACACACAAACGCACTCTTCTCACGCTCAATCAGTCCTGCTCCCGCAGCCGGACAAATAACTGACCCGTCCCTGGCACTACTTTACTCTGGCAATCTCAACCATAGTCTTGAAATAAGCGCTTACTCGTCCGTATACCCTCTCACCATCGTAGTCTCACATTTTCAGAATTGCACGCGCGTTACTCCTCGACTCACACATGCATACTTCCTTCTTCACACGCCTATAGATCACATCCTCCTGCTTCGCCTCCCGCTTTCCCTCAAACAGTCCTCGTTTCCCTCACACACATATACACACACACGCATCTACACACACACACACACCACAACACACGCATCTACACACACAAAACCACACACAGTCCCCGTTTCCCTCACACACGCAAGCACGTATCTACACACACACACACACAACAACAACACACGCAGTCCCTGATTTCTTCATTTCTCTCACACACATACATGGTCGCAGTTTCCCTAATATATCTCTCTCCCTCATACATGCACGAAGTCAGTTTCCCTAATCTGTCTTTCACACACGGGCATACACCGGTTTCCCTCACTCCCGTCCTAAAACACACACGGTCCTAGTTTCACCAATCATCCCCCTCCTCCTCCCACACACACAGTTTTCCCATTTCTCCCTCCTTAAAACACACGGTCTCAATTCCCATAATCTCCCTCTCTCCCCCCTCCTTCACAGTCCCAGCTTCCTCTTTCATCTCTCTCTCTCTCTCTCTCTCTCTCTCTCTCACACACGACCCGTTTTCATAATCTCTCTCCCACACACACATCCCCAGTTTCCCAATCTCTCTCTCCCTCTCCCCTCCTCATACACACGTTCTCAGATTCGTAATCACACACATACACACGGTCCCAATTTCCCTAATCGCGCGCTCTCTCTCTTACACATACGCTCCCAGTTTCCCTAATCTTACCCCCTCACACATATATGCACGCACAGTCCTCGTTTCTCTCTCCCGAAAACACACACACGGTCATAATTACAATATTCTCTCTCTCTCTCCCACACACAGTTTCCCCATTTCTCTCCCCATTCTGTCCCCCTCCCTAAAACACACGGTCTCAATTTACCTAATTCTCTCCGTCATATACACATATATACAATCCCAGATTCTCTCACACAAACACATACCTCGTTTCCATCATTTTCTTTCCCTAAAACACACAGAGCCCTAGTTTCACTAATCTTTATCCCACACACACACACCGTTTCCCCATTTTTCTCTCTCTGTCTCCCAAAAACACACGGTCTATCTCTCCCCCCCCCCCCCGTCATACACACACAGTTCCCATTCCTCCCAATTTCACTCTCTCCCTAAAACAATCCCAGATTCCCTAATATATCTCTCGCTCTCACACACACATACTCCTTGTTTCTCTCACCATCCCTAAAACACAAACGGTCCTAGTTTCCCTAATCTCTCTCTCTGGCACACACCGATTCTCCCTCCCTAACACAGTCCCAATTCCCCTAACCTCTCCCTCCCTCACACATACACAGACAGATCCCATTTCCCCCATCTCCCTCCCTAATACATACAGTCCCAGATTCTCCAATTTATAAGATGGGTCTCGACATGAAACGTCACCCATTCCTTCTCTTCAGAGATGCTGCCTGTCCCGCTGAGTAACTCCAGCTTTGTGTCTATCCCCAATTATCTCTCGCTCACACACTCACAAACACACGCACACGTCCCCGTTCCTCTCACTACTCTCCCCCTCATATACACACGGTGCCCGTTTCCCTCACTATACCAGTCACGCTCACATGATCGCATCACCCAAAGGCCTCCTTCCACACTTGCACCACTCACTCATTTGCGCACAATAACTCAAGCCCCCCCCCCCCCCTCTCAGTTTCAGACACTCGCTACCCTTTCGACATCCTAGGTGCAACAACCTCCGTTGCAACCACACAGATTCGCATTCCCCTTCGTCACACATTACTCCCCCGCATTCGCATTCAGTCACGTATAATCAGCCACACGCACTCGTGCACCCGTGGCCCCGCACGAACAGTTCACAGCAGCAGCTGCCTCACGGCTGCGACGCGTTCGCAGAACCAGTTTGTGTTTCTCTGAACCCGAGCGGAAACAGGGCGCTCCGAGGCTGACTGGACTCCTGTTAAGGACTGTTTTCGACACCATCTCAAGGAAGCTCGACTGTTAGTCAAAAAGAGCACACCGCTCTTCCCACGACTTTCTACAGAAATAACCTTATTGCAACATCTTTCTATTTCAATGCGAGGCAACAAAAGAACATCGGGGACTGGGGCTTATTTTAAATGAGAATAGTTTCACAATACAATACAAGGATAATAACTTTGAAAGATGAATCGATCTGCACGTCCAAACGCACGATGCAATTTGTGCAAGAGTTAGAGGCCTTTTTTTATACATTCGCATCTAGTCTCTTTTATAATGACAGAGAAAAACGTTTTATTTTAAAAAAATACACTGGCCGTAATTTATATGCCAAAGATAGTCTCTCTCTATCCCATGAAGTGATCCACGCTATGGATCATACTCTCTTTTTGAACCATTAACCCTGGCACAAAATGAAGATTAGATTCTTAATGCCAAGAATACACAAGGCGAAAGGGGGGTGTATGGGGCGTTTAGCGATCCCTCCCCCCTCAAGGGAGAGAGGTTGTTACCACTAAAAAGATTAGTCACAATAGAAGATCTGGCCGTTTGTGTTCTCTGCATTGTTTAATGTAACAACCATGCCCTGGTTGGAGGTGTGCTTTCACACCAATTTGTGTCAGCGTGTTGCGACTGCGCGGTGTTTTACTTTTGTCGAGTATTTCGAGGTCTGCACACTTTGGCCTCTTTAAATCACTCGCAGCCTTGGGGCTGCGAACTTATTCGAATACGCAGCGTGCTTACTAATGTGCCAGAATTTCCACCGGTGTTACAGACATCCTTTAGTATCGCCCTGATTCCAAGGAGAGACAGCGGGGAGGTTGCGACAGTTCACTTTAGAGAACACATCTGCTCGAGTCTGTTTCACATCCTAATTCAGGGAACCGCGACCTTCTCTCGGAAGGAGCAGCCGATACAATTAGAACTAACGTCAGCTGATTTCTGTAATTCCCCCAAAGGAAACGTTGGTTTAAGAGGCAACAACCCGGTTCGCTGGTTTGTTATCTGTTGTTACAAAAGTGTTATCAGTTACGATTGTTTCCACATTCTTTGTTCCAAATTTTACTTTTCGGTGAAAATAAAGCAGTGGATGTCTGCGCCAACACGTTGTGCTGCGATCTTTATATACATTCGGCGTTCATTGTGAGATTGGTGTAATTTGATATACGGTTTAGGTTTTTAAATATTCAAAGGGATTACATCCCTTTTTCATTGATTTCAACTGACGATAACGAGGGAGACCAGCGCGAAGTGCGCCACCTGTCTCGCTGCTAATGTTGCGCTCCACCACAAAAACCAGTACAGCGACTTCACAAGACAAAGATGGCGAAAGCTCCCATCCCCCACTCTTTAGAGCAACTTCCTCGACCCGACCGCTTCACCGTAATATGTACAGCGCCAATCTCAAGCTTATTACCAAGACTGAAACGCCTCGAAATAGACACAGGAAACATGAAAAAGGAAGGCATTAGAAAGGGTGGACACATCAACAAGCTGCACAGTTTAAACGTGAAAAAAAACTGGAATCATCTCCATGCTGTCGGACAACGTAGAGCTTTCTCAACATGATTTCATTATTTTATAACTTGCGCGCACGAACAAAGAACGTCAGATGCATCTCAAAATTCGCCCGATGAGCGGCGGGAAGGGCGAGACACGTCAAAGTATCGATATCTGCTTACAATACAAAGCAGAACAAAAGTCTAGCAATGACTAAACTCCGACCGTAAACCCATCTACACAGTAAAAACAACATTTTAAAGGAGCGTTATTTACTTCATAAACTACCGGGGCATTAAGAGCCACCGTCCATATAGAGAATTGGCTGTTCATAAACACACGCACCGCTCCACCAATTTCGGCATTCGCGTTTCCTGCATCGCGATTCGAAGTTGCATAAACACTCATTTGTGACCAGGCTCAGACACAGGCTTCTCTGCGTGAGTTTGACATCGTTGCTAAGTTAAATCAAACAAATTTGGTTTAAGACAAAATTTAAAAAAAAAAAATAGGATTGTGATTTTGAAAGAAGAACCTCATCCTGCACTCTTGTGATGATCCTATTTCGAAAACTTATTAAAAAAAATTAAACTGAAAAGACTATTGTGCTGAATGCATACAATCTTGCCAAGCAACAATCTGCCCATTTAATGTAGGATTATACATATTACTCGCCGGCTTTTAAAATACAAGCCATCAAAGAGCACACGCGTACAATTCATTTACACATGTCAGACACCAAACACATTACCACAATTTATCCCTTCATATAAAATATTGCAATTTAGTACAATGTATTTGGGACAAATTGCAATTTGTTTACACGATTTGAAAAAAGGAAATAGAAAATGTATTTATACTTAATACATTAGTCTGGAGAAGAGTCCCAACCATCCCCTGTCCAGCCTCTCCACAGATGCTGCCTGCCCTGCTGAGTTCTTCCAGCACTTTGGGTTTTGCTGCAGATCCCAGCAATTGTGGTTTCATGTGTGCTCATAATACCCCTCCCCATTGGAAATGAGTAATGGATGTGATTACTGAAACACCAGTGTAAAATCGATGTTATACTCCAGAATTTGACAACGAACAAATTCCACAAGTTGGAGGTAAAACAACAGAATGCAAAGATCTAAAGGCCAGGACTCTGCAAAGTCAAAGGAAGAGTTCAAAGGTTCTCACTTTTGGGCACAGTGAATGAACAGATGAATAGCAACCACTGGCTTAGGCCTTTAAATAGTTTGGTCAAATATTGTGCAATCACCCATTGTCCAGTATTCCTACATGAACAACATGATGTGCGAGGTTCCATAAATCTATCAAAAGTCATGGAACTCAAGCAAATGTCAATGCTTTGAAAAGAGAGATAAAATTACAAAAGACTTAAATCTATGATATAGCTTTCACAACCTCAATACATGCTAAACTGCATTACAACCAATAACTGGGCTGCAGTGTAGAAACAGCAAATGATAAATACTACAAATTTGTTAGAGGTTCAATGCATCTCGTATAGCATCAGATCTGGAGCACCACAGATGACATAATTGACTGCAGAAAATGCAGGATATAGTTAATGAAGCACACGAGTTTATATCAGACCTATGGCACAGGAGTTATAAAGATCATCATCTTGAGTAGATAACATAATACATTGTTTCTTCCACTGCATAGTCCAAAAACCTGTGGGGATTGACTTGCATTTAAAATAAAATTGAATTATTTTCCATTAAGATTCTGAAATGTTTAGATGGCACTTTGGAATCATAGGTCACTGCTTTCAGGTACCCCCTACCACAGTTACTCTCCCCCTTCTCCCCACACATCAACCTGGCGTGCACACTATTTAGTTCCATTAACCAAATAGCCTCCCTAACTCCTAAATTCTTTTACAAATGGAGAGCTATTAAAGAGACAAAACAACCTGCTTTGCTAGCCTTTTGAATCTTTAATAGCTCAAAGAAATGGGACCCACTCATCAAGGTTAGAAGAAAGCTACCATCGTTTTAACTTTTTGAAAAAGGGGGATAGGCAAAGCTAGCACATTAGCAGGGAAAATACATGAAAATATCACCTGAGTGCATTTTATCTTGTCAGGGGCAACCAACATGGTTTGTGGCAAAAAAAGTTTTTTTGTTACAAATCTTAATATTTGGAGGAGTTACCAGATTGGTGTGTTTGGATGATGCAAACGCATTGACATCCTGGTTATCAGAAAACTTTTCATAAACAACCTCATGAGAAGATTCTTCTCAGAGGAGATTCATGATGCATTGGTGCTAGACACAAAATGCTGGAGTAATTCAGTGGGACAGGCAGCATCTCTGGAGAGATGGAATGGGTGACTTTTCGGGTCGAGACCCTTCTTCAGACTGATCTTCAGTCTGCAGCATTTTGTGTCTATTTTTGATTTAAACCAGCATCTGTAATTCTTTCCCATGCATTGGTGCTAATTATCTGAGGAGAACTGACAATTGGCCTAATCTCTGCAGGCTGATAGTTATGGGGAATGGACGAGTTTGCTCAGAAACATAGAAACATAGAAATTAGGTGCAGGAGTGGGCCATTCGGCCCTTCGAGCCTGCACCGCCATTCAATATGATCATGGCTGATCATCCAACTCAGTATCCAGTACCTGCCTTCTCTCCATACCCTCTGATCCACTTAGCCACAAGGGCCACATCTAACTCCCTCTTAAATATAGCCAATGAACTGGCCTCAACTACCCTCTGTGGCAGAGAGTTCCAGAGACCCACCACTCTGTGTGAAAAAATTCCTTCTCATCTCGGTCCTAAAGGATTTTCCCCTTATCCTTAAGCTGTGACCCCTTGTTCTGGTTAGCAATGATGTTCCACGGAGATTAGAGTTAAGACTTGGCTAATTTTTATATCTGTTAATAATTTTGACATATATTTTAGGAGATGCTCCACCATAGAGGCCACTGAACCATCTAAATAACCATTCTCCATAACTAACTAACCATATACATTATAGGACATAGAACAAAAAAATAATAGTGAAAGAATGAGATTGGAAAGTTATATATCATACATTAAGATGTGACTGTAGCTATTCCAACAGGGCTTTTGTTTGTCCCTGCTGATTCCTTGATAGAATAATGTTATCATTTAGTAATTGGTCTGGAGTCATTAGTGAGAACTTTAGACTGGACTACTCAGCCATCTGTTCATTTATTATTTTTAATTTTACTATTTAGTCTTTCTTTTCTTTCCCAAAGTGTTGTAAACATCTATCTTATAAATATTGGATTAAATTTATTCAGTCCAGTTTTTCAACGCCTGCTTGTAGGAGGTCCATGATTATTCAAACATTTTGATTTGTATTTCTGCAACTATCATGTGCTCATAACAAAGTCTAGTCTTCTATAAACAAAGTGCTGGTGGAACTCAGCAGGCAAGGCAAGATCTGTGGAGGGAAATGGACAGACAGGTTTTAGGATGCGACATTTCAGTTTCGAAGGAGGGTCCCGACCCAAAATAACTTATGTCCATTTCCCTCCACAGATGTTGCTTGGCTACTGAGTTTCTCCTGCATTTTGTTTTTACTCAAAATTTCAGTATCTACAGTCTCCTGTGGCCCTAAGCCTCTATAGTTATTTTCATGAGTTCAATGGTAACAGTCACTTCTGTAATTATTTTGAACAATTTCAATTATGGGATTAAACATTGCCCCATAACTATTTTTATGACAGTACTGCACAAGCCCATAAATTTAACAACAGCATATATTAGTGCTAGAAATGTAAAATAAAAACACAAAATGCTTTGATGCTCATTAGGTCAGACCAGGATCCATGAGGAGAAAATCTGAGGAACAGAATCAATGTTTCAGATCAATGGTTCAAGGAAAAGCATTTGACTCTCCATTATTAGTTGAGGCAAAGAATACGAACAAGAGGATTATGCCAGTAACATATACAACACTAGTTAAATGCTGCATTAAGAAATACATACAAACATGGTAACTACATTACAAGAAATATATGATTGCACTTGGAAGGTTGCAGTAAACATTGAGAGAGTTGCCAAGACTGGAAAATTATAGCCTGGAGTATATTTTGGGTAAGGTAATATTGTTCTCCTCGGCAGTGTATAGCTGAGGGGAGATTTAGCAGAGGAGCATGGATTTGAAGTTGAATTATAGAGACATGAAGATATATTTTGTCACACAGGTGGTGATAGGACTTTGGAACTCATTTCCTGAAAGTGAAAGAGGCAGACATTTTCAGCCCATTTAAATAGCATTTGGTTATAAAGCACAGGGCTATGAAACCTTTGCTAGGAGGATGTTGGACTATAGAGCTCTCATTAACAAACATGGCCACTCTGCATCATAAATATGCTCCAATTCCTGAACAGTGGGCAAACGTTCCCCCAAACATTGGAAAGACCAAAGCCAATATTCTTGACAAAATGTATCCCCCGGTCATTCCTCTTCATGGTCTTGAAAGACTTGAACCAGGCTTTTGGCAACCCTAAAGTCCTACTTAATCTTAAGTGGAGCTTCTGCTGTAGAATCCTTCAGATCTCCATGATCCCCTAGTCCCACCTCTGTAACGTTGCCTTTCCTATCATAAATTCAATAGTCTACATGTGCCTTAATTTATTTACTAGCTCCAAATATGGCACCAAACCAGGTGACTCTTGTCTGCTGCTTCAGTGTACTATTTCTATACACTTGTACTGTATCTAACATGTGCTTATGTATAGTAATACGTACTGAACTGTATGCAAAAATGAATGTCACTGTACCTCAGTACATGTGACAATAAAGGACCATTGAACCATATTACTGTTGCTGAAATCCTCTCTGGGTGCATTTATGTTTCTCAACTCAACTACTCCAATGCTTGCTTGGCCGAATTCCCACCTAGTTGTTTAAATTTGAAGTAATCTGGTAGTCTGCATCTTGCAACTTCTCCACGTTTCTGACATCCGACACCATGGCCATTGACCTACATTTGTTTTAACCCTAGCAATCTATCAGTTCCAACCTTTGATTTCCTTTATCTAGTATCATATCTGGCTCAGTGTCAACGTTTGCTTGAAAATCATATCAGTGAAGCAAGTTAGAAGATCTTACTCTGATAAGTCACATGAAAATACAAGTAATTATGTTATTAAAAATGCATGTCCATTAAGTTTCAAAATACAATATTTAAATAATTATTTTCCAAAACCCTTTGGGAAAAAATATCAAAAGAACTCAAAGCTCATGATGATGATCCCCATATTCAAATCCAAATCATATATGCATCATGAGCAATGAAACCCCACAATAATCTCTGGGGATGTGACTGTTTACATCCCTTTGCTCTGAAAGATAATCGCAAATCTGTTTTCCATCTTTGCACTAACATCCTGTCCGACATGTGCCTTAATTTATTTACAAGCTTCGAATATGGCCTTATATCAAATTAATTCTGAAATCCCTACATGTGCTCTCAATATTTTCATTTATCAAGATAGCATTATTTCCTATTAAAGTTTTTAAAAATTGATTGTTCTTCTTACTTTTTGAAACAGAGCTGAAATGTGCCAGCCTTAAATCCTTTGGCATTTCTAAGCTTGTTTGGAAGATTGTGGTTAGAACTTTGACCTCCCTCATCATTCTTGGATGCATTCACCATCCATATACAGAACACCAATATTTATTTTTCTTATGAATATGCTTGCTTTTCAATAAATGCTGTGATTTTAGACAACCTTTTTTTTGCTTTGTATATCTAAACGAGTAATCACCATCAGCCTTTGTTATACACAGCTAAATGATGTCTGTACTGAATGAACAAACATACCTTTAACATGTAATGAAAACTTTATGAACACCTTACAAACTTTTAACATCACAGAATGTTAACACAAATTTCTGCATAACACTTAGAAAGGAAAATAAAGAAGCAAAGAAAAACATTTGCAATGTACAGAGTCTCCAGTGATAGAACATATTGAAGCCACAATGCCTCTAGCTTCAATTCACCAATGTAGGAACTGGCCACACATTTATTTCGTAATCACACCTTGCAGTCTGAGAAGGAACATATTTACACACTTCTGCAACAGAATAATGTACTGCTTTTAAAACATTATGCAAACTTCCTGTAAGAATGAAAATAGCCAACTTCTTGTGAGCTGCATTCAGGAAGATTTGTGTGTGCCCAATGTACACCCCTATCACAGCTTGTTGCTGTTGCATATTTCTAAGCAATTTTAGAATATGTTAAGAAAGTGAGGAAATTCCAGATTGATTTTTCTAATCTGCATTCTTAAATTTACAATTGGCTTCAATAATTGTATTTCCGCCACTCTTCCCGCAAGGAGAACATCGGTATGAAAATGAATTATCCTGAAAGGGAATTATCAAATTGGCAGCTGGACTTTAAACTGTGCTCCTGATGCCAGAAGCAGTAAGAAAAATGCTATAAGGGATTTAATATTTAAATTCATGTTCCTAAGCCACACGAGCATAATTAGGCCATTCGGCCCATCGAGTCTACTCTGCCATTCAATCATGGCCCCAAGAACCCCAATCTTTCGTCTTCTCCCCATAACTTTTGACATCCTTACTAATCAAGAACAGATCAATCAATCTCTGTTCTAAAAATACACAGACTTGGCCTCCACAGCTGTCTTTGGCAATGAATTCCATAGATTCACCATCCTCCATCTAAATAAATTCTTCCTTATCTTCTTTCTAAAGGCACATCCTTTTATTCTGAGGCTGTGCCCCCATGGTCCTAGACTCTCCCACTAGTGGAACCATCCTCTCTACATTCAATCTATCCATAGCTTTCATTATTCAATAAGTTTCAATGAGATCTCCCCCCCCCCCCCCCGCCTTTAAAGATAGAAACGTTTGTGCTGCACGTCACTCCAAGAAAGCTTAAAAAACATATTAGATGGGACAACACAAGTTAAAATAGCAGCATAATTACAATCTGAATGCAGTTGGACTAAGCGTCTGAATATAGTTTCCATTTGATTAATGCAGATACAAGTAAAGAGTGCCTACTGTTTCAAATCCATACTTCATAGAATGTGGGTTTTGATGTAAACAGAAAACTAAACATGAGCATCGCAATGCAAATGATTCATAGACAATGCTGTCTTAATCCCGCTTTTGTAAGCCTACTATTTGAAACTATTTATAGAGAAATGTGTCAAGCAATAAATTTAAAAAAGAATCTTCATAAATGTAAATGCTGTGCTGATCTTAACCATTTTGTGATCATTAACCAATTATTGAAGCCAATTGTAAATTTAGGAATGCAGATTAGAAAAATCAATCTGGAATTTCCTCACTTTCTTAACATATTCTAAAATTGCTTAGAACTATGCAACAGCAACAAGCTGTGATAGGGGTGAAACATGGTTTCGGGAGGGTTGTGATTGGAAACTAAATATTCCAGGATTTCGTTGCTTCAGGTGTGATAGAATTGGAGGGACCAGAGGTGGAGGAGTTGCATTGCTTGTCAGAGAAGATATTACAGCATTGCTTTGGCAGGATAGATTAGAGGGCTCGTCTAGGGAGGCTATTTGGGTGGAACTGAGAAGTGGGAACGGTGTAGCAACACTTTTAGGGGTGTATTATAGACCGCCAAATGGGGAGCGAGAATTGGAAGAGCTAATATGTAAGGAGATAGCAGATATTAGTAGTAAGCACAAGGTAGTGATTGTGGGAGATTTCAATTTTCCAAAAATAGACTGGGAAACACATTCTGTAAATGTGCTGGATGGTTTGGAGTTTGTTAAATGTGTGCAGGATAGTTTTTTGCAGCAATACATAGAGGTATCAACCAGAGAAGGGGCAGTGCTGGACCTCCTTTTAGGAAATGAGACGGGACAGGTGGCAGAGGTATGTGTTGGTGAGCACTTTGGGACCAGTGATCACAATACCATTAGTTTCAATATAATTATGGAGAGAGTCAGAACTGGACCTAGGGTTGAGATTTTTGATTGGAGAAAGGCTAACTTTGAGGGAATGCGTAATGATTTAAAAGGAGTGAATTGGGACATTTTGTTTTATGGGAAGGATGAAGAAGAGAAATGGAGGACATTTAAAGGGGAAATTGTAAGAGTACAGAATCTTTATGTCCCTGTTCGGTTGAAAGGAAATAGTAAAAATCGGAAAGAGCCATGGTTTTCAAGGGAAATTGGACACTTGGTTCGAAAAAAGAGAGATATCTACAATAATTATAGGAGGCATGGAGGACATGAGGTGCTAGATGAGTATAAAGAATGTAAAAAGAATCTTAAGAAATAAATAAGAAAAGCTAAAAGATATGAGGTTGCTTTGGCAAGAAAGGTGAAAGTAAATCCAAAGGGTTTCTACAGCTATATTAATTGCAAAAGGATAACGAGGGATAAAATTGGACCATTAGAGAGCCAGAATGGACAGCTATCTGCAGAGCCAAAAGAGATGGGGGAGATATTGAACAATTTCTTGTCTTCGGCATTCACCAAGGAGAAGGATATTGAACTCTGTGAGGTAAGGGAAAAAAGTAGAGTAGCTATGGAAACTATGAGATTCAAAGAGGAGGAAGTACTGACACTTTTGAAAAATATAAAAGTGGATAAGTCTCCAGGTCCTGACACGCTATTCCCTAGGACATTGAGGGAAGTTAGTGTAGAAATAGCAGGGGCTATGACAGAAATATTTCAAATGTCATTAGAAACAGGAACAGTGACGGAGGATTGGCGTACTGCGCATGTTGTTCCATTGTATAAAAAGGGTTCAAAGAATAAACCTAGCAATTATAGACCTGTTAGTTTGACGTCAGTGGTGGGCAAATTAATGGAAAGGATACTTAGAGATAATATATATATAATCATCTGGATAAACAGGGTCTGATCAAGAACAGTCAACATGGATTTGCGCCTGGAAGGTCATGTTTGACAAACCTTCTTGAATTTTTTGAAGAGGTTACTAGGGAAATTGATGAGGGTAAAGCAGTGGATGTTGTCTATATGGATTTCAGTAAGGCCTTTGACAAGGTTCCCCATGGAAGGTTGGTTAAGAAGGTTCAATCTTTGGGAGTTAATGGCGAAGTAGCAAGATGGATTCAACAGTGGCTGAATGGGAGATGCCAGAGAGTAATGGTGGATGGCTGTTTGTCAGCTTGGAAGCCGGTGACCAGTGGGGTGCCTCAGGGATCTGTGTTGGGTCCACTGTTGTTTGTCATGTACATCAATGATGTAGATGATGGGGTGGAAAATTGGATAAGTGAGTATGCAGATGATACTAAGATAGGTGGTGCTGTGGATAATTAAGTAGATTTTCAAAGTCTACAGAGAGATTTGGGCCATTTGGAAGAGTGGGCTGAAAGATGGCAGATGGAGTTTAATGCTGATAAGTGGGAGGTGCAACATCTTGGCAGGACAAATCAAAATAGGAAGTTCATGGTAAATGGTAGGGAATTGAGGAATGCTGTGGAACAGAGGGATCTAGGAATAACTGTGCATAGTTCCCTGAAGGTGGAATCGCATGTAGATAGGGTGGTAAAGAAAGCTTTTGGTGTGCTGGCCTTTATAAATCAGAGCATTGAATATAGGAGTAGGGAAATAATGTTAAAATTGTACAAGGCATTGGTAAGACTAATTCTGGAGTATGGTGTACAATTTTGGTCGCCTAATTATAGGAAGGATGTCAACAAAATAGAGAGAGTACAGAGGAGATTTACTAGAATGTTGCCTGGGTTCCAGCAACTAAGTTACAGAGAAAGGTTGAACAAGCTAGGTCTTTATTCTTTGGAGTGCAGAAGGTTAAGGGGGGACTTGATTGAGGTCTTTAAAATGATGAAAGGGATAGACGTGGATAAGCTTTTCCCGTTGAGGGTAGGGAAGATTCAAACAAGAGGGCATGACATGAGAATTAAGGGACAGAAGTTTAGGGGTAACATGAGGGGGAACTTCTTTACTGTGTGGAATGATCTTCCTGCAGAAGTGGTGGAGGCAGGATCGATTTTAACATTTAAAAGTAAAGTGGATAGGGAATGGAGGGGTATGGTCTGAGTGCAGGTAGATGGGACTAGGGGAAAATAAATGGTCGGCACGGACTGCAAGGGCCGAGAAGGCCTGTTTCCGTGCTGTAATTGTTATATGGTTATATTTGCTATGCTCAATATCATTTCTTGTTTATTTTACATGCTACTCTACAGATCACCAAACTCATGCTATTTCTTAAAGTCCTTTAACAGGTGTTTAACTTCAGATCCAAGTGTATGTCACCAAATTCACATTTGTAATTGCCGAATTAAGCTTCTAGAGTCCTGTCCTATCATTACAGCAACATATGACTTACTACCTGCGATGTCTTCAGTGTTTGATACAATCAGTTACATCATTCTTTTGCAATGGTGTTTCTTTGTATTGCAACATGGTTGAAACTAACCACAGCATCCTTCCCTTCCCCAACAATACAGTGACCTCCATAATGTTTGGGCCAAAGACCCATCATTTATCTATTTGCCTCTGGACTCCACAATTTGAGATTTGTAATAGAAAAAAGTGGTTAAAGTGCACATTGTCAGATTTAATTAAAGGCCATTTTATACATTTTGGTTTCACCATGTAGAAATTATAGCTCTGTTTAAACATAGACCCCCCCCCCCCCCCCCAATTTCAGTGCACCATAATGTTTGGTACTCATGGCTTCACAGGTGTTGGTAATTGCTCAGGTGTGTTTAATTGCCTCCTTAATGCAGGTATAAGAGAGGTCTGAGCACCTAGTCTTTCCATCACCTTTGGAAACTTTTATTGCTGTTTATCATCATGAGGGCCAAAGTTGTGCCAATGAAAGTCAAAGAAGCCATTATGAGTCTGAGAAAGGAGAATAAAACTGTTAGAGACATCAGCCAAACCTTAGGCTTACCAAAATCAACTGCAAGATGCAAACCACTGGTTAGCTGCAAAAATAGGATGGCCGGGTTACAGTTTACCAAGAAGTACTTAAAAGAGAAACCACAGTTCTGGAAAAAGGTCTTGTGGACAGATGAGATTAACTTATATCAGAGTGCTGGCAAGAGCAAAGTATGGAGGAGAGAAGGAACTGCCCAAGATCCAAAGCATACCACCTCATCTGTGAAACACAGTGGTGGGGGGTGTTATGGCCTGGGCATGTATGGCTGCTGAAGGTACTGGCTCACTTATCTTCATTGATGAAACAACTGCTGATGGTAGTAGCATAAGGAATTCTGAAGTGTATAGACACATCCTATCTGCTCAAGTTCAAACAAATGCCTCAAACCATTAGCCGGTGGTTCATTCTACAGCAAGACAATGATCTCTAACATACTGCTAAAGCAACAAAGGAGTTTTTCAAAGCTAAAAAAAAGGTAAATTCATGAGTAGCTCAGTCAATCACCCGATCTGAACCCAATTGAACATGCCTTTTATATGCTGAAGAGAATACTGAAGGGTACTAGGCCTCAAAACAGGCACAAGCTAAAGATGGCTGCAACACAGGCCTGGCAGAGCATCACCAGAGAAGCCACCCAGCAACTGGTGATGTCCATAAATTGCAGACTTCGAGCAGTCATTGCATGCAAAGGATATGCATCAAAATACTAAACAAGACTACTTTCATTTACATGACATTGCTGTGTCCCAAACATAATGGTGCCCTGAAATGGGGGTAACTATGTATAAACTCTGGGGTAATTTGTACATGGTGAAACCAAAATGTATTAAAATGGCCATTATTAAAATCTGACCATGTGCACTTTAACCACATGTGATTTTTTTCCTATTATTTTCTTTTTACTTTTTAAATTATTTTCTCAAATTTTGGAGTACCAAGGCAAATAAATAAATGCTGGGTCTTTGTCCCAAACATTATGGAGGGCACTGTATAACAATTCTGCCGTTGACTCCAATCCAACTTTCACTCAATTCACACCCATCTAGATGGGATAATACGATAATTATCTGAAGTAACAACATAGGTTATAAATTGATTTTCACTTCCATAAATCAGCAATTCTAAAGATCTATTGGATACAACAAGTTTTTCTCAGCTGAAATCACCAAACTCTGCACAGAAAAACGATCAAACTAAACTCTTTCCTTTTTTGTGTGGCTGCGTTAATCTCTATGTAAACCTTTTAAGTGATTGAGCTCATTCTATATACACATATTTCAATCAGTGCAATACATATATTACTTGTATTTATGCTAAAATGATTCCATAATTTAAAACTTGCATTGTGGTAAAAAAATGTCAGATTGTGTTCTCAGAGCAACAATTTTGGGTCAAGGATTTGCTGGTAGAACTTGAATATAAATACTGGGCCACTCAGTCTAGCTGAATTAATTAAAATTGCAATGTACTTCCTATTATGAACTCTGATTTATTTTGAACATTGCTATGTTCAGATCCAGAATTGAATTAAACAATTATGCATCTTACATTGTCATCTCACAATTATTATCTTCATCAGAGAGTGAGACCTACAGCAAAATTGTGACTATCACAATCTCTTCCAATAACTAACTTTACCAGAACTGATGTAAGAATCACTGGTTTATAGTTTCCTGGCTTATTGCTGCTGCACTTCCTGAACAAACACACAATGTTATCCATCCTACATTCTTCCAGTACCCATGTGTGTAACAAAGTTATCAACATCTTTGTAAGGGCGCCAGCAATCTCCACCCTTGCTTTCCATGATAGCTTAAGATACACCTTAGCCAGGCCTCAGCAATTTATCCATCTTCAGGCATTTCAGGAAATAGAATACCTCCTTCAAAATATTGATATGTTCAAGAATTTTCAGTGTTCTCTCCTCTGAAGTTACTAGCTTCCCTGTCCTTCTTCACTGTAAATATAGGCATGAAATATTCATTCAAGATCTCGCCTGTTTCACATGGCTCAACACATAGATTATTACATTGATCTTTATGGGGAGGTACCCTCTTCCTTGCTATGCTTTAACTCTTAATATACTTGTAACAAAGAGGAAGAAGATTGAACTTTATTGCCTTCCATCACAGTGAAGGAATGTGGAATCCGTTGTGATGGATGTTTGTTAACTTTAATGTGGTTGTGTGTCTTGTTGTTGTTCACTCAGTATGGCTGTATGGTAACTCAAATTTCACTGTACCTTAGAAACCTTGAATGTATAATCTTTTAGGATTCTCTTTTGTCTTATCTGACAAGAATCCTATTCTCATGGCCTCATTCTGCCCTCCTAATTTCCTTATATTCTTCAAAGGATTCAATTGGTGTCAGCTGCCTATATGCCAGACTCCCATGCACTAGTTTAACCACTCGAGTAGCTTCAGCAAATCCTGCGTGTATCCATAAGATCATAAGTGATAGGAGTAGAATGAGGCCATTCAGCCCATCAAGTTAACTCTGCCATTCAATCATGGCTGATCTATCTCTCCCTGCTAACCCCATTCTCCTGCCTTCTCCCGATACCCTCTGACACCCATGCTAATCAAGAATCTATCTCTGCCTTAAATATATCCACTGGCTTTGCCTCCACAGCCTTCTGTGGCAAAGAATTCCACAGATTCACCACCCTCTGACTAAAAAAGTTCCTCCGCATTTCCCTCCTAAAAGAACGTCCTTTAAGTGAAAGATCACATGCATGAATTACAACAATTGTTTATCCCTGTTGCGTAAAAATAAAACAGGGAAGGCAGCTCAACCGTGACTAACGAGAGAAATTAGGGATAGTGGTGAAATCCAAAGGAGAGGCATATAAATTGGCCAGAGGAAGCAGCAAATCGGAGGAGTGGGAGAAATTTAGAATTCAACAGAGGACAAAGGACAAAATTAAGAGGGGGGGGAAATAGAGCATGAACAAAACCTTGCAAGGAATATAAAAACTGACTGTAAAAGCTTATATAGATATGAAAAGAGGAAAATATTAGTGAAGACAAATGTAGGTCCCTTACAGTCAGAAACAGATGAATTTACAGGAACAGTTGGGAAACAAGGAAATGGGAGACCAGTTAAACAGTACTTTGGTTCTGTCTTCACCAAGGAAGACACGAACAATCTCCCAGAAATACTAGGGAAACATAGAAACATAGAAAATAGGTGCAGGAGTAGGCCATTTGGCCCTTCGAGCCTGCACCGCCATTCAATATGATCATGGCTGATCATCCAACTCAGTATCCCGTACATGCCTTCTCTTCATACCCCCTGATCCCCTTAGCCACAAGTGCCACATCTATATCCCTCTTAAATATAGCCAAAGAACTGGCCTAAACTATCTTCTGTGGCAGAGAATTCTAGAGATTCACCACTCTCTGTGTGAAAAATGTTTTTCTCAACTCGGTCCTACAAGATGCTGGAGAAAAATGTTTTTCTCTCCTCAGTCCCCATTATCCTTAAACCGTGACCCCATGTTCTGGACTCCCCCAACATCGGGAACAATCTTCCTGCATCTAGCCTGTCCAACCCCTTAAGAATTTTGTAAGTTTCTATAAGATTCCCCTCAATCTTCTAAATTCTACCGCGTACATGCCGAGTCTATCCAGTCTTTCTTCATATGAAAGTCCTGCCATCCCAGGAATCAGTCTGGTGAACCTTCTCTGTACTCCCTCTATGGCAAGAATGTATTTCCTCAGATTAGGAGACCAAAACTGTACGCAATACTCCATACTCCGTCAGGAACTGACAATCTAGCTGGAGGGACGAAACTGAAGGAAATCTACAATAGTCAGGAAATGGTGTTAGGTAAACTGTTGGGACTGAAGGCAGATAAATCCCCAGGACCTGATGATCTGCATCCCAGAGTACTCAAGGAGGTGGTCCTCGAAATTGTGGATACATTGGTAATCATTTTCCAATGTTCTATAGGCTCTGGATCAGTTAATGTGGACTGGAGCGTAGCTAATTATCGACTGGAGTTGATTATTAAAGATGTAATAGCAGCACATTTGGAAAGCAGTGACACGATCCGTCAAATTCAGCATGGATTTATGAAGGGGAAATCATGCCTGACTAATCTTCTGGAATTCTTTGAGGATGTAACAAGTAGAATGGATAGAGCCAGTGGATGTGGTGTATCTGGACTTTCAAAAAGCCTTTGATATGGTCCCACACAAGAGATTAATGTGCAAAATTAGAGCACATGGTATTGGGGATAGGGTATTGACATGAATAGAGAACTAGTTGGCAGACAGGAAGCAAAGAGTAGGAATTAATGGGTCCTTTGCAGAATGGCAGGCAGTGACAAGTGGGGTGCCACAAGACTCAGTGCTGGGACTCTAGTTATTTACAATATATTTAATGATTTAGATAAAGGAATTAAATGTAAAATGTCCAAGTTTGCGGATGACACAAAGGTGGGTGGCAGTGTGAGCTGTGGCGAGGAGGAATCTAGGAGGCTTCAGGGTGACTTGAATAAGTTGGGTGAGTGGGCAGATGCATGGCAGATGCAGTATAATGTGGATAAATCTGGGGTTATCCACTTTGGTGGCAAGCACAAGATGGCTGATTATTCTCTGAATGTTGTCAGATTAGGAAAAGGGGAGGTGCAATGAGACCTGGGTGTCCTTGTACATCAGTCACTGAAAGTAAGCATGAAGGTGCAGCAGGCAGTGAAGAAAACAAATGGCATGTTGGCCTTCATGGCGAGCGGATTTAACTATAGGGGCAAGGAGGTCCTACTGCAGTGTACAGGGCCCTGGTAAGACTGCACCTGGAGTAGTGTGTTCAGTTTTGGTTTCCTAATTTGAAGAACGACATTCTTGGTATTGAGGGAGTATTCACCAGGTTAATTCCCAAGATGGCGGGACTGACATTTGATGAAAGAATGGATCGACTGGGCTTATATTCACTGGAATTTAGACGGATGAGAGGGAGAAACATAACAAATTCTTACGGGATTGGAGAGGTTAGATGCAGGAAACATTTTCTTGATTTTGGGAGAGTCCAGAACCAGGGATCACGATTTAGTAATAAAGGGTCGCCATTTTGGACTGAGTTGAAGTAGAACTTTTTCACCCAAAGAGTTGTGAATCTGTGGTATTCTCTGCCGCAGAAGCCACTGAAGGCCAATTCACTGGATGTATTCAAGAGAGTGTTAGATATACCTCTCAGGGTTAATGGAATCAAGGGATATGGGGAGAAAACAGGAACGGGGTACTGATTTTGGATGATCAGCCATGATCATATTGAATGGCGGCGCTGGCTCGAAGGGCCGAACGGCCTATTCCTGCACCCATTTTCTATGTTTCTATTGATTCTGAGCTTATGACCTCTGGACCTAGACTCTCCCACTAATAGAAACATCCTCTCCACATTCACTCTATCCAAGCCTTTCACTATTCTGTACATTTCAATGAGGTCCCCCCCCTCATTCTTCTAAACTCCAGCGAATATAGGCCCAGTGCCATGAAACGCTCATCATTTGTGAACCTATTCATTCCTGGGATCATTCTTGCAAACCTCCTCTCCAGAGCCAACACATCCTTCCTCAGATATGGTGCTCACAATATTCCAAATGCGGCCTGGTCCCCCTCTAGTGCAGATGAAACCCATCCTCTTGTACAGGTCATCTCTGCCCCGCACAAGAACTTAGTGATCCAAGTAGCTGACACCCTCACGCTGGTGTCCATCTTCTGTTTCTTTGTTTGCCTCATTATTACATATTTTTGTCATGCAGAAGGATTCAATTGCAGAAGTTATAATTCCTGGGATCAAAATTATCACAAACGTCCTCTTGTTTACTTCATAACTTACCTAAATTTGGCACTTTCCTCATTAAATATTTTATTTCTGATTAGAAGTTATTAACCAGGGTAATATTAACCCCATTTCTCTCTTCACATCCACTGTTTGACCAATTGAATGAATCCAGCAATTTGTTTTATTTCACATTTGTTTTATTATTTCATACGCATATTTAGAAAGCCACAATTGTTGGTGTCCTTGTTCCGATCCTGTTTGCAACCCTGAGCCACTACTTGCATAAGGTAACAATGTTTGATCATATAATTATTGGGAAATCTTCCAAAAAAAGATTTTCATTGTGTTGATAGAAACTGAAGAGCAAGGTAATACAGAGATAGATACAAAATGCTGGAGTAACTCAGCGGGTCAGACAGCATCTCTCAAGAAAATGGATAGGTGACGTTTCAGGTTGGGACCCTTCTTCTTTAGACCTTTCTTCTTGAGTTACTCCAGCATTTTGTGTTTGAGTATTTTGTGTCCTCCAGAGATGCTGACTGACCCAGTTAGTTATTCTAGCATTTTGTGTCAGCCTGAAAAAGGGTCCCAACCTGAAACATCACCTGGTCCTTGAGTTAGTCTAGCATTTTGTCTACCTTTGGTATAACCATCATCTGCAGTTCATTTTTATTTCATTAAAGTAATACAATGTTGTTATTTTGGTGAAAGGAAAGTCAGGCTCAAATTTAGGTCCTCAAAGTCTCTTAGGATACAATTTTCCAGAAAGCTTAACTAGAACGAGAAATATCTAGCCTTGGCATTTACCAGACTATTGCCAGAGTACTCTGATGCCGGGAGGCATATAGTTTACAGGGTTTGTTTGAAAGGAGAGTTATGAAAACAAGTAAATCTTGGCATTGTAAAGGTCACTGGCATGGACACTATCCCTGTAATCGAAATTTTTTACAAGATTATAACTGGTATTTCTAAATTCACTGACACTTGACTGCTGAAAAGTGAATTGCACTACAAAATTGCAACATTAGTATTTTAAGTGGAGTGTTGACAGGTGGTGCACAACAGAGATGTCTGGGTTTGGTCTCTTGTCCATGTTAATCAGCAGGGCTGCAGTGGGGCCGATGAAAGTTGTCTCAGTGTCTCAGAATTGTGAAAGAGGTGAGCACTACCAGGTCATTCCCATAGTTCCAGTTGTAAAATGATTAATGGCAGATGAAGTTTAAAGCAGATTTGATTGTTCTGTCCATTCTCCCTTTCCAACATGATCAAACAATGACAGAACTTTATATATTAAAAATAGCAACTTGGATGAAACTATGGAAATACTCCAGCAAAAAATATTTTCCGTTGATATTATGACCATCAAATATTAAAAAGGGAAACATTCTTTAAAACTGCTTGTGTAGTTTATCTGCCATAGTTCTCATTGGATCTTTTGATGGAGCAGAGATGTACATTGTTCCAAAATCATTTTATATTTATTGTCGAGAATAAACACAACATTGTTTATTATAAACAAAACATGTCGAATGATTGATAACCATTTCTTTTGTGCTTTAGTAAAGCCAATGTATCTCATATCCTCATTTTAACTGTATCATGGATTTGGTTTAATCTTTTATCTCAATTCTTTCCTTTCTCTTCCACGATGCATTGCTAAGATTGATATTCAAACAATGGGCAGCTCATAAGTGTGATATGCATATCTCCGAAACTGACACTTGAGTGCCTGATAGGATATACAAAAACCATAATTATAATGTTGCCAGGTTACTCACCGTTCTCATGTGCTGTGAGTGCAATACATTTTGTTCCTATCGGTGGTATATTGTAAAATTTATCGAGGTTTAAAAATAATAAAAACCGCACGTGTGCAGATTCCTTCAGTCAGCACTACGCAGATTGGTCTTTTCTTGTGTCAGTCAATGCCACAGCCGGGATGGCGATGCACCTTCCTGCCCCACCGCCTCACTCACAAACTGCCTCACTCACAAACGGGGGGGGGGGGGGGTTCAGCTCATCGAAACTCGTGGTGCCCACCGTGAAAACACCCCCCCACGCAGCGCGGCAGCGAGCAGGCAGGCAAGTAGGCGGGGACGGGCAGAGCGGCAGCAGCAGGCAGGGACGTGGGCGGGCCGAGCCAGAGTGGGCGGGGGGGGGGGGGGGGGAGGGTTGCAGGGTGACTGAGGGTAGGGGAAAAGAGAGGGAGGGATTGGGGGAAGGGAGGAGAGGGGAAAGATCCTGGGGAGGTGAGGAGGGGGAGTGTGGGGGATTGAGGGAGAGGAAGGGGTAGGGAGAGGGGGAAAGTGGGGAGGAGGGGGAATAGAGAGAGGAGTGGGGAGTGGGGAGGTCAGGGGGATAGGGGAGGTGAGGAGTGGGATAGGAGGGGGGTAGGGAGGGGAGAGGAGGGAGGGAGGGAGGGAATGACTTAGGGTAGGGGAAAGGAGAGGGAGGGATTGGTGGAGGAGGAGAAGGGCAAGAAGAGAGAGGATGAAAAGAAGGGGGAGGTATTGCTGGGGAATGAGGGGAAATTATCCCTGCCTGCGTAGCTGGGGGCTATGCTCAAGTGGTGCAATATTGCGTTGGGAGGATGGGTTGCATTGGGGGAACGTGTGAGTGGTGGAATATTGCATTGGGGAGCAGGTTGTGCTGGGGGACCAGGCCTCCCATGTGACAAGGACCTTGGGTCCCACTTGCTCTAGTACAAGTTAAATGGTTCCAACCCGAAATGTAACCCACATATTTTTTTCCACAGATGCTGCCTGAACCAATGCGTTATTCCAGCACTTTGTGTCTGTCTTAAGTTAACATATAATGTTAGAGATGTAAATGACGGATTAAATTTGTGCTTGTGAGATCAGTTGCAGTATCCACAATTACGTTATATGACTGCTGCCTCGTGAAATATCATTCAATTTTATCTAATTTACAATAAGATTGCCAATTAGTTCATTATTAGACCCCTGCGGCATCAAGAAAGAATTGTCAACTTGAAATCACTCTCTCTATTGGCTAACATTCTTTCTATTGGCTAGTGTCACCTGGCACAAAGGAGTATGGCTAAAGTTTTTGGAAGCCATGTATTTCAGCTCCAAGTAGGAGTCCCTCAGGTTGACCAAGGCCAAAATATCTTCAGCTGCTTCATCAATGATCTTCCTTACAGCACAAAGACAATGGTCAGGTAATGAAGTAGTCAGTCCCCTCATGCAGCAAGGCTTGAGTGGGCAAAGGGCAATCAGCATTGGTGCCACTCAAATGCCAAGGAAAGATATGCCCCCATAAGGAAATCTAAACCTCCATCCTCTTAATTTTCATGAATTTGAATCCTCAATCATTAAAATTGAGCGTTTCCATTAATTAGAATCTAAATTGGACCAACCATACCTATCAGTTCAGTTTAATTTAGTTTACTGTCCCGTGTACGAGGTACAGTGAAAAGCAGTCAGCAGAAAGACAATACATGATTATAATCAATCCATTTACAGTGTATAGATACATGATACAACCCGAGTTGTGCCAGTGTAGCCTACGCCAGACTCAGGACACGCGAAGGGGTGCAATCAGGCCCGCGGGATGATTTGCAGAAAAAAAGTATGCACCTGTATATTCAAGACTATCTGCACCTGCGCAGTTGGGGGTGGTCCGTCAGCCGCGTCACAATTGAAAATGGTGCCGGTGACGCGGTAGGGAAGCCGTCTCCCTGCGCATGCGCAGTGGGCTCGGTATCCATACATGCGTAGTTGGGGAAGGCTTACTGGGCCGGGAAATATCATCAAATTCCAGGTAATTCGGAATTCTATTTCAGGAAAAAAAAATTGAGGTGTGTAAGCCCTGAGCTGGGTGGACAAACGCACCAACATCAGCGTTTTGGAGGAAGCCAACATGACCAGCAGCACCAGCAATGCAGCACCAACTTCGATGGACTGGCCATGTCATCCACATGTCCAACATACGTCTCCATAAACAGATCCTGTTCTCTCAACTGAAGGAAGGTCGGCGAGCCCCTGGCGGGCCAAATAAACGCTTCAAGGACAACATCAAGAATAGTCTGAAGAAATTCCACATCACATCGAGCAACTGGGAGCACTTTGCACTGGATTGGCGCTCCTGGAGGAAATCCGTGCAGGAAGGAGCTGCACGTCATGAAACGGAACTACGCATGTCACAGAGACAAAGTGACAGCATTGTAAGGAGAGAGAGAAGGGGGTTCAACGACTACCAACCACTGCCAGTCTTCACTGCCCACGTTGCACCAAGGTGTATGGATCGCGGATCAGCCTCTACAGACATCTGCAGACCCACAAGTAGACGACCCTATGGAGAGGAGAGGACAGTCATACTCGTTTCGAGTGACCGCCAATGATGATAAGGGAATAACGTTTAGTGCAAGGTAAAGCCAGCAAAGTCCGGTCAAGGATAGTCTGAGGGACATCAAAGTGGTAGGTAGTGGTTCAGAATGTTATGACAGCAACAGCAGGTTAAAAGCTGGAAATTCTTCAAAGGATTCACCTGACACAAAATCTTTCTCCAAGCTTCAGGCTCAATCAAAAAGTGTAATGGAATATTCGCCTCATGCATGGACAGAGAACCTCGAACAACATTTAAAGTTTGATACCATCCATGACAATAAACCCACATGACCAAGATCCCCTCCAACTCTTACTATTAATTCTGCCCATTACCAATGTAACATTGTGACTGTGTGTAATACCTACAAGATGCAGTGTAACAATTATGACATTTATTTGACAGTACCCCCTAAACCCTCAAGTACTAAGAGGTCAAGCAAAGACACAGAAGAACACCAGTATGACCAAGTTTCCATCCAAGTTACACATAATCCTGACTTGGAAATATGGCACCATTCCTTTATCGTTTTGATTCAAAATCCAGGAACTCCTTACTAACATTGAAACAGCTTCATCAATTGCAGCCAATTAGGAATGCCAGTAAACATTGGCCTTACCAGCAATATCAATTTTCCATGGACAACATTGAAACAATCCATCAGAACCCGATTTGAGATATCAACAATTCTTTTTGTATCCCCTCCCCCACCCCACAAGATGCTGTATGACCCACTGCGTTCCTCCAGCGTTTTGTTTTTGCTCCAGTTTTCAGCATTGCAGTCTCTTATGTCTCCAAAGAGTGAAAAAACCCTTTATGCACACTATGTTACATCCCTCAAGCACTTTAGTTTTGTGTCAAATGCTATCTCCCTTTCATAAAATACAACAACTGTTTAATTATATTGGCTGCCACTACCTTAATAACATCCATCATTGGGAAAATGCTACAATCAATTCACAAGGTAGTATAGACAGTGAATTTATCAAATTATAATATTATATATGCCAAATACCTGTACTGTGTTAATCATTAAATATATTTAAGGCTGAAATGGGAACATTTTTGGGCTAAATAAGAGTCAGCAGTTGTGCAGTACAGTATGAAAATGGAATTGAATCTAAGATTGAATCAGCCATGATGGTTTTGAATGGCACACCAGTCCTGCAGGGCTCTATGGCCTATTCCAGCCCATATTTCTAACGTTTAAATGATTATAGCTGATCTCTTCTTCAACACTACAAACAGCTAACCATTGAATGCAAGTGTGTTTACTCCGATATTAAAAAATTTTGCCCACAAATTCTCTTCTCACCAAGCTTCTCTCTTTCACTGAGTTATGTTCAAGGAGATTGAGGGACTCATTTTTTTGCATGTGAAATTTCAGTTGATGCTTTGTCTATCAAACATTAAAGTTACTGGGAAAACATTTAAGAAAGAACTGCAGATGCTGGAAAAATTGAAGGTAGACAAAAATGCTGGAGAAACTCAGCGGGTGAGGCAGCATTTATGGAGCGAAGGAATAGGTGCAATTTCGGGTCGAGACCCTTCTTCAGACTCTACCCAAACCATCACCTATTCCTTCGCTCCATAGATGCTGCCTCACCCGCTGAGCTTCTCCAGCATTTTTGTCTACTGGGAAAGCATTCATCTCAACAGGCCTTACTTCATAATACTCAGCCCATCTCTGTGAGACCCCCTGCTCCACCCAGCCCCAGTACCCTCTCTTCTGCAGTTTGCTGCTATCAGTGTTTGAACCAAAATTGCAAAGGAGGGAAAATAGCACAGGAGGAGTATGAGAAAGAAAAAGGAAAGAATGGTTAGTTCTGATGAAAACGCAAATCCTCTTTGGGATTAGGACAGGTTTTAATGAAAGGTCAACATGCTCAGTGAGGAACAGTTTGTCTGTGGGAGAAAGTTGAGGTTTGATAATGTTCCAGCACTTTACAGTTGGCTGGATGTGGTCTGGGGCAGTTACAGGAGCTTAAAAAAAAAAAATTTTAAATGGTCGGCACGGACTGGAAGGGCCGAGAAGGCCTGTTTCCGTGCTGTAATTGTTAAATGGTTCATGTTCTTGATTGTCTTTTGTATTCCATTATTATATTAATGTAGATTGGATCCCAGCAAGATCAGCACTGGATCCCAGCAAATGATTTTTTTAAAGTTTCTTTTAAATCAGAGGCAATGAATTTGGGGCAGAAGTCTGATTAATTGAAAACAAACAAATAGGAATACATGCTGATACTTTATAATAATACATTCCAAATGCCTGTCAGTGAGCACATCGATTATGACCCTCAAAGTTCAATGGATATGAATAAAATGTGAATAGGTCAGCTCAAATATAATCCAAGTTGAGGTCTTGTAGCTTCATTAGGTAACCACACTATTTTAACACTACAGTTCCAAACAATGCAAAACATAATTAAGTTACTGATTTATATTATCGCTCTCCTGTCTGCTCAGAATACAGAATTTTATAGATTATATAAGTTTGTGTTCTTTTAGTAATCATTAAAAAATCTAAAAGAAAAATCTTCATAATTTCATCCCTGCTTACTGATAGGAACACCAAGATGCACAGTAAAGTTAATTTTAAATCATCCAAAACAGTTACTGGGTGAGTGCAGACATCATAATTTGTTGTCTGCTACAGTATCTCAGAAAATTCTCAGACACAGCCTGCATGTATGCTGTCATCATGGGCATACAAACAACATAATGAAAGTAAGCAGTACAAGTGCAAAGTGACTTTGAACAATGTGGTTGTGGTAACCTCATTTTATCAGGATTGGACCATCCAGCAAATTCAAATTCTGCCCATGTATGTGGAATAATGCTGCAAAAGAAACCACAGTGCCCTTAGCATGCTCTCCATTTTACGTGGCCAAGCACTCAACAATCTGTTAATCGTGTCAATCAGCTGCTTCAATATCGACCAAGTATCCTTGCTCTTCTGTATGTCCTGATGTTATAACATCACAGTGGACACTTGTAACTGGGCAATGCGTTAGGCTTCATTTGCTGCAATTGTCTAAAAAAGTAAAGAACACCTCCATCCTGAGCTAATATATTGGCACCAAGACATACAAATAGTTTAGTGTTATTGTTGAATGAATCCCAATATGTGGTAAACTGCACTAAACAGCCTGTTTAATTAATTCTAATGCCTTAAAACCAACTGTATGGATTCAAGTCTAAGTTTGGTCACAGATTAAATGGAACAAAGGCAAGGCTAAATTATAATCATTACTACAGCAATTCTCATGTCCATTTTGATCATGGGGGTGCCTTTCAGGAAGTCCATTCCGTCGATAGCCTGCAACATGCACAATCCTAGGATTTCTAGAGTAGCTTGAATCGAGTGGCTGCAGTCCATTGCTTTATGCTTCTCAAATTAGTTTCCTTTATCTTCCTCTCTGGTGGTTCATTGTTACTGCAGGCCTAACACTTCTGTTTTGCTTGGTTGTCCTTCATACCATTGCAATGGGCAAAAATAGAGAGTGGCTCCACATCAACTCTGTGCCATCTCAACTAATTCTTCTATTTTTGACAGCATGTCCTCCACCATTAGTCCTACGAACCATCAGTAAAAGCTCACCGTTTACATACAAATGTAGTAAAAAGCATTTTGGATGCTTTACAGGTTAGCTAACCGCTGCCCAGCTACACCATTACCCAGTCATTGGTTGTACTGTTTACCATCACTCAACGGGCAAATAGAACATGGCTGACCCGACCTTAGTCATCAATACCATTAAGTTAAATAGCCAGTTAACAATTACTACAAACAACATCATTATCTGCTCGACATAAAATGCTGGAATAACTCAGCAGGACTGGCAGCATCTCTGGAGAGAAGGAATTGGTGATGTTTCAGGTCGAGACCCTTGTGTCTATCTTCAGTGTAATCCAGCATCCTTCCTATACATAATCATCTGTATCCTGTTGAAGTAAATTAAAATTCTACTTTCCAATTTAATGAACGCAAATTGATTCCTGCACTTGGATTTTTAAAAAAAGTTATATACCTTAAAAATTCATCACTGATTGTGATATTTTTTAGGGACGTTCGTGTTTCCCATCATGAATGGTATTATTTGCTGAATGTATTTTGCTCAACAGATTCTTCTCGGCAAATATTTACCTTCAGCAAATACTATGGACTTTATTTAGAAACTTAGGAATGATTAACATGTGCAATACAAAACTTAACATGACATTTAAAATCCAAGCTTTACTCGAAAAGAGTGCAGATAGCATGACACTCACCTCAGTTAATCCTTCTTACTCCCTCAGCAGATGTTCCTTATTTCAACACTTCACTATCATCCTTCCCCAATTACCTTCAAATATTGATCATCTACTATCTTTACTTAAAGCCCATGGTTCCTTCTTTGCAGTATTCCCATTTGCTTGTCTTCACCTCAGCACTGTTTTGATTATTACTCATCAAGTTACCTTAACCCGGCACGGTGGTGTAGTGGTAGAGCTACTGCCTTACAGCAAGAGAGACCCAGATTCAATCTTGACTACGGGTACTGTCGGTATGGAGTTTGTACGTTCTCCCTTTGACCTGTGAGAGTTTTCTCCTAGATTTCGGTTTCCTCCCACACTCCAAAGATGTACAGGTTTGTAGGTTAATTGGCTTGATACAAATGTAAAAAACGTTGTTCCTACTGTGTGTATAATAGTGTTAATGTGCAGGGATCGCTGGTCAGTGCGGACTCGGTGAGCCAACACTGCTGGCCTGCAAGGATGCATTCTCAGCTCTTTACTAGACTCCCGACAGAGTCACAACTGTGTGGCCAATAACTGCATTTACCAGTTTGCAGATTACAATACTGTAGTGGCCAGTTTCTTTAACAACGATAAGATAGAGTGCAGGAAGGAGATAGAGAGCTTTGCAACATGGGGTCAAGGCAACACCAATGTCAGCAAGACGAAGGAGCTAGTTGATGACTTCAGGGAACTAGGTGGTGTATACACCCTAGTCAGCATCAATGGTGCCAAACTGAAGATGGTTGCGGACTTTAAGTTCCCAGGCATTAATATCACAAACAATTTGTCTGTACTGAAGCTATGGCCAAGAAAGCACACCAACACCTCTGCTTCCTCAAAAGACTACGATGGTTTGGCAATTCTCTAACAGCTCTAATCAACATCTACAAATGTATTGCAGAAAACATCATATTGGGATACATCACAGTTTGGATTGGCAAAAGATCTGCCTAACACCACAAGAAGTTGCAAGGCAGAAGATATAAAAGCTTGAATGCAGATTCAGCAACAGCTTCTTCCCCACTGCTCCCACTGTGGACCTTGCACTTTTAAAATCTGCATTTTCTATGTAACAATAATGTTATAACGATGCAACGCTATTTTCTGTATAGTAGTATTTTTCTCTTTGCACCACCAATTTCACGCATACAGTTTGATTGTACTTGTATGATTTGACTGGATGGCACACAAAGTTTTTCACTGTATCTTGATAAACATGACAATAATAAACCAATACCAAAGTACTAACCTGATAGACAACCAACCTATCACATTCTAACTTAAAATGTCAACTTTGTTTCTCAAGAAATGCTGCCAGATCTGCTGCGTGTTTCCAACATATTCCTGTTTCTATTTCAGATTGCCAGCATCTATACATTTTTGCTTCTCAACAAAAAATGACAATTCTAATGCAAAAGACCCTCGGTAACATACTTGATTTTTACCAGTACAAGATGGACGAATGGAATGCCATGATTACACTCACCATTCTTTAATCCATCTGCACCCCCATATACACATTGCCCATTTATCCATTACTTCAAGTGTTGGTTCCTTTTCTCAGGACCTCCTTCATGCTTCATTCAGCAAACATCTATCATTGTCCTCTTACAACATCAATACATGCTTTGTGCATCCAAATACATGATCATTGGTCGTAGCATTTCCACAGAGTTTACACAGTAGAATTTCTAATTATCTTCCACCACTGAAATCATGTTGTTCAAACTCACCGCCATTTCAGCCTTCATCTTCTTTACCTTATGTACTCCACATCAGCAACACTGCTCTTACTCTTCCATTCCGACCTCCCCTGAAACTATCATCAGAGTATCCCCTGTGTGTACGTCATTTTTTGTTTTGCCGTGGGCATTTTGGACTGCTTCTATTCATTATCTGCATGCTGCCCTTTGGCAAAATTATTGGCAAGCATGATCAATATTCACAGATGCAGTCCGCACCACCAATTCATCACCACTGACACAAGTATTGTAGCTGTAGTACCCGGTGTCAAGTCATGGACTTTGTTTTGTTCTCAGCATTTACTGCTTTTATATTAACTCCTGAAATAAACTGTCCCATCATACAACTCAGAAACGAACACGTAAAACCATCTTGCACACCTGTGTCATTCTGTACTTAGTCAACCACTCAATCTGAAGCCAGTGGTGCACAGTCTTCGATTATACTAAGAGTTCATGTGCCAAGATGATCATACTTTGAAATTTAACAGTAACACTCATCCTTCAACAGAAAGTAGCCTATCTTTCTGTTACAGCACCATAAGCAGGGAGTAGCTGAAATTATGGGATGGAATCCTATTACAGTACTGTCTCGAATTTCCAGCTAGTTTCTCTTTCCATGTACTGTTCATTTCCAATACTCCACTATTATATGTTATTCTGTTTAACACCATAAATATGTCACCAATATTTTTCCATGCTCTGACTTTATAACAAACTTAATCTTTCATTGACTCATCTGATCTCCCTAACTGCTGATTGACTTGCTTCAAACATGTTTTTTTATTTTGGTTTGAAATTTCCAACATGTACAATTAATACAAAAATAGCAATATAATTTTCATCCTCGCAACCACCCCAAACCAATCCAGTTTTCCATTTAATCTCTTAAAGATCCCGATCCTCATTTTCATATCCTCCATGTCATGTCACTCCTTCTGAAATCAACTCCCAACTATTTATTTCCAGCCATCCCTCATCATCTCACTCTTGGGCATCTTCATCTTTAAACTTACGCTTCACTCACTTGGAACGGTCCCAAAAATCTCATGATCTTCAACCTATTCCCTTCGCTTTCAATAGCCTTCCAAAAAAAGCCTACTTCTTTTGATATTTTTTTTCAACCTGTATTCCAAACTCATTTTAATTCAGGGTAACAAACTGTGTTCAAGTTTGTTGCTAGGACTAGAGCAGTTAGTAAATGCTGACGTTTCAATACAGCAATTGGATACCCCTTTCTGAAAGAGGTTTCTCTTCTGAAATTGAAAATAATGAGCAAAGTCCTGTCTGCTCAAGCAAAAAGAGAGTAAATGCAGAAAGACCCTGGCACCATGTTAAGTTTAACAGAGACATTTGCTGGTATTTTGTTCAATATTTACCTATCAGCCATGATTAGCATAGATCTGTGAATTATTTATCACTTTTTGCAAACAAAGAATTTTGCTTAATCCTACATTTGGGAAACTTGCATTACCTCTTTTCAAAATTTAAGGAGCATTATATTATACACTAGACCAAGTGGGACTCATTGGGTCCCGTCCACCAACCCGGGGGGGGGGGGGTGGGGGGGAGAGGGGGGGGCACAGCGTCACAGGGGAGGGCTGGTCGCTGAACGGAATATTCCACCACTCACCCATAGGTCCCAATACTCACCACTGCCTAGAGAGGGAGGGGAAGGGGGGGGGGTTAAAGAGGGAGGGGTGGTGGAGATGGGGGTATGGTAGAGATGGATGGGGGGTAGAGAGGGAGCGGGAGGGGGATAGGAGAAGGAGAGGGAGGGGAGGGGTATAGAGGGAGGGGGAGGGGGAGGGGATAGAGACGGAGGGGAGTAGAGAGGGATGGTAGTGGGAGGGGGAGGGGGGTAGAGGGGGAGGGGCAGAGAGGGAGATGGGTAGAGACCCTACCCCATCTCCTCATTTCCCTCATCCTCCTCCCCTCACTCCTATTCCCTGCCCCAGGACCTACCCAGGTCGTAGAGCAGCGCCAGGGCCTGAAACTCGGCCTGGTTCTCATACTAGACCCGGCTCTGGCTGTGGACCCAGGCTCGTCCTTGGTTCCAGCGGCGGCCTACACACATCAGCCCGGCAGCCACCTGGGCTCCAGTCCAGGTTCCGACTTCACTGTCCCCGACTCTGGACCCAGGCTCTTCCTTGGTTCCAGCTGCGGCTTCTTTATCAGCCCCAGCCACGGCCCCATCCCAAGCCCAGGGCTCAGCCCTCACTCCAGCTCGAGCACCAGGCTCGGCTCCAGCCAGGGCCCGCAGCTCCACCCTCGCCACCAGGCATCGGGCACCGGCAGCAGCCGCACGAGCGCTGGAGTGCCCCTCCCTCCCAGAGTGTCCCGTCCTGCCTTGCGAGTGCATTGTGCGCTGGAGTGCCCCTCCCTCCCAGAGTGTCCCGTCCTGCCTTGCGAGTGCATTGTGCGCTGGAGTGCCCCTCCCTCCTGGATTGCCCCGTCCTGCCTTGCGAGTCCATTATGATGTCACTTGGGATTTATTTTTCAAAATGGTTGAGTTTTCAGTCTGTTTTTAAAACTTTAAACAATGAAAAGGTTCAGAAATATAGGTCGGAATGCGACAGGACACACACATATGAAGAGTTTTAGTTCCCCAACACAAGATTCCACCACTCATCCTTTCCCCCAACGCAAGCCATTCCCCCACGCAATGTACCACTCATGCATAGCCCCCCCCCCCCCCCCCCCCCCCCAACTGCGCAGGCATCTGGAAAAGGCAGTCATTATAACTTTTAGTTCGTTTAGTGATACAGCATGGAAGCATATTTGTTCTATGTTACCCTACGTTTGCATCAATTTTCTACACGTTAGTGGCAATTTACTGAGGCCAATTAACCTACAAACCCGTACGTCTTTGCGATGTGTGAGGAAACTGGAGCACCCAGAGGAAATCCACACAGCAACTGGAAAACTTGCAACCTCTACAGAGACAGCAGGCAAGGTCAGGATCAAATATCTGACGCTGTGAGGCAGCAGCTCTAGCAGCTGAGCCATTCTGCTGTCCTGGTGTAAAAAAAAATCTCATTCTTCAGAACCAAAACTGGGATTGTGATTGAAGCTTGAAAGCACACAGAAAATGTGTTACTTCTATTTCCATTATAGTCATGGTGCGATACAGTGTGGATACAGGCCCTTCGGCCCAACTTGCCCACACCGGCCAACATGTCCCAGCTACACTAGTCCTACCTGCCTGCGCTTGGTCCCTATCCCTCCAAACCTGTCCTATCCATGTACCTGTCTAACTGTTTCTTAAACGTTGGGATAGTCCCAGCCTCAACTACCTCCTCTGGCAGCTTGTTCCAT
The DNA here is from genome assembly GCA_963514005.1 of Raja brachyura. The sequence goes on along the minus strand of OY740792.1, from coordinate 39,793,107 downwards.
ACACCTACCACCATTTGTGTGAAAAAAATACCCCTCAGATTCCTATTAAATCTTTTCCCCTTCACCTTATCAGAGATTCTGTGCATGTACCCAATCAATTCCCATCATGATCTTATAGATCTTATACACCTCTATAAGATCACCCTCATCCTCCTGCACTCCAAGGAATAGAGACCCAGCCTACTCAACCTCTCCCTATAAACATTAGTTGGCATACTTGACTCCATCTTGGCTGTCTTATTGTGCCATAACACTGAGCATCCACTCTCAGCATATATGACCAACAAGGCCTTAAACCAAACCTTAACTTTCCCCTCTCTCCACAGATGCTGCCTGACATGTTGAACATTTCCAACGTGATTTAAAAAAAAACGGAATATAACATATTCACTTTGGAATGTGCAATTTTCAATTTCACCTATTTCAGGACATTTAACTAACCAAGTTTGTTGGTGTTCTCTTCCACTTTATAAACAACCTATCAGAAAAACGATTGCTGGAAGTGGGGAGGGGGGGGGGGAGGGGGGGCGGTTTTGCGGTCACGAGTGGAATTGCAAATCTTGGTTCTGAAAAGATAAAAATGTGAGATGCAACAAAATCATCTATGCAGTGCAATTTACCCCTGGTGATTATGAGAAGTGCTTACCTTGCTGCAGACCCAGGCTCGTTTATTTCCTACCCTGGTTTTGTCTACGCGTACGGTTTACCCTGTACTAAACTCCGGTATGATGTGGATGGCACAGGAGTTGTAAGAGCACAATGAGTAATGGCGTGTCAGCAGGTAGAGGGAGCGCTTATCCAGTCATGGCTAATGGTCGCCTGGGGCAAGTTAGCTCTGCAAAGCCTCCCGTTGACCCGAACTGCACTGCACACACACACAAACATTTCACAGCGCCTACAAGGAAGAACCCCGGTTTGCATGGAGCAGCAAGGACTGCGATCGCTAATGAAAAGCTAGAATTCATTATGGAACGCAACTGGGATTAAATGGCAACATTTTTGCGAGAAACCCAGCTTAGTGCAAGGTTCGCGATAAATAATGAAAGAGGCCAACCTTAAGGCTTAACCATTGAAATAATGAAGAGTCTCGTGCAGGGAAATCTAAAAAAACGCTACAATAAAGCAAAGCCTCCGAACAGGAAACACAACTGCTTTGAACACTGGCTTGTTGCTCCTATTGTTCATTTTACACATCAGGGCGATAATAAAGGAACTTTTTACCGTGTATCACGCTGCACTTTCCAGCAAGTTCCATTGATAATGAAGCGCTAGCTTTATCAAAAGCCAGGCGTTGAAATGAGGTCTGCATTGCAGAGTTGAAAGTATACCATTCAATGAACTACCAGCTGGGTTAATGTTAATGGAACTCTATGATGTTCGCAATAACGTCCTATAATTGCACAAGGCTGGCAACATTCAGATATCAATTTATCACGAGAGTCTATCAATCCTCTCTGCCCCGAACCAATATCGTGGCTTTTAAAAAATATATTAAAAAGCAGATAAGTCCATACCTGAAGCAGCATTACTGCTCGGTCTGTAATTTATTAACTAGCGCGTATTGTCATAGCATCTTTCCCCTCGTAAGTAGGAAGTAATGTAAATTTACCAATATTAAAAGCAGCGAAAAGTGTAAATACGCTGCTAATAAATAACAGCAACAGGTTAAACTTTAGGTTTGAAATAATGCGGTACCACTCACCTTCCCCGTGCTAATAAAATCAATAACATCATTAAAGAACTGTGATTAATTTAATCCCCCTGCAATTCCCCCACACCCACTAAAATTAGGATCGGAGGAAAGTTTATAATGAACCAGCGGACTCTGGAAAACAAATGACAGTACCTGCACCTTTCGAACCACGGTGCAGATTAAGAGTTATCCTTGGAAGCAACACGCTTCCGGAAAAAAAGTATGGCAGCTAATGATGCCAGTAAAATTCATAAAATATTAATGTTAAAAAAAATCAGGTGCTGCTAGACTTTAAAGCATCTGAACGATTAGTTGACAGATTAAATTCACCAATTGTTTTTTTTAATATAAATCATTAATTTATTTTTTAGTCGAAATGGCTTGAGCAGCGCTGCTGCTGAAGGCGATTCTCCCTTTGGTTTGAGCAGCGTTGCTGCTGAAGGCGACTCCCCCATGCAAAGTACAACACTGACAACTTCCTGAAACCCGGACATAAGGACACACACAGCGGGCCCAATGCACGTCACTTTACAATGTTCGCGCTGAAGCAAATGCTTCCACTGCTTGCAATCAGGGGTGAGTCATAAAGGCACACAGCGTGGAAACAGGCCCCTCGGCCCAACTTACCTACACCGACCAACATGCTCCATCTACACTATTTCCACCTGCCTGCGTTTGGCTCATATCCTTCTAAACCGTGCCTCTAGATAGACCTGTCCAAATATTTCTTAAACGTTGCGATAGTACCTGACACGAAGTTTTTTTTAAACATCTGATGGAAATTTTAAAATGCGCGTTAATTCTGTATTCTACTACAAAGGCGCAAGTTAAAAAAAACACAAAACCACAGCACGTTTCCAGGTAACACAATGAAGGTGTAAACCAGCATCTCCAGTTCCTTCCTACACACTCCAGGTGACATAAGCAAGTTTCACTCCATGCGTCCGAATTCTGAGACAATTAACCTTCTTTAGTGGTCTTTAAATACTATTAGAAAATAGAATAGGTGGGGTAGACACACAGAGTCTCTTGCCAGGAGTAGGGGAATTCAGGACCATAGGACATAGGTTTAAAGTGAAGGGAAAAAGATTTAATAGGAATCTGAGGGGTAACTTTTTCATGGAAGATAGACACAAAAAGCTGGAGGAACTCTGCAGGACAGGCAGCATCTCTGGAGAGAAGGAATGGGTTACGTTTCAGGTCTGCAAAAGGGTCTCGACCCGAAACTTCACCCACTCAAGAGATGCTGCCTGTCCCACTGAGTTACTCCAGCTTTTTGTGTCTATCTTCGGTTTAAACCAGCATCTGCAGTTACTTCCTACACACGGGTAACTTTTTCATGGTGGATGTACAGATACAGAGGAGGTAGATGAGGCAGGGACTATCCCAACATTTAAGAAATAATTGGACAGATACATGGATATGACCAAATGCAGGCAGGTGGGACTAATGTAGCTGGGACATGTTGGCCGGAGTGGGCAAGTTGGGCCGAAGGGCCTGTTTCTACGCTGCATGACTCTATAACGGTATAGCATGGAACAGGCCCTTCGGCCCACAATGCATGGGCCGACTATGATGCCAAGGGAAACTAATCTCATCTACATGCATATGATCCATATCCTTCCGCCCCCCCCTCCCCCCACCACATGCCCTAACTATCCACATACCAATCTAAAAGCCTCCTAAATGCTATTATTATTCCTTATATTCTTTTTTTTTAAACATGGAAAGAACATCCCAACCGGAAACTCGCCTACCCATTCCCCCACGGATGCTGCCTGAGCCGCTGAGTTACATCAGCACTTTGTGTTTTAATCAAGACTTCTGTGTTTGTAGTTCTTCGTGTCTCCACTGGCTCTTCCACCACTCCTGGTAGCGCTTTCCAGGCATCCACCACCCACTCTGTATAAAACTTGCCCGCATTTTGATATTGTTTAAGACAGACTGTTGCTACTGGAACTAAACTACATTTGACGTGCACCAATAAAAGTGACAGGATGTTACAACCAACCTACAGATCACATTTTTGATTATTTCTTCCTTCAGTAGTTTGGGTTGCTGCACAAAGAGGAATATGTTCTCACCACTGATACACCTAACTAAGACGTCACAGACAGTCAATTTATAGCGGATGTTTTCTTTCCACCTTCCTATCTGCTCAGTATCTGTATTTTGTATCCTGCCACAAATGGTTACTACTAGAAGGTATACAGGACCCAGAGTGAATGCAGATTGAAAATGCAGCTACCTATTTTTGGTGGAATGTATGTGGTATCATCAACATTTTTACAGGCAATCTTTAAGTCTCTGTTGAACAAGAAATAAAACACATGGACATTGTATGGATCTCATTCGCAGATTACCCTGTTTAAATATTAATTGCAGTTGATTGTTTAAAACGGACCAAAATACATCAAGCTGGGTTATTTACTTGGTTTCTCACAGGCAATTTTTAAATCTCCTCACAGAAAAAAAAGAGTGAATGAACATTAATTCACAGGAGAAGAGCACATTCACTCACATACATAAAATGGTAGATCACATCATAACTGTCAGGTTATCCATTTTCCACAAGGGTAAGGTTAAAACCTGCAGTGATTAGAATAAAATACAGATGGAGATTATCTGGAATTGGCACCTACACAGGTAGCGCACTGTACCCGTGTAGGTTCCAATTAGTACCACAACCACTGCTTGTTTCCCCAAAATTACATAAATTAACTTTTCCGATCATCATCTGGCAACTGTTATGAGCAGATACAAACAACATGGACATTATTGTGGCTTGTATCTCTGTCATCACTGTGGCTTTGCTGTTAAGCATATTCAGACATTTACTTCCACTTTATCCAAAACCAACGCAACAGAATCCCTGTTTGAATACACGTGCTGAATATTTTCCTTTGAACACATTAGGTTAGTTCAACTGACTCTACAGAAACAATTGCCAGTTTCTGATGAATGTGGTTTAGATTGCTTAGATTTCATTTTTTTCTGAGCTGTTCTGAAGTAACATTCTGGGAGTTGGCCCTGGAGATGCCAGCAGCCTTCTAGTATCGACTCACATCATATAGTTCAGATAGCAATTGCCAATCAGCTAAGTCACCCAACAGCCCACATCATGCATCATGTTTAGGAAGGAACTTCAGATGCTGGTTTAAACTGAAGATAGACACAAAAAGCTGGAGTAACTCAGTGGGACAGGCTGTAACTCTGGAGAGAAGGAAGGGGTGACGTTTTGGGTTGAGACCCTTCTTCAGACATCATGTTAAACTGTGGCAAAAAAACAATGTGTTTCTGATGCCATACTATTGCACCAGAAATCCAGGGACCAGAGCTAATGAGACAGGGATATAAGATCAAATAATCCAGGATTAAAAAAAACCAATAAACATGGAACCACCACAATTCATAAAGTCCTGCTCACAACTCTTTTGATAAGGATTTGAGAGTGGTTACCCAGTCTAATTTCCACGTAGCTCAAAACCCACGGCAATGTGGGTTACTCTTAACTGCCTTCTGAAATGGCATATGTGGATTTATTAAAGTTGAGGTCAGTTGTTCTCATTACATGGAGCTGCTGCAATGATAAACATCAGTATGCATAGATTTTCACTGGAAGCTAATTGAAATAAGTATAATGGCAATACACAAGTGCCTGGAAACTCCCAATTATGCTAGACTAATAATGGTACAAAAACTCTGGTGTCAACAAGGATTCTGGTAATGTCAGCAGGTCAAAATAGAGCAGTTAAATGTCACTAATGAACACTGAAAGACTAGATTAGGTGTTTGCGATGATGGCATATCTGCCCACGGTAATTTACAGATGTCAAGCCAGTTACACTGCTGGCTCTCAGTGGCATCATGGAATTATCACAAAAAATGCTTATATACTCTTGCTACAGGATGTGCTATGAATTGCAACATTTTGTTCAGAGTCTTTTCTTTCATTGTAAAATAAAAATATTAGCAATGCATAATAATTTGAACTTGAGCAGCAATAGTTTATGACTGCATTGAGTGATTCTTCATCACTCTGAAGCAAATTGCAACCCTATAAAGATGGACTACTGAGGTTTAAGAGCCAACATCTAGTAATAGGCGATAAATGCTTAATTTCCCAGCAATGTCCGCACACCAGGAATCCTTTTTTATATAACAAAGTGCATTGTTGATCAGCTAAAATGTCATGTTTGTGATAGTCACTTGGACGAAGAAGCAAAAACAATAATTTGTGTTTCCTCCTGCTGCTCAATGTTGATGCCCTGCAGATGTATGGACATTTTGTTTTAATCATTCATGGGATATGTACATCACTGGCAAGCTCACAATTCATCATGCATCTCTAATTGTCCATGAACTAATTTCTCTTCTTCTGAGGACACAGAATTCCTTACTATGATATAATTTCTCATATGCTTGCTATTTTCCATTATTATGTATGAGCAACTATTATTCATTGGCAAAACCAGATGGTGGGACAAGTTATCCAAGCATTGATATCATGATACTCACTACTCGCCCATCACCCACACATGCACAGTTAAAGTTGTCATTCAATCAGAATTTCCAATTGCACCGTTGGTACTTCAGGAACGCATTTGTTAATTTTACTCAGATAAAGGATTGAACAATGATGAAACTATATAGTTCAAAGACATTCATTGCGTTTGTGAGCCATCCTGCGAGCCCAAATGGGCATTTAAAAGATCAGGGTGATGTAACAAGATGAAAGTAACTGAATAACTTGTTATTTCTCCTGACTATACAATTGCTGCACAAACAGTAATGGCAATATTCATCCATGAAATGGACAGAAAATTATTGAAAAAACAAAGATTTCAATAGTCATTATTTTTGATCACAGCTAATCCTGAAGTGGGAGTATGCAACCATCACATGGTCCGCCCGGTTCAACGAATGCAATCAACTTGGCATGCACAATCAAATAAGATCAAATAGAGCAAGTTGTCCCACAACTTTAGGCTGTGCACGCCATACTCAAGAAGAGACAATCCTAGTTTTACTTCAAAACTAAGCATGTAGGTGCACAATGAGAAAGATAATCTAGCATTGTAGATCACTCCAGGTGGGAGCAGCAGAAGGCAAACGATATATTACCTCAAATGATAAATGCTTCTTAAATGGATGGGGGGGGGGGGGGGGGGGGGGGAGGGGGGGACAAGGGAAATTGCTGCATAAATCTTTACATGTAGCCCAAATATTTGGTTGGCAATGTGACATTTATTGGAAAAATGGTCAGATGCATTAATTGAAACATTGCATCAACTTCCTCCTCCTTTTATCAACTTAATAAATGTCAACTGTCCTGTGGCTGTTGTTATTTTTTAATTCTATACCTATATTTATAGTTTTATATATATTTCCAACTGTCAGTTAAACAGATTTTCACCACATTGTTATATTCGGATGAGGAAAAGATTAACAGCTATAAATAGTTTTTTTAAAACAGTTTCCTGCATAAACAACTGCAGAAAAGTGGTTTAGGAAGAAACTGCAGATGCTGGTTTACACCGAAGATAGACACAAAATGCTCTAGTAATTTAGCAGGTCAGGCAGCGTCTTTGGAGAAAAGGAATAGATGAGGTTTTGGGTTGAAATTCTTCTTCAGACGCAGAATGTGGACCATTTGCTGGCATTTTAAAAAATTGATTCTGAATTTCTTTACTAGCATTATTTCATTTGCAAGTATTTCCTCTGCCAATCTACTTGTATTATGCTCTACAATTTACTTAAAATCACCATGTGTTATTGGTCAGCAGTTTGTAGGTACCAAACAAATCCACTACATCAAGCTAAAATACTGCAAATGCCAAAAATCTGTGATTAAAAATTGCTGGAAATGTTCAGTTGGCCAGTGAATAGAGAAAGGGTTTGCATTTCATGTTGATAACCTTTTGTCAGAACTGGGAAATATTTGAGGTAAAACAGGTTAAGCCAAGGAAAAAAGAGGAGAGGAGCAGACAATGGGTGCTTGCCTATATGGAGTTTGTACGTCCTCCCCGTGACCCGAGCTGGTTTTCACTGGTTTCCACCCATACTACAAAGACGTACAGGTTTGTAGGTTGATTGGCTAAGTATAATTGTAAATTGTCCCTAGTGTGTATAGGATAGTGTAAGTATGCGGGAAACGCTGGTTGGGCAAACTCAGTGGACTGAAGGGCCTATTTCTGCACTGTATCTCTAAACCAAGGTAAATCTGCGATAGGATGGAGGCCGGGTGCAAAAAGTGGCAAAAGGTGCTGATAGGTCACTACATCTTACAAGTTGTTTTCCTTCTAACTTTTTTCTGTTCTTGTGGATGATCATCAAGCTGAAATTTTCTATTCCCTTACATTCAATTATCATAATATTTTCTATATGCTCACCAATATTAGTTGCAAATGAAACTTAATGTTAACCAGGTGGGCAACGCTACATATTAGTGAGCATAATAGTCATGAAATGGCAAAAACATAATTCTATGCATATTGTTCATATGAGCCAGGTTTGACCAAGATCTTTACATTTAGAAACTGATCATAATAATATTTGAATGACAAGATATTAACCACATTATAATAGTCAGTTCAAGTGCAACATTGCATTGCAAATAAGGTTGAGATCAGCTGCAGAATGAAGCACAAGAAGATGAATCTTGGTTATTAGACGTCCTGTTCTTGTTTAGTTTAGAGATACAGCACAGAAACAGGCCCTTTGGCCACTGAGTCCACGCCGGCCAGCGATACCCATACACGAGCAATATCCTATGCACTAGGGGCAATTTACAATCTTTACCGAAGCCAATTAACCTACAAATGTGTACGTCTTTGGAGTGGATTGATTATAACTGGTGAAATGTGTACCTCTATGTACAGAATGTAGATGTTCTGTGATTCCCCACAAGTAAATACGTTTCTAACTCATGTGCCAACTCACACTTTCAGTCAAATACGAAGGAGACCCAGAATTAACTAACAATCAAAGTTGACAATTCTCTATTAAAGACTCCCATTAGTTATAGGGGAGACCCCAAAATTAATAAGTGAATGTCAATAACATAAATAAACAGAAACTACATCCAAAGAGATTTACGTCAAGTTACAATAATAATACAGGCCTATCAAACATTTACAAATCTTCAACTCGGATTGAAAATAATGTGCATTAGAGAACTAGAATATAAAGTTCCAAAATCATAACTGATTAACAATATAAATTATAAATACATGTTGGCCGTTTCCTCAATATTATATCAATATCACACACCACACTGGGTCATAATAGACCATGTCGGCCTAAAAAGGTTCCATCTTCAAACCAGTTTCTATTGAATTAGCTGATCCTGGGAATTTCTATCAAGTGACAGAGTAATCATATAAGTCTTTTGCAGGTTGCAATCAATTAGTCTTTGCAGGTTAGAGATGCAACAAGTCAGTGTTCGCTCCTATTTTCTTCACTATTCAATGATACTTATTAAAGTGCATGTGCTAACATGATTAACTTCAAGTGCAATGCTTTCAACTGTCAGTTCCTAAATCTGAATCGTTTATTCCAGAGGAGGCCCAGGACAGAAAGGTCGGATTCGGAATGGGAGGGGGAATTGAAGTGCTGAACCACAGGGAGATCAGGTTGGTTAATGCGGACCGAGCGGAGGTGTTAGGCGAAACGATTGCCAAGCCTACGCTTGGTCTTACTGATGTAGATCAGCTGACATCTAGAGCGTATGGTGGCAGATTGCCAGTCATTATCGATAGTCCGGCTTGGGTCCAAACTGCCTCGGTGCTCCATATTTGCCTCGGTACTCCACAATTTGAGATTTGCAATAGTAAAAATCACATGTGGTTAAAGTGCACATTGTCAGATTTTATTAAAGGCCATTTTTATACATTTTGGTTTCAACATGTAGAAATTACATTTCAGGCCACCATAATGTTTGGGACATAGCTTCACGGGCGTTTGTAATTGGTCAGGTGCGTTTAATTCCCTCCTTAATGCAGATATAGGAGAGCTTGCACCTTTGGAAAATTTTATTGCTGTTTATCAACATGAGGACCAAAGTTGTGCCAATGAAAGTCAAAGAAGCCAATATGAGACTGAAACGAGAATAAAACTATTGAGACATCAGCCAAACCCTAGGCTTACCAAATTCAACTGTTTGGAACATCATTAAGAAGAAAGAGAGCACTCGTGTGCTTACTAATTGCAAAATGACTGGCAGGCCATGGAAGACCTCCTCAGCTGATGACAGAAGAATTCTCTCAATAATAAAGAAAAATCCCCAAATGCCTGTCCGATGATCAGAAACACTCTTCAGGAGTCAGGTGTGGGTTTATCAATGACCACTGTCTGCAGAAGACTTCATGAACAGAAATACAGAGGCTACACTGCAAGATGCAAACCACTGGTTAGCCACAAAAATAGGATGGCCAGGTTACAGTTTGCCATGAAGTACTTAAAAGAGCAACCACAGTTCTGGAAAAAGGTCTTGTGGACAGATGAGACGATGGTTAACTTATATCAGAACAAGAGCAAAGTATGTGAGAGAGAAGGAAATGCCCAAGATCCAAAGCATACCACCTCATCTGTGAAACACGGTGGCGGGGGTGTTAAGGCCTGGGCATGTATGGCTGCTGAAGGTACTGGCTCACTTATCTTCATTGATGATACAACTGCTAATGGTAGTAGCATAATGAATTCTGAAGTGTATAGACACATCCTATCTGCTCAAATTCAAACAAATGCCTCAAAACTAAAACTGGCTAACGGTTCATCCTACAGCAAGAAAATGATCACAAACACACTGCTAAAGCAACAAAGGAGTTTTTTCAAAGCTAAAAAATGGTAAATTCTTGAGTGGTCAAGTCAATCACCCAATTTGAACCAAATTGAGCATGCCTTTTATACACTGAAAAAACTGAAGGGGACTAGTCCCCAACACAAGCATAAGCTAAAGATATCTGCAACACAGACCTGGCAGAGCAGCACCAGAGAAGACACCCAACAACTGGTGATGTCCATGAATCAAGACTTCAAGCAGTCATTGCATGCAAAGGATATGCAACAAAAACTAAACATGACTAATTTCATTTACATGACATCACTGGGTCCCAAACATCATGATGCCCTGAAATGGGGGGACTATGTATAAACACTGCTGTAATTTCTACATGGTGAAACCAAAATGTATAAAAATGGCCTTTATTAAAATCTGACAATGTGCACATTAACCACATGTGATTTTTTTTCTATTACAAATCTCAAATTGTGGTGTACAGAGGCAAATAAATAAATGATGGGTCTTTGTCGAAAACATCATGGAGGGCACTGTACATGGTAAATGAATTAACACTTTCTGAAGAGGTAATAGAGTCAGGAGAAAAACTGAAGTGACAATTTATGTTTTCTTCACAGTTAAAATTATTTGAATAACTAATTATTTCTTGTTATCCTTCATACTTAATACATTTTTGATCATCTCACATGTTAAATGCTAAAGAATTCAAAATCTATGTTCATATTGGACAGCAAACTCTTATGGTGTCTAAGTCATATATTGACAGATATATATAAGCCAGATCCACTGGTAATTGTTCTGCTTCTCACAAAGGTTAATGATGCTTTCTACATTCCTCAAGTCCAAGGGGAGTAAGAGGCGACCGTGGCTGACAAGGGACATCAGGGACAGTATAAAAATGAAGGAGAAGTACAACGTAGCAAAGATGAGTGGGAATCAAGAGGATTGGGCAATGTTTAAAGCGAACCAGATGATAACTAAAAAGGCAATACAGGGAGAAAAGATGAGGTACAATGGTAAGCTAGCCAAGAATATAAAGGAGGATAGGAAAAGCTTCCTTTAGGTATGTGAAGAGGAAAAAATTAGTTAAGACCAAAGTTGGACCCTTGAAGACTGAAAAAGATGAATTTGTTATGGGGAACAAGGAAATGGCAGATGAGTTGAACAGGTACTTTGGATCCGTCTTCACTAAGGAGGACACAAGCAATCTTCCTGATATACTAATGGCCAAGGGATCTGGGGTGACAGAGGAACTGAAGGAAATCCACATTAGGCAGGAAATGGTGTTGGGTAGACCGATGGGACAGAAGGCTGATAAATCCCCAGGGCCTGATGGTCTGCATCCCAGGATACGTAACAAAGTGGCTCTAGAAATTGTGGATGCATTGGTGATAATTTTCCAATGTTCTATAGATTCAGGATAAGTTCCTGTGGATTCGAGGGTAGCTAAGGTTATCCCACTTTTAAAGAAAGGCGGGAGAGAGAAAACAGCGAATTACAGACCAGTTAGCCTGACATCGGTGGTGGGGAAGATGCTGGAGTCAATCATAAAAGATGAAAATAGTGGTACATTTGGATAGCAGTAACAGGATCGGTCCGAGTCAGCATGGATTTACTAAGGGGAAATCACTCTTGACTAATCTTTTGGAATTTTTTGAGGATGTAACTAGGAAAATGGACAAGGGAGAGCCAGTGGATGTAGTGTACCTGGACCTTCAGAGAGCATTTAATAAGGTCCCACGTAGGAGATTAGTGGGCAAAATTAGGGCACATGGTATTGGGGGTAGAGTGCTGACATGGATAGAAAATTGGTTGGCAGACCGGAAACAAAGAGTAGGGATTAATGGGTCCTTTTCAGAATGGCAGGCAATCACTAGTGGGGCACCACAAGGCTTGGTGCTGGGGTCACAGCTATTTACAATATACATCAATCATTTAGATAAAGGATTCAAAGTAACATTAGCAAATTTACAGATGACACAATGCTGGGTGGCAGTGTGAACTGTGAGCAGGATGCTATGAGAATGCAGGGTGATTTGGACAGGTTGGATGAGTGCGCAGATACATGGCAGATGAAGTTTAATGTGGATAAATGTGAGGTTATCCACTTTGGTAGCAAAAACAGGAAGGCAGATTATTATCTAAATTGTGTCAAGTTGGGAACAGGGAATCTGGGGGGTCCTTGTTCATCAGTCAATGAAAGTAAGAATGCAGGTAAAGCAAGCAGTGAAGAAAGCGAATGGCAAGTTGGATTTCATAACACGAGGAGTCGAGTATAGGAGAAAAGAAGTCCTTCTGCAGTTGTATAGGGCCCAAGTGAGACCACACCTGGAGTATTGTGTGCCGTTTTGGTCCCCTAATTTGAGGAAGGACATTCTTGCTATTGAGGGAGTGCAGCATAGATTTACAAGGTTAATTCCCGGGATGGCGCGACTGTCATATGCTGAGGGAATGGAGCGGCTGGGCTTGTGTACTCCGGAGTTTAGAAGGATGAGAGGGAATCTTATTGAAACATAAGATTATTAAGGGTTTGGACATGCCAGAGGCATGAAACATGTTTCCGATGTTGGGGGAGTTCAGAACCAGGGGCCACAGTTTAAGAATAAGGAGTAAGCCATTTAGAACGGAGATGAGGAAACGCATTTTCACACAGAGTTGTGAGTCTGTGGAATTCTCTGCCTCAGAGGGCGGTGGAGGCCGGTTATCTGGATACTTTCAAGAGAGAGCTAGATCGGGCTCTTAAAGGCAGCAGAGTCAGGGGATATGGGGAGAAGGCAGGAACGGGGTACTGATCGGGGATGATCAGCCATGATCACATTGAATGGCGGTGCTGGCTCGAAGGGCCGAATGGCCTACTCCTGCATCTATTGTCTAATGTCCTAAGACCGCAATAATGAAGCGCAGAAACAATTGCAAAGTGTAAACTTGTCTCCAGGCTCCGTTGGTAATCTTACATTTTTGATCCTGGGTGGAGAGTTTCCGGAATCCTTATTATAATTTATTGCATTAATTAAAAATCTCCAGGATCTCAAGAACCCTAACCAATACAGTAGGCTTCGCTATTTCACACTGAACTAATGTAGCCCGGAGACCAAATGCATTCAATTCTAAACAGCCGAGCGTCGTGTTTGAAAAAGGTTGGCTGAGAAAGATGCGATAAGCAGGGCGCGCGACGGTGTTTTTAATTGTAGAACTTTTTCGGCATGCAGATCCTATTCTTTGCAGTTCGGCGCGTTTATCGCTTAAAGACTAACATTTTGCAGAGGATGCAATGATCAACAGAAATGTCGCCAGTAGAAGTAACCCAATCCGGGTTCCAGATTGCTTCTAAATAGACGAGTGATTTCAAACCTTTAACCACGCGGTGCGAAATACAATGTCTTCAATCTTCGGCTTTCAGTTCATTAAAGAATGAAGGATTTTGCATCAGAAACCCACTGTATGCTCCAGTTGCTTTCTGATCCACATCATTTGCACGAACGTACATTTCACACTCCATACCTAACCCTGCATATTTCGCCATTTAATTCTGGTGACTGCTTTAACATCGAAAGAAAACAGGCGCAATTCCGTAGACACCGTGGTGCTTGCTATTAAAAATGGATTGCTAAACCCTGGTCATGCCGAAGTCGTGTCAGCCGCCAGCAGCTCTGATGCAGATTAATTATCCGTTTTCGGCTTAGTTTACCACTCCCCTGCCCCGGGTGACCCGAGAGCAGAGCAACGTCTCAGACGGAAACTGATGAATAGAGATCAGTTACAGCGCTCTGCGTCTCACCTCCTGCTCACAGGGATCCCACCAAGGGCAGAGACGCAATACCTCCTGTGCAACCAACGCAACAGACAGCCGCGGGATTGCAAGGATATTTGCTTCAGAACTGCTTAACGTGCCTCTCCACTCGGTCGGGAGAGTTTCCCGTCCTGTTATTTATAAACCATTAAATTAGCGACATATCGTCTGCAGTCACTATTTTGCATGGAACAATAAAGCTGTTGCTCTAAGTGTGTGTACATACGTACACGTATGATGAGCGAATTCCCTCGGAAAAATATTAACAAAAATATGCAATGCCGACACTCAACAATAACCTCTGTAATTAAAAATGCCAAGATGGCAAATACGGGTCGTGCTCATTCGCTGCCTGGCGATTGTAATGAGACGTCCAAATATGATTCAGATTACAACTGGACAACAAATGTCGGTTTCTTCTTGCGTTGTGCTATTGTACCAATTTATCACAATTCCAGTGCCAGCTTTATAAGGTCATGAACCAAGATTGGGCCCTTACATCAATTTGCACATATATCAAAGTAAAACATCCCAAGGTTTAAGCGTCTTGGTCAAAGAGTTACGTTTTGTAGAAAGGCCTTTAAAGAGAAGAGTGAGAGATATGGAAAGGATCAGTGGAGTTACTCCAAACCGTTAACCGACATTAATGGAGGAGATAGACACAAAATGCTGGAGTAAATTAGCGGGACACGCAGCATCTCTGCGTAGAAGGAATGGGATGACGTTTCGGGTCGTGACTCTTCTTCAGACTGAGTATCAGGGGAGAGGACGATACAGAGATATGGATATGACAACGAGAGTTCAAAGAGGGATTTAATCTGGCACGTGTTTGTGGCCAATGTGATGGACCGCGAGATTTCAGAGGTTCATAGGATAAAATGGAAGGCAAATTCAATGCTAGCATTTTTATCAAGAGGATTGGAATACAAAAACAGAGATGTAATGCCGAGGCTCTATAAAGCGCTGGTCAGGCTGCATTTGGAGTATTGTGAGCAAATTTGGGCCCCATATCTGAGCAAGGATGTGCTAGAGCAGGTCAAGAGGAGGTTTACAAGAATTATTCCAGGAATTAGTAGGTTAGCATATGATGAGCATTTGACAACACTGGGCCTCTACTCGCAGGAGTTTAGAAGGTTGAGGGGGGGACTTCATTGAAATTTACCAAATAATGAAAGGCATAGATGGAGTGGATGTGGAAAGGATGTTTCCACTGGTGAGACAGTCTAGAACTAGAGGTCATCATAGACTCAGAATTAAAGGGCGATCTTTTAAAAAGGAGGCGAGGAGGAAATTATTTTATCAGAGGGTAGTTAATCTGTGGAGGCCAAGTCAGTGGACATTTCTAAGGCAGAGATAGACAAATTCTTAATTAGAACAGATGTCAAGGGTTATGCTGAGAAGGCAGGAAAATGGGATTTGGTGGAGTGGTCAGCCACGATTGAATGGCGAGTACTCGATGGGCCGAATGGCCTAATTCTACTACTATAACGTAAACTTGTTCTACGGTTAGCAGATTAGAAATAGGATGGAGTGCAGTTTAGGAAGGATTTGAAAACAAGGATAAGAATTTTTAATTGCTAAAATGGAAGCTAACTGTCCGCAAGGATGAACGTGACTCGACAGTTAGGCAGCATCTGTGGAGGCAAATGGATTAGACAACATTTCTGGTCCAGACCTTTCTTCAGTCTGAAGACCCTTCTTCTGTCCATTTCACTTCACAGATGCTGGCTCACCCGATGAGTTCCTCCAGTAGTTTGATTTTTGCAGAAGATTCCAGCACCTGCAATTTCTTGTGTCTCCTACTCAGTTCAGGGCAGGTGAAAGGTGACCGACTGTTCGGCAAGGAATTAGATGAATCTCAAGACAATAAAGACATGGATGGGGGTTTGCATAGGAGGCGAAATAAGGCAGAGATGGGAGTCAGGCAATGTTCTGGAGATGGGAGTAGGTGGCTTCAGCAGCATAGAAACAAGGTGCAGTGGCAGGCCATTTGGCCCTTCGAGCCAGTACTGCCATTCATGGCTGATCATCCAAAATCAGTACCCCATATCCATTGATTCCCTTAGCCCTAAGAGCTAAATCTAAAGGGCCTGTCCCACTTGGCAATTTTTTTCAGCAACTGCCGTCATCATTGACTGATGTATCAGGTCACCGAAAAGTTTGGGGCGTGATGCAGCGGTGACGCGGCGTGATGACCTATTGACGCGCGGTATTTTTTCAAGTGTCGCAACATTTTTTTTGGCGCCGCTGGATTTTGAAATATTCAAAATCTTTTGACGACACTGATATGATGCCGGCAGTTGCCGAAAAACTCGCCAAGTGGGACAGGCCCTTAACTCTCTCTTGAAAACATCCAGTGAATTGGCCTCCACTGCCTTCTGTGGCAGAGAATTCCACAGATTCACAACTCTCTGGCTGAAAACGGTTTTCCTCATCTCAGTCCTAAATGGCCTACCCCTTATTCTTAAACTGCAACCCCTCCTTCTGGACTCCCTCAACATCGGGAACATTTTTCCTGCAGCTTCCCTGTCCAATCCTCTAAGAATTGTATATGTTTCTATAAGATCCCCTCTCATCCTTCTAAATTCCAGCGAAAACAAGCCCAGTCGACACATTATTTCATTATATGTCAGTCCCGCCATCCCGGGAACTAACCTGGTGAACCGACGTTGCACTCTCTCCCATGTAAAAAATTTGGAGCTCAGGATCAAATAGGACATGAATACTATGAGTGGATTGTTTCAGTCTCAGACAATGACCAGGGTCAATGCCAAGAGAATGGAGTTTGCAGTGGGGACTAAAGACAATGGATTATTTCTCCAATAATTAAGGAAAGTGTTACTAGTGCTTGGGAGTTAGGCCTTCAAATTTACAGCCAGGATTACATTTTCCATTTCAAAAACAAAATGCTTCACATTATTTTCACTAAATCCCACAATTAGTAAAAGTGACATAGGAAGGCAAACGGATTTAGCCTGGTTCTCAATCTAATATCAGTCATGCCACATTAAAATGTCTTCAACATCCTGAATTGAACCTTCTGTATAAGTGGGTGAAGGTGAAATCAAAATAGCTTGTATACGAGAATATAGTATGGGTCATGTCACCTTGTTCCTTCTGCGAAGCTTCGGGGCCGCACTTGCGCAGCCTCGGTGGACTGCTGGCGAGTCCTCCATCTCCAGGATCACCGTGGAAAATGATTCAGCCAGGCAAGTCCAGGATGCGGTTCTTAAGTTTCGCTGGAGGAATATAAACCTCCGTTTATGGCTCCTGTACATTTGATGCATTCGTTGGGCGATCGTCGACCGAAGTATGCCTCCCACACACAGCCAGCATTTGAGGCGCTGCCAACATCATTCACTAGCCAGAACAGCGAAATCTGTCTTTTCCTGACCCTCCGACAATTTGTGCAGATCAATTCAAATAACGCGAGTTTTTTTTAAAAAAAGGTCTAACTTGTGACAGTGGAGATTATCTCACATTGGCCCCTTCATCCTTGATACGTTAGTTTTTTTTAATACCTGCAAAACTGAAACGGTATGCAAAGAAAAATATGCTAGCTAAAAGAAAGCTGGAGCATTACAGCCGCTTCTCAAATACGCCTGGATAAGCCAGCCCGTGCAATGGTGTTGCAGCGAAAAACTGTAACCTCCCGGCTCCCCACCCAGTTAAAAAAAGATTAGCAGCTCGTCGGGCTAATCTCTGAAGTTCTAACACCGCTTGTCTTTTGCAACAACAGCCTCCACCAGGATTATCTTCGAACAGAAGAGTCTCGGGCCTGACTGCTACTTCCTGCCTTCAAGAATGCGGCCTCGGGAAATAAATTAGCTGCAATAAAGCGAAACAAAATAGAGTCACGTGAACACGGCTGCCCATTCACCAGCCGATTCGCCCACAACTTGAGCTCAAGTTTCTAACCCTGTCTTGATCCTTGGGAAACCGAATTTTCAAATCGCATCAAAAAGAGCGCAGGCTACACAAATAAACACAATAGATTAGGTGATGGGTTATATCTTATTGGTTTATTTGCCGAGTCAAGTCCTGCAAAAGCTGGCAACCGTCGAATGCTGGCGAAATATTTCGAGTAGGTCTTATTCTGTTAATATCTTGCACAAATGATTATCACCCTCCCCCCCCCCCCTCCCTCATTTCCCATGTTAGTGTCGTGTCATGAATGGAAATGCGGTGTGCATTAATTTTCAGGCAGCGATCATCCCCAGAAAGGTTGTTGTCTCGAGACTTGTGTTTCTGAAAGAGCAGCGCCTCAGAGAGCAGTTCACATTCAGTTTTGTGTGGGAGTCGAGAAACGTATAGGCCGGGCAAAGTAAGGGCGTCCGTTTATTTTTGTTCGACATGTTTGAACCAATTAGATTTCAATGGCAATCCGGCAATTTCATGTGGCATTTACTCATGGAAACATTCACTTGCAGATTTTACAAACTTTGATTTTGCAGCTGCTACGGCAGGATTTCAACTCCCATTGCCTACACATTAGTTCAAACGTCACGAATATTGGACCATATGTCTTTGAAACATAATGGTCCGTGCTTTTCAAAGCTTGATAGTCAGGGATGTTTGACGCCATCAGCTTTGCGTTTTATGCTACTTTCGATTATCAAGCCCGTCAGCTGTACCGTCAATTTGTTCTTATCATTTGAATGTTCACCTTCCTTCTGGTATATCTAAAGTAGTGGCTTACACTTCCATTATAGAAGAAAGTTACCCTGGTTCGTTATTTTCAGATGCTTGCAAATTTGGTATCTATTTCCACCACTTTGGTATTATCTTATGGAGCAGACCCACAGGGCTGGAAAGCCTAGTCAAGCTCCTGTTTCTTATGGCTTCTTCCCAGCAACCATCAGGCTATTGAACATCACAAAACACAAACTAAACTATGAACTATGGACTCTATTTGGCTGCACTAAGGTCTTTGGACTTTTTTTCATTATCGAATATTCTTTTTGGGGTTACTGATTTACTTATTTTAAAATTTATTACATATTATCTATGAGTGTTGTGCTCCTCTTTCATAAGTGTTTACTATCTTGTGCATTTATAGAAATGGCCTGAAATTTTATCATCATTGGCCTTGATAATAAAATTAATTTGGTATTTTTTTAATCTACCCCCCTTTCCTGAAGATTCAGATGCAAATTATATTATTCCAGCTATGTCAGTCATCCTTTAATACCTCATACAGAAAGAAAAGCTTGAGGTGTGAGACTGAACATCAAGTATCGGCAAGCTACTGGAATGTGGAAAAGAGGCAGACCATGTGTGAGCCAGCACCTGTCTATTGAATAATCATGTTTCAGAATGTTTCAGCTGTAAGCATCAGATAATATTTAGGAGGCATGTGTAACATTTCCTCTTTTTTATTGTTCTTGTAAAACTTCATAAAACATAACACTTTCAAATGTAATTTGAAATAGGACAGAAAATAGCCGAGAAATTTAGCACTACGGGCAGCGTCTTTTTTTATTTGGAAAATATTTTTAGTAGAAGTTCTTATCGCAATTATATTGGTCCTTGATGAGACTACAGCTGGAGTATTGTGTACAGGTTTTGTCTCCTTATTGAAGGATATGCTTGCCAGAGAGTGCAGCAACAAATGACAAGACTGGTTACATAGCAGGTGGGCTTGCTATATGTCAAGAGATTAACTAGAAAGTATTTTAAATAGATAAGACATAATCTCAGTGAAACATAAACACGAGAGCGGTCCTGAGCTACTATCTACCCCATTGGAGACCCTTGGACTATCTTTAAGCAAACTTTACTGGACTTTATCTTGCACTAAACATTATTCCCTTTATCCTGTATCTGTACATTGTGGATGGATCAACTGTAATCATGTATTGTCTTTCCACTGACTGGTTAGCACGCAACAAAAGCTCTACACTATACCTCGGTACACGTGACAATAAACTAAACTAAATTCTTGAAGGGCTCAATAGGTTACAGGTTGGGAGGATGTTTCCCTTAGCTAATAAGTCTATAACCATTTCCAGTACAAGGTCATCCACCTAAAACATTAACTTTATTTTCTTGCCACAAATGCTAGCTGATATGGTGAGTACTTCCAGCATTCTTTTTTAATTCAGATTTTTAGCAACTGGTGCATCATGTGTCTTACAATTTCAGCATTTTTTTTCTTCTCTGCCCCCCCATCCCCTCCATCTCTTCACGTGCCTCATTCACTTCCCTCTAACTACACTCCTTCAGTTTGATCAACTATGATTACAAAACAATCATCACACTCTCTGAGACAGCATGAATGTCACCTGACCAATCTTGTTCTCAACCCTATCTCAGTCATTCTTTTTGTTCTTTCCACCACTCCTGTTCTCTGCAACACAAACCAGTCTTGCTTTCACATCTTTCACGATTAGAGGTCATTGAACCAAATGATTGACTCCCCCCTTCTCATCACAACTGCCTTGTGGAGTATCTCTAGCATTTTATCTTTATATTTGAGATTGTGAGCATTCATACTTTTTTGTTTCTCAAAGACTACAATTTGTTACCAGTTCCAAAATGTAATCTACAGGTAATTTGACTTTTCCAGTCTTTTACTGATATTACATTCTCTTCTAATGTCAGCAAGGCATAGGAGATATCAGTCAACTTCAGGAAGCAAAGCAGTACACATATCCCGGTTTGCATTGACAGCGCCAAAGTAGAAATGGCTGAAAGCTTCCTAGGAGTTCCTAGTTCCGAGGAGTAAATATCACCAACAATTTCTCCTGGACCATCCATATTGAAGCAATGGCCAAGAACGCACATCAGCAACTCTACTTCTTTATAAGGCTTAGGAAGTTCGGCATGTCCCCAGCAACACTCACCAACTTTTACAGATGCGCCATAGAAAACATTTTATTGGGATGCATCACAGCGTGGTTTGGGAATAGCTCCATGCAAGAAATTGTAGAAAATTGTGGACGTAGCCCAGACCATCACACAAACCAACCTCTCTTCCATTGACTCCATTTCTACCTCACATTGCCTCAGCAAGGCTTCCAGCATAATGAAGGACGAGTCACACCCTGACTATTCGCTGTTCTTCCCTCTCCCATCAGGCAGGAGGTATTGAAATGTGAAAACGCACACCTCCAGATTCAGGGACAGTTTCTTCCCAGCTGTTATCAGACAACTGAATGATCCTACCACAACTAGAGAGCAGTGCTGAACTACTATCTACCTCATTGGAGACCCTCGGACTATCGTTGATCGGACTTTACTGGACTTTATCTTGCACTAAACGTTATTCCCTTTATCATGTATTTGTACACCGAGAATGGCTCGATTGTAATCATGTATTGTCTTTCCACTGACTAGCCAGCACGGAACAAAAGGTTTTCACTGTACCTCTGTACACATGACAATAAACTAAACTAAATCAGAGGCCACTAGAAATTCTGTCTTAAATTTACCTTAACAAGGTTGTTAATAATTTTGATCACATCCAACCACCCACAATTTTTTTAACCGTTAAATGTCCAGTTTCCCCATTTTCCCCTTATATCCAACAGACATTTGAGTGATGGGACCAATTTACAAAGTCACCACTGATCCTTCACTGTGTTGAGATTGATCTTGCAGCAAAACACTGAAAACTAGATAAATATTGCTAAGCCATTATTTGACTACATGTAGCATTAATTTGCTTTATACTTGATTCAGTTTCTTTTTAAAATCATGCATATTTTTAATTAAAATACCTTTTCGGTCTCCTCCATTAAACATTTGCTATTTGAGTCTTTGAATCTTCCATTCATGACTACGTAGCATTTTACCTGCATTTGCTTCTCTCCTAGATGCATAATTTCCATTCTATTACTTGCTATCAGCCTTCATCTCATGGTAGAAAAATCACTTCATTGCTTAGGGCGCAGAGGCAACCAAGAGAAAAAGTGAGGCATATCAGTGACAACCATATCAATGAACCATGCATCATAATGATGATATGTTTAATCTAACATGGTAGTGTAGTGCTGAGAAAATACTGCTCTGCCATTGGTACTCTTGTCATAGAAACTATTAATGCAAAGCCGACTTTCTGGACCTTATGTAGTTATTTGAACAAGAATTGAACAAGATAGTGAGTGTGAGTCTGAAGAAGGGTTTCAGCCCGAAACTTTGCCTATCTCCTTCGCTCCATAGATGCTGCTGCACCCGCTGAGTTTCTCCAACATTTTGTGTATCCTCGATCTTCCAGCATCTGCACTTCCTTCTTTAACAAGATAGTTAGTGTCTTGACTGGTCAAGATTTATATGTAAAAAAATTACGAATGTAGTGGCCCATTAATTCCAGTGGGTCAACTGTAGCTACTCATCAAATATCAAACTGTTTTTACCCAATATACTTCTTTCCAAACTCTGTACATACTTTCCAACTACCATTTAGAATAATTTATTTTTTTTGTGACTGTGTACAAACTGACTGCCGTGTTTTCTTTCATTGTGACATTGAAATAAAAGTATTATTATCCATGAGGAATGTTGGAATATTCTAAGAACTTGAGGATCAAATACACACAATTGTTTTTTATATGTAACATACATTGCACGTACATGTAATGAAGGACCAATGGTACAAGTTATTTAGTGCACACATCATGACAATCTCATGTCACTGCCTCAAACTGAACTTCAAACATTCCCCAATTTCTAATTTCCTAAAATAAACTGTGGTTACAACATTGCAAATACTGTGAGGTGCAGCCAAAAGTATGTGAGACAGCATATCAAGACAGCATATCAAGACAGCATATGAAGTCTCATAACTGAAAGAAAATTAATACTTAAAATGTATGGTTAAATAACATTCAATAAATCTTTCATGGTATTTGCAAACCACACACATTCTAAAATTGAAAATGTCATACAGTGGGGTGCAAAGAGAGGCAAATGTAAAGACTGAGCCCCAACATCAGCTGCAGCTGAGAAGTGGAGATCCCATAGGAAAATGAAATCTGCTGGAGGCCATCTGTTTCATAGCCAGAGAATAGTGAGAGAGAATATGATCATGTGTATCAATATCTCCAATGAGGGGGGAACAATTAGTAAATCTCTTCTGACTGAAAATTAAAATGTCATAATTTCTGATCAGGAATTTAGGAGAACCACCAAAGTCCCCATACACTCTCAGGTAAATTATAAACTATATAGATCAAAACCTCCCCAACTATCCCCTCTGACTGAACACGAGTTAGTCCCTTCACTTTCCCTTGTGAAGCAGCAACTGGAAAGATCATATGCCCTTACTGCCTGAAATGACAAACATCCAAATTAAGTGAAGATCAAGACTGAAAGAGGCAAGTGCTAGCCAAAAAGTTGGAACCAATGAAGTGACTATTTGTAAAACAGAACAAACATTCCACAAAGATGGAATATAATACTCTATCATTGGTTAATAACAACTAATAAGCTCCAATACTGATCAAGAATCATATATTCAATTCACGCTCATCTCCAAACCCTAAAGTAGGGTCCCAACCCAAAATCTAGCCTATCCATTCCCACCACAGATGCTGCCTCGCCTACCGAGTTACTTTGTGTTTTGTTCAAGATTGCAGCATCTGCAGTTCCTTGGGTCTCCAAGTTACATGTACTGACTGGGCTGATCAAGATAACTTCTTGCTCCAAGACCTTACCAAGTTTTACTCTTGTTTACCAAGACCATAGCAGTAAAGAGCCCTCAGGCACCATACTTCTTCTTATCGAGTCCACACACAAGATTAGAAGTTGTTCAGCCAGAGCTGAACACACTTCTAGGCATCTGCATACAATGGTGTCTGTCTTGCGCTTTTTGTGTGTGGTGGTGGAAAGATTGGTGCAAACAGGGCCGCAACGTGAACGCTCTTTCCTTGTCCCCAGGCACAATACTGCTATGGCACCTATCTTGTTGACAATCTTTGACAGGGTATAACGTTTTGCCTACTTAAGAGCTGGTTTTGTATTTTATAAATTATAAATATCTCTGATATTCCAGAACATTAAAAAAAAATCATTACAAAAATTAAGCTAAAATTGTTGAAATACTCATATAAGTATATAATTGAAATGATACCATAACAGATGTATTAAAATTATTTGTGGACACGAGGAACTACAAATGTTTGTTTACATAAAAAAGATACAAAGTGCTGGAGTAACACAGTGGGTCAAGCAGCATCTCTGGAGAACATAGATAGGCAACGTTTCAGGTCGGTATCTTTCTTCAGATTGAATTTGTAATGGTGGGGAAAAGGTTGAAAGAGAGGTGGGAACAGGACAAAGTTTGGCAAGTGATACAGGTGAGGGGGGGGGGGGGGGGTTGATTGGCAGATGGTTGGACAAAGGCCAGCGATGAAAAGGCAAAAAGTGTGAGGTAAGGAGACAAGGATAGAAGAGTCGTAAAATGTTAAGCCAGAGGAGGGAATTTAGGTGTGGTAGGACGGAAGGTGGGAATGGGAAGGGGAGAAATGAATGCTTATCCAGAGGGGACACAAGGAAGAAAACGGGTTAAAAAGGCAGTGGGGGAGTTCTTTGTTTTCTATTCACTTTATAGGCTCTCTCCTGCTAATCCTCCATATTTTAAAGAAGGGTCCCAACCCAAAATCTGGCCTATCCATCCCCACCACAGATGCATCCCTCCAACTGTGGTCTCTCAAACATCCCCATTCTCTCTGAAATGATAATTTCCTAGTCAGTCTATTGAGATGAATCATGACTTGCTATCACTAGAGCTCAGTAGGTTCTGAGGAGGCCAATGTGGACCACAGGTAGAACAGGAGGTTTGCAATCTTTCTGCCATTTAACTTGGTCTTCTGTGCTCTCCCAATGATTGATTAAGAGACACAGCATTGATACCGCCCCTTCAGCCCGAGTCTATGCCGACCATTGATCATCCATTCGCATCAGTTCTCTGTTGTCCCACTTTCGCATGCACTCCTTACACACTAGGGGCAATTTACAAAAGACAATTAACCTGCTAACCTCCACGTCTTTGAGAATATTGGGGAAACCAGAGCACCCAGAGGAAACCCACATGGTCAAGGATAGAATATACAAACTCCATATGGACTGGGATCAAATCCAGCAGGTCTACCGGATGCATCACGGTGCAAATGAATGGAATCAAGGTTCCCTGATGCCAATTTGAATGCTTAGTTACCATTTTGAATGGTCCTAAGGCGGGATTATTTTTAGTATGTTACAACTTTAATAGCGTCACTGGGTACTTTCCCTTGTTCAACAAGGAAACTATTGGTGTGATGGAACTCAGTATAGAGTAAATATTTTGAGAATATGATATCAGGCATACAAATGACATAGGCTAACGATGATGATCGTCAATGTTTAGGGATCCTTAAATAGAAACAGTAAGTGCTGGAAAACTCAGCGTATCATTAGGTAGTTTCTATGAAACAGTTTTCATTGGGATCCTAGTATTGGGGATGTTGGCCATGGAAAATATACTAACAATGATTCATGAATCCTGCCAATGAATTTGGAGGATTCTATGCCGAGAACAGAGGTAGTGTCTATCTAATGTGTCATATGATTATACCATAAGCTTTATGCCAGCTTTAAGGTCTTGGTCTACAAACACAATTTTCCTCAGACAGCCAAGTATCATTCACTTAAGGTGACGGTGAACTTCATTATCAATGTCTGCCTTTGATGAGAAATAGCTTCCAAGATACAGGAAGTGATCTTCAGTTCACAGTGTTTCATTATGTGTTCTTTATTGTAGGAGGGTGATATAGCACAGCAGTGTCAGGTTGGTAACAACCCTTTGTTGCATAATTTCTTTGTGCAAAATCGATTCTCTCATCTACCTCGGGAGTGAGTCAATGATGACTTATAACTTGACCATATACATGTCTCAACTGTGCAATGCAGCCTAATAACGGAAGTTGTGTTGACCCATTACCCTGGAGTGGAGGTGACAATGTTGGAACAGACTTCCAATTTATCTGTGGATTTATCTTGCTTGATATCTATCTGCATTGAGATTGAAAGGTATGGAATGTCCACCTTTGTCCAAACATGGAAGATGAAGTGTGGATTACTGACCAAAGCTCCTCTCCACCATGTTTTAGAGCTTCGCCAGGGGTACCACCTACTCCAAAATACGTTCTTCAGCAGATTTTCAATGTGTTGTCAATCAAGGCTGAACAAAATGTAATTTGCTGTGGATTCAAGGATCTCACTTGAAGGATAGAATAATGTTGGAGAAGTGCTTTAATGTCTGCCTTTCAGTGAGCACCAAGTGCCTCTCTGTTCCTCATATGTTCACCCCCATTCTTAGCTCTCACCAGGGTAGGCGTTTCGCGGTCAGAGATTACATTAACAGTGCTGATGAATACACACACACGTCATAGTTATCAATGAATTACTGAACCTCCACCTGTCATTCCACCCGCCATCTGTTCTTTTGGTCTTCTTCTTCAGCAGTCCCTTCGTACGTGAGACTTGTTTCCACCCTGATTTTGTGGATTCAAACATGGCTAATGAGGCCAACGTGGGAACTGCAGAGCCTTCCAGTGGATTGGGTAAGCGGTGTGTGTGGTGATACGCTCTTTCTGCTACCTACGCAGGACTTCTGTACGTTCCTGATATACAGCCTCCAGGCATCCAGTTTTTGCAGCAGTGTCTACAGCTGTCAAGGCTCAGGCTCTGAACTGCCCTCATCTCTCCCTCCTTAAATTGATCATTAAACTCTCTTTGTTCAACCTTAGATTATGCGAATTAACCAGCTCCCGTGACTCACTGCCAAGATTTGTTTGGTCGTAACAAAAAAAAACGAAACGCTATAGGAACTCAGCGGGCCCAGGCAGCATTGGTAGCGGGCGACGTTTCGGGTCGAGGGTCCCGACTTGAAACGTCGTCTGCCCATCCACATATGTTGCTGCGGCCTGAACCACTGACTTCCTCTATCACTTTTAATTTTGCTTAAGATTCTGGCAACTGCAGTTCCATAAGTCTCCATTTGTTTGACGGTGTTCCTTTGAAGTGCCTTGAAACGTTTCACCACGTGAAAGGTACTATATAAATACGTTGTTGAAAAACCCGGATATGCATCTTAAGGCTGCAAGCACTCTTGTATTATTCATGTTCAGAGCTTCCGTAACAATGTTGTTCAAAGACCCACACCGACCGCTCTAATCACTCAGGCCAGTTTCATTTACAGCGCTCTCCCGCACTAAAACATGTACCTTGACCCATGGAGTAGCAACAGAGTATCCCACACCGTATTAACTACAGGTAGGCACACAAAATAAAGAGTAACTCAAATAAAGAAGGGTCTCGACCCCAAACGTCGCCTATCTTCGCTCCTTAGATGCTGCTGCACCCGCTGAGTTTCTCCAGCTTTTTGTGTAACCCTCGATTCTCCAGCATCTGCAGTTCCTTCTTTAACATAAAGAGTAGCTCAACGGGTCAGGCACTCACTGGAGAAAAGTAATAAGTGACGTTTCGGGTCGAGACCCTTCGTCTGACCCGACCCGACACGTCTGTTCCTTTTCTCCAAAGATGCTGCCTGACCCGCTGAGTTACTCCAGTATTTTGTGTCGATCTTCGGTTTAAACCAACATCTACAGTTCCTTCCTACAGCAGCCAACAAAGACGGCTCAAAAGACGGATTAAAGGAAACATATACAAAAAGAAACATCCTTGGGCCCAGTTCCCCACACTATCGTGAATTCTGGAAAACGTGCAATGTCCATGTTCTCTTACTCTGTAGATAGACAGAATGCTGGAGTATCGCAGTGGGTCGGGCATGCTGCCAGAGATGCTCTCTGGAGAAAAAGGAGGGGTGACGTTTTGGGTCAGGATCCTTCCTCCGACTAAGCGGAGACTTCTCTGACCACGTGTCCGCTGAATTTTGACACATTGTCTATTTCTCCCGTAGCATCCCGCCAAAAAGACACTGAAATGTTAAATTTATTAAAAATCAATCTGTAATATGAAAATAATGCAAGCTAGAGCTCGTCACCCATCCATTTCGACGAGATTGGGTTGTTCATACCCTTTCCCGATAAGTTGTAAGATAACACGCATTCCAAACCGCGAAGTTTTTATTTCTTGTTGAACATCGTGATCAAATGAAGATAGAATTTTGGATTGATAATTGGAGATATTGCAATGCATTTTGAGTGATATAAACCGAAGGCCTGTTAAATAACAACTCAAGTGTCAATAGTAGTATAGTGGCAAGTAGTATCGATACATTCCCAAATGTGTTCTGACCAAACATCAACAAAACATGTTAAAGAATGAAATACATTGTTTTTTTTTGTATTAAAAGGTACAGAGCGCATGTTTACATTGATTTCAATGCTTCGCAGAGACATCGTCTGCATTCTTGTAACGAGATTTCGCAACTCCCTGGCGAGAGCCTGGAGAATGTAGCTCCCGGAGTGAAAGAGGGCAATTTTATAAGTAGGCTGCCCTTACCCGGTGTGCCCATGTCGCCGTCCTTCCAATAGCTGGCCTCGCTGTTTGGATTGAGCCCAGCACCCGCTCGGCGCTGTAAAACGTCAATCAGCAACTGTCGGCCTCTCCGTGATAATAGGCAATCAACACAACATCACTGCCGCAAGGCACTCTCACGCTTACAAAAGGAGCTCAATTTTGCACCGCGCCATAATTAAACCACTGAGATAAATAAATCAACGTCTAGGAGAAAATATTTACAGCAAATGATCAAGCTTTGATTTTTGAATGTTCATTTCTCTTACATGTTTCCGTATTCAAACTACCCGAAAGCTTTTTCATTAAATCAGAACTGCCAGATAGATCCACTAACGGCTGGAAATCCTGACGCGTTGGGAGCAAATAACATTTTCAGCAGCAAAACAGCAACTAAATGCTCAAGAGCAAACGTTTTACCAAATTTAACCAATCGCCGCACTTCAAGCCTACAACGCGAACCCACATGAAGTCTGGTGGAAATGCTGAGTGCCCTTTAAAAATTCAGGTTGCGTATTGAGTACATCAATCAACCAGCTAACATCAATCTAGAGAACGAGGACACGCTCACAATGTCGCCGTTGTACACACGCAGGCTGGAGCCGTGTAAACGGTATATATGGTTTAGTGTGTTGAGTCTGAAGAGAGCGGATGGGGGAAGAATTACAAATGTGCGAAACATTTTGAAACCGAGACCACGAAACACCTGGCAGAGCGATCAGGCGAAAAGCGGCTGAATGAGGCGCCTCAGTGCGGTATCGCGGCTCCATCTCTCATTACATGCTTGTGTCAGCAGAACGGCCGTGAACTCATTTCCTCTCCACTGCTGCACCGCCAAAGGAGAGGAACAAAACACGTTCAACAATGCCCTCAACTGAACAACCCTTAGGATCCCTCTGCTCGCTCGTCGGTTCAATAGACGAAATAAAACACATACACGCCCGGGCAGTTATTTGGACGATCACAGACTTCTTGGAAACAAACAGCACATGTAGCATCACGATGTTGTACAGCAAGAATGAAACGTTAAAAGTTCCAGCGACCTCGAGCTTATTTTAAAATATGACGAATGGCAAAAGGACTGCCTGTCAAAGTTACATGTGAGCGAGTCTGGCTGTGACCTTTTACACGCGAATATGAAATGGATAAAACAAGTAATTTACGTCGCGTCACATAACCACTCCCTCCCCCACTCTCACTGATAAACCTCCAGCGACCGTACGCCTCCATGCACCCATAGAACAAACAAGTATACATCTGCTGTGCAGCCGCGAGATTTCGAAATTAAATTCGGCGGAAAATTGAGGCGAAATATTTATATTTGTAATTTATCTCTCCCACATCCCTGGCATTTAGTTTTCCCCGTCCACTGCAGCGACAACACAAACCCAATGGCGATCCAGCTCCGCTCGCAGTTCAACTATTGACTGATATTGCTGCCAATACGTGACAATATTGTATTCTTTATTTAAAGTGTGGAACAAGTAAATTACACGTAGTTTAGTGTGATTTACACGACAGAAAACACCTCCCTAATGTATGCTGCGGTGAACTGTTTCTGTTCCCATTTTAAAAGCAGAAGTCGAGCTCGCAGCTAGAAACCTCTCTCGCCCTGGTGTTTTAACCGCCTCCCTTTCCTTTAAGCAGTCGTTTCTGCCGAGGTCCTTGAACACGCGGGTTTCAGAAACATCAGAACTTCCTTCCGCTCAGCTGCACACTGAAACCAGTTTATTTCAAAGCAGTTCGAGTTAAGAGTAAAAATCGCGCCATCCGTTCCCATCTTTCCACTCACCGCCGATACATCATCATTCTCCCCACTAACACCCCCACCCACCCCACCCCCGTCCCCTCCGGCACCTGCGAAATCTCGCTTGACATATCCAAACAACCCAGAAATTTGCAAACGCGAGAAGAAACATCAATCAGCAGAAACCAGCTCGACCAGGCCCTGCCTATCAGCCCACAAACACATTATTACTTCTTTGTATCAGAGCTTCACAGATCTTTATGGCTGCGAGGCGCCGCTCCCTCCCCCTCACAGTTGTAGCTAATGTTTCGCCAAACAGCTAGTGTGCAAAGTCATGATGTTTCGCGCTGAGAGAAACCATGCCCGCACGGTGCCTCAGCAGCGCATCGCTAAATCGCCTATCGGAGTCGGCAGAAATGTGTTATATTTCATTGAATGTCGTTTTTGCCTGCATTGTTTGGAGTTAAAATAAACTTGCACAAATGGCACCTCTTTAAGATTGCTAAGCCCGGTCAAGCTTGATTTCATTCAACGAGTGGAAAGCAAATAAATAAGAGGAAACATTAAATGTATTGACATTTATAGCTTTCACTTGCTTAGCTTTACCCTAACCCGTCTCTCTTTTCCAGCTTTCTCTCCTCCACCCACCCCTATCAGTCTTCAAGAAGGGTCGTCTGTCTATTCCCTCCAGAGATGCTGCTTGACCCGTAGTTCCTCCAGCTTTTAATTTTTTTTCAGGATTCCAGTAGCTGAAATTACTTGTGTCAGAATTTGGACGTCATCGGGCCTGAAATGTTTGAATATCGAATAGACGCTTTTTTGAAAAGGTCTGCAACACAGGCCAATTCACTGGATTTTTTTCAAGAGAGATAGGTTTAGTTCTTATGGCTAAGGGAATCAAGGGATATGGGGGAAAAGCCGGAACGGGGTACTGATTTTGGATGATCAACCATGATGACCCGAATGGCCTGCACCTACTTTCTATGTTTCTATAACCTGACGTCGTATGCGCAGATATTCGGGTGAAAGTCAACTGGGCTATTTATAGATATTCAGTATGTTTTCAATTTATCAGTTTCTGCAACTTTCTGGCTGGCCAGCTAATGAGGTCAATAAACGAGCCTCGTCTCTAAATTGACTCCAATGGAATATTCGATAGTACGAGCACCATTACATCTGTAAAACAAAATCAAAAGTGAAGCGTGGTTGAAATTACAAAGGGATGGCAAAAAGAGCTCCTAAAAAAATAATGGTGGATCTGAAATCTCAACTTTGGAGTTCCAAGACAATCAATTTAAACATGCATTGTATGTAGATGTATTAAATATCTAGAAAAGTTTTAGAATAGGGCGGCACAGTGGCGCAACCAATTTACATGGTTAGAGATGTGTTAAAGAAGGAACTGCAGATTCTGGAGAATCGAGGGTACACAAAAGGCTGGAGAAACTCAGCGGGTGCAGCAGCATCTAAGGAGCGAAGGAGATAGGCGACGTTTCGGGTCGAGACCCCAGAGGAAGGGTCTCGACCCGAAACGTCGCCTATCTCCTTCGCTCCTTAGATGCTGCTGCACCCGCTGAGTTTCTCAAGCCTTTTGTGTACCCTACATGGTTGGAGACCCGGGTTCAATCCTGACCACAGGTACCATAATGTATGAAGTTTGTACATTCTCCCTGCGACCGCGTGGGTTTTCTCCTGTTCCTTCCACACTCCAAAGACCTACAGATATAATTGTTACCTTTGGTAAATCGGTAACATTGTCCCTAGCATAAAAAATACAAACGCAATGCTAGTAAAGAAAGCAAACGCAATCCTAGTATTTATTTCAAGGGGCTAGAATACAAAAACAGGGATGTAATGCTGAGGCTCTATAAGGCGCTGGTCAGGCCGCATTTGGAGTATTGTGAGCAATTTTGGGCACCATATCTGAG
Source organism: Raja brachyura (assembly GCA_963514005.1). Next base: position 39,760,689 of record OY740792.1, on the reverse strand, counting down.
GAAGGATGTGCTGACTCCAGAGGAGGTTTACATGAATTATCCCAGGAATGAGCGGGTTAACATATGTTGAGCGTTTGACGGCACTGGCCCCTGTACCCACTGGAGTTTAGAAGAATGAGGGGGGACCTCATTGAAACGTACAGAATAGCGAAAGGCTTGGATAGAGTGGACGTGGAGAGGATGTTTCCACTAGTGGGAGAGTCTAGGTCTAGTCATAGCATCAGAATTAAAGGACTTAGCAAGGAGATATTTCTAAGTTTGAGGGTGGCGAGTCTGTGAAATTCTTCCCCACAGAAGGCCGTGGAGGCCAAGTCAATGGATTTTCCTTAAGGCAGAGATAGATAGTTTCTTGATTAGAACGGATGTCAGGGGTTATGGGGAGAAGGGAGGAGAATGGGGTTAGGAGTGAGAGATAGATCAACCGTGATTGAATGGCAGAGTGGACTTGATGGGCCAAATCTATATATTTGCACACTCATGTGCCCATCTAAAAGTCTCCTAAATGCCGCTATCATGGCAACGTCTTCCAGGCACTCAACACTCACTATGTAACAAACACTTACTTCGCCCATCTCCTTTAAACTTTGGCCCTCTCACCTTAAAGCTATATCTTTGATAATTTCACTCTGGAGGAAAAGGTTCTGCCTGCCTATTCTCATATATACCGTCTGCCTCTCATATAATATACTTTTTACAGGTCTCCTCTTAACCCACGACACTCCAGAGAAAACACTCCAAGTTAAGTTTCTCCAACTTCTCCTTTCTGCTAATACCCTATAATCCAGGCAAAGAAGGCTCTGGGCAGAAGGTAGGGAATTGAATTTAGACGAGAGAGTGCTTGATGACCGGAACGGTCACGGTGGTCTGAAGAAGAGTCCCGCAACGAAACGTCACCTATTCATCTTCTCCAGAGATGCTGCCTGACCTGCTGAGTTAATCCATAACTTAGTGTCATTTTTCAGTGGACTAAAGGGTGTTGTATAATAACATTTATGCAATGACCTTTAACGCTTAATGACACGTGGCTTAGCTTACATTTAAACAATCATCGCGCGATTTGTCAATGACGGTTCTTGGCCAATTCTAATTGTATACCTTACATAATTTGGCAATTTGCACAACTGTTTCTTACAATTGTCCTTAGAAATAGCTAAGTAGCATTTAGTTTACCTTTACGGTCTCGGAAAGACTGATCTAATAGTGAATTCTATATACGTCTGGTCACTACTGCCGAGTAAAATTGTGGAGACCAGCGCAGCACATTTTAGAACTTAATTAAAATGTCTCCAGTCGCTTTACAAATCAATATGATAGCTATAATGGAAGTCTTAAGCAACCTGGCTTATTCATTTTAATTGGATATATCCTATCAATTCTGTCCGACAAAGCTTGTGAGATTTTAATTTCAGCAATAGGGTAGGACCTATTTGGATATAAAACTGCCAGCTGGAAGCGTGTGACAGCAACTTGGTAGAAATTATTCGCTGGTGCGAAAAATGAGCCAAATGTCCTTGGGTTACTATCACATTGGCTATTGTGCCGATTGTGCCCAAACTTTTGTAAAGACAAATATAGACATAGGGTGATATGGCACAGAAACTGGCCATTTGGCCCAATTTGTCCATGCCAACCAAGATGCTCCACATAAGCTTCTGAAGAAGAACCCCAGCCCGAAACGACATCTATCTGCCATTCTGTCTCTGCCCCTCTCTCTCTGTCTCTCCCCATTCTCTCTCTACCCTACCTCTCTACCCCCCGCCCCCCCCCCCACTAGACGCGCCTGCGAGTTGGGGGCTATGCACCAGTGGATAGGGCAGTTATGGGGTAAAAGAAGCAAATTAATAATATTAATATAATATAAAGGGGGGCAGGTAGCATGTGTGAAGGGGGGTAGTTAGTGTGTGTGTGTGTGTGTGTGTGTGTGTGTGTGTGTGTGTGTGTGTGTGTGTGTGTGTGTAACGCCGCACGCAGGGGCCCCCTCCCCAACGGGTCTGCACTTGGTCTAGTATAAACTAAATCTCAACCAGGCATACGTGTTAACCACTCAGCCTCATTTCGCAAGAGCACTACTACAAAACGACATTTTGTTTCCTGAAATTTACTGCACACATTTTTCAACGCAGTTTTTTCAGGAATAAAACTAAGCAAACAAGTAATACAATCTTGCACAATCCAAACGCTTGATGGAATTACTTATTTTTATTTAGGCAAAATACATCAACTTTCACAGCCTGGAATTAAATAACACCGGAATTGAGTGTCAATTCTTAGTTCTCATAGGAGGTCTTAGTTCTCATAGATATATATACACACACACATCAGAGAGCACCATCATCAATACACTGAACAACAGGCGCACAATGATTCTCAAAGGAATCATTATTCTATAAATTGTTGAATAGGTGCATTTACCAAAATTGTTGAATAGGAAATTTGTGTTTACCAAAAAGAATTAGGGAATAGAAAGATTTCATTAATCAAAAATAACTGGGTTTTTTAAAGTCTAATGGCATTACAGAAGAGAGGTAGATGAGATTATTGCCAGGAAAGTTGCGAAACACTTAGAAGTTTGGCTGTTGATAGAAATGATCCCGTGGGTAAACAAGGCAATTGGAGACAATGGTGACTGTGCAGGCCTAGATGCGAACGGTTTAAAAATGGGTCCTTTTCAGTTAGAAGGTGAAATTGAATAAGTCAGTGAACCAATCGAGGCAGGGTTGCAGCCTTTAGTATGTTTTACTGTGATAAAGTGCTTTGTAAATAAAAGCTGTTGAAGTGCAGGAATGAAGCAAGTTTCAGCTACTTTGACCCAATGTTCACTTCCTGTCTGAAACAAACTGGTTAAATGATTTGAAACCAGAATTCTCACCAAGTGATTAATTATTCTTTGAAGAGGAGGAGAAACTTGTGGGGGGGGGGGGGAAAGATACAAATGCAGTTTGGATGTGGATGTCATTTCACACATCTCAGTTATACTTTCATGTACTGAAATGCGCTGGCTGTGGCAGGCAGTTTATAAAGAGAACCGGTGGTATTCATCCATCCCAATATGCCGTGGATTTACAGCGTTCCTAAAGTACAGGACACGGTGGATTCCATGTGGAACCAACAATGAAGGCACACCCACTACTCCAGATAATCCACTTCTCACATCCTATACTAGAGTTTTGCAAAAAGCACCAGGGCTTTAACAAATATAACATTTCACTCCCAGTTTTGAATCCTGTCGAAGTTTGTAAGGGCATTCTGGGGGAAAGATCATAAAGCAGCACCATGACTGAGACCTCTTCCTGCCTTGCTAGATGCATCAGTCGTGCTCAATCAACCTTTAACATTGAGCCCAGGCAACTGTAAATAACAGGCAGTGAACCAGTTTGATTAACCTCCAAAGGCAGACACAAAAAGCTGGACTAACTCAGCTGTTCAGGCAGCATCTCTGGAGAAAAGGAATAGGTGATGTTTCGGGTCGACACCCTTCTTCAGACTGAGAGTCGGGAAAGGGGAACGAGAGATATAGACAGTACTTTGGAGAAATTAATGGAAGATATGCAAAATGCAACAATAATCAAGAACATTTGTGTCACACAATAGGCCTTCAGATAGTTAGTGATGAGTATACACAGAGGACCTCCACAAGATGACAGTAAAACTAGTACGACTAGGGTGGGGGAGGGACGGAGAGAGAGGGGATGCAAGAGTTACTTGAAGGTAGAGATATCAATTCATACCACTAGATTGTAAGCTGCCCAAGTGAAATATGAGATTCTGACCCTCCAATTTAGGTTTGGCCTTTCGCCGACAATGGAGCTGGCCCAGGACAGAAAGGTCAGTATGGGCATTGAAGGAGAGTTTGGCAATCAGGAGATCATGTAGGTTTAGGCAGATTGAGCGAAGGTGTTCATAGAAACATAGAAAATAGGTACAGGAATAGGCCATTTGGCCCTTCGAGCCCACACCGCCGTTCAATATGATCATGGCTGATCATCCAACTCAGTATCCTGTACCGGCCTTCTCTCCATACCCCGATCCCTTTTGCCTCAAGGGCCACATATAACTCCCTCTTACATATAGCCAATGAACTGGCCTCAACTACCTTCTGTGGCAGAGAATTCCAGACTCACCACTCTCTGCGTGAAAAATGTTTTCCTCATCTCGGTCCTAAAGGAATTCCCCCTTATCCTTAGACTGTGACCCCTTGTTCTGGACCTCCCCAACATCGGGAACAATCTTCCTGCATCTAGCTTGTCAAACCCCTTAAGAATTTTGTAAGTTTCTATAGGATCCCCCCTCAATCTTCTAAATTCTAGCGAGTTCTAGCATGTTCAACGAAACGATCGCAGAGTCTGCGCTTGGTCTCACCGATATATCGGAGTCCACACCTGGAACAGCAGATACAGTAGATGAGGTTGGAGGAGGAGCGATGTTAACCTCTGCCTCACCTAAAAGGACTGTCGAGATCCCTGGACAGAGCCCTGGGAGGAGGTATAGGGACAGGTTGCAGGGGAAGGTACCTGGGGAGCAGGTGGTTTAGGTGGGAAGGGCTGTTAACCAGGGAGTTGCGAAGGGAACAGTCTCTGCGGAAAGCAGAACAGAGTCTTTGCAGGAGGCAATGTGGGACGAAGTGTAGTCTAGATAGTTGTTTGAGTCAGTAGGTTTATAATAGACATTTATCAATAGTCTATCTCCGTGATGGAGACGGTAAGATCAAGAAAGGGGAGGGATGTGTCGGAGATGGACCACATGAATTTGAATGCAGGGTGGAAATTAGTAGTGAAGTTAATAAAGTTCATAGGTTCTGCAAAGGTGCAGGAGGTAGCCTCGATGCAGAATTCGGGGATAGGGCCAGTGTACGCCTGGAACAGAGATTGTTAGACATACCCTACAAAGAGGTAGGCATAACTAGGACACATGCAAGTGCCCATGGTTACGCCTTTGATTTGGAGAACTCGTGGACCCATAAACAGAGACACAAGAAAACAGGAGCAAATAAGTCATGATGTACATTTATGGTACTAGTTTGATCAAAATGGGTAAATTGTGTCAAGTTCTGAAAGCCACATTTTAGGAAAGATGTGAAGGCTTTGGAGAATGCGCTAAAGAGATTTACCAAATGATTCTAGTGATGATGTACTTTGAATAGATTGAAGAACCTGGGATTGTTTCCCTTGGAAGAGAATTTAAGAAATTAGCCAATGGCATTCAACCCCTTGATCTGCTCCACATTCAGTTAGATCAGGGGCGACTTCTACCCAAGAGTTACATTCCTGCTAACCCCATATCCCTCAATTCCGTTAATAACTAGAAATCTATTGATCTATGTTTTCAGTAAACTCAGGGACTGGAGCTTCATGGACCTTTTGAAGAGAGAATTCCAATTAATTACTAAACTAGATCAAGGCATGTTGCTTAATTTCTGCCCTGTTGATCCAAAATCCTCTTGAAAGACTCTGACCCTTGGTTGTACCAGATAGTGACAGCATTCCTCATTCTATTATGACAAGAATCATAAGAATTTTGTACATTTCAATTCTTCTTAACTCAGGGATGCACTAACACAGTTTGTTAAATTCTCACGCTATCCCAAGAAATATAATTTTACAGCTACACTCCACTCCCTCTCATATAAGCAAGTTAATTCTTAAGTGAGCTCAGAACTATAAATAATATTCCAAGTGCAGCTTCCTCAGGACCCTAAATAATTCCAGCAGATTATCATTATGTTTCTATTGCGAAAGATGTGCGAGTGGTGGTGCCATCGAGTGTGGCTGCCTAGCCTGCAGCTGTCAGTCCTTTCATTCTTTTTGTTATTTTTAGTCTGTTTTAAAGTTTGTTTTTGGAGATATTTTAGTCTTTTTTTATGTGGGGGGGAGGGGGAAACTATTTTCTTGGTCACTTCCTTGTCGAGGATGCGACTATTCTCCGAGCCGCATCTTCGCGGCCTACCACCTGGATTGGCGCGGCCGTTCCTGCCGGAGACCAGCCAGAGCCTCAGCAGCGGCGGCGCAGCACTGGATTCCATCGCGGAGCGAGCGATGCCATACCGGGGTCACCGTGTTGGAGGTCCGGAGTGCAGGGACTGCCGACTTTGACACTGTGGAGCTGTGGTCTACGGAGCTTCCTGCCACGGACAGCTCTTGACATCGCGGAGCCTGGGATCTCTCGCCGAGGTCCCCAGCATTGAATCTCTGCCCAGCTCGGCCTGTGGACTTCAGGAGCCGCAGTCTCCGGTAGGAAGCGGCCGGTTCAGAGACTCCAGGCCGCTGGGAGTGTTCTTCCGTTCGAGGGCTTGAAACATCGGGCCCCTAGCGGCGACTGCAGAGGCCTCAATAGGCCCCGACCACTGGTGAACCGAGGAAGAGGACTGAACTTTGGTGCCTTCCCTCACATTGGGAAACGTTGATTCCGCTGTGGGGGTGGATGTTTTATGTTAAATTCTAAAGTGTTGTGTTTATCTTAATTTGTGTGCTGCACGGTAACTCTAATTTCACTGCACCAATGGGTGTATGTGACAATAAATGTCCTTTGTCTTCAAATCCTCATGCAGTGAACACCAATACAGCATTTGCATTTAAAAAAAAAACACAAAGTGGAATAACTGAGTTGGTCAGGAGCATCTCTGGAGAACATTGATAGGTGATGTTTTGGGTCAGGATACCATTTGCCTTTTAATTGTTAACTTTCAATGATTTACGCAGAAGGACAGATAGGTTGTTACAAATGCCAAACCTCCTTTAAACCCTCACAATTTATAGACACCTAATTTTTGCTATTTTTAACAGTTGTGTGATCTAATATAGAATTTTTAAATTATGAAGTGTACAGTCAGGATATACAGAAAATGTCCCCACCGGCAGAGGAAGTGGAATGAATAATTGGCAAAACTCCATTAAATGACGTGGGTAGCAGTGGAGACACCCTCAATTATGGCACTGAAAAGGGTGCAGATTAAGTATGTAGATAGATAGAATGTTCATGGCAATGTGGAGAGGAATGAGGAATGGAATGAGCTAGATTTGTTCTTATGTAGAGCTGATACAGTCTCAAGGGGCTGAATAACCTGCTTCAGTGCAGCAGCACAATCTCAGCATGCTGCAATTATTTTTCTTCACTTGCAATTGCATTAAAATATGTAGGAAGGAACTGCAAATGCTGGTTTAAACCATAGATAGGCACAACAAACTGGAATAACACAGCGGGACATGCAGCATCTCTGGAGAGAAGGAATGGGTGACGTTTCAGGCTGAGAGTCAGAAGAAGGGTCTCAACTCGAAACGCCACCAATTTCTTTTCTCCAGAGATGCTGCCTGTCCCGCTGAGTTACTCAAATTTTTTGTGTCAATCATTGCTTTAAAATACATTGTCTGTTCTCCCGTTAACCAAACACACACAAGCACCATCAGCAATGTGCTTTCAGTTGTATTCTCTGCATTAACGAACCTCATGCACTCAGAGTTGATAGGTTCATAGATCCTCAACTTGAGTAATTTGTTTAATTTTCCATCATTTTTCATAATTGAATGCGACAAGATTGGAGTTTTAATTTGATCTGTTGATTGTGAGACCACTTGGCATTGTCTATGTTTCCACTTCAGTTTGTTAACACGTGGGTTCTATGTTTACCTTCACTGGCATTGTATCATATGGTTTGGGGTATGCCTGGTGCTCCTGCTCCTCCTGGAGCGAATTTTCCAATCTCTTGTTTGAAGGTAAAGGCAAGGTGAGGGATATGCCAGGCCATAGGTTACATATGGAATACAAACCTTCTGCCAAGCAGCAACAGTACTCCACAGGTTTGAACTGTTCAGAATTTATTAAAGTTCATCCATATCACACAGTACAACGGAGAGGGTCTTCGGTGGTATTTTAGCTCACAGGATGTAGATATTGTCACCAAGACCAGCATTTATTGGCTATTTTTAATTCACTCTTAAAATTAGCAGTTTATTGGGTATTCAAGACTAAATCACATTGGTCTATAATTCCAGACCGACCAAAGATTGCAGTTTTTCTTTTCATAAAGCACAAAGCATAATCACGTTTTAGAACAATCCAGTAGTTTCATGGTCACCACTGTCAGCTTTTTATTAGAAAAGTACATTAATAGAGATTATTATAAAACCGATCTTGGATGTGGATGTATTTATTTGTGTGTGTCTTGTTTGTCTGTGATTCACATCTCCTCGAAAACACAATGCCCTAACGGTGACATTTCTACATATTCCGATAGAGAGAGTTTTCCAAGCTCTCATTTTGAAGAAAAAAAAATTCTGACTGACCTCACAATCAACTCGCAAGGCAGGACGGGACACTCCACACGAGTGGGGTACTCAAGCGTTATAACAACATTTTCCACATTTTTAAAATGCAAGTTTTTCGTAGGTTTTCTCCAAGATCTTCAGTTTCCTCCCACAGTCCAAAGGAGTACTGGTTTGTAGGTTAATTGGCTTGGTGTCATGTAAATGACCAGCCTAAAGAAGGGTTTCTACCTGAAACGTCACCCTTTCCTTCTCTCCAGAGATGCTGCCTGTCCCGCTGAGTTACTCCAGCTTTTTGTGTCTATCTTTGGCTATCACCAGGACCACTGGTGATACCCAAACCAGTATCCCTGCAGCATAGCCTTGGACCAAACGCAGCCTAAAGAGCTAATTTATGGAGGTGGGCTACGAGTAGCTTATCTTGACATCAAGGCAACCCATCACAGAATATAACATCTGGTAAAACTGGTCAGTGGGAATCAAGGGGAAAACTGTCCAATCATTGAGCTCCAACTTGGCACAATAAAATATATTTCCGTTGTTCTAAGCCAATCCCAGTGCATGTTATAGGCCCAAACCATTTCCAGCTTTTCCATTAATGACTATCCTACCATCATTAGATATCAAATGGGGATGTTTACTGGTGAATGCACAATGTTTTGTCCATTAGTGTATGCAAACAAACATGGAAAACCTGATGGTTGATAAGTGGCATACTACACTGATGCTGCAAAGGTGGCAAGACCATCTACCATAAAAGCAAATCTAACTTAATTTAGATAGGCACATGGATATGCACGGAAGAGGGATTTATCATCATACGCAGGCAGAGGAGATCAGTTTAACTAGGACCGGGCTTGACTCAGACATTGTGGGCGGCAGGGCCTGTTCCTGTGCTGTAGTGTTTTATGCTCCAACTGCCCATTCTTAATGTTCATTGACATTATCACCACTGAATCCCCCATTAGTAAACTCTTGGGAATAGGGAGGGGAAGACCAACCATATTAATATTATAGTCAAATCAGAAAATGCCGCAAGCACTCAGCAGATCAGGCAGCAACTGCAGAAGGGGTTATCGTTTCATGTTGAAGATCCTTCATCCGAGCAGTACAGTAATGCATTTCCAACAGCCAGTCAGAGGTTGTATATTCTGCATCCAGTGACTTGTCTCCTCAGGCCCAAAGCCTTTCCATCACTCATAAGGTATAAGTCAGGAGTGCGATGGCCTATTCTCCATTTGCTTAAATGAATGCAACTCTGGCGTCACTCAAGAAGCCTAAAAAAAACCAACATGCTCGGCACTGCATTCACCGCCACAAACCCTCAACCATCAGCTCAAATTTGGCAGAGTGAGTACTGCCTACTAATGCATTGCAATTACTCATCCAGTTTATGCACTCAATGATTCCCAAATCCACAGTTTTTACCACCATGGAAAAATTGGCTTCTGCAACACAAGAACACAATCATGTGCAGGTTCCTCTGAATTGGAAATTCCCTACCTAACAGCAATGTAGATGGCTCTGCTTATAGGACCACATTAATTCAAGAAGTGGCTCACCACTACGTTATCAAGGACATTTATAGACGGGCAATAAAGCAGATCTTGTCAGCAAAATTCACATCACAGGCAATGAATAAATAAATGGAACAGAGCCCTAGATCAGAGACTTCAGAAGGCAAGCTGTAAAACAGTCCAGGTCTTATTGTTAAAATGGGAAGGCCAAAAATTATTATGCTGGAGTTCTGCAAGAGGTTGACTCTGGCTCAGAATCAGTGAAGCACTTTGTTTCAAGGAGGTTTTGATCTAGAGCAAAGGTAAATATAAATAACTTAATTAACCTAGAGCAAAATAATTTTGTTTGTAATTGGATTAATTTTTCATCCTTTCTCATATTTTAAATTTAAAATGTCTTTGACGTTTGTCTCTGTTATTAAAATGATACAAAAGGTTTCACAGCTCAAGGTTTTACACCAAGCTTCTTCTTCTGCATTTGAGGCAGCAGAAATCTGCAGCTGGGCGAGGCCAGCCGGTTCGGTATCCGTAGGTGCCCGTCCTAAAAAGGGCACATGCTCCAGGTTGGCGCCAAGCTGCGGCGCTGCTGCTGTCTGTTGCTGTTAATAGTGGTTCAGGACACACCTGGGCATTTGTCACTTTAGTGCCAGTTGTCTACATTTTGGTGCCGGACCTCAGTCAGGCGAGAACGAGTTAGAAAGGGTCTCTGCATTTTGGCCAAATAAGCGTGGAAAGTGTTGGACCATATTTCCAGTAGGTGGACTGGATCCAGCATTATCTAGATCATACCTAAATATCAATTATTTATTACCTCCATCAATGTCACTCAATGGATGGAGTGCGTACCACGCATCAAATGCAACGCAGTTATTTGCCTTGTGTCAACACCTCCCAAAAATAGCAATCTCTACTGCCAATGAGTACACCAACAAGGCTTTAGGTGCTTGAAAACACTACTTCTTGTGTTTTTTTTCTCCCAAATTCCATACCATCCCGACTGGAATACTTCTTCCTGTTCCTTCATCAACACTATTGAATCGTAGATTTTACCTCCCTGGCAGCAGTTTGAAAGTTCATGACAGGGAGTGCAACTGTTCCAGAGAGTGGTTCGACATCATGTTCTCAAAAGCAATTAAGAATGGGCAGACATCCAGATCAGAGAACCAAATAATGAATAAAATAACATTTAACACCTAAGAATTAAGAACACAATACTGCATTATACTCTAATCATTCTATGCTCAAACAGAGATCATGTATTCTACATCGTAAAGAGATACATCATGTTTTTCTGTGTAGCCCATAGTGATCATGCATCATGTTGAGGAAGGAATTGCAGATGCTGGTTTAAACCAAAGATAGACACAAAAAACAGGAGTAATTCAGCGGGACAGGCAGCATTTCAGGAGAAAAGGAATGGGTGACGTTTCAGGTCAAGACCCTTCTTCGGACTAGTTAGGGAAAAGGGAAATGAGAGATATAGACGATGATGTAGAGAGATAAAGAACAATGAATGGAAGATATGCAAAAAAGTTATGATGATAAAGGAAACAGGCCATTGTAAGCTGTTTGTTGGGTGAAAATGAGAAGCTGGTGTGAACTTGGCTGGGGGAGGGAGAGAGAGGGAATGCCGGGTTACTTGAAATTACGGAAATCAATATTCTTACAGGGACGTAAGCTGTCCAAGTAAAATATGAGATCCTGTTCCTCCAATTTGCATTTATCATGTTTTCTACACTGTAAAGTGGAACAAGAGAGCTACAAGATGGAGGAAACGGGTGAAAATAGGAAGACTTAGAAATGAACATGATAGAGCCATGAGTTGTACAAATATATGAAATAACTACTGCATAACCAATAATGAGGGAGTGCAGCGTAGGTTTACAATGTTAATTCCCGGGATGGCGGGAGAATGCTGAGAGAATGAAGTGGCTGGGCTTGTATACTCTGGAATTTAGAAGGATGAGAAGAAATGTTATTGAAAAATATAAGATTATTAAGGATTTGAACATGCTAGAGGCAGGAAACAGGGATGATCAGCCATGATCACATTGAATGGTGGTGTTGGCTCGAAGTGCCGAATGGCCTACTCCTGCACCTATTGTCCATTGTCTTCCGCCCCATGTAAAATTAGGAACTAAAAGCAGCAAATTATGGGGACAGCTGCAAGAAATTCCATTGCGGAGGAAAGTAGAATTAAAATAAAATTAACTGCAGAGCAATACAGTAAAATTGAGAGAGAAATATGTACATACAAATAGTAAAAATGGAAATGAAACTAAAGTGAATTGGACAATAAGTTCAAAATATAGAATCTCAAATGGAATGACTTGCTTTTACTCCATTTCTAAAGATTCTGATGTAGCTATTATGCAATCTCCAGTCCTCAACACATGAAGTTAGAGTTTCTTGAAGGGGCTAGAAGGGAGGTTCTCCTCTTCTCACCTGGCCTCCTCATGCTTCCATAGAAAGTAAAACTGTTTGGCCTCCCCAGATCATGTTCCTGAATTTCAAATGCTAATGAGCTAGGGATTTTCAGAACTCAACAAGTGTATGAACCTGCAGCTTAGAGAATATTTAACATGTAAAATATCCCAATGCACTTCATATGATATAAAATTAAAGAGGTAACTTCTCAGAAAACATGTAAAAATAATTGAGAGGTACACAGGTATAAGGAGGGAATGTCAGAACATAAGAGCTGGGCAGTTGAAGATATTGTTGGCAGTAAAATAAAGAAACCCAGGAGCATGCAAGAGGCAAGAACTGAAAGGGCACAAAGAGCGTATTGATTCTTGGGCTTGGGGAAGCTACAGAAGAGAATCAAAAGTCAGGAGGACAATCAAGATATTATTGGACTGGGAGCTGACATTGGTCAGCAACCTTCAAGTGATGGTTGAATATTTACAGCAATTTAAAACCAAAGATGATGCAAATTCGACTTCAGGAAAAACCGGCACTGTCCCACACCACTTCACATCAATGACAGCGATGTGGAGGTGGTCAGTAGCACTAAGTTCCTGGGGGTGCAGATCACTAACAGTCTGCCCTGGTCGAATAACATCTCATCAACAGTTAAGAGAGCGCAGCAGCGGTTGCACTTTCTGCGCCGGATGAGAAGAGCTCACCTCCCCCATCCCATCCTCACCACTTTCTACAGGGGCACCATAGAGAGTATTTTGACCAGCTGTATCTTTGTCTAGTTTGGGGACCGTAAAGCCTCTGACTGGAAGTTCTTGCAGAGAGTGGTGAGGGCAGCGGAAAAAATCACCGGGACCTCTCTCCCCTCAATCGGGGATATTGCGACCAAACATTGCGTGTCTAAGGCCAGCAGTATTATAAAAGACCCCACACATCTCCATCACGGACTGTTCACTCTGCTGCCCTCGGGCAAAAGATATCGTAGCATAAGGAGCAGAACATCAAGGTTCTGCAACAGCTTCTTCCCATGAGCCATCAGACTCCTGAATGCCATGTAATGGGCTGCCACCATTGTCTATTTATCCTTTTATCCATTTTATCCACGTTTATCCTTCTGTTAATTATCGTGTTGCACAGGGAGCCAAATGCAACGGAATTTCGTTTGGAACTGCATATATCGATGTATTTCTAAATGACAATAAAGTTTGACTTGACTTTGACTTGAAATGTATTTATTCTGAACTATGGTTCTCAGACCATTTGCTATGCTTTGATAGTGGTCTGCGCATCACTTCATTAACTCCAAGATCTCAAAAGACTTGTTTAAAAGAATGGACAGCATTTACAGTCATTGTCCTGAGCAGTACAAATGTCATGATCTGAGAAAGATCAAATATCTTGATCCACATAATAATATGACCCAGTATATTTTCACAGTTCTTGTAATAAAATGCTACTGCATAACAATTCAAATCACACCTCCTCAGTTGTGGCACAATTACCTATGAACACTGTCAAATGGTGCCCATCATCAATCTCAGTCTTTGAGAGATATTCCCCGTTTAATCCATCCCTCCCCTACCTTCTCTGTGACGTAAACCTAATCGGTGTTCTCTATCCCAGTTCTGATAAAGCATCTCAGACTTGAAACATGAATTATGTTCCTCTTCATGGCCCCCCCCCCCCCCCCCCCACCACCAATATGTCTGAAGAAGGGTCTCGGCCCGAAATGTCGGCTATTCCTTCGCTCCATAGTTGCTGCCTCACCCGCTGAGTTTCTCCAGCATTTTTGTCTACCTTCGATTTTTCCAGCATCTGCAGTTCTTTCTTAAACCTCAAGGTTATGTCCAGCAGAGGCCATTCAGATATGTTCTGACGAATGGAATGTATTATTTTGATTCCCCCTGAGCGAAGGAATGGGCGACTGATGAGGGGGGCATCAGTCTGAAGAAGGTCTCGACCCGAAATGTCGCCTATTTCTTCGCTCCATAGCTGTTGCTTCACCCGCTGAGTTTCTCCAGCATTTTTGTCAAACCTTGAGGTTTGTTATGTGCAAAGATTCATAATTTTCAAATCAGCCGTTCTGTGGTAGAATATCTGTATACCAGCGCTGCGTCCTGTTCACAGTTAAGATGCTGTTGTTCCAGCTAACTAATTTTGCACGTCGTGGCCATCGTACCGAGTCTGAGATAGATCTAACTTAAATTGCTACTATATCTGAAAGGCTTCAATCTTGGCGATAAAATTGGTGGGTTAATATCTTCGAGAACATTTTACGATTTTTTTAATAAGATAGAACACCTAGAGGCACTCCAAAAGCACGGTGTCAATTATTCAATATACTTGCTGTCGACATACTCTTTCGCTTGATGGGCACTCGAAATGTACAGCGCTGCTCTGCCAGCCCGACATATCAGAGCGGCTTTGTGTCATCGCTTAGAAAAGGAAGCGGTGTCTTGCTACCACATCGCATGCAGTTAGTGCTCAACCGGTGAGTGTGTGTGCTCAGAGGCAGGTAGGTGGGTGGGGTGGGTGGGGGACGGGGCACTGAGGCAGATGATTTTTTATCATAAACGGACACCGTGACAATACAAAGGAAACGGGCAATATTGGTGAAGGCCGCGTTCATTCCAAATTATCGTCAATGGTCACAAAACCATGTTCACCTGACCCCGTCAGCACGTCACGGCAGTCCGTCCCCAATGCTGTCAGAAGTTACAGTATTGCATCTCTCGGCCTTCCTGTTACCTGGGCACTGTCCCGACTGAAATAAAGTCGAGATCAGGCTTCCTGCGGGTGGCAGTATTATGTAAACCAGACTTTAAAATATTTATATTATAGAGACAATAAAGCCGACGTGGTGACTTCTTCAGTAAAGCAGCCGAAGAGCGCTCGGACTTCCGCTTCCTCGATTTGAACGTGCCTCGGTGACCACTGTGGCAGTCCCTCGCGTTACTGCTACCACGGCACTCACCAAGCCCTATCGCTCGCCTCACACGGCAGCACCTTTTTCCATTGTGCACCACGCTCTCTTATTCTTCTTTACAAATCAATCGACCCCATCCCCTCCCCCTCCAAATCAGTTAGCTAATAAAGATTTGAAGAAAAATATACCGAGCTCAACTCTAAACACATTTCCGCCCGACGATTTAACTTAATCGGGCAAATTCCGGAGAATGTATTTTCAAACACAGACCGATATTGAGACGCAGACGCATCAAAATGCAACACGTTTCATGCATGGAATCCATTGTGGATATTAGTAATTTACTCCACCTGACGCCTCCCACTCCCACCCCCACCCCTCTTTTACCACATGGCTTAAATGGAAAACATTCGTCATTGCGTG
The DNA here is from genome assembly GCA_963514005.1 of Raja brachyura. Next base: position 39,745,147 of record OY740792.1, on the reverse strand, counting down.
AACTGAGTGAAGCTTACAGAAGCTCCTAATGCCCTGGGATTTGAAGGCAACGTGGAAATCCTTATTTATTATTCCCGAGTATTGCGAAGCAATTTGGAATCCATCCATGAATTCAGATGTTCCCTGCGGCTTTCTGTTCGATAGGTTTCCCCAGCTTCGAACCAATAATTATATAAAATCTGTCATCCGTGCTTCAGTTAAAGATCTTTCCAACCGACAGGCGTTGACCGCGTGACACGCTAGAATGAAACAGGCTTTGCTGATATATATTTTACTCCAGCCCACAAAACTCCGAGTTCCAGCAATGTATCAGCACGATGTTGACCGACACCAAATAAACTCGGCTGCCCACGGCGTTGCGCCAAGTTTAGTTAGCGTTGCGAGTGCACACAAAGGAAAGATAACATGTACATTTCACGCAGGCACAAAAAAAATATTCCTGGTACATTCACATTCCACGCACAACCCCGAGGTAACATTTCACCTTCCACCTGACAAACTTCAACAATGGCTTACCACACGCGTCATCTCCCACTCTGACATATTTACACACCACCCCCCCCCCCCCCCCCCCGTCTTGACACAATCGCATTAGCTCCCTCCATTCATTCATTTTCTGTCTCGCCTTCACCTGTGCAATATATAAGCTGGGCTTCTCTTCCGCAGCTTCTACTGCTCTTCGCACCCCTCACAACATCAGTGCGCGAATCTGCGAGCACAATCTAGGTCAACTCAACCCAGCAACAACAATTAAATAATGACCTGATATCTAAAGAGCCCCCTCAAAGACCCCTACCTTTTCCAAGTATCCGATTAGGCAAAAATAGTCAAAGAATAAAAAGACAGTTGACCCAAAGCTTGGTCAAAAAGGCAGCTTTTAATGAGCAACTAAAGTAGGATCAGGGTGGAAAGGAAGCGATTACAGAACATATTGCACAATTTAGGGCCAAGGTGGTGGCCTCCCATACAGAATGAAAGAATATCCACCAAATGTGCAAACAAAGTAAATAAAGATGCAGAAGAAGCAATACTGAAGGAATCGAGGATAGAGAGAATTGTTGCAGGGAAAGGAAATACAAGGAGAGGTGGATTTAATAACATGGTTGTGAACTTCAAATAGATCAGTGGACTGGCATTGAAGAGTTCACAGATTAATTTGTCTTGGAAAGCTCAACCAGAAAGGGTGGAGGTTTAATGGGATTGAGATGACAAAAGTATGAAATGATTGCATTCAGAAGAATTTCAAAAATAAAGATAAAATTCAAGATAAAGAAAGCACAGACAAACATTTTAAGGGAAATATATACATGTGGGAGATACTACATACCGTCATAGAGTGATACAGTGTGGAAACAGGCCCTTCCGCCCAACATGTCCCAGCTACACTAGTCCCACCTGCCTGTGTTTGGTCCATATCCCTCCAAACCCGTCCTATCTGCCCGTTTCTGAAATATTGGGATTGTCTCAGCCTCAACTACCTCCTCTGGCAGCTTGTTCCATACACCCACCACCCTTTGTGTGAAAAGGTTACCCTTCAGATTCCTATTAAATCTTTTCCCCTTCACCTTGACCCTATGGTCCTCGATTCCCCTACTCTGGCTCTGGGCAAGAGGTGCATCTACCCAATTTATTCCTCTCATGATTTTATACACCTCCATAAGATCACCCCTCATCCTCCTGCACTCCAAGGCATAGAGACCCAGCCTACTCAACCTTTCCCTTTAGGTCAGACCCTCTAGTCCTGGCAAATCCTCATAAATCTTCTCTGAACCCTTTCAAGCTTGACAATATCTTTCCTATACTATAGTACCCAGAACTGAACACTATGCTCTAAATGTGGTATCCCAAATGTGTTATACAACTGGAACATGACCTCCCAACTTCTATACTCAATACTCTGACTGATGAAGGCCAATGTGCCAAAAGCCTTTTTGACCACTTTATCTACCTGTGACTGGACCTTCAAGGAACCATGTACCTGCACTCCTAAATCCCTCTGCTCTACAACACTCCACAGAGGCCTACCATTCACTGTGTTGGTCCTGCCCTTGTTAGACATTCAAAAATGCAACACCTCACATTTCTCTGTATTAAATTCCATCAACCATTCCTCAGCCCACCTGGCCAATCGATCAAGATCTGCTGCAATCTTTCACAACCATCTTCACTATATGCAAAACCACCCACTTTTGTATCATCAGAAAACTTGCTAATCTTGCCCTGTATGTTCTCATCCAAATTATTGATGTAGATGACAAACGGTAACGGGCCCAGCACCAAACCATGGGGCACAACACTAGTCACAGGCCTCCAGTCCGATAAGTAGCCTTCACCACCACCCTCTGCTTCCTTCCATGAAGCCAAATTTGCCTACCATTCAGCTATCTCTCTTTGGATCCCATGTGATCTAACTCTCCAGAGCAGTCTACCATGCGGAACCTTGTATAATGCCTACAACACTGCCCTCATCGACCTTTTTGGTCACGTCTTCAACAAACTGAACCAGGTTTGTGAGATACGGCCTCCCACGTACAAGACCATGCTGACTATCCCTAATGAGCTGTTGTCCATCCAAATGCCTGTATAACCTATCGCTCAGAATTCTCTCCAGTAACTTTCCAACTACAGATGTTAAGCTCACCGATGCATGGTTCCCAGCATTTTCCCTGCACCCCTTCTTGAATAGAGGCACAACATTTGCCACCCTCCAGTCTTCCGGCACCTCTCCTGTATTTAAGGATGACTCGTACATTTCAACCAGGGCTCCCGCAACTTTTCTTTCTAGTTTTCCACAATGTCCTCCGATATATCTGATCAATGGTAGTAAAGGATGGTCTTACCAATGAGCAGGACATGGGGCAGGGTGTGGGCATTGTGGCACTAAAAGCATGGTTGTGGGAAGAAATTTATGGCCAGATAATGTTTGAGATGGTGGCCCAAAGGTAATGTGAATAGTAAGATTAAACGTGAATTTACCTGTTCAAAGTTTGATCTTTATTTTATGAGGAGTTACGATGAGGGATTACGTGACGCCCCGCCATGGGCATGCTCGGCATACTTCATAGCAGCGGCGTGAAAATCACAGAACCAATAGCCGAAGTAAGATAGTAAGACTCACACAAGACTAGAACTACCAGATGATCTTTTAGATTATGAGGGTCGGGAGCGGAGGGCATGTAATCCCTCATCGTAACTCCTCATAAAATAAAGATCAAACTTCGAACAGGTAAGTTCTCGTGTAATCTTACTATTTTACTTCGGAGTCACGTGAGTGACTACGTGAAGATTTTGAAGCTCTGTGATTTTCATGCCGTAGATTCATTCCATACGACACACTGCTTCAGTTGACACAGTAGTGAGTAATAATATTATTAAACATTGCTTGAATAATGCAATAAGTATTTTAATAATAAAATAAAGAAAGGTAATACCCTTCTATCATAAGGGAAATTACAACAAAAGATATAAATCATTACATAAAAGAAAGCAAATAATCAAACAGAACCCAACACTACATGTCCACACTCTGGCACTGTGATAATAGGTTTATTGTAAAACTTGGAAAAAGTTTCTTCTTTACATCATCCTGTGGCCTCTAAAATTTGGTCGAGCGCATGTCCTGTGCTATTGCCGTGGACGTGGAAACTGCCCTGGTGGAGTGAGATTTAAACACATTAGTGTCTACTCCAGCTAATCCAAAACCTGTTTTAACCATCTAGAAATAGTTTGTACTGACACTTTTTTTGTATGGTGTCTTATGGGCAATAAGCATTGTTGTCTCACAACCTCGGAGACTCTTGGTTACTTCAATATATTGAGTCAGATGCTTAACCACACACAATGTTTGGTCGACAGGATATGCTCTAAAGATTACCTTGGTTCCAGACTTCCCTGGTCTGCTTTGTTTGATAAGATCATAAACATAAAAAGTAATGTTATCTGCAGACAAGTACATACAATCTAAACGTAACATTTGCAATGTTTGGGCTCTTTGTGCTGATACTAATGCCATAAGCATTACTGCTTTAAATTTCTGAAAAGACAGTGACGTAATTGGAGTCCATTGCCGGAGCAATGTGAGAACGATACTAACATCCCAAATTTATGTATATCTGGGTTTGGGAGGATTTTTATTCAAATCCCTCTCATAATCGGGATATTAATGGATGAGACCTGATAGATAGATGTTCTGAAAATTGTCGTAAATAGGAAGACAAAGCACTACTAGCACTATTAATGGTACTATAACTAAGGTGCTGATCAAAGTGCAACATAGCAAGAAACTCCAATACATCCAATATATTTGCAGTATGATGATATATCTGACTGAATACAAAAACTTCCCATTTCTTTATGTGAAACATATATTGTTTCTTAGTGCTATCTCTCCAAGCTGACATTATGACATTCATGGTCCTATCCGACAGTCCAACCCTTGTAATGGTCTGATCAGAACTTGCAGATTAACAAATTCATATGATCATGCAATGGATGTACTTGTTCTGTCACTGATTGTATCAACAAATCCCTGGAGCTGGGAATTGTCATAAATGGTTCTAAACATCAATGGGAACCATGGCTGTGTAGGCCAGTTTGGAACCACCAAAACACCCGTGGCAAAGTCTTGGTCTATTTTACTGAGATATTGCCTAATCAGGCAAATGAGGGAAAAGCATAGAACATATTTCCCCAATGTAGCGAGAATGCATCCAATGCTACAGCTCCTGGATCAGGCTCCTATGACACGTATTTAGGCAATTGGTGATTTAATCTGGACGCAAATAGATCAATGTCTGGTACACCATACTGATTGACAATTTTTTGGAAATTTTGTGGATTTAACATCCATTCTGTATTGTCTTTAAACTCCCTTGGTCTGTTGTCTGCCACAACATTGTCTTCTCTGGGATATATATAGCTGAAGCCAGATATTCCTAGATACACACCAATTCCACATCAGGTTGACCAGATGATCACATGATACTGATCTTACTCCACCCATGTCATTGAGATATGCTACATCTGTGGCATTGTCTACTTGTAATTGAACAGGCAAGTTCTCCATTGTAGAACAATAAGCTTTTAATCCAAAAATGCCAATAACTCCAAGTAATTAATACCATGTTTGGAGAATTAAATCCTCTTGGACAGTCTATCTACCGCCACAGCTGGTGTTATTGTCCGTAGCCCCCCCCCCCCCCCCCCCCCCCCGAGAGCACTAACATCAGTTTGCAATACCACTGTAGGTTTCTGAATAACAATGTTTTTAGTAGCTTGTGCAACATTCCCAATCCACCACTGTAATTCACCCAATGCTTCCATTGGCAACTGCATGGGTCTGTCAAAATGACCTGCACGTTCTTTTAGTGCTTATGCTTTTGCCCTTTGAAGATTTTGATAATGCAAAGGACCAAACTCAACAGCGGGAATGTTGCTACCATCTTACCAATAACCCTAGCTACTTCTTGGATGGAGGGATAAGGTTTCTCAGCAAGGCAACTATACGCATTTGTAATATCCACAACTTTATCTGTTGGTAAAGTTACTGATAAAGCAACTGAATCAATGACAAATCCCAAGTACTCAATTGTTTGCAACGGCTGTACTTAGATTTTGCTGGATGCATCAGAAACCCTAGCCTTTCCAACAGGTTTATAGTTGTCAAAACTGAATCTTCAGCTGATTCCTGAGTGGCATTAACAATTAAAATATCATCAAAATAAGCCATGACAATGTGATTTTTGAGCCCTTAACAATGCAAGTGCTGGTTTCAATAATTTTGTGAACAGCCTGGAAGCTGAACTTAACCCATTAGTTAATGCTTTATATTGCCACAGCTGACCCATCCAATTAAACTTCAAGTACCTACGATAATGGTGATGAATTGCCACTGAATAATATGCATCTTTTAAGTCTATAGTAGCCATGTAACACCCTATGGACAACAACTCCTTTGCAGTGTTGAAGGTGTCCATTTTGAAATGCCTATACTGGACATATGAATTCAATTTTGTGAGATCCAGAATGACTCTACAACCCCCATCTTTCTTTGTCCTGAGGAAAATATTTGACACAAATTGTTGCGGATGATTCACCGTATTTCCAATCACCCCTTTTTTAAATAAATCTTTTACTTCTTTTACCTGAAAATTTTCAGGTGCAGAAAACACCAAAACCCAATTAGGTTTATTCTGTACAGGTGGATCAACTCCTTCCATAAATTCTAATATAGCACCTGACACAGTATCTAATATAAAGCGATCAGATGTTATACAGTACCATTCATCATAAAACAATTGCCTCTACCATCAACCGGAAGTCTACAACAGTTCCCTCTATGATAGAATAAAGTTTTTATACCTCAGCAAATGACCGTGACGGTCTCCTTCTCCCAATATATGGACTAACATTGGGCTGTGATGGGTGATAATACCTTCTTACCATACCCCTGCCTGTCCCTGCTCCTGATCAACCCCCATCTCATCCAGCCAGATTGTCTCCTTTCACCAAATATAAAAACATTTATGAGGCTTATAGTCTTTGCCTCCTCATCAATATCTTTAATTTGTTTAGGCAGGTTCTCTCCGAATAAATAATCTGGAGTTTGAATATTGCTTGATTTACACAAACCAGCAAAACTTGGGTGCAGGATGGGCCAAATGGCGATTTATCTCATACAATTAATCTCAAATTAAGAGTTACAAAACAATGCCAACATGTCTTTTTGGATTTTGGACATAGCATGCCCTTCCAACTGCCTCCCAAAGCAGTATTGCCAGCTACAATGAGCTTGAGGACCCTCCTGTCCTGGCATTGTTAAAGTCATGGGTGTCCAATAGCTGGATTCACCTTCGGCACCCTTAGTGATGCACAATTAACAGGTGTATTCAAGAACAAAAACACCACCTTCAGGGTCAGTCTCTTGCTGCCCTGGTACTCCTAAGTCTTGCTCCAAGGAGACTTCTTCCAGACCTAAACAAGGCTCCGGAGGTTCACATTCCCATGTTGTAGGCACCATATTTGTGATATGGAACCCCCTCAGGGGCTGCCTGGGAATATTCTGGGTCTTTTGACCCTTGGTTAATAATTGTTTGAAGCATTTTTTCCCCATTTGGTCCATCCTGAGCCACAGGCTCGTTTGCCTGGCCCTGCCTCTTCTTCATCAGATATTACAGGCTTAGCAAACTTCTTATTTTTCCTTTCCACTGGAGAACCCTCCGTGGCCTGTGGCTGTGGAGTGTCTAAAGGCAGAACTACGGCAGTCATCGGCTACCGGTATCGGAACCGGCTCCGTACTAATCTGTGGTCCCGATCTTAATTGTGTTTCCACCCGGGATGCGCGCTTTCCCCGCGCCGATTTTTTTTCACCGTCCATTTAAAAAAATAAATAAAACTTCCCAAACTCCTCCTGGCTATTCCAGCCAGCATCACGGAGTTTCTACCCAGGAAGTAATTTCAACCCACTTACCTGTGGGCTTGTTACTCACCACTGGTGGAACTGCGATTTGCAGCCCGTTCCTACCGACATGCGTCGACGTAAATGCCGAGCATGCGCCTGGCGGGGCTTCACGTAGTCACTCTTGTGATTCCGAAGTAAAATTGTTTTTATATTTCAATTAACAACCTCTAGTCAGTGGAGAGCTGGTGCTGCGGTACCGCTGGATTCCATCAGTGTATGCATTGAATTTGACTGTGTTTAATGCCATTGAAGGGGGAGAGTAAACAGGCAGAGCTTATAGTCCATTTTGGTATCAACAATATGGGTGTAAACAGATGAGGTCTTGTAGGCCAAGCTTGAAAGATTAAAAATCAGGACGTAAAAAAAGAGAGCAATCTCTGGATTTCTACCAGTGCCAATGACCTCAAAGTAGTAAACTCTGGATTACCCGTGCTAAATCCTACTGAGTAAAGAAATAGAAACACAGAGCAGATGAATTTATGGGCAGGGCAAGTTAAGTCAAGAGTGTTAAATTGTCATATTTACCAACAATAGAACAATGAAATCCTTACTTACAAGCACAACCAGCCTGTAAATGCAGTACACATGGATATATAATTAAAAAAATTATTAACAATAATACTAGTGTAAAAAAAATTGTCTTTAGTCCAATCAATGACAATCCATGGAAATTCTGAGTTAATGTCAGTGTTCAAGAGCCTGATGGTTGTTGGGAAGCAGCTGTTCTTGAACCTGGTGGTCACGGTTTTCAGAATGCTATACCTTCATCACGATAGTAGGAGTGAAATGAGATTGTGCCCAGAGTGATGGGGGTCTTTGATGATATTGGCCTCCTTTTTGAGGGAGTGCTTTTCATAGATCCTTACCATGGTGGGGAGGTCAGTACCTGTGATGAACTGGGCAGTGTCTACCATGCTTTGTAATGACGGTGTAGGTGGAAGGATTTTAGATTGCTGTAGAAATATGATAATTTCTGGAAGGAGGTTCAATCTCTACAAGTCAAATTGGTTGCACCTCTACAGGGATGCAGCCAATATATTCACAAGGAGTTTTGCTTGTCCTGTTATGGAGGGTTTAAACTAGCCTTATAACACAAATATAAAATAATCAGGATGATCTGATAACTATTACATAGGTATGGCTGCAAAGTAACAAAGGCTGAGATTTAAATATTTGTGGGATATTTGCCATTTTGGAAGGATAGTTTAAAATAAATAATGAGGTAGAATGGCTCTAAATTATGAAATCAATCAATGGTGGTGAATGATGTTGGGACAGCTTAAAGCACGAGGAATCCATTTGGCTGGAGATAAGAAGGGGGTGACATCAATAGTGGGAGTAATATAAAGACCTTCTAAAAAAATAAATATATCGCTCTATAAATAAATAACAGGGGATGGTGATAATGGCAATGGAATAATCAACATATACTCTAGATTGCAGAAATGAAATTGGCAAGAGTAGCCTTGGGAACAAACTCATAGTGTGTATTCAGGATAACTTTTCAGAGTAATTTAGATTAGATTAGATTTCTTGTGAAACCAACAAGGGAACACATCATTTTAGATCTGGTATTGTGTAATAAGATGGAATTAATGGACAATCTCTTGGTAAAGAATCCCTCAGGAAAGAACGATCATTGTATGGTAGATTGTTGTATACAGTTTGAGGGTAAAATCTATGGTCTATGTTTAAATTAAGTCAATTACAATGGTGTAACAGCAAAGTGGACCGAGATAATAGATTAAAATGGTAGGATCCAGGTTTGCAATGGTAGACATTACAGCAAATAAATAATATGTCTAAACATGGATATAGTTCAGTGTCCAGGGCTAACTAAGTTAACAGTGGTATCAATTTAAAAGAGAAGGCAAACAATGTTCTGAAGGTTCATGGTAGGCCAGAAACAAAAAATATATAAAAAGTCATGAAAGAGCAAGAGGGAAAACTAGCAGATAATGCACAGATAGATGATAAGGGCTTCTGCAGTTAAATAAAAAGAATGATGGTAGTGGAGGTACTTATTGGTCCTTGGAGATTGAAACAGGAACATAAAAGGAAATCCGTAAGTGTCGGAGAATTATTTTGGATATGGCTTCAAATAAATGGCAAAAACATCCCAATAATAATTCATATTCAATGGGAAGGAGCAATTTCAACAGATCACAAGAAAGAAAATGCTGGGCAAACTAATGGGGCTAAATGCTAATAAGTCTCCATGAACCCATGTTTTTTTTTCTCAGAGATAGTTGCTTTCCTCCCACACTCCAAAGACGTACAGGTTTGTAGATTAATTGGCTTGGTATATAAGTGTAAATTGTCCCTTGTGTGTGTAGGATAGTGCTAATGTATGGGGCTCGCTGGTCGGTGCGGACTCGGTGGCCTATATCTGTGCTGTATCTCTGAACTATACGAAACTAAACCCAGATAGGATGCATTCTAGAGTCTTAAAAGAGGTTGCTGTACCGATAATGAATGCATTAGTTGCAATATACCAACCTTACTTTCTAAAGACATATCAGGGGATTTGGATACATCAAATGCAAGACGGGTAGAAGGGGAATTGAAGAGGAAAGGATTCAGATGCCTGTAAAGAATTTTTTCCATAATTTAATTCTAAATTACCAATTTTTGATTGTTGCACGTTTCTGGGTTCCCCAGCTGTGTAAAAATCGTCCAGGCATCAAGCCTTTCAAATCTCTCCAAGACTTGGTATGCATTGATTAAGGTCACCTCTACGCTCAATAATGACAAATCCACTCAATTTTCCCCCCAAGAGCAATCACTTTAACCAAGTAATCAATCCAGTGAACTTTTCTTTCACTCCCTTTTTTTTAAGGCAAGGACAAAAAATCTGTATACATCACTCCAAGTATAGATCTCCAAAGGCCTTGACTGAATCAGTCTGAAGAAGGGTGCTGGCGCGAAACATCACCTATCCCTGTTCTCCAGAGATACTGCCTGACTTGTTGAGTTACTCCAGCACTTTGATTGGTTTTTACTTTACTACAGTGCTAATTAATGGAATAACATTCAATTTTTGCACAATTACCTCTTATGCAGCACTTAATTGAATACTCTTTGATATTCCAAATACATATGCCCATTATCTTCAATTCATCTGTTACAATAGCTGCAACCACTGAATTAGTCAAATCTAATTTGAAAAACCTGCAGATATTGGAGATGCAAAATAAAAACAGGAAGTACTAGAAATACTGTAGGTGGGACAGCATCTGTGAAGAGAGAAACAGAGTCACATCAATGTCCTTCTTCTACTTGAGTGGCATAGCGGTAGTGGTGCTGCCTTACAGTGTCAGAGACCCGGGTTCGAACTTGACCTCGGGGGCTGTCCATATGGGGTTTGTGACTGCATGTGTTTTCTCCGGGTGTTCCGATTTCCTACCATACTCCAAAGACGTACAGGTTTGTAGGTTAATTGGCTTCTGCAAATTGTACCCAATGTATAGGATAATTCTAGTAGAAGGGGTGATCGCTGGTCGGTGTGGACTTGGTGAGTCGTAGGGCCTGTTTCCACGCTGTATCTCTACTCTAAAAGCAAAGTCCAAAGTCTTCATCAATTCACTTCTAACAATTCTGACCAAAGGTCATTGACATGAAAAGTTAACTATGTTTGCCTCTCCATAAATATGCCTGGCCCACTCAGTTCCGAGTCAACCTCATTCATAACCCTTCTCCACTTGGGCGGATTTTCTTGTTTGCCATCTTAGTTTGCATCCCATTTTAGTTTTTTTAAAAAATATTCTCAAAACCTCCCATAGGAATTTATATAATTTGTTCACTTTCCAGATGCACACTTAACTAAACATGAAACGTCATGTGAAGAGTCACACTTACACAATATTCTCTTAACACCTCCCCCCAACCCAAATCTTCATCAGAAATCGGAGGTGAAAGTAAGCCAGGACGGACAAATGCGAAGTACCTGATAAAATTGGCCAGCGGACATTCCTTTACATTGGCAATGTCAACAATATCACATTACCGGAAGAAAAAAAGAATTTACTTTCACCCTTGCTGGAATAAATGATAAAAGATTTACGCCCATTTCACTGCTACCTGACATTCTGAGTTTTTTTAGCACTTAATTTTAATTTCAAAATTCCAGAGTAGAGCTATGCAGCACATAAACAGGCCTTTCAGCCCAACGTCCATGCCGACAAAGATGGGACTCTGGGCTTGTCCCATTTGCCTGCTTTAGCCCAAAACCTTCAAACCCTTCCTATTCATATTTCTGCCCAAATGGCTTTTTACAGTCATCGTTGCAACCGAAAGCTTCCTCTGGCAGCTCGTTCCAGATACCAGCTGCCCTCCGAATGAAAATGGCCCGAGGTCCCTCTTAAATCTCTCCCCACACAACTTCTCTGCAGTTTTGTTCCATTTCCAATTAAATTGTTACAATTTGATTCAATTGTTGAACTGTATTGACACCCCCTCTCCGCAACCTATCAAGAAAAATAGGTGGCTATATCGAGGACCTCCACAAAAAGTATCTAAAACGTCGAATATTTTTCTTCCCGTTCGATGGTCAGAATAAATTTCGACATTGCGATTTGTGACTTCATTGACAAGTCTGCATCAAGACCCCTGATAGATATGCCTACAAACACTCAGACAAATCTAAACGACACTAAATAACCCACACTACTCCATATACAATCGATCTCCGCAGCAGCAGTTCGCTACTCCTCAGCTAAGTCATCGTCCACCACACGCTGACACATCTTAACGGAAACCTCTCTCGCGTTAAAACCTGAACTTTGTTTACTGCGCAGATGCTGCACAATACAACGTGCAACCAGGCAACACGACTTCATTCATTCTGGAAAACTGCCGAGTACGAACGTGCACAAGGGCGGCGAGAATCACCGCCGCTGCCAAGTTAACACTTAAAATCCACACTACTGCAAATGATTGAAAGACGCTGTGAGAGACGTGCACACTTTCAAGCCAACTCGATTTTACGTGGCGCACAATTTCCAAACATAATGTTGTAAGCGCACTGCAATCACTCTACATAACAGACCAATCCCGCATGATACACAAATGATTCTCATCGAGCTCCGGGATAGTTCTTCGTATGAAGAACGGGAGAGAGAGCGATAGAAAGTGCCTTTGTTTCACACAAACCACAGCCTTGTTTACTGTAACTCAAACCGGAATAGTTATTCACGAATCGAGTAAGTGACCTTAGCGACCGCTGTATCACAAAAAGCTGGATATAAGTGACTAACGAGTTTCTCGAAAAACAACCTAACATGTTTGCATTGTTAAAGAAAAAACATGTATCGCTGTTGTGCATCACCGCAAAACTGCGAGCTGCAGATATCCGTTACGATGGGGTGTTTTTTTAAAGCGGGAGATAGTTATCATGTTGGTTCTTAGTTTCAGTTTGCAGCGCGGCCAGACAGGAGTCCCTCTTGCGCTGGATAAAGATCTGCACTGCCACCCAACCTCCGTCATAAGTCCGACATGCTTCCTGCTGATTACAGAAGCAAGCTGTCTTTTATGACCCATGATAAATTTACAGCCCACGCTTCATTTAAATACAGTGGAACATGCGGTTCCCATCAAGTCTGTTGCACTAACTCTAGTCAACAGTCGTTTGATGTACCGTATTCTTCATTAATTTTCCCAATTTTTATCTGAAACGAGGAAGCGTAATCACTGGAATGTTTGAACTTGTTCGTCCTTTATACGGAATCAGAGCCCCTTTGTAAGAGCCCCAAAACCACAAAGTTGGCTTTAAAAAGAGTATGTAAGTGAATTCACATTTTTGTTTTGAGTTTGTGTCTACATGCCTTTCCCCGTCACAAATTCATATCCTTTGTCGTCTGGTCCCTTCGGTGTAGAAAGTTTCAGGCACACAAAACCGCATACGTGGGTTTGCTCTACTTTAGTTTAACTAACATGCATTTTAACTAACATGTACTGACCCACGCGTAGCGCTTGGTAATGGAACAAAGTGCTTCTCCGCCGGAAGGCGGAACACACACACACAGACACACACACACACACACACACACACAGGGCGGCGCAATGTTTGTGTGTTTAAATGCTAATTGACACAACACACCATGTTATGGAATAAAGTAGATTTCAAAGGTTGAAGTGAGCAAACTCAACGAGCAAGTCAGGCCAATCAATCTACTTTTGGTACGATGTTCACATTTTTAAGAAAGACAGTTGGCCCGAGTTGAAGAAAGATCCCACGTATTCGACCAGCGCAGTGTTAAAAGAACTGATGTTAAACCCTGAACACGATGAAGAGAAACAAAGCTATTTTAAAAAATGCAGCATAATTGCGTGGTGTTGTAAAAGTGAACCACGGCAGTAGTTTAATTACATTGGAGTGTGTAGTGTGCACAACAAGTGAAAATGACTGTATGCTTATTAGCGACTGTTTATATTATCCGCTACAATTAAACATAGCGAGTCGCTGACACGTCTATTCGCTGCAATATGAACACGGGTAATTGCATCCCACAGGTGAATTAACTCCCTCGGCTACGTTTGCGGCTCACAGAGTCACAATATAACACATTTCGGTTATAAAACAGGAATTTAAGGAGAGCGAGGATGAAACACAATTTAAAATGCAATGGTCACATTTATGCTTACCTTATTTTTTTAAATCAACGTGCGTGAGTGTATGTCACGCGGTTTATGGTTTGCTCTGCAATGTGTGGCTGAATACAAGTGCGGGTTATTTACGTTTAGCGCACTCGGGGCTGGAAAGCAGGAGAGCCGGGTCACGCCTCAAGGGAGCTGCTGAAAGCACGTGACGTGTGCTCGAATTTCACCGCCTGACCCCCAACGCTGAACACAGCTGGTTGCACCTCATCGCAGCGGGAGTCCGTTCAAACTTCCCTCCTTTTTTTACATTTTAAAAGAGACAATACTTTTAAAATAATAAATAGATGCGTCAATTTTCTTTTACCAGGATCCCTTCACTCTATTAAAAAAGGTGTTTAAAAAAAAATATATACCCTTACGTAAATGATAAAGAAAAGCATGAAGGGAATAAATAAAACAGTGACATGTTGTTGGGTTATTCTACCACCATGGGGAACAGTTATAATCTACTATTTCAAAACTCCCCGTCAGATCCTTTAAATCGCAGATCTGTTAAACGTTTAGAGCAGATGTCGTGCGATTCTTACAGGCTCCATAATTACCATGTAATTTGTGGGATGCTAGAAATACGTACAAAGGGCTCTGTGTGCTTTACACTCTTTTTCATTTAATTAACAAAAAAGATTCAAATGCTATCCGAGCATAAAATGCATTGCGCAGACTGGGAGATGGTGCTTCTAGAATTTGTTTCGCTAAGGGATGGCGCAGCAACACCCTTACATTTACAATGTTCTTGCTTGAGAGTTGGTTTGTCTTATAAACAATCATTTGCCTGACAGTGGGTTACACAAAAAGCTGGAGAAACTCAGCGGGTGCAGCAGCATCTAAGGAGCGAAGGAGATAGGCGACGTTTCGGGTCGAGACCCTTCTTCAGACGGGTCGCTCCTTAGATGCTGCTGCACCCGCTGAGTTTCTCCAGCTTTTTGTGTAACCCTCTATTCTCCAGCATCTGCAGTTCCTTCTTTAACAATTTGCCTGACAGTGGATCATCTGAAACAACAAAATCGTATCGACACAATTTCGCCACAGTTTAAAATATTGTTTGTTGCAAAAATGACATGTAACACCATGGTCCTGATATTGACTCAAGAGAATGCACGTGTTGGAATCTTGAGCAAAATGTAAAGTGCTGGAGTAACTCAGCGGGTCAGACAGCGTCTGCCGAGGGAATGAACAAACGATGTTTTGGTCAGTGCTCTTCTTCAGACTAAGTGTAGGGGGGCTAGGGGAGGGGTAGATAAGCTGGAGAAGGGAGGTGGGACAAAGCCTAATAAGGAACAGGTGGATGGGGGGAAACAGGGAAAGGAGAGAAACAATAGGGGGTACATTACTTGAAACTGTGGATTCAACATTCATTCCATTGGGTTGTAGGCTACCCAGATGGAATATGAGGTACTGTTCTTCCAGTTTGCATGTGGCATCACTCTAGCAATGGAGGAGCTCAAGGACAGGAAGATCAGTATAGGAATGGGATGGGGAATTAAAATGAAATAGCAACCAGGAGCTCAAGCAGGCTTTGGCGGACAGAGTGCAGGTGTTCAACGAAATAGTCGCCAAGACTACATTTGGTTTGGCCAATGTAAAGGAAGCCACATTAAGAGTACCAAATGCAGTAGTCAACTCTGGAAAAGGTGCGTGCATAGTTCTCTCTCCCCTGGAGTTCTGGGGGTTCCTGGATGGAGTGGAATTTAGGGGGGAGGTGTTACATCTCCTGTGTTGTAGGGGCACGTGCATGGGAAGGTTGGGTGGGAAGGGATGAGCACACCAAGGATTATGGAGAGAGTAATCTCTATGGAAAGTGGAAAGGGGAAGGGTAGATATGACTGTGGTGTGATCACGTTGATAGTGGTGGAAAAGTTGGAGAATGATATATTGTATGAGGAGGCTGGTGGCAGTGCTTCCACACCTCAACAAAAAAATTCCTGAAATAGAATCCAAAATTACCTGGAATTTGATGGTATTTCCTGAAATTTTCAAAACTGGTTCCTGCGTACTATTTGTTGTTGAGTTTTTTTTGCGGGCACACATTAACAACACAAAAAAGAACAAGGCAAAACAGATCTATGTAACTACACCGTATCTGCCTACTTCTGTTACTCACTTGTACAGTGTTATGCAAGGCAGCTTTCATTGCCTCCAACAGCTTTTGTTGTCTTCGTTTTTTCAACCTGCTCTCATGTGTCATGTCTCATGCTCTGTCTCTCCCTCTCTCCCTCCTATTTCCTAAAATTACCTGAAGACAACCTGAATTTTGGGTAATTTCCTTCAAAGTGGAAACATTGGCTGGCGGGGTGAAAGGTGAGCAAGAGCAGAACTGTGTGATTCTGAGACTGGGTAAGGATCTCATCCACATCAGCAGGGGTGAAGGGATATTTACTGAAGAAAGAGGATGTCCTTGTGTGCAAAGCCTCATCTTAGGATCAGGTGCAGGAGGAATGAAGTTATAGAGAGTAAGGGATGGCATTCTTGCACGAGGCAGGGTGGGGGGTGGTGTGGTCAAAGTAGCTGTGGGAGGAGGTGGATTGGTAGAAGATGGGAAGAGAGGGAAGAGAGGTGTCAGTGATAGTCCAAGTGAATTTGAGGGTAGGGTGGAAAATAGTAGCAAAGTTGATATAATCAACAAATTCTGTACAGGTGCCTGAGGCTACATCACCAATGTAGAGAAAGTGTTGAGGATGGTGCTGGGATACTTTGGAACAAGGAGTTTTCTTAGTTCAGAGAAACAGCTTGGGAACAGGCCCTTCAGCCCATTGAGTCCATGTTGACCATCAATCACCTATATACTAGTTCTACACCCTACATTTTACAGAATCTTGCAATGTACAGAAGCCAATTAAACTACAAGCCTGCATGTCTTTGAAATGTGGGTGGCAACCTGAATATCAAGAGAAAACCCACATGGTCAAAGGGAGAACTTACAAACTCCACACAGACAGCGCCCAAAGTCAGGATCAAACCCGGGTCTCTGGTGCTGAGGTAGCAGCTCTATTGCTGGGCCACTATACAACCCTTGTGTTGATACTGTACCAAGAGTCTGGTATCCTGCTTCAATAACTACTACCCAGTAGCACTTGCATTCATTATAATGAAGTGCTTCAAGAAGTTGGTTATTGGGCAAATCAACACCTGCCTCAGAAATGAGTTTCGACGTGGCTATTCCCACAGCATGTCTACAGCAGAGGGTACACAAAAGGCTTGAGAAACTCAGCGGGTGCAGCAGCATCTAAGGAGCGAAGGAGATAGGCGACATTTCGGGTCGAGACCCTTCTTCAGACTGGTTAGGGATCAGGGAAACGAGAGATATAGACGGTGATGTGGAGAGATAAAGAACAATGAATGAAAGATATGCAAAAAAGTATGGATGATAAAGGAAACAGGCCATTGTAAGCTGTTTGTAGTGTGAAAATGGAAGCTTGTGCGACTTGGGTGGGGGAGAGATAGAGAGAGAGGGAATGCCATGGCCCAAGGGCTGAGGGAGAGGTGGAAGGGGAGAAGGCAGCAAGGGTTAATAGAATTGAGAAAATTCAATGTTTAAGCCCAGAGGATGCAGACTCCCCAAGCGGAATATGAGGTGCTGTTCCTCCAACTTGCGGTGTTGCTCACTCTGGCCGCTGAGGAGGCCCAGGACCGAGGTGGTGGTGAAACTGGCGGAGGACTATGTGTTTTATGTGGCGGCTGGTGGGGTGAAAGGTGAGGACCAGGGGGACACTGCCCTTGTTGCGAGTGGGGGAATGGGGAGAGAGGGCAGTGTTGCGGGGTATGGAGGAGACCCTGGTGTGAGCCTCATCTATAGTGGGGGAGGGGAATCCCCGTTCTCTGAAGAATGAGGACATTTGTGATGACCTGGTGTGGAACACCTCATCCTGGGAGCAGATGCGGCGTAGACGGAGGAATTGGGAATAGGGGATGGAGTCCTTACAGGAAGCAGGGTGGGAGGAAGAGTAGTCCAGGTACCTGTGGGAGTTGTTTGTAGTGGATGTCGGTCAGGAGTGTATCACCTGCAATAGAGATGGTGAGGTCAAGGAATGGTAGGGAAATGTCGGAAATGGTCCAAGTGTATTTGAGTGCCGGATGGAAGTTGGTGGTGAAATGGATGAAGTCAGTCAGTTGTGTGTGGGTGCAGGAGGTGACACCAAAGCAGTCGTTGATGTAACGGAGGTAGAGGTCGGGGATGGGGCCCTGGTATGCCTCGAACAAGGATTGTTCGACGTACCCGACAAAGAGGCAAGCGTAGCTGGGGCCCATGCGTGTGCCCATAGCTACGCCTTGTGTTTGGAGGAAATGGGAGGAGTCAAAAGAGAAGTTATTGAGGGTAAGGACCAACTCCGCAAGGCGGAGGAGGGTGACAGTGGATGGGTATGGGTTGCTCCTCTTGTCGAGGAAGAACCGGAGGGCTTTGAGACCATCCTGGTGGGGGATGGAGGTGTAGAGTGAATGGACGTCCATGGTGAAGATGAGAGGATGGGGGCCTGGAGAATGGAATGCGCGGAGCCGACGGAGAGTGTCTGAGGTGTCTTGAACATAGGTGGGGAGGGATTTAACAAAGGGGGATAGGATGGAGTCAAGATATGTGGAAATGTGTTCGGTGGGGCACGAACAGGCAGAGACAATGGGTCTGCCGGGGCAGTCGGGTTCGTGGATTTTGGGGAGAAGGTAAAATCGGGCCGTGCGGGGCTGGGAAACGATGAGGTTGGAGGCTCAAGGGGGGGGTAGGGAGCCGGAGTTGATGAAGTCGGTTATGGTGCTCGAGTTGGTGGCCTGGTGCTCGTCAGTGGGGTCATGGTCCAGGGATAAGTAGGAGGAGGTGTCCGAGAGTTGGCGCGTGGCCTCCGCTTTGTAGAGATCGACGCCCCAGACTACCACGGCACCTCCCTTGTCGGCGGGTTTAATAACCCAGTCTGGGTTGTTACGGAGTGAGTTGATGGCAGTACGTTCTGGGGGGGGGGGGAGATTGGAGTGAGACAGGGGAGTGGAGAAGTGGAGGCGGTTTATGTCCCGATGGCAGTTCTGTTTAAAAAGTTCTACAGCCGAGGGGCCACGAGGGGGGGTCCACGAGGAGGGGGTTCGTGGGAGACAGGAAAAAGGATCATCAGTGGGGGGCAGATCCCACCTCACTACCTCCCCACTCTGCTCTGGACCATCCAAATAACAGAAACATATACATCAGGCAACTATTCATCGACTACAGCTCAACAGATAATGCAATCATCCCCATAAAACTAGGTCTCTGTCTGTCCCTTGGAAACTGAATCTTTGACTTTTTTCCTCATCAGCAGACCTCAAACAGTGAGAATTGGTAACAACATGAGAGGAATAGATCTGGTAGATGCACAGAATCTCTTGCGCAGAGTAGGGGAATCGAGGACAAGAGGACATAGGTTCAAATTGAAGGGGAAATGATTTAATAGGAATCTGAGGGGTAACTTTTTTACACAAAGGGTGGTGGGTGTATGGAACAAGCTGCCAGAAGAGGTAGTTGAGGCTTGGACTATCCCAACATTCAAGAAACAGTTAGACAGGTACATGGATAGGACATGTTTGGAGGGACAGGACCAAGTGCAGGCAGGTGGGACTCGCTTGGCTGGGACATTGTTGGCGGTGTGGGCAAATTGGGCCAAAAGGCCTGTTTCCACATTGTACCACTCTATGACTCTATGAATATCTCCTCCTCACTGATCAACAACTCAAGAGTACTTAGCCCTATTCTTCTTTCTTCATATGCCAAATTACAAACGGCGTGGTGTCAATGTATGAGAGATATAGAGCTCCCGGTTGAGTGGTGTTGCAACAACAACCTCCCGCTCTACGTCAACAAAACCAAGAAAATAACCATGCACTTGTGAAAGGAAAAGTAGGGACACCATGTGCCAGTTTTCATTGGTGGGTCTGTTGCGGGAGAGTTGGCAACTTCAAATTTATAGGCATTAAAATTTTGGCTGCCATGTCTTGGGTCCTGCATATGGATGGAATCACAAAGGTGGAACAGAAGTGCATCTACTTTCTGAGAAGTTTAAAAAGATTTGGTGTATCAACATTCTTAAGATGCACTGTAGCAAGGATCCTGACTGGTTGTATCATGGCCTGGTAGAGTAATTCAAAATGCATAGAATGCAAGAGGCTGTAGAGAATGGAGGACCAGCCCATTTCATCATCATCACAGCCCTCCCCACCGTTGAAAACAACCATAGTCAGGATTGAACCCGGGTCTCTGGTGCTGTGAGGCAGCAGCTCTATTGCCATGGCACTGTGTGTTGATGTTTTGATTATACTATACCTAGAAGAGTATGGTGTACTGTCTCAATAAGTACCATCCAGTAGCATGAGGCACTCAAGGCAACAACATCAATTATTAAGGATCTCCCCTGTCCAGGCCATGCCCTCCCCTCTGTACTACTGTAGAGCAGAAGGTACAAAAGGCTGAAGACTCACGCTACCATGTTTAGAAACTGCTATTTCTTACAACTATCATGTGCTTGAACTATCCTGCACAACGCCAATCCTACCTCAGCAACAGAAGACTATGGACTATATCTTGCACCACCATGGACTTGTTTTCTAATTGCGTTTTTGCACAAATCTTTTTGTTTTGCAGTCTTTTAATTTTTTTTCCCCTGTATGCATAATTTATGTACAATTTATGTTTTGTGTTGTCTGAGTCTATATGGCTGTGATGCCGCTGCAAGCAAGATTTTCATTGTACCTATACCTCACCTTACTTGCGCAGATCATAATGCATGACTTGTTCTTGAAGACCCTTTCAAAGTTTTGTGTCAAGGTAATTAACAATTGTTTCTGGATGTGTTTGTTATTATGAGTTTGTATGAATGGATAAATACATTGTTTTTATATTGTAATGTAGACTATACAAATCTGTATAAAAAATCATATTAGCTGTTTAATATGCAAACAAATGTTTTTTTATTATGCTTATGAATTTCCACAGAGGCCGTCAAAGCACTCTACCTTACTGTGAACAGGGATGAAATAGTCAATCTGTTCTTGATGTTGTTGATTATGGGTGAAATATCACATAAGTCAACAGATAAACTTCAAGCACTTCCTTCCTGTAGATGCACTGCAAGATTCACAATACCTGCCTAAATCTCTGAAATGACCAGTGAGCAAAAGTCACATATCTATTCTTACTTGCTCATAGTTCTCACCAATATAACAGCAAATAATCTATAATTTAATGCCACCAATGTGCCAAAATTATGAGAGAGATTGTTACAAGAGAACCTTTTGAGGTAGCAATACATTTAATCAAGCTGGTATAAATTCAGAAGCCTTTTTTTCACGTATTGCAAGCAGTATAGAGTCTTGGAATAGACTCTTCCTTCAGAAGACTGGCTGTGAGCCCTCGTGTACCATATTCACACAGCAGGATTGTTTTGGATTGCAAAAATAAACCTCTGCTATCAGCACAAGGCATTTAAATCAC
This sequence comes from Raja brachyura, assembly GCA_963514005.1. Next base: position 39,723,590 of record OY740792.1, on the reverse strand, counting down.
CCATTGAGCAAATATGATATGATCTTCTGATAATTGCCACAGACTCCATGCGTGAAGGGCCTGTTTTAGCATACTCATGTGCCAAGTACGCCATCTTTCTTTTAAAACATAGATGCAAAGGGATGTTGGGTGCTGGCTGCTCAAACCAAACATCCATGTTTATTAAATAAGATTGATACAGTTTGTACATCTAGTTAAATTCTTCCCATTCTTTAGTTGCACGTTGAGAACATTGCTTTCTTTGGCTGTCAGTGCATTCTTCCTGTGTGTTCTTTTCGTTTCCCGCAGACATTTTAATAGTACTATGAAAGGATTTGAGCAATTAAATTCCATACCACGTCCCGTTTACTGAACAAGGAAAATATGTTCCTCTTTTAAAAGGAAACCAAACAGTAGAGGTGGAGCATGCAAACAAGGGGTCGGAGTGGAGACGAAAGGAACAGCTCTTTTGACGCCAATGCCTCTGCAATGACAATTACTGACCTTGTTAAGAAACCCAAAAAGCAGAAGGTGGGTTTGAACTGAAAGCCTCAGCACTGTTTGTTCCATACATGTTACTTCCACCAAAGAAAAGAGAAGTATGCTTTGCAGCTTTTGCACAAATACATTCAAAGAGGTGTGCAATGCTTTAAATATTTTCTCGCAAACCATGTTCCCCTTTCCAACTCAATCATCCAATGTGGTATTTTAATCAATGGTCAAATTTTTCTGTACTTTAAAACAAACTGCTAACTTCAGTCCTTTAAGATTTATTTCTTTATTGATTCTTTAGTTGTTATCAGGCAACTGAATCATCCTACCACAATCAGAGAGCAGTGTTGAACTACTATCTACCTCTTTGATGACCCTCAGACTATCCTTGATCAGACTTTGCTGGCTTTACCTTGCACTAAACGTTATTGCCTTGGCGGCGCTGCCCAAACAGCAGCGACTCGCCTGCAGTCCGTCTGTCTTTTACTTTTTTTTGTTTTTTTTTGTCTTGTTGAACGTATGTTTCAGTTTATTTTTAGTGTGTATGTGTGGGGGGGCGGGGGAAACTTGTTTTAGTCTCTTCCTTCGGGGGGATGCAAGCTTTTCTTTGTCGTATCCCTGTCTCCGTCTCCATCTGTGATGAGGCCTAATCACGGAGCTGGCGGCCTCCAACTGGGACTGACCTCGAAGATCCGGAGGCAGAACCAGGACTTACCACCGCGAGGCTGTCCGACTTCGGGGCTGTCGTGGTGCTGCGGCGGCGGCCCGACTTCGGAGCCTCGGAAGCTTCGTCCGCGGGCCCAGTGGACGACAACATCGGGAGCTCACAGGTCCCAGGTTGGTGACCGATTCTCTGGAGCTCCCGCAACAACAGCTTTGTCTGCTGGACTGGAAGGTGGCAGCTTCGTCCGCCCTGGGCTGCGGAGTTTGAACCGGCCCGTTTGCGGAGCTCGGATTCAGCCGCGGGACTTACCATCACCCGGCGGGGGGCCCAACATCGAAGGCCTGGATCGCCTCAATGCAGAGGGAGAACAAGGAAGGAAGAGACAAGGACTTTAAGACTTTTGCCTTCCATCACAGTGAGGAGGTGCCTGTGGTGGATGTTAAACCGTGTTCATTGTGTGTTCTGTTATTTTATTCTCTGTTATGACTGCAAGTTATTTGATTTCGTTCAAACTAACAAGTTTGAATGACAATAAAGGATACTTTATACTTTACTTTATGTATCTATACACTGTAAATTGATCCATTGTAATCATCTGTCTATCTGTCTATCTATCTATCTATCTATCTATCTATCTATCTATCTATCTATCTATCTATCTATCTATCTATCTATCTATCTATCTATCTATCTATCTATCTATCTATGCATAACTAAAACTCTGATCTTGTTATCTTCCAGTTTGGCGGTCATTCTATTTGTGCAAAAACGGTTCTCGATAGCGCTACGATTAGTGAGGTTTAAAAATCTTAAAAACCTCGTGCGCGCAGATCGATCTCTTCTCCTACCTTCCAGCGCCATACGAATTAGTCTCTTCCCCTGTCACTCCCCGGGATGGTCCGCCCCTTCCTGCGCCATCGCGTCTTTACGGCACAAAGGAAAGCCGGCGGAAGTTTCCAACCGGACTGTCGGAGGGACCCGAAGCAGCGCCCCTCCAAGCAGCAGCCCAGCAGTGCGGCAATGTCGCCAAACGGAAAGCGGAGAATCTGATCCCAGCAGACGAGAGCATCCAGCGCCCGCTGTGAGTCCCAACCGCACTGCCATCGCAACGCCCTGCAGCTCCACCCCTTTCCCCTCTGGTCCCCCTCACTAGATCTTGCCCCCCCCCCCATGAAACCCCTCTCTCCCCCATGACTCTTCCCACATCTTTTCTCCAAGCTCTCCCCCCCCCCCCCCCCCCCCAATCCCAGCCATATGCCGGGAGCTGGTGCTTCTGGGCCGAACCGAGGCCTGGCTCTGAGGGCGACGACGGCTGATGCTCCTCCGGGGCATGCAAGAAGGGAGAGGTGCGGCAACCTCAAGATTCTGGGGAGGGAGAGTGGGGGAGGAGAGGGGTTTGAGGGAGAGGAGAGGGGGAGTAGAGGAGGGGGGAAGTGGGGGAGGTAGGGAGTGGGGAATAGAGGGAGAGGAGGGCAGTAGGGGAGGTGAGGCGGGATAGTACGGGGGATAGGGGGTGAGGAGTGGGGGAGATGGGGGATAGAGGGATAGGAGGGGGTAGGGAGGAGAGAGGAGTTATGGAGGGAGGGAGAGAGTGACTGAGGGTAGGCGAAAGGAGAGGAAGAGAGAGGTGAGGGAGGGATGGGGATGGGGAGGAGAGGGGATAGAAGAGGGAGGGTGGAGGAGGGGGAGAGAGTGCAAGGGATGAGGGGAAATGCAGTTGGGGGCTATGGGTGAGTGGTGGAATATTGCGTTGTGGGACCAAGCCTCCTGTGTGACAGGGACCCAACGGGTCCCACTTTGCCTAGCATATTGTACTTGTGTGTTAACCAGTCTGATGACTGGTTAACACACAAAAGCTTTTCACTGTACCTTGGTACATATGACAATAAACTAAACTGATTCCAGGCCATCTGTGCTGCAGGCTTTATATTTATCCTGCACCTTATTCAGAATAAAGGAAGTTTAGTTTAATTTAGTTTAGTTTATTATTGACTCAAGTGTACCAAGGTATAGTGAAAAGCTTTCTTATGGCGTACTATCGAGTCAGCGAAAAGACTGTACATGATTAGAATCAAGCCGTCCACAGTGTACAGATACAGGATGATGGGAATAATGTTTAGTGTGCAAGATAAAGTCCAGTCAAGTCGGGATGAAGATAGTTCCGAGTTCTTCATCTCCAATGAGGTACTTAGATGGTAAGTCAGGACTGCTCCCTACTTGGTGGTAGGGTGGTTCAGTTGTCTGGTAACAGATGAACTCAGTTGAATATCGGAACGTACAAGACCACTTGCCACACAGCTGCAGGGAAGTCGATGATCTGGATCAGTTGAATTCTGAAAGGATTCTTCTCTTTTATTTTGGATTTCATGCAGCAGAACAGATCGTAAACTTAGCATTGGTGATGCCATCACTCAATATTTTCACATAAAATGCACAGTGATATATTAAATAACATGTTGTACTGAATATATTTTGATATCTTTCTTTACCTAAATATGATTTGCAGTAAGAGTAAATATCTGCAAAGTTCCCCAAATCTTTCTCAGGACAATAGACATTAGGTGCAGGAGTAGGCCATTCAGCCCTTCGAGCCAGCACCCCCATGCAATATGATCATGGCTGATCATCCCCAATCAGTACCCTGTTCCTACCTTCTCCACATATCCCCTGACTCCGCTATCTTTAAGAGCCCAATCTAGCTTTCTCTTGAAAGTATCCAGTAAACCTGCCTCCACCGCCCTCTGAGGCAGAGAATTCCACAAACTCACAACTCTCTATATGAAAAAGTGTTTCCTCATCTCTGTTCTAAATGGCTTACCCCTTATTCTTAAACTGTGGCCCCTGGTTCTGGACTCCTCTAACATCGGGAACATGTTTTCTGCCTCTAGCATGTCCAATCCCTTAATAATCTTATATGTTGAAAGACCAGTTAATCCCTACTCTTTGTTTCCTGTATGCCAACCAATTTTCTATCTATGTCAGCACTCTACCCCCAATACCATGTGCCCTAATTTTGCCCACTAATCTCCTATGTGGGACCTTATCAAATGCTTTCTGAAAGTCCAGGTACACTACATCCACTGGCTCTCCCTTGTCCATCTTCCTAGTTACACCCTAAAAAAACTGCAGAAGATTAGTCAAGCATGATTTCCCCTTCGTAAATCCATGCTGACTCAGACTGATCCTGTTACTGCTATCCAAATGTGCCGCTATTTCATCTTTTATGATTGACTCCAGCACCTTCCCCACCACCGATGTCAGGCTAACTGGTCTATAATTCCCTGCTTTCTCTCTCCTGCCTTTCTTAAAAAGGGGGATAACATTAGCTACCCTCCAATCAACAGGAACTGATCCTGAATCTATAGAACATTGGAAAATGATCACCAATGTGTCCACAATTTCTAGAGCCACTTCCTTCCAGTCCCATCAGTCTACCCAACACAATTTCATGCCAAATGTGGATTTCCTTCAGTTCCTCCGTCACCCAGATCCTCTGGCCACTAGTACACCAGGAAGATTGTTTGGGTCCTCCTTAGTGAAGTTGGAACCAAAGTACTTGTTCAACTCATCTGCCATTTCCTTGTTCCCCATAATAAATTCACCTTTTTCAGTCTTCAAGGTTCCAACTTTGGTCTTAACTAATGTTTCCTCTTCACATACCTAAAGGAGCTTTTACTATCCTTCTTTATATTCTTGGCTAGCTTGCTTTCGTACCTCATCTTTTCTCCCCGTATTACCTTTTTAGTTATCTTCTGTTGCACTATAAACATTACCCAATCCTCTTGCTTCCTGCTCATCTTTGCTACGTTGTACTTCTCTTTTATCTTTATACTGTCCCTGACTTCCCTTGTCAGCCACGGTCGCCCCTTACTCCCGTTGGAATCTTTCTTACTCTTTGGGATGAACTGATCCTGCACCTTCTGTATTATTCCCAGTAATACCTGCCATTGTAGTTCCACTGTCATCCCTGCAAGGGTATCTTTCCAGTCAACTTTGGCCAACTCCTCCCTCATGGCCCCATAGTTCCCTTTGTTCAACTGTAACACTTACACCTCTGATTTACCCTTCTCCCTCTCAAATTGTAGATTAAAACTTACCATATTATGGTCACTACCCCCTAATGGCCCCTTAACCTCAAGTTCCCTTATCAAATCCGGTTCATGACACAACACCAAATCCAGAATATTCTTCTCCCTGGTAGGCTCCAATACAAGCTGCTCTAAGAATCCATCAAGGAGATACTCCATAAACTCCCTTTCTCGGGGTCCAGTACCAACCTGAATTTCCCAGTCTACCTGCATGTTGAAATCTGCCATAACAACTGTAGCATTACCTTTACTACATGCCAATTTTAACTCAACAAGTTTCAACAAGCTTCAAATGTATAAAGGCCATAATAGTGGTACAAAGTAATGAGGGTGTATGTGGCAAGAAGGAAGGTAAAATATAAAAAGACAGTCAGAAGCAGAGGATAACAAATAATTATATGTGAGCTGTTAAAATGTTTATTGATGTTCTACAGCAATAATTTCCTATACTAATTTTGGAATTCTGTCATTTCTAACTTTCCAGTAAAACAAAACTTTGTGGATAGCAAAGCAAAATATTGTGCATTTATTTTAAGAAACCCACGAAAGCTCAATAGTAGTCGGATCACCAAGGTTTACAGAACCATTGTTCAACTTGCGAATCTTCTGCCACCCTGATCTTTCTGTCTTTTTTTGTAAGGAAGTCTACAAAATATCTTTTAAAAACTGCTTTTAGAGTTTGAAAAGTAACTTTAAGCCCAGAATCCCCATGTAGCTTGACACTAATTATCTATGAGTTCAGTGTCCCTGCTGTTGTCCCTCCACCCCTCCATCTCCAATATGCACACTAATAAAGAGAAAACCATACTAAAAAAATAAATATGCACTGCAGATGCACTAGACAGAATCCCAATGGGATGCATCAACAACTTGGTTTGGTAACAGTTCTACCCAAGACTGCAAGCCATTCCAAAGAGTTGTGGATATAGCCCAGTCCATCACACAAAGCAGTCTCCCCACCTTTGACTCCATCTACACTTCATGTTGACTTTGGAAATCAGCCAACATAATCGTGGACTTTTCTCATCCCATCATTTCCTCTTCTCCCCGCTCTCATCAAACAAAAGCTTGAAAACATGTACCACCAGATTCGGGAACAGCTTGCTACCCGCTGTTATCAGACTACTGAACAGTCCTCCCATATGCAACAGTATAATCTTGACCTTACACATTGCAGTCCTTTGCCTTTTTCCTTCTATAACTGTAACGCTAAAAAACTGTAACACTATATTCTGCATTCTGGAAATTTTCTCTTTGCGCTATCTATTGTGCTTGTGCAAGGCTCGTATAGTATGATTTAACTGCATAGCACACACAGTTTTTCACTGTATCATGGTACATGTGACACGAATATACCAATACTAATATCAAATAAGGAAGCTATCCAACCAAAAGCAATATTGGGTAGTTCAAATTACAATTGTCAAAACTGAGTTAAAATGGTGGCTGCCACCTCCTCATGATTACCAAATTTGGGATTACCAAAGCAGCATTTTTCCGAGTGATCACTCACATCATGTACCAAACATTGGGTGATGTATCTGACATAGGAGCAGGCAGATTAAACAAGAACTCATTTGATTTGTTCCACTTATGACAAATTTATCCAGTTTAATGTGGATAAATGTGAGGTTATCCACTTTGGTAGCAAAAACAGGAAGGCAGATTATTATCTAAATAGCGTCAAGTTGGGAGAAGCGGAAGTACAACAGGATGTGGGGGTCCTTGTTCATCAGTCAATGAAAGTAAGCATGCAGGTACAGCAGGCAGTGAATAAAGCGAATAGCATGTTGGACTTCAATAGAGAGGATTTGAGTATAGGAGCAAAGAGGTCCTTCTGCAGTTGTACAGAGCCCTAGTGAGAACACACCTGGAGTATTGTGTGCAGCTTTGCTCCTCTATTTTGAGGAAGGACATTCTTGCCATTGAGGGAGTGCAGTGCAGGTTTACAAGGTTAATTCCCAGGATGGCGGGGCTGTCATATGCTGAGAGAATGGAGCGGCTGGGCTTGTATACTCTGGAATTTAGAAGGATGAGGGGATCTTATTGAAACATATAAGATTATTAAGGGTTTGGACGCGCTAGAGGCATGAAACATGTTCCCAATATTGGGAGAGTCCAGAGCCAGTGGCCACAATTTAAGAATAACGGGTAAGCCATTTAGAACGGAGATGAGGAAATACTTTTTCACACAGAGAATTGTGAGTCTGTGGAATTCTCTGCCTCAGAGGGCAGTGGAGGCCGGTTCTCTTGATACTTTCAAGAGAACGTGATACTGATTGGGGATGATCAGCCATAATCACATTGAGTAGCGGTGCTGGCTCGAAGGGCCAAATGGCCTACTCCTGCACCTAATGTCTATTGTCTATTGGAACAAAATATTTCGGAGAAGAAGTCATACATGAAGAAGCTTCTTCATATTGTGAAATAGAGCACTGCTGCTGTGATAAAATCATACTTAATAATATTGACATGCAAATAAGATAACACATGGTGAAAGGAATTCCAGCAAATGCACGCTAAACCAGCTGATTTTATTTATCTGTAAAAGCTAATTTTTCTGACTACTCAGTAATTATCCAGTTGTTGATTGACATAAAGTACTGGAGTAACTCAGCGGGTGAGGCAGCATCTCTGAAAAGAAAGGGTGAGTGACTTTTTGGGTCGAGACCCTTCTTCAAACTATAAGTAGAGGGAAGGGAACTGGAGGTGAGAAAATGCCAGAACAAAGCAGGGCCAACAACAGATGACATAGGAAGGGTGTAGCCCATAATGGCCCGTCGTTGGCTGGGGAAGTGGTGATACCGAAGCGATACAAGGATGCGAACAGTGGAACTAGTAGGATCTAGCAAATTCATGCTATCGTATTACATAGTGGTTGTGCAGAATTAATCAAGAAAGTTGGCTGACATTAGCTAAAAAGGGCAGGTAGACAAAAATGCTGGAGAAACTCAGCGGGTGAGGCATAATGGAGCGAAGGAAATAGGCAACATTTCGGGTCAAAACCCTTCTTCAGACTAAAAAGGGCAGATGGTTTCTGAATGGAAGTTTCCAAGGGAGTTTCTTTGAAGAGCCATTGTTGGCCATCTACTGATATTTATTCTTACTTCCTGTGACACTCCTTTACACCAATCTTTTATTTGTCTCTCCCAATTATCGTCTTATGGAATAGTATCAATTTAAAAATATATATATACATAATGGGTGTGTCACTGGCAGGGCTGGCATTTATTGGGAATCCCTAACTGTTCTTGAGCCACCTTGTTGAACTATTGCCTTAATAAAAGGTGCACCTACAATGCTGTCGGATAGAAAGTTTCTGGATGTGCAGCCAGCAATATTTCCATGAAAGAACTGTGAGATACTTGGTGGAATCTAGAGTTGGTGTTATTGCCATGCACCTGCTCACTCTGTCTTTCTTGTCAGCCTACCTTAAACTTGCCACCAAACTGGAATACTGCTTGTTCCTAACCAACCAGATCCTTGACTTCCTCGGCAGCAGACCTCAATCAATATGAATTGTTAACAACACCCTGACCACCAGTGCAGGGACATCTCAGGGCTGTGTGTTCATTACCCACTCTACTCTCTCTATACTCATGACTGAGTAGCAAGAGACAGCTCCAAAGCCATCTTTAAATTTGCAGACAATACCATAATTATTTAGTTGAATAACAGGTACGATGAGTCATAGACAACTTCGAAAGAAGGGCCTCGAACCAAAACGTCACCCATTCCTTCTCTCCAGAGATGCTTCCTGTCCCGCTGAGTTACTCCAGCGTTTTGTGTCTATCTTTGGTTTAAACTTGCATCTGCAATTCTTTCCTACACGAATAGTCATAGTACAGGAGGAAGATTGATAACCTCTTTGTGGTGCCGGAACAACAATCTTGCTCTCAGCATTGGCAATTGATTATTCACTTCAGACAGGGAAAGCAGAAAGTCCAAAAACCTGTCTTCATTGGAGGGACGGAGGATGAGAGAGTCAACAGCTGTGAATTCCTGGGCATGCACATCTCTGATGATCTGTCCTGGGCCCAACACATTATTGCAATTACAAAGAAGGCTCATCAACACCTCTACTTTCTCACAAGATTAAAGAGATTTGCAGGTCATTGAATACTTAAAAAAAAACTTCTACAAGTGAACAAGGGAGCGTATACTAACTGGATGCATCAAATCCTGGTTCAGTAACTTAAATATCCAAGAATAAAGGAGGCGGCTGAATGTGATGGACATTGCTTGGTCCATCAAGTAAATTTATCCTCCCACCATTGAAAGGATCTACGGGTAACACTGCCTCAAGAAGGCAACTAAAGAACCACAACTTCCTGGGCCTGCTCTCATCTCACTGCTACTATCGGGAAGGTGCAGCGGGCTGAGAATCATTACCTCCAGGTTAACAAGCAACTATCAGGGTCTTCATCCGCCCTATGCAACCCTAAGCATAACCCTACCTTAGCGCCAAATTACTAAAGACTTTGTATGGTTGCACCTCATACTTCAGTTTGCACAATTATGATCCTGTTAACTAGAATAACTGATATGTTATTCTCTTATTGTTTATTGTATATTTACTTGTGTTGATGCATTAATGTGGCTGTAAAACTGTAGCAAGAATTTAATTGTATTGTTCCAGGTGCATAACAGTGCATCAGTAATAATTCTTGACTCCTACTTGGGATTGGGAAGTGCTGTTGTAATTAAGATTAATAATTGTACTCCATACTTTTTAATGACACTTCTGTGATACACTAGGTACATTTGCCATTATTGTGAATGTTACAGCTAACTTCACGTCATCAGTTTGACTGAGAGTTCTTATTCCTGAACTATAATTTTGGATAGCAAATAGATCCTCACACAGAGAACAGAATAGATGCTGGGAGGCTATATCAACAGGCTAAAAATTCTCAAAGTACGGACATAGTCTCAGGTCAAGGTGTCAGCTATTTAGGACTGATATGAGGGGAATTTTTTTTTTACTTAGAACCTTGCAGATTTTTCAGACCTCTTTATTCCAGAGACATGTGGGTTTTGTTTGTTGAGCGTAAATACAACTGATTTGCAAACATATTTAGACATTAAAGAATTATTTGGAAAAATCAGATAGAGGTTCATCTGTAATCTTGTTCAAAGGTGAAATAAGCTTAAGGAATCATATAGCTTTTTATTTCTCAGGTAGTCAAAAAAGCTGGAGAAACTCAGCGGGTGAGGCAGCATCTATGGAGCGAAGGAATAAGCGATGTTTCGGGTCGAGACCCTTCTTCAGACTGATTTCTCGTACACTTTCGTGCTCCTATGGTTTCAGGACTGGTGTTGGCAGTAATATTCTTGGCACAGAAGGTGGTTGAAAAAATGGCCATTTGAATTATATATCTGATTGTGATTGAACCTCAAGAATAAGTAGCTCTCATAAGAGAAGTGAAAGAAAATAATGCAGTACCATCAGTACTGAACAGAATGGCAGAATGGCCTCCTTCTGTGTCATACATTTTCTATGATTCTACAACTAAAAATGATTTGCATACAACTTTTGTTCAGCTTTAAATGGTGATTTCTGGCATAATAACATCAAAATGTGCTTGAGAGGGAATCTGGATGGCAGAATTGTTAACATAGTTAACAATCTGGGGATAGCCAGCTCAAGATGAGAATCTTCTCTAATTCATGATTATTTGGCCGACTGGGGCTCCTTTGAACTAGTTCAGACTGGATGAATCTACAGTATAAAACATCCATAATTTGATAGTAATTGGTAAAGCCACTGTGGTACACTGTGTTCAAGTTAACTGATCTGGATAAAGAAAGAAACGTTACTCTGCAAAAGTAGAGGCTGTTATTCTGGTATTGAATTCATGTAAAATACATTTAGGGTTTGTAGCATTAGGGATTTTGAGCATTTGACTTTGAGAAAGGGAGAGGTCAAATTGAATCTTGGTTGAATAAAACACAGCCAGTAGCGATTTGACCATTTGTTATACAGTGCTCTCCATAATGTTTGGGACAAAGACCCATCATTTATTTATTTGCCTCTGTACTCCACAATTTGAGATTAGTAATAGAGAAAATCGCATGTGGTTAAAGTGCACATTGTCAGATTTTATTTTTTTCTATTACAAATCTCACTTGTGAAGTACATAGGCAAATAAATAAATGATGGGTCTTTGTCCCAAACATTATGGAGGGCACTGTATGTTCCTTCATGGCAGCCAAGTTTTACCCAGTTGGCTCCCATAACGGCAATATGATGTTATCTAGATTGTTTGCTTCAGCAATATTGAGTGAGAGTTAAATATTTAAAGTCACAGAATATTACAGCACATAAATAAGCACTTCGGTCCAACCTGTCCATGCTAATTATAGGTTGTTCCTGTCCTACCCAATCTATGACACCTCTCCCCTTTTTTGATCTCTGTGTCTCTATCACAGGGGACAAACGTCTTCTACAAACTCCCACAGTTATCTGGATTACGTTTCCTCCCACCCAAGCTTTGTCCTGCTCATTTTCTCTTCCAGCTTTCTGTCCTTGTCCCTGACAATCAGACTGAAATAAGGTTCCGACCCAAAACGTCACCTATCCATGTTCTCCAGAGATGCTGCCTGACACGCTGAGTTACTCCTGCACTGTGTCTTTTTTCATAAAACAGCAGCTGTAATTCCTTGTATCCAATATCTTACTGTACACTGAGACTAATCTCCCCACACTATCCACAACCCCACCATTTCGGTGTCATCTGTAAGCTGATAACATATTGGGGATGTAATGGTGATAGCTCATGTTGCAAGTCTTCAGCATAGTGCCAGTGGGCTTATTGTATGTCCATGGGAAAGAATGGACTGGGTTTTGGTTTTAAGGCTCATCCTGAAGAAAGTGCCCCTGACAATGCAGCACTGGAGTGAGACCTTAGATTTGTTTGGATTGGGACATAATCTGCAAGTTTCTGAGAATAAGACAAATACACTATTTGAGTCACACTTGACAGCATTAGCTGAAAATTTGCATTATTGTTTAGTTTAGTTTATTGTCATATTTACTGAGGTACAGTGAAAAACATGCTATTCAGTCAGTGAAAGACTATAGATGATTACAATCAACCCTTCCACAATGTACAGATACACGATAAAGGGAATAACGTTTAGTGCAGATAAAGTACAATAAAGTCTGATAAAAGATAATCAGAGGGTCTCCACTGAGATCGATGGTAGGTCAGGACTGCTCTAAATCGGTGATAGGATGGTTCAGTTACCTGATAACAGCAGGGAAGCAACTGTCCCTCATTCTGGAGGGATGAAATTTCACACTTCTGTACCTCTTGCCTGATGGAAGAGGGGAGAGCAAAGAATGGGTGAGGTTCGTCCTTTTTTTATGACTTCCCATTCATCCCCAAAGCTACTGCTGGCCAGTATCATTTCCCATTGCATTAGCCTCTGATATCATTAAGCTTGCTGTATTAAACAAATTACCAGGAATTTGCAGCAAAGTGATTGCAGTTACACATCGTGAAGTAACTGACCAAGCATTTGGGCACACACGTGCAGAAGTAAAAGCAGCATAACTGCAGCTTCCAACTGAAAACAAAATCGTAGGTGCTTGAAAGAAATGGACTGCAAAACCTCAGTGCAACAGCAAAATCAACTAATTTTGAAATAGCCTATGGCATTGCCTATAATAAATAATTTAATATCAAGTTGCAGAAAAAATGTCAAAAGGTTTTCTGTCCTCGCTTGTTATCCTATAATATTTCTGTTCATTCATTTTACAGGATCGAAAATTGTAGCCTGGAATGCACAGTAGAGTAACAGTTGAGAAATTTAAGATCAATAGAAGAATTTAATATTCTGGTACAGTGTAGGATCTATGGAACTTTTCATTTTATCACATAAACATGGATTTAACAGGACTTTCTTTGTACAATTCATTATCTGTACAGGAAAAAAAAACAGCGGTTGTAGAAATTACTTGATATATTAGGCTATGAAACTTTTAACATAAAGAAAATAAGAATGGAGATAAATTAACTACCTAAAGAAAACTCAGATGGTGCAGTTCTACAGTAAGTAATGACAATGAGGTGAAGGTTAATAAAGGAAAAATTAACAACAAGATATCTTTTGAAAAACGTCATTTAGATTCTATTAAATCTGGATCCAAGGCTATGGAAGCTAATTTTATTTTTGTGAAAATATAACCACTATAAAATATGAAAGCAATTAAATAATGATTATTTAAACCTTCATTCATGCGATGCAAAATCGTGCAGTTATTTTCTTGCATCATTACTAGCATTGATGAAAATACTTGACAAAGCTGATCAGAAAGATATTACTGATACATAGTTTGCATTTATCAATAACCTATAATCACAAGTTTATATGATAATTGAGTTATGTGGCGTCAAAGAAGATGCTGGGTTCTGCAGTGACCAAATTGACACTCACAGTAGAGCAAACTCACATGATATGGTTTCTTTACAGAGACAAGAAAGTCGAGGACCACATGGTGGCTGAGCCCTTGTTGTCAGGGCTCATGTGAGGTGGCACTAGCGATCTTGGACTTGTCCCAGCAACTCAGCCCTAGTCATGGAGGAGGCATGGTGATCTCAGACTTCTTCATGCAGTTCACCCTTGCCTCGAGTGGAGTTGCTGGAAGTCTCAGGCTTATCCTGGTGGCTCAGCTTTGGTCTTGACGAAGCAGCGTTGGCGATATCATGTTCATCTTGGGAGGAACTTAGAGAGTTGAAGGGCCGGCAAGCTCGGCTCTTTACCTCCGAATCCTCCAAGATCATCTTCCGATCCAGGGTCCTCCACGTGGAGCAGGATGAGACTTGCTTACACTTTTTCTTCCATAAGGTTCACAGGGGAGCTTGGTGATGAACAGCCTGAGGGAGGAGGACGGCTCGGTAACATCCTTGCAGCCGGACATGCTGAGGATCTGCAAATCCTTTTATACGGATTTGTATGACAGAAAGCCACAGACAGCACCGCCTCCCAGAACTTCCTGTCCTCTATCACGGAGGCCTTGGAGGATAGCAAGCGGGAGAGTCTGGACCAACCACTGACCCTAGAGGAGCTGACTGGCTCCATCCGTTCCTCTGACTCGAGTAAAACTCCCGGATGCGATGGCTTACCGGCCGAGTTCAATTCAGCTCTGTGGGACCGGGTGGGCCCGGACCTGCTGGAAGTGTACAACGACATGCTTCTAGCTAGCGGCATGTCAGACTCTATGCGGAAGAACATCATTACCATAATCTACAAGCAGAAGGGGGAGATGAAGGATATAAGGAATTGGAGACCCATCACATTGTTGAATGTAGACTACAAGATCCTGTCGAAGGTCATCACCAACCGGGTCAAGTCTGCTCTGGGACGGGTGATCCACCCAGACCAAACCTGTGTTGTACCTGGCAGGAAAATCTCAGACAGCTGGGCGCTGCTCAGAGATACCATTGCTTATGTGCAGGACAGACATGTGGATGCCTGCCTAGACAGCTTGGACCAGGAAAAGGCTTTCGACAGGATATCGCGCATGAACATGAGGGACGTGCTCTCCAAAATGGGCTTTGCGGAGGGAATCCGAAATTGGATCCAACTGCTCTACACTGATATCTGTAGTGCAGTCCAAATCAATGGGTGGGAATCAGACAGCTTCCCCGTCAGGTCTGGAGTCAGGCAGGGTTGGCCTCTCCCCTGTCTTGTTCGTCTGTTGTATGGAACCTTTTGCCGAGTCCATCATGAAGGACGCGGGCATAAGAGGGGTAACATTGCCAGGCAGTGGGGGTACTCAGGTCAAAACCTCCCTGTACATGGACGATGTCGCCATCTTCTGCTCGGATCTAGGGTCGGTCTGCAGATTGATCAGCATCTGCGACCAGTTTGAGTCAGCCACGGGAGCCAGGGTGAACCGCAGGAAGAGCGAGGCTATGCTCTTTAGCAAATGGCCCGACCGATCTTCACCATCAAGCCTGACTTCTTGCGTGTGCTGGGGATCTGATTTCAGAGGCTGAGGCGTATGACAAGAATTGGCTGGAGCAGATAGCCAAGGTGGGGAGAAACTGGAGCTGTGGAAGCAACGCTCCTTCTCTATAACAGGAAAAACTTTGGTCATTAGGTGTGAGGTGCTCTCGGGGCTGCTGTACTTGGTGCAAGTGTGGCCTGTGCCTCCCTCCTACGCCACAGCGATCATCCGGGCTGCCTTCCCGTTCATCTGGGGATCGAGGATGGACCGGGTGCGACGGGCCACAATGCACAAGTCGGCAGACAACGGGGGTAAAAGCATGCCCAACGTCATCCTCACCCTGATGGCCACCTTCATGTGTGGCTGCATCAGGCGGACTGTAGAGCCAAGGCACGTGGGCACCGAGTGTCAGTACTTGCTGAGGTTCTACCTGCCCCGGTGTTGCGAAGGATGGGCCTGGCGCAGATACCACGTAATGTGCCAGTCAGCTGGACATTGCCGCACCATCTGTCACTTGTGGAAAGGTTCTTACGGACCAATGCCTTTGACCACAAGTGTAATAGCACCGCCTTTGGTTGGAGGATTGTGAATGATTGAATAAACCACAGTGCAGCTGTGCAGTGACGTTCCGGTCAGCAGTGAGTTAACTTTTTATTCTGTGTCTGAGCTCAAGATATCACAAAATTGGCGACGAGGATGGGATCCCCAGCTTTAATTGTTTGTGTAGATAAGGAATTCTACGGAGGCACGGAGGAGGTTGTATAACGTTTGGTGTCAGGGAAAGCTGAAAATCTGGTCACAAAGTTTGGATTCTGTGAGACTGTTAGAAAAAGTCTAAAATGGCGGTGCCCAGTGGATATATCAGAAGATTGGGTGAGTTCCAGCAAAGCCGGGAAAGGTTCAGCGCATACATCGAACGTTTAGAGATGTTTTTTGCTGCAAATAACATCACTGAAGTAGAAGCTTCTGATGCCGAATCAAGGTGTTTGAATGAAGCAATTCAAGCTCGGAAAAGAGCAATTTTTCTCACTGAAATGGGCTCTGATGTTTATGATATAGTAAAGAATTTTTTAGCTCCAGCCAAACCAAAGGACATGCCCTTGAAGGATATTCTTAAGATGTTAACAGAACATTCTGATCCTAAGCCCTTAGAAATAGCTGAGAGCTATCGATTTGGAACGAGGTGCCAACTTCCAGAGGAGGACATTAGTCATTTTATTGTGGCACTCAAGAGGTTATCAATTCATTGTAATTTTGGAAATTTCCAAGACCGAGCATTGAGACCGTTTTGTGTGTAAGTAAGTACATTTTATTTATATAGCACGTTTAAATCAACTCGCGTTGAAACCAAAGTGCTTTATATACAATAAATAATTTCTGTACATCCATAGAAAAATGTAAAAAAAAGAAAAATGACACAACACATTATAGAATTCAACATGAACGTCCCCCAACAACAGAATCAAACTTTTCCACTGTGGGGAAAAGCATGAGAAAGTTCAGTCCTCATCCTCTGTGATCACCCGAGGTCGGGGCCCACTTGTAGCCTCCGCAGCCAGTCCAATGTTTTCAGGCCCTCTTGCCGGGAAGATGGAACTCTGGCGTCGGGCGAATAATCCTCAGTGGCTTGGAAATGTCTGGAACAGCCGCTTCCTCCCCGGAGACCACGGCACCCGAAGTCCTCAGGCCACGCAGGCCGGATCTCCGACTCTGCCAATCTCGGATCCCAGGCTCCACGGTGTTGCAAATCCAGCGCCGCCCGCCTGCAGCTGGACGCCCGCAGCCACAGCCCCCCGGACGTTGGAGTCGGCGGTCACAGCACTCTGGATCTTGTGGACTGAGAAGTGAGTGGATCCGATGTAAGATGATGATGGTGTATGACCTGACATTTGAAACAGCTTGTAAAACTGCTTTGCAAATGGATATGGCCGAGAAGGGTTCGAGAGAAGTCAGGACAACTTCTAGACAACCAGCGGAAGATTTGAACAAGCTGCAGTCCAAAGATGGATAAGTCGACAAAGACGTCAAAGAATCATTATCTATGGAAGGGTAGCAAGACTACTGCAAAGTCATGCTAACACTGTTTTGGGCTCACATTTAGCAGTCTTGTCAGTTCTTCAAGGCAGAGTGTTACAAAGTGTCACAAGATGGGCCATCTAGTGAAAGCTTGTCGCAAGGCTAAGCAGAAAAAAGGTTCAACACCAAGTAAGCTGCATTCTGTGGATCAACTGCAGGCACAGGAAGAGCTTCTCGACAAATACACCATCTGCAGCAATGAGCTAGTAAACCGGAAGACAAAGAATTTGGCTGTGTAAGTCCAGTTGAATGGAGCTCATGTTAGCATGGAAGTCGACACAGGAGCATCTGTGAGCTTGATTCCAGAATTTGTGTATCTGGAGAAGCGGAGTCAAATTCCTTTGGAAGCAAACGAATCGAGCTACATGGTTACTCTGGAGAGAAGATTCCAGTGTTAGGATGCGTACATGTACCAGTTAGGTATAAGGAGCAACAGGCGGAGTTGCCTCTCGTAGTTGTAAATGAAGATAAACCTGCGTTGACAGGTCGGAATTGGTTGCAGATCTTGAAGCTAAACTGGAACGAGATATTCCTCGTTCACCAAGAACTCAAGTGTCTGGAGGACGTAATCAAGCAACATCCGAAGGTGTTCAGCGACCAGGGAGAGACAATCAAGGGATACAAGGCGAAAGTACGTGTGAAGCAGGATGCGACACCAGTGCATTGCAAACCACAGGCCGTACCGTATGCACTTAAGGACAAGGTTGAGAAAAAACTGAAAACTTGAAACTGAGAACATTATCAGTAAGGTAAAAAGTAGTGAATGAGCAACACCCATTGTAGTTGTACCCAAACCTGATGGTAGTGTTAGACTTTGTGGGGATTATAAGGTAACCGTAAACCAGGTACTTGAAGGTAGCATACCAAATACCTTACCAACAGCAGAGGATTTGTTTAGCACCCTCACAGATGGCCAAGTCTTCACAAAAATGGACTTCACAAATGCCTACTTGCAGTTAGGTGTGGATGACAAATCTAAATCCAAGTTAACTATTAACACGCATTTGGGATTGTTTCCGTTCAATAGGCTCCCATTTGGTATATCATCAGTCCCAGGGATTTTTCAAGGAGTGATGTCACAAATTCTAGAGGGAATTACAGGTAAGGTGTGTTACTTGGATGACATCCTCATCTCAGCCCCTGACAGGCAGACACATGATGTAAGGTTTATAAGGTTACATGATGTAAGATGTAAGGTCCCGCATAAGAGATTAGCATACAAACTTAAAGCACACGGTATTGGGGGTTCAGTATTGATGTGGATAGAGAACTGGCTAGCAGACAGGAGGCAAAGGGTAGGAGTAAACGGGTCCTTTTCAGAATGGCAGGCAGTGACTAGTGGGGTGCCGCAAGGCTCAGTGCTGGGACCCCAGCTATTTACAATATATATTAATGATTTGGACGAGGGAATTCAATGCAACATCTCCAAATTTGCAGATGATACCAAGCTGGGGGGTATAGTTAGGTGTGAGGAGGATGCTTGGAGGCTGCAGGGTGATTTGGATAGGCTGAGTGAATGGGCAAATGCATGGCAGATGCAGTATAATGTGGATAAATGTGAGGTTATCCACTTTGGTGGCAAAAACATGAGGGTAGATTATTATCTGAATGGTGGCAGATTAGGAAAGGGGGAGATGCAACGAGACCTGGGTGTCATGGTACACCAGTCATTGAAAGTAGGCATGCAGGTGCAGCAGGCAGTGAAGAAAGCAAATGGTATGTTAGCATTCATAGCGAAAGGATTTGAGTATAGGAGCAGGGAGGTTCTACTGCAGTTGTACAGGGTTTTGGTGAGGCCACACCTGGAGTATTGCGTACAGTTTTGGTCTCCAAATCTGAGGAAAGACATCCTTGCCGTAGAGGGGGTACAGAGAAGATTCACCAGACTGATTCCTGGGATGTCAGGACTTTCATATGAGGAAAGATTGGATAGACTCGGCTTGTACTCGCTGGAATTTAGAAATTTGAGGGGGGATCTTATAGAAACTTACAAAATTCTTAAGGGGTTGGACAAGCTAGATGCTGGAAGATTGTTCCCGATGTTGGGGGAGTCCAGAACAAGGGGTCACAGTCTAAGGATAAGGGGGAATTCCTTTAGGACTGAAATGAGGAAAACATTCTTTACACAGAGAGTCGTGAGTCTCTGGAATTCTCTGCCACAGAAGGTAGTTGAGGCCAGTTCATTGGCTATATTTAAGAGGGCGTTAGATGTGGCACTTGTGGCTAAAGGGATCAGGGGGTATGGAGAGAAGGCAGGTACGGGATACTGAGTTGGATGATCAGCCATGATCACATTGAATGGCGGTGCAGGCCCGAATGGCCTACTCCTGCACCTATTTTCTATGTTTCTATGTCTAAGGTTGGAAGTGGTACTCCAACGACTTGAAACACACAATGTAAGAATGAAGGCACAGATGTGTGAGTTCTTTCAGAACTCAGTAGAGTACTTGGGTCATAAGAAAGACAAGGATGGTCTACACCCCACCAAGGGTAAATTTGATATGATCAAGAACGCACCCACTCCCAAAAACATATTTGCGATACGATCCTTTTTAGGATTAGTGCATTATTATTATGGGAAGTTTGTGCCAAATCTGTCCACCTGTTTACATCCCTTGAACAAGCTTTTGAGAAAAGATGTACCCTGGAAGTGGACACGAGAATGTGATCAAGCTTTCAAGTCATGTAAAGCTCAGTTGGCAGAGAGTACAATGCTGGTTCATTACGATGTAAATAAGCCAATGAAGTTAGCACGTGATGCTTCACCATACGGTGTTGGTGCTATGATCGCTCATGTGCTAGAAAATGCAGAGGAGAGGCCAATAGCATTTGCGTCTGGAACACTCAATGCCAGTGAAAGAAATTATGCACAAATAGAGCGAGAGGCTTATGCATTGATTTTTAGTGTTTGGAGGTTTCACAAATACTTGTATGGTAGAAGGTTTCTAATCGAGACAGATCACCAGCCGTTGACTGTGACCCTAAATCCAAAAGCACACATACCAACTCTGGCAGCAGCCAGAATGCAAAGATGGGCATTGAGACTGTCTGCATACCAGTATGATATTCAGTATCGTAAGGCAGCAGAGCACAGCAATTCTGATGCCATGTCTAGATTACCTTTGGAATCAGAGGTTTCCCCAAATAGAAAGGACCTGTTTTACTTCTCTCATGTAGCTATCACTTCAGGAGACATTTGGAAGGCTACTTGCACTGACAAACTTTTGTCAAGAGCGCAGGAATATGTTACAAATGGATGGCCAAACAAATTGCCAGATTCAGAGGCAGAACTGAAACCATTCTTTGTACATAGTAATCCCTGAAAAATATGGAGTAAAATTGCTAGGAGATCTTCATGATCAACATTTGGTAATGTGTCTAACAAAGAGTATAGTTATCTCTGGTGGCCTGGTCGAGATAAGGACATAGATCAAATTGTGAAAGAGCGTAGCACATGTCAAGCAGTTGGAAAGAATCCACCAACAGTACCACTACAGCCATGGAAATGGCCGACTAGAGTGTGGCAAAGATTACACGTGGACTTTGCAGAGTTAGATGGACAACAATTGTTCATTGTGATTGATAGTCACTCCAAGTGGGTTGAGGCGTTTCCGATGAACAAAACGACATCCAGCAAAACGATAGACATTTTGTGAGGATTATTTGCGTCCTATGGATTTCCAGTGGAAATTGCGTCTGATTACGAATCTCAATTCCGTTCACAAGAGTTTGCACAATTCATGAAAGGAATGCTGTAAAACACACTAGAGTAGCTCCATACCATCCCGCTTCAAATGGTGCAGCAGAACGCACAGCGCAAATTGTGAAGTGCACATTAGTCAAACAACTGCTGGATACAAATCCAAAGAAAAGACAGTTGTCTCTGTTTCACAAACTGGCTAACTTTATGATTACATATCGAAACACACCTCACACCACTACTGGTCAAACACCAGCTGAACTGTTCTTGAAAAAAAAATAGAACAAGGTTTTCACTGTTGAAACCAAACTTGGCTCAAACAGTGGAAGAGGAACAGGAGAAATAAAAAGCATATCATGACAGAAGTAGAGTAAAGGAAAGGAGTGTTGAGTTGAATCAGGTAAAGGTGAAAAACCATCACCACAAGTGGGTAAAGTGGTTACCTGGAAGAGTAGTGAGAAGGGCAGACCATTTGGTCAAGATTTGTAAGTGGAAAGGTCAGAAAAGTACACGTTGACCATGTCATGCCTATGCAAGCACAGACGGGTTTACAACCAGACCAATTAGACGAGTCAGATAATTTGGTTACCACTCAAGTACCAATGGATGAACCAGAAATGGTACAAGAAGGTACAAAAGATAGTGAGAGTTTGAACCAGCCTGAAATCCTGGCGGGGAAATTTGCAAAGTATCCTGGCAGGGAGTTTTACAAAGGCTACTGGGGGACTTTAAACTAGAACGGTTGGGCGGAGGGACTCAAATAAAGAAAGCTAGTAGACAGGGTCTGAGGCAGGAGGCAGAGAAGGGAAGCACTCAGACCCAACATGTAGGGGGGAAAGAAGAAAAAAATAATAAACAGAGAATAAGAGGTGGTGGGTTTCTTAAATATGTGAGCAGAGAGAAAGAGGGGTATAAAATGAGGGTAGACACAATCGGTAGCAAGGTGAAAATTAATAGTGGCAGGCAGACAAATCCAGGGCAAAAATCAAAAGGGGCACTTGTCAACATAATTGTATAAGGAGTAAGAGCATTGTAAAAACAAGCCTGAAAGCTTTGTGTCTCAATGCGAGGAGCATTCGTAATAAAGTGGACGAGTTGAATGTGCAGATAGCTATTAATGACTATGCTATAGTTGGGATCACGGAGACATGGTTCCAGGGGGACCAAGGCTGGGAGCTGAACATCCAGGGATATTCAATATTCAGGATGGATTGACAGAAAGGTAAAGGAGGTGGGGTAGCGTTGCTGATAAGAGAGGAGATTAATGGAATAGAAAGGAAGGACATTAGCTTGGAGGATGTGGAATCGATATGGGTAGAGCTGCGAAACTCTAAGGGGCAGAAAACGCTAGTGGGAGTTGTGTACAGGCCACCTAACAGTAGTAGTGGAGTTGGGGATGGCATCAAACAGGAAATTAGAAATGCGTGCAACAAGAGTAAAACAGTTATAATGGGTGACTTCAATCTCCATATAGATTGGGTGAATCAAATGGGCAGGGGTGCTGAGGAAGAGGATTTCTTGGAATGTATGTGGGATAGTTTTCTAAACCAACATGTAGAGGAACCAACGAGAGAGCAGGCTATTCTAGACTGGGTATTGAGTATTGACGAAGGGTTAGTTAGCAGTCTTGTTGTGCGAGGCCCCTTGGGCAAAAGTGACCATAATATGGTTGAGTTCTTCATTAGGATGGAGAGTGACATTGTTAATTCAGAAACAAGGGTTCTGAACTTAAACAAAGGTAACTTTGAAGGTATGAGACGTGAATTGGCCAAGTTAGACTGGCAAGTGATTCTTAAAGGGTTGATAGTGGATGTGCAATGGAAGGTATTTAAAGACTGTATGGATGAACTACAACAATTGTTCATCTCAGTTTGGCAAAAGAATAAATCAGGGAAGGTAGTGCATCTATGGATAACAAGGGAAATCAGGGATAGTATAAAAACAAAAGATGAAGCATACAAATTAGCCAGAAAAAACAGCCTACCAGAGGACTGGGACTAATTCAGAGTCCAGCAGAGGGGGACAAAGGGCTTAATTAGGAAAGGGAAAATAAATTATGAAAGAAAACTGGCAGGGAACATAAAAACTGACTGCAAAAGTTTTTATAGATATGTGAAGAGAAAGAGATTATTAAAACAAATGTAGGTCCCTTGCAGTCAGAAACAGGTGAGTTGGTCATAGGGAACAAGGACATGGCAGACCAATTGAATAACTACTTTGGTTCTGTCTTCACTAAGGAAGACATAAATAATCTGCCGGAAATAGCAGGGGACCGGGGGTCAAATAAGATGGAGGAACTGAGTGAAATCCAGGTTAGCCGGGAAGTAGTTGGGTAAATTGAAAGGATTAAAGGCCAATAAATCCCCAGGGCCAGATAGTCTACATCCCAGAGTACTCAAGGAAGTAGCCACAGAAATAGTGGATGCATTGAGTGATAATTTTTCAAAACTCCTTAGATTCTGGAGTAGTTCCTGAGGATTGGAGTTGGCTAATTGGAGTTGGATTGGAGGATTGGCTAATGTAACACCACTTTTTAAAAAAGGAGGGAGAGAGAAAATGGGGAATTACAGACCAGTTAGTCTAACATCGGTAGTGGGGAAACTGCTAGAGTCAGTTATTAAAGATGGGATAGCAGCACATTTGGAAAGTGGTGAAATTATTGGACAAAGTCAGCATGGATTTACAAAAGGTAAATCATGTCTGACGAATCTTGTGGAAATTTTCGAGGATGTAACTAGTAGAGTGGATAAGGGAGAACCAGTGGATGTGTTATAGCTCGACTTTCAGAAGGCTTTCGACAAGGTCCCACATAAGAGATTAGTATACAAACTTAAAGCACATGGTATTGGGGGTTCAGTATTGATGCGGATAGAGAACTGGCTGGCAGACAGGAAGCAAAGGGTAGGAGTAAACAGATCCTTTTCAGAATGGCAGGCAGTGACTAGTGGGGTACCGCAAGGCTCAGTGCTGGGACCCCAGCTATTTACAATATATATTAATGATCTGGACGAGAGAATTGAATGCAACATCTCCAAGTTTGCGGATGACACTAAGCTGGGGGGTAGTGTTAGGTGTAAGGAGGATGCTAGGAGGCTACAAGGTGACTTGGATAGGCTGGGTGAGTGGGCAAATGCATGGCAGATGCAGTATAATGTGGTTAAATGTGAGGTTATCCACTTTGGTGGCAAAAACAGGGGGGTAGACAATTATCTGAATGGTGGCAGATTAGGAAAAGGAGAGATGCAACGAGACCTGGGTGTCATGGTACACCAATCATTGAAAGTAGGCATGCAAGTGCAGCAGGCAGTGAAGAAAGCAAATGGTATGTTAGCATTCATAGCGAAAGGATTTGAGTATAGGAGCAGGGAGGTTCTACTGCAATTGTACAGGGTTTTGGTGAGACCACACCTGGAGTATTGCGTACAATTTTGGTCTCTAAATCTGAGGAAAGGCATTCTTGCCATAGAGGGGGTACAGAGAAGGTGCACCAGACTGATTCCTGGGATGTCAGGACTTTCATATGAGGAAAGACTGCATAGACTTTTCATATGAGGAAAGACTGGATAGACTCGGCTTGTACTCGCTAGAATTTAGAAGACTGAGGGGGGGATCTTATAGAAACTTACAAAATTCTTAAGGGGTTGGAGAGGCTAGATGCAGGAAGATTGTTCCCGATGTTGGGGAGGTCCAGAACAAGGGGTCACAGTCTAAGGATAAGGAGGAATTCCTTTAGGACCGAAATGAGGAAAACATTTTTCACACAGAGAGTGGTGAGTCTCTGGAATTCTCTGCCACAGAAGGTAGTTGAGGCCAGTTCATTGGCTATATTTAAGAGGGAGTTAGATGTGGCCCTTATGGCTAAAGGGATCAGGGGGTGTGGAGAGAAGGCAGGTACAGGATACTGAGTTGGATGATCCGCTATGATCATATTGAATGGCGGTGCAGGATCGAAGGGCCGAATGGCCTACTCCTGCCATATTTTCTATGTTTCTATGAAAATGGAGGTTCAAGTGTGGTTGGCAGTCCAACAAAATTGACTGATGGACTGGAATTTATGAATGTAGGTCAAAAGGAAGACTTGACTCGATCAAAAATGAGTCCACGTGGTTCTAAACAGTCAGAAAGTTTGGGTCAGGGAAGATATCCAGAAAGAAGGAGAAACCCAGTGGTTAGGGTTAATTTGTGAAGTTTATTGCCTGAAATGCACATCTCATTGTGTATGCAACGTAT
The DNA here is from genome assembly GCA_963514005.1 of Raja brachyura. Next base: position 39,698,403 of record OY740792.1, on the reverse strand, counting down.
ATGCCTGATGCCCTCATTTTATCGTTATACAAAAGTAAACTATCAGACAAGATTGTACTAAATTCATGCCGTTTGTATTATATTAAAAAATGTCAACAAGGCAATTGTACCAACCTTTGGTTGGAGGATTGTAAATGATTGAATAAACCACAGTGCAGCTGTGCAGTGAACTTCCGGTCAGCAGTGAGTTAACTTGTTATTCTGTGTCTGAGCTCAAGATATCACAACAAGTCCATCGGGCGGTGGTCAGCACCGAACATCCTGCAGGCACTGCAGGGATATGACTCCATGAATCCTGAGGCGTGGTTCCCAGAGCAGATTGCCCAGCTTGTCTGGCAAAATGCCTCATCACCAGAACTCACCAACAAGCACCAAGACCTGGCTAGGCTGGCGGTGAGGAGAGCCCTCCCAATCAGATCCTTCCTGCACCGTCGGAACCTCACTACCATCGCACGCTGCCCTCGGAACGGCTGCTATGGAGAGGAGACGGTTGCCCACCTCTTTGCAGAGTGTGGATTTCCAAAGAGAGTCTGGAGAGGTCTGCAAGGGTTTCTTTCACAATTAATAATTTTGATTATATTGAGAGTGGATGTTTCTAGATTAATTTATTGGAATTAAACGTTAAATTCCTTCCATTTGGCATATAAGTTCATGACAGTGAGATTTAAAAATCATGTTATATTGTGAATTCCTGTGTGAATGGGATTAGTTTGTTATTTGGATACTTAGGATAAAAAATATAGCATTTTCTTAAAAAATGGATCGATATTTAGATCTAGTAATTGAATTTAGATGAATTTAATTGATTAGATGAATTTAATTGATTTGATGAAACTGATGAATATGAAATTTTTGTTGTGTATTTACTATTTGTTTTAGCGTTTTACTTTATCATTTCTACCTTTTTTCTAAAACTGCAAATAATAACATGTTTCTGTTAATGCCGTTCAGTGTTTTTTTTTCATTTACATTTTAAACGGATGTCTCCGAAGAAGAAATGCAAAATTGTCAATCCAAATGCCCAGCAAAAGAGTCTGATTTAGACAGCATTCGCAGAGATTATCCGAATTTGGACTACTCCAAATGTGATGATCTATAGGACATTCTTAATGGGAAAGTAGAGGGCAGAAAGACATGTCATGTGTGGTTTGAAGAGCAAAAACTTGTAGTTTACAATATTGAAAAGTTGAGGAAAAACAAGATGATGATGCTACTGAATATGATATGCCTATGTACCAGCTAGCAACTGATCTTCTCCATAAAGTGTATTGCTAGAAATTGTAATTTATTTACCTATCTGTTACGGACTTACAGCATATAATACAATAATATTAAAGTTCTGATCTTGAGAATATCACATTTTTGAATTTTCAAGGCAATCTGGGTGTTTATTACTATTTCCGTCACAACGGTCAATTCTGTAATTAGCTACAATTAGGTAACTAACTAATTATATGCTTTAATTTCAGGTTATCCAAGTAAGATGTTTCATATTTGTTTCAGAATGCTTCAATCTATAATAACTGAAAATTGTATTCAGTTCTCTTAATTTTTAAGAAGGTTATGGGCTTCTGACTGTCCTCGATCACAGCTTTAGTGTTAAGTCAATGGAAAAGCAATTGGGAACAAGATGCTAATAGTATGAAAATGGCCATATCTTTTTTAATACTGAAGATATTAAAGTGAATTAGGTGTCAAATTAAACTTATTTTTATGCTTTATCTGATGGGATAAATTGCAGACTTGATTTTTAAAATCTCAAAATTTTGTAACATTACTACATTCTTCATTCCTTCCCTTCTCAGGCCAGATTAGAAAGTAAGGGTTTTAGAATGATTAGGGTGATAAGGTTCAGGTGGCCAATCCGCTGTCAATTAATTAGACCCAGCTGCTATCAATGATGCTGAGGATTGGCCTCTCCTGGCATGTCTGCCAGTGACAGGGATCAGCGTGGCATCGAAAGGAGGGGGTGCGGTCTCAGTTATTCTATTAAACCTTGCCTGAGATGCAAATGTAGTGAGCGGTATATGAAGGATTATTTTATACCCAGCCTGCAAATACATAAATACTGCATGAAACAATATGTAATAACTACTAGACTAAGTGGGACCTGTTGGGTCCCAGACATACGGGATGCCTGGTTCCCCAACGCAACCCATTCCCCAACTCAATATTCCACCACTCACCCGTTCCCCCCAATACAACCAGTTCCCCCAACGCAATATTCCACCACTCACCCATAGCCCCTAACTGCGCAGGTGCGGCTGATTTCCCCTCATCCATGTGCACTCCCTCCCCTTCCTCTACATGATTTCTTTGTTTCTATGTTTTTATAAAGGGGATACCATACCATGAGATTGTTGTCAACAGTACTGAAGTAAGAAGAAGGTTGATAATATAGTATTTCAAGAGAGAATTAGTGATAGGAGGTGCAAAAAGTATTTATTTCTTGAAGCCAAGCACAAGAAATAGACACAGAATGCTGGAGTAACTCAGTGGGCCAGGCAGCATCTCTGGAGAAAAGAAATAGGTGACGTTTTGGGTCGAGATCCTTCATCAGTCTGACCATAATGCAAATCACCTTAAATATCATTCAATATATAAGAAAATTACCAATAAAAACGATCATCAGATTGGAACATTAATAAAGTAGAGCAAACGAGCACCAATGAAGAATTGGCAAGAGAAATCAAAGAATACCTGATTTTGCCCATGTTGTTATCCCAATACCTTGGCAAATATGAGGCAATTCTAAACAGTTACAAACATTATAGATATTACAGCAATACAGACATTGAATCTTCTCTGTCGTGAGAATAAATGTAATTACATAACGCTTTTTTCCCTTCAGTATAAAGCAATTGAAAATTGATTGTTTTCCCTGGAGTGAAATTTGATAACATCCACATCCAGGTCATTTGACATCACTCCATAAATTCTGCCAGATACGTCCGGGTGTAAGTCATCCTCATGACTAGAAGTGATTTGATTATTGGCGGTACAGGTCCGGCAGGTAAGGGGTGGGGGAAGGTGTGGTAGCTGGAAAATGATATCCAAACCTGTTTCGTGGGTCAAGGATAGGGGCAGAAGAATCAGGCCACTGATCAGCTCATTCCTTTGCAATGTTTGTTGGTGCATTGTGTGGTACATTGGATAATGATGTTCTGGTGGTGACCATTAGTATGCACTGAAAGCTGATTGGGGAACAACTATCAAATAAGACCGATACTTAGCTAGAATCATTCAGTTTAATATCCAAACATGATGATATTCCTACCACCAAACCTCCCAAATTGCTCCTGGTCCCTCAACACTCCTACCTCTCAACCACCCAACCGCATAAGGACCCCAATGGAGATTTTAATCTCCAATAAAGGCTATGTTCAATCCTCATATGCAATCCTCATTCACCATCCATATTCCTTAGCTGATCATTGACCTGATTGATCTCTCTCAGTCCTCCCATTTCTGACCCATGACAAAGGCTCAGATTATTTTCTTCTTGTCCCCACCTGCTCATCTTTCCCCCACTACAATGCATCACATTTATTCCTCCCACCCACCAGCTCAAGCCATAGGCTCCAATTCCTCTCCACCCGCATTTAGCCAGAAGGATGTTATAAATTGACTTCCTACCAATATGTCTGCTCCCTGATAAAAAAGAAAAGGCAGAGTGCATAAAAGACTATGGGACCAGACAAAACCCATATTGAAGATTTGGAACTAGCTGCATCATGATCCAAGTTTTCCCGTACAGTTATAACACCAGTATCTATCAGGCAATGTGAAAAACTGTCGAGAGAACGTCAGGAGTGTTTATGTACTGAATAGGAATCGGAACAATACAATTCTTACTTATTGCAGCTTTATAGGCACATTAGACTCTACAACAACAAAAATATATGATAAATTATCAGTTATAAGTATATTAGTTCATGATAGTGTAAAACCCAAAATATGTAGAACAGCCATGATAGTGCAAAGTCTGTAACCCTTGTCTGAAGAGCTGAGTTCCAGAAGTGAGGTGACAGTAACTGCCTTTGACCTCAAGGCAGCATTTGACTGAGTGTGGCAACATGGAATCCTGGTTTAACAGAAATCATTGGGCATCATGGGGAAAATATTTCAGTGGCGAGAACATATTTCACACAAAATAAAATGGTTATGGTCATTGCAGGTCAATCATTTTCAGTCTACAATATATCTGCTGAAGATTCTTCAGTGTTGATTAATCCTTCCCTTCATCATATGGCAAGTAACAACTATCTACATGTCAAATCACTTGACATGTAATAGCATTATACCCACAGAATCCCCCACTTTCAACTATCTGGACAGTCCAATTAAATACCTTACCTACAAGAGCAGCAGAGATGCAGCACATCCTGTGCTGAATAACTCAACGCCTAACACCACAAAGCCTTTTTTGAGGAAGAGGTGGCTCGGTGATTGATATACAAATGGAATGCACAGTTGAGGTTACAATCAGATCAACCATGATTTTATTGAATGGCAGAGAAGGCTCAAGAGGCCGTTAGCTACTTCAATCCTCAACTGTAAATTTGTATGTTGATCCGAGATTTCAAATAATATGAAATGCTAAAATGTGTCTGTGTACCCATTCTCTGTAGAAACAACTTAAAAAAAAATATCTACCACACAACCAAGCCTTTTATGGATCTTATATATTTCAATCAAATCCCATCTCTTTTACACAAGCCTCGCCTGTCCATGCTTCTTCATAAGATTTGTCTGCAAGTTAGAGGTATAGGCCGCAAACATTATTTGAATGGTTTGCAATACATTAACATTATAATGCAGGGTCTGGACCTGAAACATCAACCATTCCTTTGCCTGCACAAATGCTGCCAAACTTGCTGAGTTCATTTAGCCTTTTTTGTAGTTCCAGTTTCCAGCACCTGCAGGCTCCTGTCTACATTAGCATCCTTCTTTAAGTAAAGAGACCAATATTTATACAGTATTCCAGATGCGCTCTCACCAGTGACTTGTATAAATGAAGCACAATCTCTCCTCGTAAATGAAAGCTCTCCTAATTGCTGGCTGTTTCCGAATGGCATTTGTGAAACATACACCAGTATAACCAGATCACTCAGCATCTCAAAACTCTGCAATCTTTCGCCATTTAGACTACATTTATTTTATTTTTCTTGCCAAAACACATAATTTCACATCCATTTTCAATCCATTTGCCAGATCTTTGATCACACATTTAAACTATACATTTCGTTTTGCAAGTTTCTATGTTCTCCTCACAGCTTATTTCCCTACCTATCCGTAGACACAAGCAAATCTCTACCAAACATATCATTGGTGTATCCATCCATTTATATAAATTGTAAAAAGTTGAGGTCCCAGCCAAACAGTTATCACATTTTGCCAACCAGTAAAAGACCTACTGATATCTACTGTTATTTCCTGTTAGCTAAACGACCTTCTACGCGCCAACATGTTACTTCTTACACCATGTATTTTTATTTTATGCATTAACCTTTGAAGTAACAACTAATTAAAATAAAGAACTACCTGCTATCACTAGCTCTGTTCTCTGGCCAGAGATTCTCTCCCTCTTCCTGGCAACTGACTAAAACTAAAATAGGCCATTTCTAGCATAAGAGCACTGGAAAATAGGAGGAGTTGGCCATCAATCCCTCAAACCTTCCCTATCATTTAATTTGACGATGAATAATCCATACTCTGTCGTAAATTCATTTTCTGTGCTATTTCTCCCGATCACCTCTACTTTCATCTTCTGCCGCGGCAGAGAATTCCAGAGATTACCACCTTCTGTGAAAATAATTTTCTGTGCACCTTAGTTTTAAATGACGAGCCCCATATCTTGCATGGTCACAGCGAGAACGTACAAACTCCATTGAGACAACACGCATAGTCAAGATCGAACTCGGGTCTCTGGTGCTGAAACGCAGCAACTCTACCACTGCACCACTGTGGCGTTCTCGTGTTGACTAGGTTTAATTATATTCAGGTTTCTAAAATAATTTACTAATTCCTCCGATTTTTGACTCGTTTTGCTTTTCTCTTTTTTAACATGAACATCACATTGGCAGTTTTCCAATCTTCTGGACCCCTTGCAGAGTTTAGCAAATTATGAAAAATGTTAACCAATGGATCCACTATCTCTTCTCAAAAACCCTGAAGTGCAATCTGTCGGGTGTTGGCGACTTGTCCGCCTTTAGTCTTCTGACTCGCTCCAATACTTCATATCGTATTTTGCTCGATGTTAAAGCTCTCCATAATCGCTCCAGGATCTAGCCATTTAGCATTCCTTCGAGGTAACCGTGGGACTCTCTGACATCTCTCCGACATCTCCCCATTTAGCTGCTCTGCATTCGGTGCTAACGCCTTCAGCTGCCAAGCTCCTAAACTCTGAAAATCATATTCCAAATAGCCCCTATTTGCCATATAGTTGTGCCTTTAAATCGACAGTTAAAACCTACCAAGCCCCGGTTGCCTGTAATGTCCACCTGTGTGGCCGAGTGCTCGGTTTTTCTTTGAATTCGCTGTAGTAAAATGCATCGAGACGCTTTGCCACATAAAAAAAACACCATATAATAGAAAGTTAATGTTGCTCAGTATTCGCCAGTATTATTTAAATTGTGTATTACGTGGTCCCAGGGAGCTTGCTTGTGTGTAGTCTCTCTTAAGAGTTTGACGGGACAGTTATCAGTGAATGTACTTTGTTCGGGTTTACAGTAGGAGTCAGGTCCGGGCCAGGACCCTTCATTAGTCTGAAGGTGGACCATCTGTCCATTTCCCTCCAGAGATGCTGCCTGACCCACATAAATCCAACGACAGTTTGTATTTTACTCCGTTTTACAGTGCATCGATTTACAATACTTTCCGCTAATAATTGATCAGACAACCTCCTCGCACCATCCCCCGCGCCTACGTCTGCCCCCAAACTCCTCCCGCTCCACTTTCTGTCACTTGTGTTCAGGATACTCATTGTGAATTTATGTGATTTTAAAATTCAGTAGATTTAGTTTATGCTGCAATTGTTTTGTTAGTCATAATTTTTCGCAGCAATTGTCTCCGCTGAAATTAACGTAATATAAGGATGTTTGATAGTCCCAGACTCTGCATTGCGTTTTGTTCTGTCGTCTTTCAAATAAGCTGCTTGGATACTTGTAAAAGAACCACCAAAAGGTTAACCAGTGTTGAAACACAGTGGCGTCATTAAAAAAAACACTATCGCTAAACGATAGTTAGAGAAGGGAAATACTAGACCTTTAGGAAGCAGACATTTTGACTTCGGAGCTATTTTCCTTTGAATTAACCTGACGTTGTTTCTGAGTAGTTTGACAATAGACAATAGACAATAGATGGAGGAGTAGGCCATTTGGCCCTTCGAACCAGCACCACAATTCAATGTGCCAATTGCCATCCAGACCTAAAAGTGTCAAGCGAAATCAATAAATTGACATCTCGTTTCTTGACCCAAGTTGTGTGAAACCTTCCTTTCGCCTAAAGTAATAACGGTTCCACATCAACGGAGCAAAAGGGCATCGGGATTAGGCTCAACACCTTTAAATGCCACCGGCCGCTGGAGAAATCAAGCGTTTTTCATGGTAAAGGACACGAAGCAAATATTGGGTAGGTTGTCCGAAAGCGCGTATGATGCAAGTTTTTTTTCCTTTAATCTTGTAATCAACGTGGCACGCGTCTGTCCGTCAGTTTCCTTCATGTAATATAAGTTAAATTGTACATTTGATTGGGAGCACCTTGATGGGTTAAATTCGTCAATATAATATATGCAGGCACAAGGAATTGCAGACGTTGGTTTACAAAGAAAAAGGCACAATGGGGGTCAATGACACAGTGGGTCAGGCAGCACCTGTGTAGGCGACGTTTTTAGGTCAGGACCCTTCTTCAGACCAACCATAGTAGGGGGAAATGGTAGGAAGAGAGGTGGGGGTGAGGCAAGTGATAGTGGATACTGGAGAGGTAAACTACCCAACCATATTCACGACAAAAGACATCGTGGCTGTCATTCCACCACTCATTTAACCAGCAGATTTAAAATGTTTCAGTCGAACGAGAGAAAGAACGCAGTGCTCAATAATGTAACATCACTCACGAAATGAAGCCGTGATATTTCCCTCTAAGGCAGGAAGAATTATTATTTTTTAATCTCCCAGTGCATAAATGTGCCAATTTACGAAATCCGGTGAGCCAGTGGAAGCAGGTTTAATGTGGTAATGTAAGCGTGAAAACTGTGATAGAGGAATAGCGCTGCCTGGAGTGAGCCACATGGATTACACAAAATCAATAATTCTGGTCATTTGTAGACTGATTCTACTTTTTTTTTAAACACCCCAAGATCTTTCAGTTGGTTTACACCGGATCATTTCAGGATGGAAAGATACCTTGAATCTGGTTTGTTCACTAAACTGAAGTCTCAAATCACATTGTTGATCTTCAAGAGTCAAGAGTGTTTTATTGTTATATGTCCCCGGAACAATGAAATTCTTACTTGCTGCAGCACAACAGAATATGTGAATATGTAAACATAGTATATAACGGGAAAAAAATAAAATGTTCAATAAATTAACAAATGTAGTGCAAATAACAAATAATAATATCGTCTTTTGCAGTTCAGAGCTCAAAGCTTATTTGTCGTGTTTAATAGCCTGAAAGAAGCTGTTCCTGAACCTGGACGTTATGGTCTTCAGGTTCCTGTACCTTCTTCCTGTTGGCAGTGGTGAGATAAGTGTGTGGCCAGGATGGTGTGGGTCCTTGATGATTTTGGCTGCCTTTTCGAGGCAGCGACTACGATAGATCCCTTCGACGGTGGGGAGGTCAAAGCCGGTGATGGACTGGGCGGTGGTCATTACTTTCTGTAGTCTTTTTTCGCTCCTGGACATTCAAGTTGCCGAACAAGGCCACGATGCAACCAGTCAGAATGCACTCTATCGTGCACCTGTAGACTTGTTCACCTGTTTTAGTAATGATGAGGTGATAGTGATGTGTTTGTGACATAGACTGAGAAATGGCAGATGGAGTGTGATCCTGATAAATGCAAGCCAATACTTTTTGGGAGCACTATCTAGACCATATACCATTAAGGGTAGTTCAAAGGAATATTGAGAAACAGAGAACTGAGAAACAGATTGGCATGCAAAATATAGGTGGCAGTGCAGTTAGATAACATGGTTAAAAAGGAAAATTAAAGAAAGAACTATTAATAGCTTAGAGTGATGTTTCTAATATATCTTGATACGTCATATTATATATATTTTATTGACGTGTAAACATAATGCACTCAATCACATTTTAAGCAACAGGTAATCAGAGAAAGAGGAAAACAATCTTTACATCTGATTGCTGTTTCTAGTGGGAAGGTGTCAGTGTCTAGACACAAGTGGCAATTCCAATTCCACTTTGGGGAGGTATTTGGGGAGGTATTAGTCATTAGAGCAACCTACATCAGAAGAAGCCATTGTGGGAAAGAAGATTTAGCTGGGGCAAATTCCTTTGATAAGTTGACAAACAGTTGCCTATGCAAGAATCCTCAAACCGCGAGTTTCTATATGGTGAATGGAAGAGATGCTTTGGAAATGGTCAAGAGTGAGAGACAGAGTTTTTATTCCTTACATTATCAGTCATACATTACTCTAGGTTTGAATGCTGATGTCTGGTTCATAATCAGATTTGTTTGATCGGAATTGAGGGCAGGGTTCCCAAAACTCACTCTTATTTCCCAATTCTCTTTTTGATCCCAACTGAATTTTAAGTTTCCTAAAATCTACAACTATTTATCTTTTCTCCACAGTTTAAAAAAAATCTTTATCCAGCAGCTCTCTTTTGTACTTTGAATCATTGTTACTTTTCTCACACCACTTCTGATGATTGGACAGCATTTTAAAGTTGTAATTACTGCACACTGTACTTCAAAGCTGGTTTATGTTTATGTTTTCTCTCTGGGAGACTCACCTCAATGGGCTGCTTACGACATAAATGTTGTAAAGGTCTAATGTAAAACAATTAGGATGGCGGTGGGGCTGCTGCCTCACAGCACCAGGGACCCGGGTTCGATCCTGACCTCGGGTGCTATCCGTGTGGTGTTTGCACATGCTCCCTGTGACTGCATGGTTTTCTTCCGGTTGCGCCAGATTCCTCCCACATCCCAAATATGTGCAGGTTTGTAGATTGAATGGCCTCTGTAAATTGCCCCTAGTATGTAGGGAGCAGATGAGAAAATGGGAATAACATAGAACTGGTGTGAACGGTTGATCGGTGATTCGTGTGGACTCTGTGGGCTGAAGGGCCTGATTCCATGCTGTATCTCAAAACTAAACTCTTTTATCCTATGTTTGGGTACCAGAGTCACAATCAGGGTTTGGCACAAAGGTGAACAGTAAGCCATTAATATAAAAATGACAGGGATACCTAGCAGATCAGGCAACATCTGCAAAGAGAGAAATTGAATTCAAGTCCGTGAACCTTCATCAGTTTCACATGATGCCTTTACTTTATCCACAATAAAGGAAAATATGAACAGCAAATATAACCATACCACAAAATCTTATAATCATTTCATTATATAAATTTCAATATTTGAAAGATTGCAAACATAAAGAGCTTGGAAATAAATAAACATCTTAAAATCTACAAAATTTAACACAAAGTGTGTATCACAAATTCAAGTGTGTCTATCCCTCATCATAAGTCAGTCTCCTTAAAAATGTTCCCTATGTTGGAGGAGTCCAGAACCAGGGGTCACAGTTTAAAAATAAGGGGTAGGCCATTTCGGACTGAGATGAGGAAAACTTTTTTACCCAAGGAGTTGTGAATCTGTGGAATTCTCTGCCACAGAAGGCAGTGGAGGCCAATTCACTGGATGTTTTCAAGAGAGATTTAGCTCTTAGGAAATCAAGGGATATGGGAAAAAGCTGGAACTGGGTATTGATTTTGTATGATCAGCCATGATCATATTGAATGGCGGTGCTGACTCGAAGGGCCGAATGGCCTACTCCTACACCTATTTTCTATGTTTCTATACTCAAATCCTCTTAACTGCCTGCTGTACCTGCATGCTAACTTCCAGTGGCAGATGTACAATAACACCCAGGTCTCATTGCACCTCCCTTTTTTCTATTCTAACTACATTCCAAAATATCAAATAATTTTAGAAATGATAACCACATATAATGTTCATCAAATAATTTTACAAATGTTAACCACATATGATCTATATGATCTACATCATAGGAGAATTTATATTGCTTAAACCCCAAAATATTTGTGAAAAATAAATAAAATAATTTTCAAGTGCAGAAAATTTATAATTATATAAATTTAAATTAAAGAAATACCAATGTAGTACATTTACATGCAAAATAGGAAATGTGATGACAATAAAAAGTTGGTACAGACAAAATGCAGTGCAATGCCCACTTTCAAGAACTTAGTCTGAATTATCTTCACTCAATTCAAACTAATTGACCTAATAAAAATGCCTTTGGTGTCAACTTTAATATTTCGAGCAGGATCATGAGTGTAGAGGTAAAAACAAACAGGTGGATCAAATAAAGGTCCTTAAACATGAAACAGCTGCAGATTATAACATAACTTCAACAAAGGTAATTTATTGACCTCAATTTTCCGCAGGCTGCCTCTGCACATAATTGTCGATCACCTCCCTATACATACAGCATGATCGCCTTACCTGTAGAATTATTTTTGTCAGCTTATCCTCCAAGGCTGAATGAGTCGAGAAAGCTGTCAGAACTTGAATGTTTCCGAATACCTGTGATATTCACAAACATTGCGGGTCTGAAGAAACAGATTAAATCCTTCACCACTACATTGTCGTCGGACTAGTCCATAATCTGTCAATGCAGATGAGAAAGCCATTACCATCACAGACTTCATCAGTAAGTGTTTACAGAAAACACATGGCAAAAACTAATCAAGTGTTCTCCAACATTGTTGAAGAACGAGGTCCATTCCCAGGTGAAGTCTAAATCTGCAGCAAAGTTTATTTCCCACCTCCCTCCCCATCTTGGCTTTCAGTATGAAAAAAGATACCAACCCAAGACATCACCTATTATTTTTCTCCAGAGATGCTGCCTGATCCGCTGAGTTACTCCAGCATTTTGTGTGTCTTCAGTATAAACCAGTATCTGCAGTTCCTTCCTTCACATTTTGGCTGCAGCATTCAAGTTGAGTGATCCTGAGCATTACAGGGAATCAATTAACAAGCTTTGCAAAGCCATCAAACATTTCAAGAGGCAATTCCAGACCAAGCAAGAGCCCCAGGATAACTGCATGGATACCCAGCGATTGTGGCAATGTTTCCATGCTATGAAGGTGCTACAATGTGAAATCAGGCAGTATTGTTGGCAACATCACGTCTTTTCCTAACAAGCTCAATGCATTGCGTCCTTGTTTTGAACAGAGGGATGGTTGTCTGACACAATCCACCCCAACAGCCTTGGGTATGCCTGGCCTCATGGTCACTGTCAAAGAAATCAAATCAGCCTTCCTGAGAGTGCGCCTGCAGAAAGCAACAGACACAAATAGAGTGCCCAGCCAGGTCCTCAGGACTTGCACGAATCAACTGGTATTCAGGGGCATCTTTAACTTCTGCCTACTCCATTCTGAGATTCCCATCAGCATTAAAAAGTCCACCATCATCCCGACAAAAAAGAAAAGCAAGATAGCTTCCCTTAATGATTATGGTCCAGTGGGTCTGAAGTGTCCTGAAGTGATGCCATCATGAAGTGCTTCGAAGGGCCATGAGGCTGGGTTGGAGGAACGATTCTCCTTGGAGAAGAGGCTGAGGGAAGATTTGATATAGATGCACAAGATCATTACTTGTTTAGATGTTGTAAACGGAGGAAAGCCATTTCTATCAGCAAATCTTTCTCAGATTAGAGTCGCAGATTTGAATAAGAGGATCAACTTCCTCATAGGGAAAAGAGTTATGGAGTGGAACTCTGCCTAAAGAGCTGATGGAAAAAAAACATTAGATAGCGACCGCAAAATGAAATTGGATAGGTGTTTGAAAGAGAATAACTTCCACAGCTCTGGGCAAAGGGAGGGTGAATAGGTTTGACGATATTGCTGTAGTTGGAACTGGCATAGACACAGAAACATAGAAAATAGGTGCACGAGTAGGCCATTCAGCACTTCGATCAATATGATCATGGCTGATCACCCAAAATCAGTACCCCGTTCCTGCTTTCTCCCCTTATCCCTTGATTTTGTTAGCCCAAAGAGCTATATCTAACTCTCTCTTGAATACATCCAATGAATTGGCCTCCACTGTCTTTGGTGGCAGAAAATACCACAGATTCACAACTCTCTGGGTGAAAAAGTTTTTCCTCATTGCAGTCCTAAATGGCCTACCCCTTATTCTTAAACTGTGACCCCTGGTTCTGGACTCCCCAACATCGGGAACATTTTTCCTGCATTTACCCTGTCCAATCCCTTATGAATCTTATGTTTCTATAAGATCCTCTCTCATCCTTCTCAATTCAAGTGAATACAAGCACAGTTAATCCATTATTTCATTGTATGTCAGTCCCTCTATCCTGGGAATTAACCTGGTGAACTACGCTGCACTCCCTCAATAGTAAGAATGCCCTTCCTCAAATTATGAGACCAAAACTGCACACAATACTCCAGGTGTAGTCACCCCAGGGCCCTGTACAACTGCAGTGGGACCTCCTTGCTCCTATTGGGTAACAGTGACCATAATATGGTGGAATTCTGCATTAAGATGGTGAGTGACATGGTTAATTCAGAGACTAGGGTCCTGAACTTGAATAAAGGAGACTTTGAAGGTGTGAGACGGAAATTGGCTAGGAAAGACTGGCAAATTATACTTAAATTATACAGTGGAGATGCAATGGCGAAGATTTAAAGACCGCATGGATGAACTCCAGAAATTGTTCATCCCTGTCTGGCGAAACAAAACTGGGGTGTCGGCTCAACCGTGGCTGACGAGGGATGTCAAGATAGTGTTAAAGCCAAGGAAAAAGCATATAAATTGGCCAGAAGAAGCAGCAAACCAGAGGACTGGCAGATATTTAGAAATTTAGAACACAGAGTTGAGAATTAAGAGGGGGAAAAAAGAGCAGGAAAGAAAGCTTGTGGGGAATATAAAAACTGACTATAAAAGTTTAATTAGGTATGTAAACAGGAAAAGATTAGTGAAGACTAAATGTAGGTCCCTTACAGTCAGAGACAGGTGAATTTAAGAACAGTTAAACGAGTACTTTAAGGAGTACACTTCTCTAAGGAAGACACAAACAATCTCCCAGAAATACTAGGAAACTGAGGATCTAGTGTGAGGGAGGAACTGAAGGGAATCCACATTAGTCCAAAAATGGTGTTAGGTAAACTGTTGAGACTGAAGGCAGATAATTCCTCAGGGCCTGATGGTCTGCATCCCAGAGTACTCAAGGAGGTGGCCCTAGAGATCGTGAATGCATTGGTGACCATTTTCCAATGTTCTCTCGACTCTGGATCAGTTCCTGTGGACTGGAGGGTAGCCAATGTACCTCCACTTTTTAAGAAAGGTGGGAGAGGGAAAACATGGAATTATGGACCAGTTAGCCTTACATTGGTAGTGGGGAAGATGCTGGTGTCGATCATTTAATGATGTTATAGCAATGCATTTGGAAAGCAGTGATGGGATTGGTTAAAGAGAGTATGGATATATGAAGGGGAAATTATGCTTGACTAATCTTTTGGAATTTTTTGAGGATGTAACAAGTAGAATGCATAAGGGAGAGCTAGTGGATGTGGTGTATCTGGACTTTCAAAAAGCCTATGACAAGGTCCCACACAAGAGATTAGTGTGCAAAATTAGTGCACATAGTATTGGAGATAGGGTATTGACATGGATAGAGAACTGGTTGGCAGACAGGAAGCAAAGAGTAGAAAATAATGGGTCCTTTTCAGAATCGCAGGCAGTGACTAGTGGGGTGCCGCAAGGCTCAGTGATGGGACCCCAGTTGTTTACAATATATATTAACGATTTAGACGATGGGAATTAAATGTAACACTTCTAAGTTTGTGGATGACACAAAGCTGGGTGGCAGTGTGAGCTGCGAGGAGGATGCTATGAGGCTGCAGAGTGACTTGGATAGGTTGGGTGAGTGGACAGCAGCGGCAGGTGCAGTATAATGTGGATAAATGTGAGGTTATCCATTTGGTGGCAAGAACAGGAAGGGAGATTATTATCTGAATGGTGTCAGATTAAGAGAAGGGGAGGTGCAATGAGACTGGGGTGTGCATGTACATCAGTCACTGAAAGTAAACATGCAGGTACAGCAGGCAGTGAAGAAAGCCAATGGCATGTTGGCCTTCATTGCGAGAGGATTTGAGTTTATGAGCAAGAAGGTCCTACTGCAGTTGTACAGGGTCCTGCTGAGACTGCACCTGGAATATTATGTGCAATTTTGGTCTCCTAATATGAGGAAGGACATTATTGCTATTGAGGGAGTGCAGCGTTGGTTCACCAGGTTAATTCCCGGGCTGGTGGGACTGACGTATGATGAAAGAATGGGTCGACTGGGCTTGTAATCGCTGGAATTTAAAAGGCTGAGAGGGGATGCTATAGAAACATGTAAAATTCTTAGAGGATTGGACAGGGTAGAGGCAGGAAAAATGTTCCTGATGTTGGGGGGAGTCCAGAACCAGGGGTCACAGTTTAAGAATAAGAGGTAGGCCATTTAGGACTGAGATGAGGAAAAACGTTTTCACGCAGGGAGTTGTGAATCTGCCACAGAAGGCAGTGGAGGCCAATTCACTGGATGCTTTCAAGAGAGAGTTAGATTTAGCTCTTAGGGCTAAGGAAATCAAGGGATATGGGGAAAAAGCCGAAACGGGGTATTGATTTTGGATGATCTACCATGATCATATTGAATGGTGGTGCTGGCTCGAAGGGCTGAAAGCTACTACTCCACCTATTTTCTATGTTTCTATACTCAAATCCTCTTCACTGCTTCCTGTACCTTCAAGCTTACTTTCAGTGACAGATGTACAAGGACACCAAGGTCTTGTTGAACCTCCTCATTTCTATTCTGACAACATTTGATGAGCTGAATACCGTCCTCCACAGTTCCACAAACATGAATGTCACCAATTGGACTGCAATGTTCTGACATGGAACTCCTCACAGAGTCCAGTTGCAAAACTCAGCACTTATGCTCGCGAGACCTATTGCAGGAATGGAAAGCGTATTAAAATGAATGGAGAGTAATGGATGTAACCTGGAAGGATGTTAAAGGTAATTAACAGTTGTTATTTAATAACACATTTTAATAATAAACTACATTTGTGGTTTTAACAGTTTTGTTTTTAATTTTAGGAAGGTAATATTATGTTTTTATCTGGTAAAAACATGTTATACATGCATACAATGAAGGCATACACAAGTACAAGAGGTAGTACAAAGAGTAAAATACCAGTGTGCAGAATCAAGTGTGACAGCGTTATAGCATTACAGTTACAGATAAAGATCTAGGTCTACAATGAGTTGGGTTGGAAGATGAGAACTACACCTTTTGCATACGAGAAGACTGTCCAGTCATCTGATAACATAGGGAAAGAAGCCGTTTCGGAATCAGGCGGTTTGTGCTTTCAAGCTTTTGCATCTTCTGCCCAATAGGAGAGGGAAGCAGAGGGAATGACGGAGGTGAAAACGATCTTTGATTATGTTGGCTGCTTTCCTGAGCAATGGAGTCAATGGTGGGGAGCTGATCTGTGTGATGGATTGAGGTATATCAACTACTTTCTGATATTTCTTGCACTTAGGCAGAGTTGTTACCAAAGTGATGCATCCCAATACAGAAGTTGGTAAAATTCGTTGGGGAAATGCTGAAATTCCTTAGTCTTCTGAGTCTATGAAAGCTTGTTTATAGCTTTCTTGGCTATAGCTTCAATGTTGTTGGTCCAGGACAAATTGTAGGGAAAATCTTCACTCACGGAATTGAAGCTTCGACCATCTCCACTTAGGCATCATTAATGCTGATGGAAGCATGTACTCCACCTCTCTTCCTGAAGTCAATAATTAGCTCCTTAGTCTTGATGTTGTGGAAGGGGTTGTTGTCTTGACACCATTTTACAAAGCTCTCCATCTCCTTACTGTATTTTGGATTGGGAATTCTAATTTTCATAACCATGATTGAGCTTTCTTTGCAAAGAATGTCTCAGCTCTATAAATATATTTTACAAACTTTGTGCCTGGCAAAGTTAGTTATTAAAAGCATTGTCTCAATATGAAAACAAACTATAAAATGCACTATTTTCAACCATTAATCGAAGTCTAGGCCAAACACTTGTTATATTTTATTAAAGTTGAGTAATACTATCATAAATATAAACATGCACAATGTTGGACATTGTAACCAAATAATATTTGCTCACACTGGAAGGGAACAAGTTTTCAGCATTCAAATGATGTTGGACATAACATAGAATTCCCATTTTACCCTGATGAGCGGGGAGGCGGCGGGGGGGGGGGGGGGGGGGGGGGGGAGGGGGAGATCTTTTTCAGCTTTTATGGTTCAAATGAAAGGCCCCAGTCTTTTTAATGTTTTTTTTTTAAAGAAGAAAACTATAATATAGAAGTGGTTCAATTTATTTTTAGGATCTTTAGACTGTCTGGCAACATGCTGCAGCAGGGGGTGGCTCATAGCTGGGGGACAGCTTTGACTCCTGATAATTATAACTTAACTGAGACATTCTTAGCAAAGAAAGCTCAATCATGATTATGAAAATTACAATCTTTGATCCAAAGGCTTGTAGTGTCTTCTGAATAGCAAAGCTCACACCCTTTGCAAAGAATGTGCACTCACAAGTAAATGCGGGACTTGTTTATTCTTCTTGCTAATGAATAACCTCAAAGTTTATACTTATCTGAATAATCCCCAATTTGTGGTACATGATGCTCCATTACTGAACTTTAGTTTTTCCCCTGCAGAGAAATGGTTGAGATACCAAATATTCTATGATGTTGAATGGTACATCATGTACACAATTAATTATGTATCACCAAATGAAATTCTTCCCAATATCCTGTAGGCCATTCTACAGCTACTCACAACATTAGTCTCAAATCCATTCAATGATCATGCAGATCCAATGCAGTAGGCCCACATTTGGAAGCAAAACCCAATCAACAAATATTCTGCAACATCTGGAACTTATTTTAGAACTTCAGAATGTATTTAGAAGTATAAAGATCCTGGTAACAAGCATTCCTCACACATCCTGCTGTATATCACTACTCTATTCAGGAGACGTAAAAACAATTTTCACCAATGTCTTCTGCTCCTACAGCTCAGCTCTGTCCAATGTGATTCTATGTCTGTACCATGTTCTGCTGAGTAAAGGTCCTTCCAAATGACTAGATGGTACTTAGTTGTCAGGGTTTTGCCTAATTTTTATTCAATTCACGCCTGCAGTTTTGAATCGTGTGATAGTTTAACAAACTCTTGGTGACCTTTTGACCTGTTTGAGTTTGGACAATTAAAACAAATTGTTACAGACCCAGTTGAGTTTCTCATACCCATTATCTTCTAAATATCATTATATGCTTGAGTCCAAGAACGCAGATGAAAAGGGAATGAAAATGGATAACATTGAAAAGCTGTGAAGCTTTCCATTCTACGACATCCAAGATGTCTTCTTTCTTCAGTAAATGCTGTTTGACCCCGCTGTCATTGATGGATCTCTCACCCACGTCTTCTGTGTCCTGTAGTTCTGCTCTCTTGCCCTCTCCCCATAGACAGAACAAAGAGTTCCCAGGTCATCACCTTTCACCCCAGCTGCCTCCTCTTCCAACTTCCAACGTGATCCCATCACCAGTCATATCTTTCCATCCCCACCTTCGACAGAGACCACTCCCTCCGCAACTCCTTGGATCACACATCCATTCCCCCCCACTCCCTGCAATCGCAGGAGATGGAGCACCTGTTCCTATACCTCCTCGCTCTCCTCCATGCAGGGACTTCCTAGTGAGACAGAGATTCATCTGCACCGTCTTACCTCATCTACTACATCAGGTGTTTCCTACGTAAACTCCTGCATATTGAAGAGACCATCAATTTGCCAAACAGTTGCAATCAGTACACCAAGATGCTACCCATTTTAACTCCTCTTCCTATTCGCATACTGACCATACTGTCCTGGACCTCCTCAATTGCCAGAAGAAGACCACAGGTAAACGGCAGGAACAACATCCCATATTCCGCTTGGGTAGCTTAGAGCCCAAAGGTATGAACATTGAATTCTCCAGTTTTAGGTAACTATATAACCCTCCCTCTCCTCCCCCCATATAACCCCCCCTCTTCCTCCTCCCCCCCACCCTGTGCCCCACCTGGACTAACGCCTATTTATCTCCTCCCCCTACATTCCCTCCTCTAGCTTCACAATTCGCAACTCTTCAATCATTTTGTCTCACACCTTCTGCCTTTTCATCTCTGGCCCTTGATCAATCACCTGCCTATCAAAAAACCTCATGTGTGTCAGTCTACAACCAAACCTCAAATTCCACTTAGGTAGCTGACAACCCAATGGAATGAACACGGAATTTTCCTATTTTAGGTACCCACCCACTAAACCTCTCCCCCACACCTCTCCTTTTTCTCCCCCCCGCCTCCTCTTCTCCTCCGTGCCAAGTGTGGGTACGAGAGAGTTAAAAACAGAACTTCAGGTTAAATTGCTGTTGCTGATGTAAAGCTGGAGGAAGAGTAGGATTGCATTAATTCTTATCTCAGAAACAAAAATACAGAACAATTTTTAACCAATTTATTGGATGTAACAGGCTGATCACTAGATTTCTTGGGTGTGAATATGCTAATCACTCTAAAATAGGAATCATATGTAACAATGCCACCTGCAGGCTTAATATGTATTACAATCAAAAGTTGATAGAAGTATTTTCCCATTGGCAAGGCTCCCAACCTGAAGCATCACCTATCTGTGTTCTCCAGCGACATTTCCTTAACCGCTGAGTTACTCCAGCAGTTTGTGTATTTCTTTCTTGCCATTGGCAAAAGTTGACTTTGAACTGGAATGCACATTTAAATAGACTTTGCAACTCCTTAACTTTAAAATATATAATGTATATTATTGTTGTATATTTTCTGTAATAATAGTAAGTAATGAAATGCAGTTATGACTGCACTGTTTATGTATTATAGCTGCTATGGTTCATGGTTCCATTCAGGCTCTTGTCACAATTAGTTGTATGTTTCTACTAAAGTTAAATACATTGAATAATACCCTATTCATTCAGTTTGCTGCTTTTATACAGGAAAAAAATCACAATGTTGGTGAAATTGGCTGTCTTAAACACCAGCAGTCCTTTTACAAATCCTAACTACCAAAAGAAATAATTAAATTTAAAAACAGCAATTTTGTCAGTACTGCTGAGTCTGACAAGCTTAATGCAGAGGGTTACTGCTAATATTCTGGGTCTTATAGTGAACTACCTTATTGCATCTTTCATTCAATGAACAGAAAATTGTAGAAAGCTCCTTCAAGTCTAGTGTACGAAGGAAAAAAGTTCCTTAAGAAATATCAAACACTCTACATATAATCAGATGAGTATATTTCATCATTTAATTTTGAATTGTTAACCAGTCTGTATTAAAGTTGCTTATGAACACAACATATATATCTTTTGCTCTTGTGAATCAGTTAACCATATAACCATATAACAATTACAGCACGGAAACAGGCCATCTCGGCCCTTCAAGTCCGTGCCGAACAACTTTTTTCCCTTAGTCCCACCTGCCTGCACTTATACCATAACCCTCCATACCCTTCTCATCCATATGCCTATCCAATTTATTTTTAAATGATACCAACGAACCGGCCGCCACCACTTCCACTGGAAGCTCATTCCACACCGCTACCACACTCTGAGTAAAGAAGTTCCCCCTCATGTTACCCCTAAACTTCTGTCCCTTAATTCTAAAGTCATGTCCTCTTGTTTGAATCTTCCCTATTCTCAAAGGGAAAAGCTTGTCCACATCAACTCTATCCCTCTCATCATTTTAAAGACCTCTATCAAGTCCCCCCTCAACCTTCTGCGCTCCAGAGAATAAAGACCTAACGTATTCAACCTATCTCTGTAACTTAGCTGTTGAAACCCAGGCAACATTCTAGTAAATCTCCTCTGTACCCTCTCTATTTTGTTGACATCCTTCCTATAATTGGGCGACCAAAATTGTACACCATACTCCAGATTTGGTCTCACCAATGCCTTGTACAATTTTAACATTACATCCCAGCTTCTATACTCAATGCTCTGATTTATAAAGGCTAGCATACCAAAAGCTTTCTTTACCACCCTATCTATATGAGATTCCACCTTCAAGGAACTATGCACGGTTATTCCCAGATCCCTCTGTTCAACTGTATTCTTCAATTCCCTACCATTCACCATGTACGTCCTATTTTGATTTGTCCTGCCAAGGTGTAGCACCTCACATTTATCAGCATTAAACTCCATCTGCCATCTTTCAGCCCATTTTTCCAACTGGCCTAAATCACTCTGTAGACTTTGGAAATCCTTTTCATTATCCACAACGCGCCCCTATCTTGGTATCATCTGCATACTTAGTAATCCAATTTGCCACCCCTTCATCCAGATCATTTATGTACATGACAAACAACAAAGGACCCAACACAGATCCCCGAGGCACCCCACTAGTCACCTGCCTCCAACGCGACAAGCAGCCATCCACCATCACCCTCTGGCTTCTCCCATTCAGCCACTGTTGAATCCATCTTGCTATTCCTGTATTTTTACCCAACAGTTGAACCTTCTTAACCAACCTTCCATGAGGAACCTTGTCAAAGGCCTTACTAAAGTCCATATAGACAACATCCACTGCTTTACCCTCGTCAATTTCCCTAGTAACCTCTTCAAAAAATTCAAGAAGATTAGTCAAACATGACCTTCCAGGCATAAATCCATGTTGACTGTTCCTAATTAGACCCTTTTATCCAGATGCTTAAATATATTATCTCTAAGTATCTTTTCCATTAATTTGCCCACCACTGAAGTCAAACTAACCGGTCTATAATTGCTAGGTTTACTCTTAGAACCCTTTTTAAACAATGGATCAACATGCGCAGTACGCCAATCCTCGGGGACTATTCCCGTTTCTAATGACATTTGAAATATTTCTGTCATAGCCCCGGCTATTTCTACACTAACTTCCCTCAATGTCCTAGGGAATATATTGTCAGGACCTGGAGACTTATCCACTTTTATATTTTTCAAAAGTGTCAGTACTTCTTTTACTTTGAAACTCATAGTATCCATAGCTACTCTACTAGTTTCCCTTACCTCACTTAATTCAATATCCTTCTCCTTGGTGAATACCGAAGAAAAGAAATTGTTCAATATCTCCCCCATCTCTTTTGGCTCTGCAGATAGCTGTCCACTCGGTCTCTCCAATGAACCAATTTTATCCCTTGTTATCCTTTTGCTATTAATATAGCTGTAGAAACCCTTTGGATTTACTTGCCAAAGCAACCTCATATCTTCTTTTAGCTTTTCTAATTTCTTTCTTAAGATTCTTTTTATATTCCTTATACTCCTCAAGCACCTCATTTACTTCATGCTGCCTATAATTATTGTAGATCTCCCTCTTTCTCCGAACAAGATGTCCAATTTCCCTTGAAAACCAGGGCTCTTTCCAATTTTTACTGGTTCCTTTCAACCAAACAGGAACATAAAGATTCTGTACTCTTAAAATTTCCCCTTTAAATGTCCTCCATTTCTCTTCTACATCTTTCCCATAAAACAAAATGTCCCAGTTCACTCCTTTTAAATCATCTCGCATCTCGTTAAAGTTAGCCTTTCTCCAATCAAAAATCTAAACCCTAGGCCCAGTTCTGTCCTTCTCCATAATTATATTGAAACTAATGGTATTGTGATCACTGGACCCGAAGTGCTCCCCAACGCATACCTCCGCCTTCTTGTTTTTTTTAAATAAGCAACTCTTGCCTATGAGTTGTTTTATGCCTATTTTGTTCCTATCAGTTTAGGCATGAATTAAAATTGATTTATTAAAGATATATCTTCCCAAAAAGTGTATCAGTTCGAAGTGTAACAAGGAATGTATAGACAAAAATGCTGGAGAAACTCAGCGGGTGAGGCAGCATCTATGGAGCGAAGGAATAGGTGACGTTTCGGGTTGAGACCCTTCTTCAGACTGATGTGGGGTGGGGGAGTGGGAGCGGAGCTGGGAAGGGGAGGGGAAAGAGGGCGAAAGCAAGGACTACCTGAAATTAAAGAAGTCAATGTTGATACCACTGGGGTGTAAACTACCCAAGCGAAATACGAGGTGCTGCTCCTCCAATTTGCGGTGGGACTCACTCTGGCCATGGAGGAGGCCCAGGACAGAAAGGTCGGATTCAGAATGGGAGCGGCAGTTGAAGTGCTGAGCCACTGGGAGATTAGGTTGGTTAATGCGTACCGAGCGGAGGTGTTGGGCGAAGTGATCATCAAGCCTGTGCTTGGTCTCACCCATGTAGAGCATTTGACAACTAGAACAGCGGATGCAATAGATGAGATTGGAGGAGGTGCAGGTGAACCTCTGCCTCACCTGGAAAGGCGGCTTGGGTCCTTGGATGGGGAGGTAAAGGGGGAGGTAAAGCGACAAGTGTAGCATTTCCTACAGTTGCAAGGGAAAGTACCAGTGGAGGGGGTGGTTTGGGTGGGAAGGGCCGAATTACCAAGGAATTACGGAGGGAGTGGTCTCTGCGGAAAGACGAAAGGGAAGATGTGGCCAGCGGTGGGATCCCGTTGGAGGTGGCAAAAATGTCGGAGAGTTATCTGTTGCTTGTGCCGGCTGGTACGGTGGAAGGTGAGGACAAGGGGGACTCTGTCCTTGTTATGAGTGGGGGGGATGGGGAGTGGGAGTGGGAGCGGAGCAACGGGATATAGAGGAGACCCTAGTGAGAGTCATCTATAGTCGAAGAGGGGAACCCCCGTTCCCTAAAGAATGAGGACATCTCCGATGCCCTGGTTTGGAACACCTCATCCTGGGTGCAGATGCGGCGTAGATGGAGGAATTGGGAGTAGGGGATAGAGTCCTTACAGGAAGTAGGGTGGGAAGAAGTGTAGTCCAGATAGCCATACAAGGAATGTATATCTCATTACAAATATTCCTTATGGGCACATTTTCTGTACATAATGGCAGTGGTACAATAAAGAACAGGACTTGCTTGTTGTAGGACCTTGTTATAGGACCAGTCAAATGTTTACTCCTCCCCATTCATCTGGAGGAGCTGGGTAACAAACTGAATTGTCCACTTAGGAAACTTTGTCATGATTTACTGATTCCTTTTAAAGAAATGCTTTGATATAGAGCCAGATAAAAAGTGACTTGGAAGATAACGGCTCACATGGCAGTGCCTAATATATCACATGAATAAAGGATTAGTTAACAGAAAGGAAACAAGGAAGATGGATATATCAGTCAAGGAAAATTGGATTATCAAATTGGCAAGCTGCAATTACCCAAAGGTCTAAAGAAAAGGAGGATCCCGAGTGTAATGTTTTCAAAATTCCAGTGCTACAAAGGAAGGTAGGACAGGAGGTTTTGGGGAGGCCACAAAGCAATGTTGACAAGTTAACTGAATCAGCAAGGAGATGGCAAATACAGTATAATGGGAAATTCAAGACTACCCAATTTGGTTTGGAGTATAATGAAGAGAAATGTGTGGTTATCTATTTAGGTGGGAAGTTTAGAAAAAAAGTTTTACTTAAGTGGTGTAAAACTATTCATAGCCAGAGTTCAACGAGATTACCGCATACAAAAAAATCTAATGTCCAAGTAATTGAGACAGCAATTACTTTTTACAGCAATTTCATGAGGTGGATATAAGGAGGGAGGGGGCTATAGAGAAAGGAAGTCCTACCCAAAACTGTCAAGTTTACTTCGGAGTCACGTGAGTGACTACGTGAAGACCCCGCCAGCACGCATGCGCGACATATCGTCAAACGCATTGCGGAAGCGACAGTCGGGAGGAGCGTCGCTCCTCCAGCGCAAGTTTAAAAACTTACGGAAGGTAAGTCTCACTTGTAGTGGTGAGCGTATGCAACTCGGTGTTTCTTGTTTCCACACAAAAACCGCAAATGGAGTCGCGAAAATCGAAGAGAGCAGTGGCAAAATCCGCTGCTGTGGAAAGCAGCCAGCAGCGCGCCGTCTCTCCAGAGCTGCTGGTGTTACCAGCAGCTCCCGACTTCTCACCAATTAAGACCGCAGGTGCGCCGTGGTCGGGCGGCAAAACCACCCGGAAGTTGGACGAGACCGTTGACTCGGCTGGGTCCGGACCCGAAGACACCCCGTTCACAGAAAGCGACGGAGGGCGTCTTTCCCGCATGGAGCGGATGGTGGAGCAGTTGCTCCAGCATGACCTGCTAAAGCAGGGGCAGAGTCACGGTGGGTCTCCTAGCAGACCCACGGCAGGATCCTATCATGGACTGCCAAATGTCTCACCCTCTTCGCAGGGGAGCATTAGGGGTCAGAGCTGGGCTGACCCTGAAGAGGGGGTCATGGCTGAACAACCAGCTGTGTTGGGGGTGCCAGAAGAATTATTGGGCATGGTGAACAAGCATGCGGTTCCTACACAAAAAGGACTGCCTATTCACCCAAAGCTGGCAGCCAGTATAAACTATATGGCCACTAACCAGCTGCAGGAGCAAGCCATTAATACCACGGCTGAGAAGTATTTCGCTCCTGAGAATTGCAACTCGCTCAATGTTCCAGCAGTCAACAACCCTATATGGGGGAACATGAGTCCTTCAATAAGGGGCCTGGAGGTACAGCTTCAGAGGATTCTGAAACTGTGGGCCGCTGGAATCACAGTAGTGACCAGGACTGCTGTCGGGGTTGAGTTACCGGAAGAACTACAAGATGCTCTGGCGTTGCTGTGTAACACACAGTTTGAAATAAACAGCTACAGGAAGAGCATCATAAAGCCTGCACTCAATCCCAAATTTGCGGGATTATGCGGGACAGGTAACATGCAACCGCCAAATCTGCTGTTTGGGGACAACCTCCCGAAGCAGGTGAAAGATCTGGATGAGGAGGCCAAGGCTATAGGCCTGATCATGGTACCAAGTATCCCATTACCAGCAGCGGCAGCACCCCTACACATCCACCATACAACGGTACTATGACAGACCATCTGGTGGTGAAAGCTCGAAGGCCGGCCCACCTGCACAGTGGTCTTTTTTAGACCATGGCCCAGCCCGGCCTTCCTGGAAAATGCGCCAACCCCACAACGCAGCAACACAGCAACAGAAGAGACAAGGGCAGAGACCACAACACCGGCGATAACCATGGAGGTAGGTGGGTCTGGTTCCCTCAAAAACATTGCATGCTTAAATTCATCAAATGTTGGGGGACGGTTGCACTTGTTTCATCATGTGTGGTGCACTTTTACCTCTGATCCTTACATACTGGGAAGTATTCAGGGTTACAAAATTGAATTTATACACAAACTCCCCACCCCAGTTCAGCATTCGCCTAGCCGGAAGTTCATACTTTCACAAAAAGAAAGAACGGCAGGCCATGCTGAACTATTAAGATTAAACAAAAAAGGGGTAATTGAGAAGACTATCAAAGAATCTCAAGAGCTTGTATCAAATATATTTACAAAAAAAAAAAGATGGCGGTTGCCGCATTATTATGGATTTGACCGAACTAAATACTTTCGTTCAGTATGCCCATTTCAAGATGGACACATTTGCCACAGCTAAACAGCTAATATCTGAAAGGTACTACATGGCTTGCATTGATCTGAAAACTGCGTACTATTCAGTACCTATACACAAGGATCATATGAAATACCTAAAATGTATCTGGATGGGACAGTTATGACAGTATAAAGCCTTACCCAATGGGTTGTCATCAGCACCCAGACTGTTTACAAAAATATTAAAACCAGCTTTAGCTTATTTAAGGAAACAAAACCATATTGTTATGGCCTACCTTGATGATAGCCTCATTGTAGGTGAGAATTTAGATATGGCTACATTGGCAGTTTCAGCCACAAAACATCTTTTTCAAAAGCTGGGATTTATCATACATCCAGATAAATCAAAATTGGAACCCTCCACTACAATGGATTATTTGGGGTTTACTATCGACTCTGTGCTAATGTCTCTCACCTTGCCACCTAACAAAGTGGTGGACTTGATAGAAGAATGCATAAGCCTCACTGGCATCAGGGAACCATCCATACGGCAGGTAGCCAGAGTGATTGGGAAAATAGTGGCTGCGTTTCCAGCAGCACAATTTGGGGCACTCCATTATCAAAACTTTCAAAGAGCAAAAGTCTTAGCTCTCAAAAATCATGCAGGCCATTTTGATAGGCCTATGAAACTACGAGGGAAGGCAAAATCCGAATTAAATTGGTGGATAGAAAATGCTCAGCTTTGTTCTAACCCCATCACTGTCATGAATCACTCGGTTACATTACAGACTGATGCCAGTGCCAAAGGTTGGGGAGCAACTAATACCACCACAGGTTGTGGAGGCAGATGGAGTGCACAAGAGTTAACCCTATTCAAAACATTAGGGATTCATTATTTTGAAATGCTGGGAGCATTTCATGGACT
The DNA here is from genome assembly GCA_963514005.1 of Raja brachyura. The sequence goes on along the minus strand of OY740792.1, from coordinate 39,670,754 downwards.
CAGGGCCTACTGTTCGGATATGCACCAGTTGCATGTAAGATTACAAATTGACAATACCACAGTGATGGCCTATATTAATCATATGGGTGGAATAAAGTCGATATCATGTGATGAATTGGCTAATAATATCTGGCACTGGTGTCTGCAAAGGAAGATTTGGATCTCAGCCACTTACCTTCCAGGTAAGCTAAATACAGTGGCAGACACCAGATCACGTAAATTCAACGACAACATAGAATGGATGTTGGATCGGAAAGTGTTTACAGATATTATAGAACGTTATGGGACACCAGATATCGACCTTTTTGCATCCAGACTGAATCACCAACTTCCAACATATGTTGCTTGGGAACCAGACCCAGCGGCAATAGCGATGGACGCTTTCTCGCTACATTGGGGGGATTTGTTCTGCGATGCTTTCCCCCCCTCTGCCTCATCAGTCGGGTCTTGCAAAAAATTAGACAAGACTCCGCAACGGGTATTTTGGTTGTTCCCGACTGGCCTACCCAACCATGGTTCCCAGCAGTACAGAAGATGGCCACAGAACCCTGCATCCAGATAAACAAACAACCTAGTTTGTTGGTACATCCCGTTACAGGGGATAGTCATCCGTGTCATGACCGCATGGATTTATTAATTTGCAGATTCTGAAAAGGCCATTTCTGGGATACGGACTCTCCGACAGAACGATAAATGCCATCTCAGCGTCATGCAGGGAGTCCACAGAAGACAGTACCTGACGTATGTCAGGAAATGGGAAGTGTTCTGTACCACGACGAACACTACTTATGAAACAGCCACCATCACGGAAGTACTGGAGTTTCTGGCTACCCTTCACTTCGATGAAGGATTAAGTTACAGTGCTATCAATTGTGCAAGGAGTGCACTATCAAATTATCTGGGCAAAGGGAGTGATCATCTGGCAATAGGATCACACCCGTTAGTGTCTAAACTAATGAGGGGAATATTTAACTCCAATTCCCCTAGGCCCAGATACAACCATACGTGGGACATAAGCATAGTCTTGACTATGTTACGAGGATGGACACCCATAACGGGGCTCATCTTGGACAAACTCACATATAAGATGGTAATGATTATGGCACTTGTAACAGCACAACGGGTCCAGTCCCTACACAAATTAAGTATGGACGCCATGACTATCACCAATAACAAGATAACTTTTCTCATACAGGGATTGTTAAAACAAGACCGACCCGGTTCATCTGGCCAAAAATTAGAATTTCAGGCCTATCCTGCAGATACTCGACTCTGCATCGTCACACTTATATTGCAATATATAGAAGTCACTAAGACTCTAAGGGGCACTGAGAGAGCTTTACTTATAAGCCATAAACGGCCTCATCACAAAGTCACGGTGCAAACCATATCAAGATGGTTAAGGGTGGTGTTAGATGCAACGGGGGTGGATAGTAATGTTTTCAAATCTCACTCCACTAGGGCTGCATCTACATCGGTGGCTAGGATGATGGAAGTTCCCATGGACCACATCCTGGCCACAGCGGGTTGGAGCAATGAAAAGACTTTCCAATGCTTCTATAATAAACCCGTGGCCACTCCTGACACATTTGCAGGGAAAATTTTGAGTTCTGCAAAATAAATTACCCAATGTGGTGATATATTATTTTGGTATGAATAAATACCTACTTTGTTTTTCAGCACAGTGTCATGTCTGAAATACGTTCATCTTCCTTTTCCCAGCATGGCAGTGTGTGAGCATGGACTCATTCCAGGGCATGAAATCACAGAGTTTTGAAATCTTCATGTAGTCACTCACGTGACTCCGAAGTAAAATATTAAGATTAAATGAGAACTTACCATTTTGAAGTTTGATCTTTATTTTATGAGGAGTTACGATGAGGGATTACATGCCCTCCGCTCCCAAACCCTCTATTATAAAGTTCAACTGGTATATAAGTTCTCTCTTATCTTACTATATTAGTCTACGTTGGTATCTGTGATTTCACACCATGGCTTTGAAGAATATTGTGCATGTGTGCTGGCGGGGTCTTCACGTAATCCCTCATCATAACTCCTCATAAAATAAAGATCAAACTTCAAACTGGTAAGTTCTCATTTAATCTTACTATTTTACTGTGCATCCAACCAGCAACTAAGCAGTGATGTACCTCTGACCATGCTTACTTTGGCAGAATCAGCATAAAAATTCACAGAAAGCAGCTCATGGCTGTGTTGAAATTGTGCTTAATTGTAACACTCAATATTGCATGTTTATAATTGCAGGCAAAGATGCAGTAAGTGGCAATAAGGTTCAAGAAAATTCAAGCAAGATATCGATGGAATTTTTTTTTACAGAAAGAGAGATTGGAATGTGGAAATTGGAAATAGTTTAGAAAAGGCTATATGCTTTTAAATGGAAGCTTAATAAGTATATGAGGGAGAAAGGGAGAGAAGATAATCTGATTGGGTTATATGAAAAGGGCATGGAGCAAACTTAGGTGCAGCATAAACATCAGCATGGAACCGTTTGGTTAAATGGTCTGCCTTGGTGCTAGTTATTCTACGTAACTCTTTATCAAGTGAATGCTTTGAAATCAAAAATGACACATCTATCTAGGAAAGAAACCAATTTACTCAGGACAACGTGGTAGTTGGAATTTAACAAGAATGCATAACTTGGACAAATAATGGAATGTTACAGTACCCATAATTTTAAGAGTGAGAAGAATAATTAGGATACACAAGCACAGATAGGGAAGATGGGGAAAGATTGTTTGTTTAAATACTTATAATAAGAATAATAGTTTCTTATTATTTAACTGTTAAAAAGTACTGCTTTAATAAGTCCTTCCAAGTTAGTGCTTAACATTCAGTGTTCACTGTGCGGCCTCCTCCACACTAAAGGAACCAAACACAGACTGAGTGATCACTTTGCAGGACTCCGGAGCTCATCCCTCAGAAGTGACCCTGAACCTCTAGTTGCCCGGCACCTTAATTAAACATCCTACTCTGACCTTTCTACCTGTGGCCAAATTCTGCAATTTTAGATAATTTGCTTTCTCTCCGATTTATTAAAAATACCCATTTTCACTGCAATCCATTTTTTCTTTTCCTTTTTATATAGTCAGACTATAAATACCATATTACTCAAACTATACAGCATTAGTAATATACCACACAAAAAAGCTTCATCCTATCTTAACTGACCATTAGTTCACCCCATGAGAGTAATTCATCTAACCCCCTCACCCACCCCCACGTTCTCAACTGCCTAGATTAATTTGTTTTACTTTTTCACAGTTTTAATGAAGGATCTCAGACCTGAAACATTAATTGGAGACACAAGAGACGAATCTTGGGCAAAAAAATAGGAACAGCAGGTCAGGCAGCATCTGTGGAGGAAATTAGCAGATTATGTTTTGGGTCAGTACCTTTCATCAGTCTGAACACAAGCCCATCCTCCTCAATGCTACATGCTAACAAGGAATTTCATTGCATCCATGCTCAGGATCTCAAATATTTTAACAACTGCACTCAACATCCCTGTCACTTTCAAAGATTTCTGTACAAATAATTGTCCAAAAAGTTGGTTTCTTGCACATCCTTTAGAACTGTGCCATTTAGCCCACATCGCTTCAACTTGTTCTTTCTGCCAAATTGTATCATTTTACAATATCTGTATTAAATTTAACCTGCTAGCACACTGCAGTCTCTTACTATTATCCTCACTACTTACCACACCTTAAAATGGTCTAAAGATTTTGAAACTTTATCCCACACATCCATGTTCAAATCATTAATGTTCATCAAAGCAGCATTGATCCCTGGATAACACCACTGTCTTCCATCCGTTTGGCTGTTGTCATTAAGCCAATTTTTATGCATGCTGCCATTTAACATTTATTTTATGGGGTTCAGCTTTGTTTACTAACTGTTTGCATCAGACATTGTAAAATACCTTCTGAAAAGCATACTGAAGACATCTACAGGGTTTCCTCCGTGTATCTTTCATGTGGGTCTGAGATTCAGGGCTATGCTGCTCGAAATCTTGCAGTGACCTACACTACTTCTACGGCTGAAGTATCAGCTTCTTTGGTCCCTTGTATCTGGCCTAGGTGGACCATGGGGAAATGCAGCTCATTTTGACACTTACTTCTCCCACAAAAGACTTATGTGCATACAGTGGTGCAGCGGTAGAGTTGCCGTCTTACAGTGCCAAAGACCTGGGATTGATCCCGACTATGGCTGCTGTCGGGAGTTTGTACGTTCTACCCATGACCTGCGTGGGTTTTTCCGAGATCTTCGGTTTCCTCCCAAATTCCAAAGACATACAGGTTTGTAGGTTGATTGGATTGGTAAATGTAAAAATTGTGCCTAGTGTGTGTAGGATGGTGTTAATGTATGGGGATCACTGGTCGGCACGGATCCGGTAAAGGGCCTGTTTCCATGCTGTATCTCTAAGCTAAACTAATAACAGTTTCTCAACTTCTGCAGGTTGGAAAGCAGTTTACAGCCAATAACATTTCAGAACTTATGACACAAGACGCACAGCAGAAATAGTGAGCACAAACGTAAGTGGAATAATGACCAGTTATCTAGGATTTATTTTGATGGTTTTGGTTGGAAGATAAATATTCACCACAAGGCTGCACTTCTGATGATGAACTATTCAATAGACAATAGGTGCAGGAGGAGGCCATTCAGCCCTTCGAGCCAGCACAGGCATTCACTGTGATCATGACTGATCATCCACACTCAGTACCCTGTTCCTGCCTTTTCCCCATATCCCCTGACTCTGCTCTCTTTAAGAGCTCTATCTAACTCTCTCTTGAAAGCATACAGAGAATTGGTCTCCACTGCCTTCTGAGACAGATTCGCAACCCTCTGTGTGAATTTTTTTTTTCCACATCTCCGTTCTAATGGCTTACCCCTTATTCTTAAACTGTGGCCCCTGGATCTGGACTCTCCCAACATCGGGAACATGTTTCCTGCGTCTAGCGTGTCGAAATTCTTAATAATCTTATATGTTTCAATAAGATCTCCTCTCATCCTTCTAAATTCCAGAGTATACAAGCCTAGCCGCTCCATTCTTTCAACACATGACAGTCCCGCCATCCTGGGAATTAACCTTGTGAATGCACTATTAATGCACCATTACAGTATCAATATCAATGTAAATTTTATGCTCAAATCCTTGGAGTAGAAATTAAACTCAGTCTTTTCACTCTGAATGAGACGGCAAAAAAAAAGTTATGGCTGACACCAAAAGACAAAAAAATTGTGACAAAATGACAATAAACAATACATATACATTCAAAAGACATTTGGATAGGTAATTGAATAGGCAAGATTTAGAAGATTTAGAAAAGAGCCTAACACAGGCAGGTGGGACTAGTGTACATGAGGTGGTCATCATGGGTAAGGTGGGTCGAAGGGCCTGTTTCCATGCTGTATGACTATGACTATTACATGCACATTACTTTGTAAAATAGCAAAGATTGAACCCTCAATCTTGTAATATTACATCTCTTTGCAGGGAACCTGAAACTATGCTTTCCCTTCATTATTCCTAACATTGCAATAAAAAGAACCAGCGACATGGGAAAACATATCTAGATGCAATCATTGACCAATGTTTCCAATCACCTGCTCTATTATTATATTTGAAGTTGTTTATTAGGATGCTTCACAGAATTGTTGTTTTCATCACAACAACACAAATAAATACACAACCTTTCCACTTTTGGTATTTAAAAAAAAACGGTTTTATCAACTACAGTGGCAGAAGACATGTGGCTGAAGAAGTGCAGCTGAAAGGTTCATTTATAACACGTTGTTCTTGGGAGGGGAAGAATGTTGTAATTGTAGGAGTTACAAAATTAGTTTGAGTTTCAAACTTTAGAATTATTTATTGGATTAAACAACAGAACACCATATATCTACATGTATATGGGCACACGTTCCTGCTTATAGATATTCATGATGGAACAGAAGGCAGAGTTAGGTGCCATTCAGGGCCTATGAATACATCAAGCTGATATCATCAGAGCAACCTACACATTCTTGCAAGCATTCTTGCTTTAAAGAGCTAATGCACTGCCAATCATGCAGTATTTTGTGCAACTATCGTTGCACTGTCAGCTCATCCTGTTCAAGTTAAGAAACATAAAGCTTCATTTGGATAATTAAACTCAATCTGAGCACAAGTCACCAACCTCCAACTTCTGTTCTTTAAAAAAAGTTATTTCCTCCAGAGGTGGTGACTCATAATGGAGTAAAAAACTAAATAAACTTCCCAATGTTGCTATGTTTCATACATTTCAGCAGACAGTTTGACCGGAAACAACAACATAGCAAAGTCCAATCATGTTATCGTTTGACATTCAACCATGCAATCCTATTAATAAAGCATTCATTTATGGTAATCAAGAAAATCAGGGGTCAATTTTCCCTTTTTGCAAGACAGGATACTCTATTTTATTACTGATTCACAAACTCAAAAAAGGGAACAAACTCAATCCTCCTGCTTCCTGTGACCCAGTGACTCATGCAACGTACTCTCAATGATGCTGCCTTCTCCCCCCACTGCCTAACATCACCCAGAGTTTAGTTACCCCAATAAGGTAGATGATAGCTCAGGGCTGCTCTCTAGTTGTTGATAGGATGGTTCAGTTGCCTGGTGACAAATGGGAAGAAGCTGTCCCTGAATCTGGAGGTGTGCTTTTTTCACACTTCTGATGCCTCTTGCCTGATGGGAGGGGAGGGGAAGAGTGAGTGACCAGGGTGAGAATCGTTCTTGATTTTTCACATTGGTCTGAACATAAAGCCAAACTCATGCATGAGTCAGTTGAAAGCTAACTGGGATGTCTACAGCAGGAATGGACATATTGTAATTAATCAGATCCCTCCCCACACTAAAGGGATTTCTCAAACTAGCATCTTTTTCTGGCTACATAAATTGATCTACTCCTGAGAATACAGTGAAAATGAAGAGCCATTGGTGGTAACAACACTTTTTAAAGCAGGACATTTCATAGGAAAGCAGAACACCTTGGAGAGCTTTGCTAGGAAACTCATTGGAACAGCCAATCAACAACTTGAAAAGGAGCCCAGTGTCAGCACTGATGTCATCATTTCACAGCTTCTTACTAACTGGAAGACATTAACCAGCAAGGAAGCCAAATGGACAATAAAATCTATTCAACACAGTTTCCTCCGAACGTTGCAGAGCAGACAGACTTATCAAGCTCTTACAAAAGAGGAACTGTACAACACCCTAATCAGAAAAACACCAGGAACCAATGGAATTTATCCAGAGTTTCTTAAAAACCAGACTACAGTGATGAAAGTAGCCAGCAGTGCTGTATGCTGAAGTGCACAACAGAGGAACATTTCAAACATTTGACATCAATCCAAGGGGCTATCACCAAGCCAGAGAAACACTTGACAATCAGGTTGTTACCATCCCATTGCTCTGCACTTAAGGTCCTAGAATGTCTCCTACTAAACAAGCAGAACCAACACTAGAAGAAGCACCATCCACTCATTGGCCACATTAATGCACATTTGGATTCCAGAATGAGCAGCAGATAGCAGCCTCACTTGTTGAACTTTCCTGTGCCCACAACAGAATGTGGCACAGAAGCATGTTGCTAAGACACCAAAACTATTTGCCGAGTGAAAACTCGACAACTATACTAATTGGATGAAGAGCAATTGACAGTTACATGTGTACCCAAGAGATCAACCAGTGTCACAAGCATCATCTCTATAACTTTAAAACTCTCATCTTGTATGTGTGTGTGTGTCTTTATATTTTCACCAAAATGCTACGCGGTAACGATAATGTTTTTTCATATTCACACTCACAGTTTTCCCCTCTAAACAGTGATCTGCTTCACTTAAGATTTGATGCTATACTTCACGACTTATTGGTGATTAAAGTAAAAAAAGACAAAACTGCCTTTTAAGCTTCGACTGATGACGTCACAATGAGGTGGGCGGCCACAATGGCTCGGGTCGGCGCCCGTTTCCCACACAGAATATTCCATGAGCTTCGAGTGACGTCAGGGGGAGGGCCTCATTTAAATTAACGTTCCTCTTTTTCCAACCCAGGCTTCTACCTGCGACGCCCTGGTTGGGGTTTTACGTGGCCGTGAAGGAGACATCGAGACTGCAGTGATGAGGCCTCATGACGATGGGGACGTGACGGTGGTGAGGCATCGCGATGACGGTGGGGTGCGGACCTGTTGGTTGGCCCTGCGGGAGTTGAGCTTGGGTTGCCGCTTCTTCTCCACGCTAGCTGTGGGCCTGGGGCCGCTGGTGTCGTTGGTCCAGGGCTGTAGGTTGGCACGGTGGGAGTTGAGCTGGGGTTGCATACAGCCAGCGTGGAGAAGAAGCGGTAACCCTAGCTCAAAATGGCAGCCAACAACCCCCCTCGGGTTATTCACACCCCCTGCCACCCCCCCCCCCCCCCACCGGGTTTTTCACACTTCCCCTCCCCCCTCCACCCCCAGGTTATTCACATCGTCCGCCCCCCTCCCCCACTGCCTCAAAAAGGCAGCCAACACTCCCCCCCCCCCCCCCCGGGTTATTCACAACCCCTGCATCCTCTCCCCGCCCCAGGTTATTCACACCCTCAACCACCCCCCCCCCCCCTCCCCCCACTCGCTGCCTGAAAAAGGCAGCCAACATCATCAAAGACCCACACCATCCTGGCCACACACTAATTTCGTCATTGCCATCAGGAAGAAGGTACATGTTCAAGAACAGTTTCTTCCCTACAGCCAAGCAAGCAAAAATGTAATTGTCCTATCTGGGACATATGACAATAAATCACTCTTGACACTTGACCCCCGCTAGCCCCCCACACCCCCCTCCTGCCCCCCCAATCCACCTCTCCCTCCCCCCTTCGGCACCCCCCCAACCCCACGCCCCCTCCCCCGCAACGTGGGGACGATTGATTGCCTCCCTAAATTCCATTATTTTCCTTCCAGCTTCATCCAGTAAATTTGGCATTATTGCAAAACAGTGAGAACAAGTGGTGTAAGCAAAGCACCACTATCAATGCAGAATTTGGTACATACCAACTTAATTATTAATATAACCCAGCTTTAGTTGTATGTAGTTCATTTCCTGTAGAAAACCAATAAATTCACAACTGTTACTGAAATAAAAATAACTGCATGACATATGACCAAAAGTTTAAACAGTTGAAAGAGTAGAGGATAAACAAGTGGCACATGGAAATTCAGAACTCAAAGGATCTAAGTGAAATTAAAAATTAAACATATTGTTTCTGATTTGTACCTAACATAAATTACCCCAAAGCTTAAGTATTGCACAAAGCTGTGGTCACTATATTAAAGGAGAGAACTTGGAGCCTCTTGGCATGCTACTCACACTGGAAAATTTTAGTTATGAAGAAAACTTCGATACCTGAAACTGAGGAGGCTGAGGGTAAATTTCTTTGAGATGACTGAAAATAAATGGGGCTCAGGAAAAATATGCTTTTTCTTTCATTGTGGTAAAAACCAAGTAAAATATATTTTAAATAATTGATAGGATTAACAAATATTTTCCATTCATTTCATTTTCCACTCTTGCACCTACTCATTCAGAGGATGGGCAGAGTCTGGAACTCACTACCCAAATGGACAATATATTTAGAGAGAGATCATTACATTTAAAAAAGTACGTGAATGTACAATTGAAGAACAAAGAGCAGCAAAAATACACAGGAGCTGGCAAATGGTATGGGCTACACAACTCTTTTTTACCTAGCGCGGAAATGATGGGGCCATTGATTTTCCATGACTCTGGAATTAGGAAGTTTATTATGGCTGCAATTAGAAGTTTGAGGTCCAATGTGTTTACAAGTCCAAAATCGCCTTACTCTTCACCCCCTCGTCCTCCCCCTCCCCCCCCCCCAACTTCCTCCCACCCCTTATTCTCCACCCTCTTCCTCCTGCCCCATATTCTCCATCCTCTTCCTCCAACCCCCCCCTCCCCCCTCTCTCCCTCCCTCTCCCCCCCCCCCACTCTTTCCCCCCGGCCTATATTAACATAATATCAAGGGGGATGGTTAGTGTGTGCGTGTGGGGGGTGTTTAGCGAGTGTGGGGGGGGGGGGTAGTTAGTGTGTGTGTGTGTGATGCCGCAGGCTGCCGCCCCCCCACCCCCTCGCAACTGCGCGTTGAGGGGACGGGACACAACGAGTCCCCTTTGGTCTAGTACATTTTAAAACCCATTTTTAGACCTTAGAGATACAGTGTGGAAACAGCCCGATGGGAGGAAGAAAGGGTGGAAGGGGAAGAAGTGGGGAGGGGAAGGACGGGGGGGGTGATGGGAAGGACTGGGGGGAGAGGAAGGACAGGGGAAGAGGGAGGTGAGGAAAGGGGGAAGGGGTGGAAAAAGGGGGGAAGGAAGAGGGGGTGGGAGGAAGAGGATGGATAATAGGGGGTGGGAGGAAGATGGTGGAGAATAAGGGGTGGGAGGAAGAGGGGGGAGGAAGTGGGGAGGGCGAGGGGGGATGACGAGAGGGGGAGGAACATGAGGTGGGGAGGACGAGGGGGGGAAGATTAAGGCGATTTTGGACTTGTAGACACATTGGACCTCAAACGTCTAATTGCAGTCATAATAAACTTCCTAATTGGTAAGCAAAAAAATGTTAATGCGATTGTGAAAGGATACCTGTGATATGTGTTTTGCCCCTGTACAGCAAGAGGACACACACTCTTCGTTAATATAAATATATCCAAGTAGACAGCATCAGTAAAAAGAAGAGATGAGTAAATGTTTCAAGTGAACAGTATTTATGGTGGTCAAACACCCACATTTGAAACTTGAATTCATCTGCTCACTCTACAGAACCCTCTGCATTGGAAGGAACTGCAGATGTTGGTTTAAACCAACAATAAACACAAAATGCTGGAGTAACTGCGGGACAGGCGGCATCTCTGGAGAGAAGGAATCCGTGACGTTTCGGGTCGTGACCCTTCTTCAGACTGGTTGTCAGACCCTCTGCTTTCTATTTGCAACATCTTTAAATTTAAAGTCATAGAGTGATAAAGTGTGGAAACAGGCCCTTCGGACCAACTTGCCCACACCCGCCAACATGTCCCAGCTGCACTCATCCCACCTGCCTGTGCTTGGTCCATATCCCTCCAAACTTGTCCTATCCAAGTACCTGTTTCTTAAATGTTGGGATAGTCCCAGCCTCAACTACCTCCTCTGGCAGCTTGTTCCATACACCCACCACCTTTTGTGTGAAAAAGTTACCCCTCAGATTCCTATTAAATCTTTTCTCCTTCAACTTGAACCTATGTCCTCTAGTCCTCGATTCCCCCAGTCTGGGCAAGAGATTCTGTGCATTTACCCGATCTATTCCTCTCATGATTTTATACACCACTATAAGATCACCCCTCATCCTCCTGCGCTCCAAGGAATAGGAGTTGCAGCCTACTCAACCTCTCCCTATAGCTCAGACCCCCTAGTGCTGGCAACACCGTCGTAAATCTTCTCTGAATCCTTTTAAGCTTGAAAATATCTTTCCTATAATATGGTGCCCAGAACTGAACACAATTGTTTTTGTTTGGTTTTAAAGTAACAACAAATACTGAACAAAGGCAAAAAATTACGGGTTCATGGCTAATCTCTTGATTCTTCAATACACAGCATAGATCATAGTAAAGGCGCCATTAGTCACCATAATATGATGTTTTAATCTACAATTTGAGAGGGAGAAGGGATAATCGGAAGTGTCAGCATTACAGTTGAACAAAGGGGAGTAAGGAGCCATGAGGTAGGAGCTGGCCAAAGTTGACTGGAAAGATACCCTAGCAGGGATGACAGTGGAACAACAATAGCAGGTATTTCTGGTTAATAATACAGAAGGTGCAGGATCAGTTCATTCCAAAGAGGAAGTATGATTCAAAGGGGAATAAGGGGTGACCGTGGCTGACCAAGGAAGTCAAGGACAGTATAAAAATAAAAAAGAAGTATAACATAGCAAAGATGAGCGAGACGTCAGAGGATTGGGTAACTTTTAAAGAGCAACTAAAAAGGCAATACCGGGAGAAAAGATGAGATACAAAGCTAAGCTAGCCAACAATATAAAGGAGGATAGTAAAAGCTTCTTTAGGTATGTGAAGAGGAAAAAAAAAAGTTAAGACCAAAGTTGGACCCTTGAAGACTGAAACAGGTGAATTTATTATGGGGAACAAGGAAATGGCAGACGAGTTGAACAGGTACTTTGGATCCGTCTTCACTAAGGAAGACACAAACAATTTCCCTGATGTACTAGTGGCCAGAGGATCTAGGGTGACGGAGGAACTGAAGGAAATTCACATTAGGCAAGAAATATTGTTGCGTAGACTGATGGGACTGAAGGCTGATAAATCCCCAGGGCCTGATGGTCTGCATCCCAGGGTACTTAAGGAAGTGACTCGAGAAATCATGGACGCATTGGTGATCATTTTCCAATGTTCTATAGATTCAGGGTTACACAAAAAGCTGGAGAAACTCAGCGGGTGCAGCAGCATCTAAGGAGTGAAGGAGATAGGCGACGTTTTGGGTCGAAGAAGGGTCTCGACCCGAAACGTCGCCTATCTCCTTCACTCCTTAGATGCTGCTGCACCCGCTGAGTTTCTCCAGCTTTTTGTGTAACCCTCGATTCTCCAGCATCTGCAGTTCCTTCTTTAACACTTCTATAGATTCAGGATCAGTTCGTGTGGATTGGAGGGTAGCTAATGTTATCCCACTTTTAAAGAAAGGCAGGAGAGAGAAAACAGGGAATTATAGACGTTAGCTTGACATCAGTGGTGGGGAAGATGCTGGAGTCAATTATAAAAGATTAAATAGCGGTACATTAGGAAAGCAGTAACAGGATCGGTCCGAGTCAGCATGGATTTACAAAGGGGAAATCATGCTTGACTAATCCTCTGGAATTTTTTGAGGATGTAACTAGGAAAATGGACATGGGAGACATGTAGTGAAGCTGGACTTTCACAAAGCAGTTGATAAGGTCCCACATAGGAGATTAGTGGGCAAAATTACAGCATATGGTATTGGGGGTAGGGTACTGACATGGATAGAAAATTGCTTGGCAGGCAGGGATCAAAGAGTAAGGATTAACGGGCCCCTTTCAGAATGGCAGGCAGTGACTAGAGGGGTACTGCAAGGCTCGGAGCTGGGACCGCAGCTATTTAGAATATACATCAATGATTCAGATGAAGGGATTCAAAGTAGCATTAGCAACTTTGCAGATGACACAAAGCTGGGTGGCAGTGTAAACTTTGAGGAGGATGCTATGAGAATGCAGGGTGACTTGGACAGGTTGGGTGAGTGGGCAGATGCAGTTTAATGTGTATAAATGTGAGGTTATCCACTTTGGTAGCAAAAACGGGAAGGCATTTTATTATCTAAATGGTGTAAAGTTGGGAAAAGGGGAAGTATAAATGGGATCTGGGGCTCCTTGTTCATCAGTCAATGAAAGCAAGCATGCAGGTACAGCAGGCAGTGAAGAAAGCGAATGGCATGTTGCCATTGACTAGTGCAAGGCTCGGTGCTGGGACCGCAGCTAGTTACAATATACATCAATGATTTAGATGAAGGGATTCAAAGTAATATCAGCGAATCTGCAGATGACCCAAAGCTGGGTGGCAGTGTGAACTGTGAGGAGGATGCTATGAAGATGCAGAGCGACTTGGACAGGTTAGGTGAGTGGGCGGATGCATAGCAGATGCAGTTTAATGTGGGTAAATGTGTGGCAAAAACAGGAAGGCAGATTATTATCTGAATGGTGTCAAGTTAGGAAAGGGGAAGTACAAAGAGATCTGGGGGTCCTGATTCACCAGTCAATGAAAGCAAGCATGCAGGCACAGCAGGCAGTGAAGAAAGCAAATGGTGTGTTGGCCTTCATAACAAGAGGAGTTGAGTATAGGAGTAAAGAGGTCCTTCTGCAGTTGTACAGGGCCTTAGTGAGACCACACCTGGAATACGGAGTGCAGTTTTGGTCACCAAATTTGAGGAAGGACATTCTTGCTATTGGGGGAGTGCAGCCTAGGTCCACTAAGTTAATTGGCGGGACTGTCATATGTTAATAGAATGGAGCGGCTGGGCTTGTATACTCTGGAATTTAGAAGGATGAGAGTGGATCTTATTGAAACATATGATTATTAAGGGATTGGACATTGGTCAAGAGGCCGAAAACGTGTTCCCGATGTTGGGAGAGTCCAGAACCAGGGGCCACAGTTTAAGAATATGGGGTAGGCCATTTAGAACGGAGATGAGGAAAAACCTTTTTTACCCAGAGGGCAGTGGAAGCCAATTCTCTGGATGCTTTCACGAGAGAGTTAGATAGAGCTCTTAAAAATAGAGGAGTCAGGGGATATGGTGAGAAGGCAGGAGTGAGGTACTGAATGTGGATGATCAGCTATGATCACAGTGAATGGCGGTACTGGCTCGAAGGGCCGAATGGCCTATTCCTGCACCTATTGTCTATTGTAGTCTCCCAACGCGAAAATGTTGCCAGAAATACGCTAATGAGTTTAGCGCAGCAGTGTCGCTGGAAGTAATGTGTCCGAATGGGACACGTGTCGGCTGCCGCAAAGTTAAAAACTAAAAATAGATACTTCTATATTGTTGTGCCTAACAAAAAGAGATGGATGCAAGATGCTTATTTTGTCTTTCTAAAATTAAGCATTAACTTTTATAACCGCGTTCTTCATAATGTAAACATGGGTGGGAGCGCTGATGCAATTGCGAAGGCCGTTTCATTTCCACAGCAGCCACAATACGTTTTATCTTGACATCATCCCACGAACAAGAGCAAAATCATCTCACATGCAGGACATTGTCTGTACGTGGTGCGTTTAACATGGTTCCAAAATAACTTTCTGTTCACAGTCCTCGGTTTTACAGGCCACAGGAGATGGGAAGGGAAGCAGCTCTTGGAGCTAGGATATGAATGACACTAATCTATCAACTACCTAAGCTATATATCGCTCGCTTTTTTCATTGTTTCCAGTACACGTTCAGATAAAATGTGCTCTTAAGAAGTCCAAGTGATGTGCGCAGCAAAGTGAACTTCGAAAGACAAAGATCATTTGGTATCCTAATTTATCTATCCCCGACGCTTGCATATCCGCCGCTCAATCAACATGCTCGATTAGCATGGATCTGACCTTTGCATTGCTATAGACCTATTGGACACCGACTATCGATTAAAATAGCTTATGTTTAGGTCTTTCGTGGAAATAAGAATCCACAGTCCACTCCTTGGAGCATACGTGACTACCAAACGCTGCGTATTTGCCACTGTGTGGTATGCTTGAAAGATCTGGACACATCCCGCAACGATCGACAAACCACATACATAGCACCTTGAACGGACTAACTGTTTTGGTCGATTTAATACCAAAGGTTCCAGTGTGGGTTTATCTTAGTGTACATTTTGTAATCAGTCGCGACAATGTAAAGTGTTTTAATATCACTGCAGGTTCGCGATCGTACTTGCTTTCGACCCCAGAATGATGCAGAGGGCGCACGTTTTCAAGGCGGTGCTATTGTTTTTGCTGCTGCTGCATTTTGAATGCAAAATATGACCGGGACCCAAAACCAAAACCACGTTCTTAACTATAACCTTCGTAATGGTAGAGATCACGATGTAATCCAGACTGATTACCACGTGATCGTACTCTATAATTGAATCGTGTGTAATCTGTAAACGCGCCGCTGTTGCTGACTGCTTTCCCGCTCCCGAGTCGGAGCCATTAGCTGAAGCCATTGTCTGTGGATAGGCAGTCAGAGCCAAGCAAATATTCAGCGAGCCTGAACAACACTGGCTTCCCTCTTATCCCAATCGCCCTCAGAGACGCAGCCCGCGTGATCTATGTCCACATTCCGCAACTGATTACCACAAGGCGAAAGGCATTGCTATCACTGGCGATGAAGGATATGATATCAAACTTTTTCGACTCCATTTTTGAGTATGTGTGGTTGTGTTCGACAGGCGGGTACAGGCGACACGGGAAAGATACTCATTTGATAAGACCGGCAACCCTTTCAATAACCAATCTCGATAACTCGAGCTGTGCAATCTGGGTAAATGCGGGAACGATTAACGTTGAAAATACACGAACGTCTTTTTACTTCAATACATTTTGAAAATCAACTCGAAATGTATAGATCGGCACATATCATAATTAAACAAACATCAGAATTTAAAGAATCCATTCCTAATAATGAAAATTAGTATCGCAGCATTTTGACATCGTTCAAATTAAAGCACGTAATTTTTAACCAGAAAAACTAATTGTGTTAATTAAAATGCAATTATTCTTAAATGTTCAGTGCGACCATATAATACTGCACAGTTGTAGGTTATTTACCGGAATTATTTAAGTATTAACCCGTGTGACAAAGTTAAAGAAAGCCCCTTTAAATTCAATCTGTTTATTTCATGTTCCGGATTGCAGTTAATGGTATCTAGAAATCAGAACAATCCTCTAAATTCATCCTCTTAACTCTTCCTATAGCAAGAAACAGTTTTTATTTGTAGACCTGTGTGAATAGGATTAATTAAAAAAACTATCAACTGCAGGAACAAAAAGTAAATGCTGCGCAGTTACGTTCTGCAATACTTTCTAAAGCGTCACTTGTCCGGCAGCATGAAACACGTTCGTGCAGATCTTTCAGAAATCTAGAACATTATAAAACACGTATTTTAAAGATTACACGTGTAAATGGACATTTGGTGTACTACATCATATACAGCAAAATGTTTCTAATGATTTTATATAAAGTTAAAAATGTTTAATACTGCAAATGTACGATTCGTAGGAGATCTCAAGCTCCCTTGTGCGACCTTCCCCAGCGAGACTCACATGACTGCGAGCAAGGATGGCACAACACATGTAAAGCTGAAGATTTGGTAACAACGATACACCTTCTTCAGAAATTGTTTACATTGTCGCGACTAATAATTAAATTCTACATTGTGGGTTTAAATTGCAACAAACTGATTTATCAGACGATTGTTGTTAAACGGTAAAATACAGTACACATCATCATGTGATTGATTTGCTGATTTTGGTGCTATTTTGCAAAAAACTATCGGCTTGATTGATCCATTTTTTGAAGCATTCATCAGGAATCAATAATTCGACCCAAAGTATTTTTGCCGAATTGCCCGCTAAATGTGATAGACCAGGACGAAAGTGGGACAGTAGTAATAACTCGAACACATTGTTGTGGAGGGGGAGTAAAATATGTAGCCACACTTTGACCATTTCACAAATGGTACTCAGCATACTTTGTTCATTAATGCTCGATTTCTGCAGTTTACATTCAAATAAAGCATGGTCTTATTCAACATGAAGTTTACGATTATTTTCAAAGGTTTAAGATATCAAAAAATTACAAAGAGTGTCCAAGCACGGTTTATACCGTCAATAATGATGACCGTGACGATCTATGTGATTGGCAGGAACATCCATATAAATGGTGGCGCACATGGTGAGTGGGAGCAAAAGCAACCACGCAAGTTAAAAATGCTAATTCTCCTCTTCATGCAGCACCCCCCCCCCCCCCCCCCCAGCGTACAGCCACTCGTCACATTATTCGGTGAACAATTAGGAATGCATTTAGTATCAACCATATAACTTTGTTTTATTTTCTTGCGAAATGTTCACTTTTAATGTTGCGCTTGGCTCTCACGTAAGCCTTTGGTGTGAACATGTGTGTGTAAAGAAAGTTGACAGCGAGTGGTGAACAATTTAAATCACATGCACTTTGTCACAAACAAATGGTTATCATCGTAACACAACACACAGAATATACATTTCTAGACCACAATATCTGGTAGATTAGAAGAATGCATGCAAAAGTTTCCCCAATCTGGTAGGGATGAAACTGGATTTAACCCTTTACATCCACGATTTTTAATATCACATCGGCCTGGTAAAGATTTTCTTCCGTAGCTGCACTGGTTTCTCAGAATCAAGGATTCATAACATCTAAAATACAACGTAATGGTTCTGCACATTGGTCCGGTTAAAGCAGCACCGCCAGTGACCATTTAACCTCTTCATTGTTGTTAATTGATAATTGTATTTTTTAAGGTCTGCCCATACGATTTTCTAAAAAAACACATTCCATAAAGAAGTCGAGTAAAATTGAAGTAAAAATATATATAAATTGATATTTCATTTTATACGTAGGTTTGACGTATAAGACCACGAAACTGTGGAGTAGAGGTGGGAATTGGTTCCACCATTAAATAAACCGATGTAACAAGAATTTTTTAAAAATAGTATAAATAGTTATAAATAATATTCGGAAACTTAAAAGAGATTGCAAGTTCCAATCAGCACATGCAAAGGGTAACTTACAGTTAGGATGCAGAATTAATTTAAAAAAATGGATTAATGGCATATTCAGAATAATAATCATACAAATGAACGTCAAGTGAACAGTTTGTAACTAGAAATTTTCAGATATCCTGCTCCACCCCATAATTAATTATCGAGTTAATAGTTTGCTACTTATCTTGAGGGAGGGAGGAGAGACAAGTAGCGAGTTATGTGTACCCACTCTTTGGTTACAAATAAATAGGCACTTGCTGTCCCCTAAAACAATACCCAAGATTCCAATATTTATGAGCCATGACAGTAAATATTGACAAGACATTAAATGAATGGTATTTCATCGTCAATCCAAATCTTTTCTCATGCAGTATGTCTTTTCATGAGCAATCTTTGATTGGCAGGAATATTTTTTCTGTGGTTGATAATTGTCCTTTGTCTTCATTACACATGACCAGGAAGATGGCAGACAATATATTTTTTCTCCATAAAATATCAATTGGGTGAAAAAGGTGTAATGTCCAATAACCAATGGGCCAGATGAACTAATTCAGTATTTCAACATGAGACCATGCAGGTCTCCATGATTCAGATAGTGAAAAACCATATAACCATATAACAATTACAGCACGGAAACAGGCCTTCTCGGCCCTTCCAGTCCGTGCCGACCATTTATTTTCCCCTAGTCCCATCTACCTGCACTCAAACCATACCCCTCCATTCCCTTGTCCATATACCTATCCACTTTACTTTTAAATGTTAAAATCGATCCTGCCTCCACCACTTCTGCTGGAAGATCATTCCACACAGCCACCACTCTCTGAGTAAAGAAGTTCCCCCTCATGTTACCCCTAAACTTCTGTTCCTTAATTCTCATGTCATGCCTACTGTTTTCAAAAATAGCATTCTTATCCCAAATTTCAGTAAAATAAAATCCTTGTATACAGTCAAAGAGTCACACAACACAGAAACAGGCCCTTTGGCCCAACTGTCTAGAGCTTCGAACTGAGTTTGTTCTATTTGCCTGTGGTTTGGCCATATCACTCTAAATCTTCCTCACTATCCGCTACTCCACCAATTTTGGTCTAATCTGCAAATTTACCAATCAATACATCTACATTTATATTCAAGTTGTTTAAATATATCACAAACAGAGTTCCCAGCACAGATCCCTGTAAAACATCACATGTCACAAATCTCCAACCAGATTAACACCCTTCATCCCATATCCTACATCTTCCATGGGTAAGCCAGTTCTGAATCCAAACTACCAAATTACCCATGCATCTTTACTCTGGATGAGCCTCCCACAAGGGACTTTATCAAATGCCTTACTAAAATCCATGTAGACAACATCCACTGCTCTACCCTCATTTATCACCTTCGGCGTCTCAAAAAGCTCAATCAAATTCATAAGACATGACTTGCCATGAACAAGGCCATGCTGACTATCCCTAATTGATAAATTATCTTCCAAATGCAAGTAAATCCTCACCTGAAGAATGCTCTCCAATAGCTTCCATACCACTGATGTGAGGCTCACTGCCCTATGATTCTCTGGATGATTTACACCTCCATTCTTGAACAATATGGCTACTCTCCAATTTTGCAGACCTCGTCTGTTCCAAGAGAAAATACAAAGATCTTCAGCAAGGCCCCTGCAATTTCCTATCTCATCTTTCTTAACCTGGGAATAGATTCCATCAAGCCCTGAGGATTTATGCACCTTAATGCTTTTCTAAAGATCCAGCACCACCTCCTTTTTGATCTCAAACTGCTGTAACATATTATTATAGCCCACACTGATCTCACTATCATCCATGTCCTTCACCTTATAGAAAACAGAAGCAAAGTATTTAGTTAGTACCTTGCCTACATCCTCTGACTGCAAGTATACATTCCTTCCATTGTCCTCCAATGGTTTACCTTCTCCCTAGTTATCCTCTTGTTATTGATGATAAAAACCTTGGGATTTTCAACGCTCTATTTTTTCCTCAATTACATTTCATGGCCCTTTTGGCTCTTCTAATTGCCTGCTTGAGTTCTTTCCTGAGTGTTTTATTTTACTCCCCCCATCTTCCCTAAACATTACATCTGTTTCCTTTATCTTTTAGACCAGATTTAGAACCTCTCTGCTCATCCAGGGGTATTTTAGCTTGCCATCCTTATCCTTTCTGCTTACTGGAACATTTCAATCGTAATCTCTGACCAGCTGTTTTTAAATTACTCCCACATGTCTGATGTGGACGTGTCCAATCACTGCTGCTCCCAATTTACTCTTCCCCATTCCCCCAGACTTGTCCTTATTCATGACAATCTTAAAATGGACAGAGTTGTGATCACTATTCCAAAATCGAAATACAAGTCACCTGGCTGGTCTTGTTTTCCAACACAAGATCCAGTATGTCCCCTTCGCCCTATGAACTGTTTCAAGAAACCCTCTTGGATACACCTAACAATTTCTGCTATATCTAAGCCTTTTGCACAAAATCACACACTACGACAATCCTATTGCTTTTGTTACAGATCTGTCATTTATTGTACACTTCCCAGTTACATTTGACCTCGCAAAAATACACCACTTCATAATTGTCCCGATTAAACCGTATCTTGCATTTTCCAAAAGATCTATATCCTACAGTATCCATTGACAACCTTCTTCACTATCCATTTTCATGTAAAGTGCAAATGTACTCATTAGCCTACCCATATTTTCATCCAAATCATTTGCATATCATCAGAAAAAACCTAGGTCACAGCAATGATTCCTGCACAAAAATGAATATCCAACTTTCTTTCTAGCCTCTAATGTTGGCCTCATGCTCTGTTCTTCTACCTTTCATCATGATTGTCAACCTATCTAAATCCCTCTACTTTCTCTGCAGAACCAAACTGATCATCCAACATTGTTTTCAATGAACTAGGATTTCTTATGCTATGTAAAAGAGATGGATGCCATAGTTTTTTGACATTTTTCACAGACTCCATACAGATGTCAATTACTCGATCATTTTTCCCCGGCTTTACCTCAGATTGTGGCTGCCTGTTTTCAGTTATTATGTCCTTGCTGACCCCGAGGAGAGCTGTTAACCTCACATCCTTTCTTTCACAAAGACCTGTAAATAACACCTCCATGGCAACACCCATTTTACTCTTACTTTAGTACTTCAGTTATTGGAACTCACAAATTAAGTCAAGGGCGATTGTTATGCACCAATCAGCAACCTTTTGCTCATATAACATTTTTATTTTTGGACTAAACTACAGTCTTTTGTTATAACAAAAGAAGAGTCAGAAGGGGCCCAACCCAAAATGTAAGTTTGAGGAAGGGTCCTGATCTAAAACGTCACCTATCCATTTACTGGATCATCAGAGATGCTGCCTGACCCACTGAGTTATTCTAGTATTTTGTGTCTATCTATAGAAACAGTGAAAATAGGTGCACGAGCAGGCCATTCAGCCCTTCGAGCCAGCAATATGATCATCCAAAATAAGTACCACATTCCTGTTTTTTTCCTCATATCCCTTGATTCCATTAGCCCTATGAGCTATACCTAATTCTCTTGAAAACCTCCAGTGAATTGACCTCCACTGTCTTCTGTGGCAGAGAATTCCACAGATTCACAACTCTCTGGGTGAAAAGGTTTTTCCTCATCCAAGTCCCAAATGGCCTACCCCTTATACTTAAACTGTGACCCCTGGTTCTGGACTCCCCCAACATTGGGAACATTTTCCCTGCATCTAGCCCTTACAATCACTTAAGAATGTTATGTTTCTATAGTCCTTGTTTCTATAGTCATTTGTTGCTGAGTAGCATAGCCTCTTGTTCATCATGATCTAAAAAAAATGTAAACGTTATGTTTGTGTTTAGTTTCCTCCATAATGCCACAAACTACTCCTACAGAAACCTCCTGCCTTAACATAGAACAGTCCAGCACAACAATAGGACCTCCGCCCAGATCATGTGTGCTGAACATGATGACAGGACCATCTCTGATTTACCAGTGCTTAATCCATATTCCTCCATATCCATATGCCTATCTAAAAGCTTCTTGAATGCCACTATCGCATACAGGCACTCAGTGTAAAGAGAATTGCCCCTCACATCTCCTTTTAACATACCCATTTCACCTTAAAGCGATGCCCCAATACTAATTTGATTTTTCCATCCTGGTAAAAAGGTTCTGGCTGTATACCCTACCTATGCCTCTCATAATTGTCTATGCATCTTTCAGGTCTCCCCAGTACTCCATAGAAAACAATCCAAGTCTGTCCAACCTCTCCCTGTAGCTATTCCAGGCAACATTCCAGTAAAGCTCCTCAGTGCCTTTTCCAAAACCTCCACATCTTTCCTGTAAGGGGGCGACTAGAACTTCATGCAATATTTCAAATGTGGCCTAATCAATTTCCTATAAAGCTGCATCATGACATCCTGACTCCTATTTGCCCCAAACTATAAAGACAGTATCCCATTTGCCTTCTTTATCACTAATTACTTGTGTTGCCACTTTCAGGGTGCTATGGACTTGGACCCCATGATCCCTCTGTACATTAATGCTGTTGAGGGCCAGGTAAAACGTTTGTTCTTTTTACTCCCTCTGCCACTTTACTGACAGTAACCATACCTTCAGCTATCAAGGCGCAGATATATCAGAGATGGTCCTGTCATGATGTTCGGCACAGCCAATGTGGTCGAAGGGCCTGATTTCATGCTCTATGTTAACGCGTTTGGTAATTCTCGCCCCTAAACGTGTCTGCCTCTTTATGTCTTCGTATCCTTCTATGAAACATCTTTGGACGTGTTCTTTTCACATGAAGGTGCGTTACAAACGCAAAATGCTGTACATATCGGTATACCTCGTAATAGTGAGCTAACACCTGAAATAATTCACCATAAACATTGAAAATGTCACATTGCGTGCTACGGAACTGTTAATGTGCATAAACATTGTTTTACTGCACGACATTAACAAAATATCTATAAGAAATCTGGCCAAACCTCTGTAAATCTGTGCGTTACCATTGCATCGCGAAATTAAGATTATGCGCGTTTATGTAGACAAGGAGCCAGGAAAACCATCCCAGCAAATTACCTTGATCACGAAAGTATATCAAACGCTCAAATACTTAGTCACTGTTTCAATGAAAAGCCTCTTTCACAATCATCTTCAGTTACTCCGATCTTGGATGTTTTATCAGCCTATTTCTATGATAACGTATTCCGCGCTTCCCGGTTGAATTGGTTAAATAAGCAGAAGCAAGACCTACCTTCTTTGCCCTTCTTAAAGACTGAGAATCGGCCTCATTAAAGCCCTCGCATCGTCCTCTGCCAACTTCCGAGTCCACCAGCCTGGAAAAGACGATGTCGAGGATTTACAGTATATAATTAATTCATAATCGACAAAAAGTTAATGAAAAAAACCCATTAAGCCAAGGGAAAATGCATTTATTTAAAATACTAGTATAACACGTTTTATTGCAGCGCAGTTGCAAATTTTAAGATATTTTGTGACATGTATTTATTTCATAGTATTTACTTATATTCGCGATTGTATCTGTATATAAAGTTGTTGAGACACCGTTTCTTAAGTGAACCAGCAGATGAGCTAGGGTGGAGAAGGGTGGTGGTGACCAGAACGGAAATTAAACTCACTTGGTGTTGGGCTTGTCGCGATCCTTCTTGCTGCCGATGCACTCTCTGGGCACTGAACGAAAATCACCATACGTTTCTTTCCAGACGCATTTCTCTTTAGTTTTCGCCATGATTATTTACAGGATAGACTCATATAAAAAGTCTATTAGCTTCTTTCATGCAACCTAAGGACTCTTTTAATTCATGGTTTCTCAAACTTAAAAGGGGGTTAAAAAAAACCTTCCTTCCCGAGAAAATGTTGCCAAACTGCGACCGCCCTACGACGACGACAGCAGCATGATGATGATGATGATGAGTATCCTTGACTTCCACTCCCGAGAAGAGAAAAAATCGAGGTCGGATGGGATCTTTTGAAGCGCTAAGTATTCCTCCGTCAAGCACTAGGGACAAGACGTTGTTCCCACGAGCAAATCTTCCAGCAACTTCAACCGCTGCCTTCTGCCGAAACACGTCAGAGGTTCATTGCAACGCTTTTTCTTTCAATTCCACATTGATGATGCCGTGAGAGAAAAATAAAACAGGTTGCAGCTTTCCAACCTTGTTAGTATTTTGGAAATCCCGTAGTGACAAAGCATTCACATTGATACCGGTTGTGACCAAGGTATCCGATGACCTGTCACCACTTTCCCTTAGCCCAAGTCCGGGTTGATGTTAGCGTTTATCCCACTCAGGTTCTCCCCTTGGGTTCTGATAAGAGTTGGGTTTCCAGTCTTCTCCCTCTCTCGTAGTATTTTACTTGTTTAAAGTTGCATACAATTTCTTTTTTGAAAAAGAAAACGCCACAGTAAAATAAAGGAGGTAAATACCCGAGGTAAAAAATCCCAGCCCTGTGCTGCAGCCGCCAACCCAGATCGTTTCGCTGGCCCGGTTCGGCGGGCACCACCCGGGAAGTTTCGCTGCGCCGACCCGAGAGGAACTGAGCCAAGCCAGCCCGACGTCACGCCTCATCAAACGGCACAAAGCTCCCAGTAAATAATTACGGAAACATCTCAAAGTGCGAGCCTGTGTGGGGCGGGACAGAGTGGAGTTCTGTTGCCGGAAAATCTTATTTATTTATTAATTCGTTCGGTCGTTGGTGAAGGATCACACTGGGCTGCTGCTCCACACGCCATCCCCCAGCTCGCGAGCTTCCGAACCATTCTCACTGATCGCGAGCAAACGAGCTCGAGCTCCACAATTGGCCGCGCGCCAAGAGGGGCGGGACGGACAGACGGTCGCTCAATCCCCATTGGCTCAAACCCAGGGTCGCTCGGGCCGTCAATCAAACGATCCGGCCACCCTCTGTGCTACGCCCCGGGTGTTTTCCTTCCATCATCCGATTGGTCTCCATCGCTGCCGATGCAGGTCACGAGTCGGAGCGCGGCGCGGCGGTTGTCACGAGTCCGCGGCTGACGCAGCCTTTCCTCCCCCCCCCCCCAACACCACCCACCGCCAGTGCGTCTTCTCCAGCGAAGATCCTATAGCTATCCAGGAGGCAGTGCGGCGGTAAGATGGCGCTGAGATCCGCAGGCTTTATGGGTTGTGCTGGCGTTTGTCAGCTGTTCCTGCTCACCACGGCCCTGGCAACCGGTAAGTATTTTGCAAACTCACCTTTTTGGTCCAATCCCTTTATCCGCTGAGACTTTGGCGATCATCTTTTCATTTAAGAGCAGTCGACTGGATTACATGTTCAGCAATTAGACGATCACAGGATCATTATGTTGAACGCAATCTCGTTTACTTGTGCAATCGTAGATTTGCTGGATTATATTCGTTTTTGTTTTATATTCATGGTTTCGGTCTAGAATACGAGTCCTCCTTAAGGAGGAGAATAGTTACCTCCTTAAGGAGGTAGAAAAATCATGTGATTTTTTCCCCTCTAGTTGCTGGATTAAACTGGTTTTAAAAAAATGTAATACGGTTTATTCGGCTGAAACATCAAGTAATTGGGAAGTAACTTCGGTGGGTTTATTTTTGTCGGATAGCTAACTAGGTTTTAAATGTATTCATTCAAACTCCATTTATTACTTAACGGAACATTTAATTGATCGCCATATCTCAAAGATCGCATTGACCTGAGGGCAATCGGTGACTCGGTCTGCAGTATTTATTTCGTGACCAACATAGTAGATTGGCCTTGCATTAGGATCCGCGTTAGTTGGACAACTTTGAGGCTTAAGGTAACGGTGTTGGATAAGTAACTCTTGTGTTGATGACAATCAGTAACAATAAAAAGTAGTATATCTTCCTTATTTCTGGGAACATTTTTGCTAATTTCCCCCACAACTAAGCCAGAAGTCACCTATGATGGCATTTTAAATACACTAGACGAAAAGGTCAATTTGGTATCCCTTTTTGAGGGTGGTGAAATTAAAGGTACGAAAAGCAGATGCATGGATTGGATTTGATGGCATACATCGCAATACAAAGCAGAGAAAATAAGAACATTTGTGGTTATCTTTCATAATTCTCAAGATTCAAAGTTCTGGTGAATTGGTAGGTAGTTATGTAATACGGAATGAGAAAACTGGAGCCATTCACTTAACTTTAACAGGATATTCAGGAAGTCATAATGCGAACAGAAACATTTGTCATGATATTTCTGAAAAGGAAATAGTGTTTGAAAAATGGCTCTATTGCAATTGTAATTGGTAGTATTTATAAGGGAATAGTAGATTTTCTAATTTTCAAAAGGCATTTGGTACGTATCACATGTTTTATATAAATATGCAATGTGATTGGGGGATCACATTTTTAAAATTATGCACAGGGATTTGGATGTCAATAGTGGCATGGGCATTTAGCACTCACTATACCGTTTAGGTGGATAGTAGTCAGCCACGTTAATGTTTCTTTATACAAAAAACAAAGTGTAACTCAACAGGTCAGGCAGTTACTCCAACACTTTGTATTTGTCAATCAGTATCTGCAGTTCCTTGTGTCTATATCTCAATGTCTCTGCTTGCCCACACAATCGACTAGAAAATCTGGCATCTTTGCCGGAATGATATTGGTTAGCCAGGTAGGTATTTGTGTCAATATTGTTTTCTTATGTTAATGTTAATAGCCAAATTGTCATGTACTTTGAATAAGTCCCAATATCAAAATGTCTTGCCCCTGAATTCAATCCCAGTAACTTAATCACTATTGTCACTACATTTCAAAAGTAATTAATTGGACATAAGATGCAGTGAGACTGTGATGAAGTTTTAATTCACAACTGTAATTTAAACTTTTACGCTGGGCTATCATTGCAGGTTTTAACTTGATTTTTCTTGCCGGGTTGTGTTGTATGTTATGGCAATAATCATTTTCAGAGTCACCTTGCTGGTTTGCATTTTGCATGTTTAAATAATTGGTGAAACTATAAAATTTAAAAATGCATCTTTAGATTTGATTAACACATTAATTTGATTATTAGCAAGTTGGTAAAAAAAAGTGCCTTAAAGAATGTATTTATAATTTAATAAGAAAGTGTCTCAAATGGTGTAGTTAAAATATTGTAAATTTTGGCCTCAATTCATAGTAGACAAGGCATATGTAGTTATGAATGCGTACGCTTTTGTTATTAAAGCTAATCTGTACATTTTACCATTTCATGCTTTTATTCTGTTAATTACTGAATCATGTCACCTTGGAGAAGATATTTAAGATTTAAATAAGATTGTATTCACAAATCTAATTGACAGAGTGTGGAAGAGTCATCAATCAATCTACTTTTGGAATCTCGTTACAGGCAGTTTAGGTCACTGTAGATTTGTTATTTGCAGTGCAATCTAGTCTAATCTAGTCAGTGTGGACTAAGTAAATCTTACCAGATTTGATAAATTCAAAAATCCTTGCATTGTTTCAGCACCGTCCTTATCCTGGAACATTTTTAATTTTAAGACTTTTTGAAGGGTATTCTTCCAGAATTTAATAGTGTTCCATTCATGTAATAAGTTTACTTGATAATGCAGCTGTATTGGAATTGATGAAAGCTTTTCATTTTGTAGCATAAATTACTGATTAAATATTCTAACCTTATAGACTCTTTAACAATATGGTAGCTGCACTGTATTTCATGATAACAGGTTATTTTGCTAGTATCAGTAATTACAATCTAATAAATCTATATATCTGCTTTGCACCCCTCTACTTGCAAATCTAGTTACTTTTTCATAACTGTAGACAACAGGAATTGCAGATGCTAGTTACAAAAAATATACAGGGAGCTGGAGTAACTTAGTGGGTCAGGCAGCAATTTCAGAGATGTTGCCTGACCCGCTAAGTTACTCATGCATTTTGTGCCTTTTTATGTACTTTCTCACAACTGGTTTTGTTACAAATGGTTTTCAGTTGACATAAACAATCCCCAAAAGAATAATTATATGCATGATCAGATAATCTGTTGTATGTGATGTTTTAGCATTGAATGTTCGTCAGAATGCTAACAAACTCCTGCCTCTCTAGTTTTAAATAGCACTTTATGTCCAGCTGGACGTAAATGGTTGGACTAGAGATCACCCATAAGTCAGCATCTTTAACAATGCTATAGAACCTCACTATTGTATTGTGTATATAGCCAAATCAGTCTTTTGAGACATGTGAACTGGTTTGCAAAGTTATGCAATGTCAGTCAAGAATGGTATTGTTCTTGGAGTTGCCTCTTCTTGTTCACTACATTTACTTGTCCACTACCAATTACAACTATAAGAGGTGGGATTGCAGAGCTTTGGTCTGATCTGTTAGTTGCATGATCATTTAGCTCAGTCCTTTGCATGCCGTTTAGCATGCATATCATCCTGTTTTGCTTTCCTATCACTTTTTCTCTTTCAATGTTATTTCATTGTGGATGTATATTCAGGAGTGGTCATAAGTGATGGGAGTAGAATTAGGCCATTCGGCCCATCAAGTCTACTCCATTCAATCATGACTGATCTATCTCTCCCTCCTAACCCCATCCTACTGCCTTCTCCCCATAACCTCTGACACATTAATCAAAAATCAATCTGCCATAAAAATATCCACTGACTTGGGCTTTACAGGGTTTCGTGGCAAATAAGGACTAAAAAAAATTCTCCACATCTCCTTCCTAAAATAACGTCCTTGAATTCTGAGGCTATGACCTCTAGTCCTAGACTCTTCCACTAGTGGAAGCATCCTCTCCACATCCACTCTATCCAAGTCTTTCACTATTCTGTATGTTTCAATGAGCCCCCCCCCCACTCTTCTAAACTCCAACGAGTACAGGCCCAGTGCCAACAAATGCTTATCATAGGTTAACCTACTCATTCCTGGGATCATTCTTGTAAACCTCATCTGGACCCTCCAGAGCCAGCACATCCTTCCTCAGATACGGTGTTTAATGATTTTTATGGTGACGCTGCTATCAGGTTAAAATGATGAAGTCACCTGCCTGTTTCTGTCCTTGCCAAGCATCCACCCACTTGAAGTACAGTAAAAAGAATGGGCCCACTGCACATTTATTTTTCAGATATTCTTCATTGCTCAAGGCCAGTGATGACAATTATGTTGTCCCTGATGATTTTTAGATTGAGATAAATTAACGTTGCACTAACTGGGAATTGCAACTGAAGCCTTCTGGTCGATAAAGCATGTAGCTCTTGCCAGCAAAGCTCTTGATGTACAATGTTCAGTAACTTAAAGACTTTATACAATTTATTCTGCCCATCTTGCAGCCAAATGATCATTGTAGTAGAACATTTTCTATTGTTCTACAAGAAGGTGATTTAATTTTAGAAAGCTTAAAAGGAAATTCAAAACATCTTCCTCGGCACTTTCTCTATTCTCTTCCTTCCCACCTGATTTAATTATTTGCATATACTAGAAAGCAGTTGCTCATGGTTAGTTAATCTCAATAATTTTTTTACTTCAACATCTAAGAGTTTGGCTTTTCTACATTCTAATTATCTATTCAGCCAGTTAAATATCTACTATTGTCCAATTTATAATGGAACTATTTTCAGTACAGCAATGAATTAATGACATTGTAGACCTTTCATTTATTGTCCACAAAATTAAACATTGTCAAATTTAGCTTCTATTGTGGCCACTATGGAACAACTGGAAACAAACTATTAATGGGTGGGTGGGAGAAAGAAAACGCTTAACATTAATCTATTTCTATTTTGCAGGAGTCTTTGGTGACCAGTTCAGCATATTAAAGGCATCACAGTCTGTCCACTTCCAAGATGCAGGGCCTCTGCCTGGCGGCCGTATTCCAGATGTTGTATCTTTGTCAATGGGATTTTCGGTTGAGGAGGTAAATTATACTTTCTTTGTGTATTGGTGTAGAATTTGATTTGTCTGCAAACATTTGTATAACTTTCTAGGATGCATGAAAATGCTAAGCATTTTGCATTCTTAAGTTTGAGAGACTTTTCAATGCAATTAAATATGCAGCGTAGTTCTGCTTTTAATAAAACATTTTAAATTTGTTTGCCGTTTATAAATGTCTCTCCCTAAAATTTTGTATTGCAAATTGTGGTCCAAGCATTTGCACTGGCCATGACTAAAATTAAACAGCACCAGGCTTGGTCAGATGTTAAGCCAAAACCCTGCATACAAGTGTTTTTTTTGCTGGATTTCTAATAACATATTCCAGGACCACATACCGTGGAAAGTTTGGGCAAGTGTAAATTTGTAGAGCGAGTAGTGCCTTTCACTTGTTGCCTTCTGCAATAGTCTCATCCAAAAAATGTCCTCTGCAGAATATCTTCAGCCAGCATCGGGAAAACCTTGATGCTTGCACAAGGGGAAAAAAATGCTCTGATAAATAATGACCTGAAATATTTTAACTTTATTTCTCTTCATGGATGCTGTCTACTTTGAGTATTTCCAACATTTTTTAATTAATATCTAACAATTTGTTGACTCAAACTGCAACTGTTCATTCTTAGTGGAGGTAACTCGAGCAGGGGTCGGCAACCTGAACCCAGGCTGAACGTGGCCCGCAACCCGAAATCATGCGGCCCACAGGCAGATTTCTACCCCATCTCCCCCCCCCCCCCCCCGTAATCATCCTCTCTCTCTTCCCTCTTTCCACCCCCTTTCCCCTGGAGGAGGGATATACTTTTAAAGCAAAGAAAATCATCAGATTTGTGTGAGAGGGAATTTCATTCCTTTCCTTTTTTCCAAGGATCTTCAATGGTCTGGACTTGCTATCGGCAGCTTGTTTCATCGACCACGTGCCAACATTTTGGTAACTGTCAGGGGAATTGATCAGCTGGTGCTACCCAAGAGTGGAATCTCATACACTGTTGAAAATGTAAGTAGTTTATCAACACTTTGTGTAATGTATTTTGGAGATTCTATCATTAAGGATTTGAAAATTAACCTTTTTAATGGTTTTTAGCTTCTTAGTCCCTCCCAGAGGCCAAAAATCTGGTCCCAGGAATTTATTTGAATTTCCTGATAACTGTTTTAACCCATTTGTCTGTTCGGGATAAATTTCACACAATCTCTGTAATGCAGAATCAGGGTCGCCCATAACATAGAAAATAGGTGCAGGAGTAGGCCTTCGGCCCTTCGAGTCTGCACCGCCATTCAATATGATCATGGCTGATCATCCAACTCAGTATCCTGTACCTGCCTTCTCTCCATACCCCCTGATCCCTTTAGCTACAAGGGTCACATCTAACTCCCTCTTAAATATAGCCAATGAACTGGCCTCAAACCTTCTGTGGCAGAGAATTCCACAGATTCACCACTGTGTGAAAAATGTTTTTCTCATCCTAAAAGACTTTCCCCTTATCCTTTAACTGTGACCCCTTGTTCTATCCTTCCACAACATTGGGAACAATCTTCCTGCATCTAGCCTGTCCAACCCCTTAAGAATTGTGTACGTTTCTATAAGATCCCCCCTCAATCTTCTAAATTCTAGTGAGTACAAGCCGAATCTATCCAGTTTTTCTTCATATGAAAGTCCTAACATCCCAGGAATCAGTCTGGCGAACCTTCTCTGTACTCTCTCAATGGCAAGAATGTCTTTCCTCAGATTAGGAGACCAAAACTGTACGCAATACTCCAGGTGTGGTTTCACCAAGACCCTGTACAACTGCAGTAGAACCTCCCTGTTCCTATACTCAAATCCTTTTGCTATGAATGCTAACATACCATTCGCTTTCTTCACTGCCTGCTGCACCTGCATGCCTACTTTCAATGACTGGTGTACCATGACACCCAGGTCTCGTTGCATCTCCCCTTTTCCTAATCGGCCACCAATAACATCTATGTTATTGGTCATTCTCCTCTTCCCTCAGTACTGACCTCTAAACAAATTTACCTCAGTACTGACCTTCAAATAAAAGCTAAATTTTATCTCAGCAGTGACCCTCAGTACGTTTATCTCAGGACTGACCTGTTCTTTATTCCCTCAGTACTGACCTTTTTTATTCTCTCAGTATTGACCTTTTTTGTAATCTCTATTGGTGGTTGGCTTCTTTGATCGACCCAAGGACCTCGTTGGGATCAAGAAAGACTCGGCGTCAATGATTTAACTACGTATTAGGCTTGGAGCTGGAGGAAACCAAAGTGGTAAAAATCACTCGCCCCGGTGGCCGCTTTCCCACAGTCCTGCCCAAGATCAGTCGAATACTTATTTCACGCTGAGTTGACTTGTCCGTTGTTATCCCACTCCTGACACCAAATGTTAAACTGGTTTATTTTCCCCTCGATCATTACTCAGTAAATATACTGAACCAACACGCACCGTTCTTGCTTCAACAAGTTTATTTATCACCCCAGGGGATTTACTCTGGTCCATGACCTGTCACTCTCCTGCAGTTCCAAGTGTTCCCCAGAACAAGTGATTTACAATAAGCATAGTACAAGTATATAAGCAGAAGCAAATTTGATGCGCTTTCTTGGTCCTCCAACCATATCATGACATGGTATGTTTATAAAGGCAAAGATCAGGTTCCTCAAGACAATTGACTCGCAAGCGCATGATCTCATTATCACCAATGAGCAGGTTAAATGACTCAAACAATTGACTCTCACATTATTACCAATGATCGGGTTCCTCAAAATGAGTGGCTAACTTCGTCATCACAGCTGCAACAGAACCCAGCATTTTTCCACTCAACGCTGTAATTTTCCACTAACTTACACAGCAAAAACCAAACTCGTCAATATCAAAGTTAAAATATCTCATTGAAATCCATCTTCCATTAAGTGAATAGTCTCTTGCCTATTCCAACTATGGGTGCATCTTGAGATTAGTTATCCTTTGTCACCGTCTCTGTTCAAATTGAGTTTGAAATCCACTACTAATAACAATTTGCATTGAAGAGAGAGATAACTGCATATCTTCCACAGTATATCATTTCATACAGTGTAATGTGTTACAAATCATTTAACTCTTGTTTCATTGCAGCCAGTTCCTTTCACTTTGGATAGTGTTTCCAATTCTATCCACTCAATGTTTTCCGAAGAGACACCAGTGATTCTGCAGCTGACCCCCAGTGAGGAGGTGAGTGATCAGATTACTATTCCATGGCTCTGTGCTGGGTATGAATAGGCCATTCTTGGTCTCCTAGCTGATTCCTTGTAACCAGCACAGCCTAGTTCTGCAGCCCAGGGATGCTCCCTGTCTTGTTGAATCACTTGGGTGCTGTCATTCTTGTAAACCAGCATCTGCAGATCTACAATATATTTTACGGTTATGTTGACAATGATTAAAAATGTTATACAAAACTGGACCACTCTGGGTACGTATGATGCATAGATGTCTAGCTGAAATAAAATTGTGACTCATTGAACAGCATGTGAACTTCCTGTGAGCTAAATGCTATCCTTACCTGGAAATTCATCAAGCAAGGCAATCCACCCCAATGTGAGTAATCATAGATGGCACCTTTGACTTATCTACAGCTATTGACCAACAGCTGGTTCCCTCCAAAGTATGTCTGAGGGAGCAAGCAGATGTACTTGTATACCCAGCTGCAAAATACTGCTAAGTGGACAGTCTAGAACATCAGTTTGGATGCCCCGCACATTTATGGGCTAATAGACTAACAGAGAATGTACCAGTTTGTTAATGTCTTGGTTCTTAGTTCCAGTTTTGTTTGTGAAACTGAATAATGAAACATAGATTTTTATTGTTTTAGAGACTATACATGGTAGGGAAGGCAAACAGTATTTTTGAAGATCTTCCAGTGACATTGCGACAGATGAGAAGCCGTTTATACCAGGACAACTCCGTTTTAAACTTGATTCGTTCTTATTCTTTGAAAGAAAATAATGAGGTAAGAGAATGTAGGGAGTTTTGCTTTCCTTTTGACTAAAGACGATGAAACTGATAATTTACCATGCTAAAGACTTTGGTGCCAAACTAGTTAATTTTCAAGGCTATTGGATGTTGTTCCCTAATAATGCCCCAACACACTTTAAATGTACTTATTTAAAATACTACACAATATATTTTCCCATAAGCATGATAATTTTAAAGAGAGCATGGGAACAAGGGCCCAGTGAGCAGAAAGGCGCCCCAGACGGAGAGAGGCAGAGATTTATGACCCTCTGAATGAAATGTTTCTCCAACCCACTCCTGAACATCCTCACCCTAATTCTGATACTGTATTCCTGGTCCTAGCTCATCAGTTTCAATGAGATTGCTTCTGATTCTTAACTCTAGAGAATGGAGTCTCTCCCTAGTTGATCATTCTTCATGTAGGCTTGGAACCAATCTAGTTTTTGCTGCACACTCTATGGCATGCATATCCTTTCTTGGCGAAGGAGAGCAAAAGTGTACATTGCTGGAGTTAACAGCTCAGATTTAGTGCAACAAAAGGTTTTCCATTCCAATAGTATTGTCTCATTGAGATGCAACAGCCTGGGGCTTGCCTGAATCGGGCACGACTTCTCATAACTAGAGTGCAGACTGGACTTTGAAAATGGTGCCTCTTGCATGTGGAGTCCCTAGACTATTTCTGTACATTTTACTAATCGGGGATGTGCTTGGGTATGGAAATACTTTACTGGACTGTAGGTAAGAAAATAATTTAATTGTGCATTTGCATGTGACAATAAAAGCACCATTGAACTATTGAGTATATAATCAAGTCAAATTTATTTGTCACGTACAAGATGTGCAGTGAAATGAAAGTGGCAATGCCTGCGGATTGTGCAAAAACAACAGAACAGAATAGAACAGAACCCGTATTTACATTTTAGAATTAAAAAAAAAAGACACAACACAACAGTAAATTAGTCCCTGGTGAGATAAGAGTTTACAGACCTGATGGCCTGTGGGAAGAAACTCCGTCTCGCCCTCTCTGTTTTCACAGCGTGACAGCGGAGGCGCTTGCCAGACCGTAGCAGCTGGAACAGTCCATTGATGGTGTGGTGGGGGTCCCTCATTATGTTGCTGGCTCTGGATCTGCACCTCCGGTGTACAGGTCCTGCAGGGCGGTGTGAGTATTGTTCCGAACGCACTACTCTCTGCAGAGCCTTCCTGTCCTGGGCAGAGCTGTTCCCAAACCAGATTGAGATGTTGCCGGACAAGATGCTTTCTACAGCCCCAGAGTAGAAGCACTGAAGGATCCTCGGAGAGACTCTGAATTTCCTCAGCTGCCTGACGTGGTAAAGGCGCTGCCTTGCCTCACCAGTGCGTCAGTGTGTGTTGTCCATGTCTGATCCTCTGTGATGTGGACTCCCAGGTATTTAAAGCCGCTCACCCTATCCACAGTAGTTCCATTTATCTCCAGTGGCTTGTAAGTCCTCGTATGTTGAGCCCTTCTAATCATCGGAACAATTTTAGGATTATTGCTTAAACTGCGCATGCAGAGAAATCTTTAATTTTGAGTTGTGATGACATTTGCTTATTACAGCAATTGCAATAGCAGAATAAAAATTATTAAAACGTCTTATCCCTTTCCTTTTCTGAGGAAATACTGGGTAAGGTTGTTTGAGATGTCATTTTCCAAATGTGGAGGAAAAACTGCCCCAACTTTTTGTTTCTATCCAATGGTACATGTTTTGTTGTGGTCATGGTGGGTCAAAGGGCCTGTTTCTGTGCTTTATGGCCAATGAATCTCTTGCCATATATTTGTAGTTTGTTAACTTAAGTCTGTAAGAAGTCAGCTTTTGTATATTTACCTAGTTTTAGAGCCATTATGTAGTGAAATACTTTGGATGTTTTTTTGCATTTATCCATGCAGCAGAACACATTGTACCCCCACCCCAATAAATAAGTATTTTTAAAGCTTTTGGTGTTTTCCTTTCAGGTTGACCTTCTGTTCCTTTCAGAACTCCAAGTTCTTCATGATATTTCTGCATTGGTGAGTTAAGAGCAACATTATATAAAACATGTATTTTCTAGACAGTGTGATTGCTTAAAACTTAGCAGACTTTAAAGTTAATAAATTAGCATTTTAATTATATTCAATCTAAAAACATATGTAGATGCTTGACAAGTGAGGCATATTATTGTCAGCACCAGGCAAGAAATCGTTAGCCTGGTAATTTAGTTAGTAATAGTAATCCTATTTAGTAATTTCATAGTAACATGTCTGATTTTTGAGGAACAGGAAGCTCCTTGACTTGAACACAAACCATCTGCTTGTGAAGCCTGCCTTATTTCCTGTAAAATTCAGCAGTTACAAGTTGTCACGGCAAATTTTTAAATAAATGTATTTACAACCAACAGATCTCCAGCAATAACCTTCCCTGATAGCATTTGATTAACACTGCAGTAATCTTTCCTTGCCTCTTCTGCTTGTTCTTGCCAACTTATGCTGAAGAGGGTATCTGGGATGTCTGTGAATGGAACCCTCAACTTGAGAATACGTGTAGCAGAGACCGAGAAATTATGAGAAAGGTGGCATTTTTGCAAGGGATGATGTAGGGAAATGTGTAGGCAGCGGAAGGATTTGGTGGGTTTATAGTAGAAGTCTGTGGGTGGCCTGTCTCTTGAAATGGAGAGATGGATCAAAAAAGAGTCAGGGGAGTCAGATGGATGGGCCAAGTGAATTTGTTGGGGCCATGGGAGGTCAATTTTGTGGGTGCCCTGAAAAAATAAAAAATGACAGATTTAAGGGTAGAATCTCATGGCTTGCTTGGGAAACAGCTGACGACAAATGTTATGCTGCTGGTCCATATATTGAATTTGAATTAATTTTGTTCCGTTGTTTATTAATCCTTCTGACATGACTGTAATTTCTTTAAACTGTCTTCCAAGTTTCTTCTGTCTGGACATTCAGTAGAAAGAAATGTTCATAAAAATGTGTATTAATATGCTTAACTCGAGATATTTTGAATTCTTCCAATATTGAACTTCTACCCCCTTCAACCTCCAATTCTGGCATCTCTGCATCCCTTTACAATTCCCTTTGGAGATAGTGACCTCGAATGAAAGCTGTCTGTGCCAACATTTTTTCATTTGTATTCTTAATTGCATTTTCCTAACTATTATCTCTTACTTATCCCTTTTAAAAAACTTTGATATTTATTTCTGTATTGGGTGTAGAAATAAATTAATGTTTATTTTAAGATAAGACTATTCCATATACTTTGTTTTTAATTATTTAGTCAAAAATATATGGTTTGCATTGTTATGCCATAAAATATCTGCCAAACCAGCTGCATATTAACACAAAACAGCTAGAACTTACGACTCATTATTCTAAAACATAGCAATTGGTAGCTGTTGAAAACGTTGTGAAGCATGATTTCAGTTTTGTTGAAATGAGCAGGGTTGCTCAGCGCAAACTTTCTGCACATCCTATATTAAACAGTGACCACTTTTTACAAGTATAGTGGCTGCAAAGTGTTTTGGGATCTGGAGATCAAGGTAAATTCAAGTGCAAGTCTTTGTTACTATAAATTACTTCTTAATTTGTCAATTTGCTAATGTTATCAGATTGTTGTGAAGTAAATGCTGCTTTATGGAATGAAATATATTGGGAAACTTTTGGAAAACATTGTTCTCCTTCCGGTTTAGTACTTGTGGACGTTAAGAATAAGCTTTGCATTTTTGTGCAAGTAATACCCACAAATTCTGTGGCTGCAATGACACCATTGCAATAATGATCAATCCTTAAAAATAACCATGCATAAAAATAAAAATGTTCTTGCAGCTATCCATGCACAATCATTTGGCAAAAGACCGTTCACCTGACCTTTATTCACTGGAGCTGGCAGGTCTGGAAGAGATCATAAAACATTATGGGCAGGACTCCCAGCAGTTTCGTGATGCAGCACAAATCCTAGCTTCGGTCATCCAGAAGGTAAAAGAACATTGCTGATATCAGTGATCTATCTGTGTACAAATATTGGCACTGCTACACTGTACTTCACTGCTCCAAAATGATTTTTTTTCAATCTGTAGCAAGGGTTAAGAATGTTTAACGTTTTTTTTACTTGATATATTCAAGTTGTATCTACAGTAGCTATCAGCATGGATTGTAAATGTTTTTGGCGATTGCTTTCAACCCTTTCCAGAGAACAGCAGTTGAATGCAACACCAGAATAACGTTTTAGAAAATTTAAGACTAAACCTGTTTTTGCTTTTTAATGCTGATTTATGTTAGTATCATCATCTATCAAAGTCCGTAGTCTCAACTTCATAATGCCCTATTCTTGCTGCGGATTGGTTAAATGTGGTAAAACGCATTGAAAATCAAAATGTAAGATAATTTGATCAAAAGTTACACATTTTTTGTGGTAAGGGCCAATGAAGGCAAAAACAAAATATCGTGGGGGCAGGAAATGTTTAATCTTCAGCTGTTAACGTTTCTCTCCTCTGAAATTTCCTGACCTGAGCACTTTCTGAATTTGATTATTTTAATCTATGATATTAGTTAGTATGGGAGCCAGGAAGAAGCAAATTTAGAATTGATTCTAACTATTTGAATATAGTAGCTTTGCGATGTTAACTATTAATTATATGTACTGTGATTGAATGCAAGGTACTGAAATTGCAATTCATTCTTATTTTGAAAGGAACCCCCTCATAGACTTTAGTAATTGACTGATGTGCAAACTGTTTAACCCTTAAGGTCTGGCAATGTTGGCCTTTTGAAATGAAATACTAGGTATAATTTATTCATGTGAACAATTAGTTTAATATTGATGCCGCCTGGTCACTTCAATTTTGTGTTTAACTCGTATCTTTTAACTTGGGGAAAATGCACTCTGAATGTTTAATCCTGTTGGGATTTAATATACAACGACAAAATTATCTACTTTTTTGCTTAAGAACATTTAAATTTATCTTTGCCAAAAAATAATTTAACATGTTAGCCTAACATGCAGCCTAACTTAAATATTATTTATTTGACATTTTTCCAAACTTGCTGTTGTGATTCAGTAATTTGGGGGGGGGTTTCACTTTTAAATAGTGAGACCAATTACTGAGACATGAGCAACAAAGTCAGTTGTGTTTTAAAAGTAAGAGATTACAAAATAATGAATTAGTTTAAATGGTGTTTTAAACAACTATTTAAATTAGAAATTATCACAACTTTGTTAATGTACAGTACTAAGGGCCCTTATAGGTTAATTGACTTGGTATAAATGTAACTTGTCCCTGGGATGGTGTTAATGTGCGGGGATCGCTGGTCAGTGTGAACTCGGTGGGCCGAAGGGTCTGTAGCTCTAAACATAAACTAAAATTGCCGGTTATTTATTCATCATACAAGATGCACATGAGGTGCAATTTATAGCCAGTGCGTCTTTTCAACTGTTTTGAGATTAATTGAAGTGCTATCCAAGAATTTATGGGATTAAAATGTTTTGAGTTTTATTTATTCCTTCCATTCTGCAGTACTGTTAAATATTATATTGGTTTATTTTCATATGTATTGTGATATGGTGCAAATTTTTTTTTAATGCTGTACAACCAAATTATACCATTTTCAAGAACATCAAATAGTGCAAAAGGATAGAATATAGTTCCAGATACATATAAGGTACCGATTTAAAAAAATATATATATCCAAGGTCCACAATGAGATAATTTTGGAATTCATCCTTAACCTGCGACTGGTCTATTCAAGAGGCTGAAAACTGCTGGGGAAAAGCTGTTCTTGAGTCTGATGATCTATGTTTGCAAGCTTTAGTTTCTTCTGTTGAACAGGAGAGGAGAGCAGCAAACAACCAGGGTGTGAGTTGTCTTTGGTAATGTTCGCTGCTTTCCCTAGGCAGCATGAAGAACAATGGAAGTGAAGGGCAGAGAGGGTAGGAGTGAGAAGAGGTAGGTTTACATGATGGAATGGGCTGCATTCGCAGCTTTCTATAAACCCCTGCAATCTTGAGCAGAGCAATTGCCATTTCAAGCTGATGCATCCAGATAGAATGCTGCTGGGTGCGTCTGTGGAAATTGGTAAGCGTCTTAGGAGACATGCTGCTAAACGCTTTATCTCCTTCCAATACTTAATTGTTTGGCCCATTATGTACTTGGTGTAAGAATGAACTGCAGATGCTGGTTTAAATCGAAGGTAGACACAATGCTGGACTAACTCGGCGAGTGAGGCAGCATCTCTGGAGAGAAGGAATGGGTGATGTTTCAGGTCGAGACACTTCTTCAGACTGATCAGTCTGAAGAAGGGTCTCGACACGAAACGTTGCCCATTCCTTCTCTCCAGAGATGCTGCCTCACCCACTGAGTTACTCCAGCATTTTGTGTCTACCTTCGATGGACTCATTCAGGTTGGCTGCTGAGTCCTTGAATATGGACCAGTCCAAAAAAGTTACTGAGGAGCTAATTTATTTCCTCAGACTTGCTTCGGTTATGGGACTTTTTCTGCCGGGCCGTGGAGTTGAGTGCTTCAGAAAACTGGTAGGCCACAAGTATCATTGGTCATGGTATACTTCAATCTAGGCCTCGCAGGTTGGGTTCATTTGATCTGGGAGTCTGGTTGAGTGGTCAGGTGTTCCTGGTGGATGGAAGATTGCCTGACCTGAAAGTAGTTTCAAGAGAGCATTGTTCGTACTTATGGTCTCAGAATTGAGGTGTGCAAAAGTAGAACGATTGGAAAAAGTTGTAATTGGATCTGATGAGGGCCAGCTCGCACAAAGTCATTAGGCTCCTGTGCTATTCTCAGCATTGGCCAAAATGCCTATTGCAACAACTTTGTTACTCCATTTTCGAAATTAATGTATGGCCAACCTGTCGAACATTTTCAAACACCACGTTTCCAATCGAATTTTGGCAAATTTAGGTAAACCAGTATAGAGCATCATTATGAAAGTGCTGATTGCAAATTACAGGTTTGCAGTTAATGCATGCATTCAGCAGCCAGATGTATTTTGTATCCATTCACAGTGGTATTATAATATTAACACATCTTCCCATCTTGCATAAAGTGCTAAGCCATGAACATTATCTCAACAAATCAACTTATCTCAACAGTTCTTGGGGTTTTTTTGTAACTAAATGTTTTGCAGATGTCAAGATAGAACAGTATTTCCACCACTTATTGCTACATGACATTCATGTTGGAAATGAAATTGGGGATAATGTCTCCGTCTGTAGCATTGATTATCCTGCTGAGACTGCTGAGGCACATTATGGCTGTGATGGCAACAACATAGTAATTCCTTTGACAAAGTCTCATGGGATTCTGATCTAAAAGATAACAGGCCATGTGATCCAGGACCAAGTTGGGCGGAACAACTCCGGAGACCCATGTGCAATCCTGACCTTGGGTGCTGTCTTGAGTGGAGTTTGCACATTCTCCCTGTGACTGCATGAGGTTCCTCCAGGTACCCTCGACTTCTCCTACATCCCAAAGATGTACAGATTGGCAGGATAATTGTCCATCATAAATTCGCCCTAGTATGCAGGTGAGTATTGCAATCTGGAGAAGTTTAGTTATAGATACAGCATGGAAACATACTAGGGGCAATTTATAGAAGACAATTAAACTACAGACTGCCCGTCTTTGGAATGGAGAAGGAAACTGGAGCACCCAGAGAAAGCCCACAGTCACAGGGAAAACGTATAAACTGTACAGACAGCACCCATAGTCAGGATACAGGGAGAATGCACAGACATCAGTCAAGATGGAACATGGGTCTCTGGCACTGTGGCAGCAACTCTACTGCTGTGCCACAAATTCAGACAAGTGTGAGGTGTTACATTTTGGGAAATCAATCCAGGGCAGAACCGTCACAGTGAATGGTAAGCCCCTGCGAGTGTTGTAGAGAAATCTAGGGATACAAGTTTAGAGTTCCCTGAAAGTGGTGTCGGATTTGATAGGGTGGTGAAGAAGACTTTAGCCATGCTGGCCTTTGTCAATTAGGGAATTGAGTTGCAGTTGCACAGGGCATTAGTGAGGTTGCATTTGGAGAATTGTGTTCAGTTTGGTCTCGCTGCTATATTAAGGACTCTATTAAGATGGGAAAAGTGGAGAGATTATTGACAATGATGTTACCAGAACATGAGGGCCTGAGCTAGAGGGAGAGATTGGGGAGGTAAGGAATTATTTCCTGGATTGCAAGAGGCTGATTGGTGAATCTAGAGGTGAATAAAATAAGGGGAAAAGTAGGGTGCATGCACAGACTTTTATCCATGAAAAGGAAACTAGAGGGCATAGGTTTGAGATGAGAGGTGAAAGATTTTAAAGGAACCTTTTCTCTGAAGGTGGTGAGTATATGGAATGAGTGCCAGAGGAAGTGGTTGAGGCGGGTACAGTAACAATATTTAGAAGACATTTGGACAGGTACATGGATGGCAAGGGTTTAGAGGCACATGGACCAGATGTGAACAAATGGGACTAATTTGGGGCATCTTGGATGGCATGGCCAAATTGGGACAAAGGATCTGTTTCCAAGCTGTATGACTCTTTTGTATTCAAACTTCACAATACATGTGTTGTCCAGCTGGCCCCTTGTCCTCAATCGAGTTGACCCATAATCCTCAAATTTAAAACAATTATTCACCGAAAACATTCAGAAATTATTCCCCTTTTAAATATTATCCAAACGTGTAGTTAAATCTTCCAATTTGATATCCCCCCCCGTCACCAACTTCCTTTCACCTTGCCTCTGATTAATTCTGTTTGATTTCCTTACTGATTTTTCACCCATCTCATGGTGATTCCTCACGATACCGTGTCATTAATTTGGAAAGCATTGTTTCTTAACAATGCCTCTTAGCACTTTGGGACTGTTGCTACATTACATATTGGTTGCAGGTACAGCAGGCAGTGAAGAAAGCAAATGGCATGTTGGCCTTTATAACAAGAGGAGTTGAGTATGGGGGCAAAGAGGTCCTTCTGCAGTTGTATAGGGCCCTAGTGAGACCACGCCTGGAGTATTGTGTGCAGTTTTGGTCCCCTAATTTGAGGAAGGACATTCTTGCTTCAATTATACAGATACCTCAATAATTTTTAATGGCGATTGGAACAATTAAAGTGTATGTTTTCATTTTGATCTTTAAATTTCAAAAGTAGTCAATGCTCTTTATTCAAGTGCTTGGATACAATTTGTGTGATTACTATTTTTTAGAAACTTGTATTTTCACTATGATTAAGCACAAGTACAAACTTGTATTTTTCTCAGTTTGCAGACGATGTGTTTTCCATTTACAATGAAAATGCTTTGATTGAGTTGCTGACGGTAAAGACGTTTGAAACTCCTCTTCTAAGAAAAACTAGATCTATCCTGCAGTCTCCATCCATAGTACGTATAGTATACAGATTATTCCCATGGTCCAAATATCTTGATTCTGATTTAAATTTACATTTGATATTGATAGGTATTTTTATAAATGTCATGTAAATACTTAACCACAATTAAAATATTGAAATGGTATAATGTGATATGGTATGATATAGTTTGCTTAAATGCATGTTAGATTTTGCTCAAGACTTCGGTTAATGGAGACATTGGCATGTCATTAACCTCCTGTTATTTTCTTTGTAGAGCAACCCAGGCAGTCCGTATGGTTTGGCATACAGATATAACTACAACTATGCCGTTGTGTTTAATATTATCCTTTGGTTGATGATAGGCCTTGCATT
The DNA here is from genome assembly GCA_963514005.1 of Raja brachyura. The sequence goes on along the minus strand of OY740792.1, from coordinate 39,626,806 downwards.
ATCTGTGATCGTCATTGCCTACAACCTATGGAACATGGATCCTGGCTATGACAGCATTATTTACAGAATGACTAGTCAGCGAATTAAAATGGAATAGGCTGCTTGCTTGATATAGTTTAAAAAAAAATCAGTCAGTGATAATGGAAATTTCAAACATTCTGGAAATACTTGGAAAAACACTTAGTTTGTTCTTTCATGGAGGGTTCTTTCTTACTCCAGTGAAGAATTTGATAGAATTTTGAAAACTCTTTGTAACATGTAAAATAATACTGATAAAATATCATTTGGTTATCATGGTTATATTATCTGCAGCTTGAATTGATGACGTTACCTGGTCATGTTTTTTTGTTTTATAATTGTGATAGTGGTTTTAATAAAATACAGGGGTGGAAGTTGGGAATGTTAAGGAGGAGGCAGGCTGGTAGGAAATAACATTGAGGGACATTAGGTTATGGATGTCCTTACTGAACTTGGAATACTTTAGAAGATGCTTAATGTTGATCACACCTTGTCCAAAAAAACTCTGAAGCAAAGAATTTTGCCCAAATGTATTTGGTACATCAATTTTCAGTATGCAACACCTGATTTAACAATCGATGCAATCTGTCTGATTCTGCAATCCTTTGTAGATTTGATCACAATTTAGTTCGGTATCTTAACTTAATGAACTAGCCTAATTTTACTGTTTATAGTTAATGTTACTATGTATACTGTTTATTCTGCAGTTATTAGCTGAGAGTAACTTCTGCTTGTCCATTGAACAGTACTAAAAGTCTTAATTTCAGTCTTAATTTCCATCTTATTTGTGTGCAAATATTGTCCATGCTTTTCTTGCTCTGTACATTGCCATTGTGTTCTGCATTATGATTTGTTACTTTCACTGTTATGAATAGATCTGCCAATTATGGTCTGAAATGCACTGCAAGACGACTTGATTGTCGTAGCTAGTGAATGTGGTAAGAAATGTAAACTACGATAGTCCTGAATGATGGTCAATTATTTTTCTGTAATCTAATCGTAATTGTTACAGCAATGGTATTGTAATGATTAAAAGTTATTGTGTGTACATGATTGATCCTGCTATTTATGAATGCTTATTTTGTGATGTTAATAAAGAATTTCCTGTGTGGTTTCATGTGAACATCGACTATGTTTATGTAAGCTTCCAAATACAGTTGTGGTTACAAATGTTGGATAGAAATTGCTAGTGAAACTTTACATTAGAGAGATGACATATTCTGTTAATACTTTAATGTAGGCAAGACACTTCCTCCCTCCCCTATTTATGCTGAACTGCAAAAGTGATATGGAAATAAGCTGTGTCTTTACCATTGTTACCTCTTTTCCCTCCAGGCTTCAATTCCGACATCTTAATTTTTCATAGATCCTTGCCATTACGCGATCTCAGAGTAAGCAACTGCTGTAGTCCCTTGCGAAACACACTTTCAAGCTTTGTTTTGTTTAAAAAATTCTGTGAGTGTATTCAAACTGTTTAAGTGCTGTAAAAGAACAAAGTAATTTAACAATCGGATGCACTGAAATTCAGTCTTGAATTTAATTTTTACTTCAGAAACTAATTTTCCAAATTATAATATGAAGCAAATAAAATAGCAATTTAAATACTGCATTGTGAACACACGCTTTTTGTGCCAAATATAAACAAAATGTATTGCAACAACTTGCTGGATTTGTTTCTTTAAAGCTACAAATGCATTAATACTCTACCTGTGGTGAAGGCTCTTGTTCCTCCAGTGCAAGGCCCAGCTCCTCTTTCTATTCTTTAATCACATCAAATTCAAAATTATAGATCTCTTCAACACTGATCTCAACTGCAAGCTCCACTCTAGCATCCATTGTATATGTCATACAAACGTTTCAGTCCGCTGATATGATCCATTAGTGCAACAAGAGAATATGCCATAAATTATACAGTAACATGTTACTACATAAGGCAAGCAAGAATCTAACTACCTACCTGTGACAAAGATTGTCACTATGATTATCCAATCTCTAACCACCATGCTGAAGTCACACCTGACCAATCACTTAGCTGAACCAGCAACCTGATTAGGGCTGCAAAAGCATAATAGCGACTGAGTAACCAGCAGCTCAGCTCACCTCTGGTTGCCCTTGTCTTTCCACAAAGATACAACACAGAAGCATAGCAGAGGGAACACTTATTATTAGCTCCAGAAATGCAAGAAACACCACACACAATTCCCTTGATTGACACCCTCCTGTTTTAAACACTCACTCCCTCCACCATGGTTGCAGAAAGTACTATCTGCAAAATGCACTACATAGATACATGTACAATAGATGCAGGAGTAGGCCGTTTGGCCCTTCAAGCCAGCACTGCCATTCAATGTGATCATGGCTATTCATCCACAATCAATACCCCTTGATTCCGCCAGCACAAACTCTATCTAACTCTCTTTTGAATGCATCCAGTGAATCGGCCTCCACTGCCTTCTGAGGCAGAGAATTCCACAATTCACCGTGTGAAAAGTTTTTCCTCATCTCGAGAGTGTTTTATTGTCATATTTCCCAGATAGGACAATGACATTCTTACTTGCTGCAGCACAACAGAACATGAAAACATAGTACACAACGGGAGAAAAAAAAAAATCAGCGTGTATATATACACATTCACACATACTCAATAAATAAAAAAATATAGTGCAATAATAATAAGTCTCTTATCGTTCAGACCTTTATTTGCTGTTGTGTTTAATAGCCTGATGGCCGTAGGGAAGAAGCTGTTCCTGAACCTGGTTGTTAGTTTTCAGCCTCCTGTACCTTCTTCGCGATGGTGACGGTGAAATGAGTGTGTGGCCAGGATGGTGTGGGTTTTTAATGATGGTGGCTGCCTTTTTGAGGCAGTGACTTCGATGGTGGGGGAGTCAGAGCTGGTGATGGACTGGGCAGTGGTCACAACGTTTTGTAGTCTTTTCCGCTCCTGGATGTTCAAGTTGCTGAACCAAACCACAATGCAGCCAGTCGGTATGCTCTCTACTGTACACCTGTAGAAGTTCAAGAGAATCCTTGACATACCGACTTTCCGTAATCTTCTCAGGAAGTAGAGGTGCTGATGTGCCTTCTTTATGATTGCATCAGTGTGCTGGGTCCAGTAAAGATCTTTGGAAATATGCACGCCCAGGAATTTAAAGTTTTTTACCCTCTCCACCATTGACTATAAACAGGGTTATGGGTCCTCATCCTCAGTTCCTAATGGCCTACCCCTTATTCTTAAACCGTGGCCACTGGTTCTGGACTCCCCCAACATTGGGAACATGTTTCCTGCATCTAGCGTGTCCCATCCCATAATAATTTTATGTTTCTTTAAGATCCCCTAAATAAGCGAGTTCGGTATCTCGATAAATGCAAGGAATCATGGGATTTGTCAAAGGTCATTCGGGATTAATAAAAAGCAAATGCAGCGCTGTTTAAATTGTTAACTATTTTACCAAGGAATTAATCTAGAATTCTGACAACTCAATAGCTTCCTTTCTTGTTCTGCTGTTCACACACTACTTACACAGTCCCAGTTTTATTAATTAATCTGCAATTATGAGATATTCAAAAAGTTAAAGAATTTATTATTTTCATTTAATCCTTAATGTGTTTGCTACTGGAATCAGAAAATATTACTATTGTTTGAAACATTTTCTTATCTTTATTCATAATTTATGTGTAAAAATATATTTAATCTGAGGCAGGCAGCGACTGTATCAGTGTGATGTAAGATGATGCTTTACCTACAGGCGATGTGAATGTACCATTAAGGCAACGATTTATCTCCAAGGACAGGGTTGTGAAGGGTCTGTGTTGTTTCAAGGTTGCGGTGCGTTTCCCCCAGCCATCTCGCCCAGTGGATATTGACCTGCACACTTCACCAGCCCTTATTAGCAGAGGCTCTTTGTGCAGGCGTTACCCGAAGCCCAAAGGTTTTATGGGGGTTCTGCGTTAGGATCGGGCACGCAGCGAGCTAACAAGAGGGCGATCAGATCAGATTCTCCCAGGTTGCCGAGTGGCTGAAGGGCGGATTTTAATGGGTCGTTATTAAACTGTTTTGTTTGTGCATCAGCTGTCTCCCAGATCCCCCACCCCAACTGTTCACAAAGTCTGGCTGAGAAAATGCTCCCACTCATATTATGGGTTGGCTCCCCGTTTGCCCACTCTCCGGGGGGGGGGGCAGCGGCGCCTCCTTCAAAGAGAGCGAGAACAGGTCCTGTCAGCTGGGGAGCTGTGACCCACTCCTGGGTGAAGCCTCTAGTTTGGCTGCGGTTCAAATGGCTGCAAATTCTCATAATTATCACCGACTGCTCACCAGGACCCGGCTCCCAACTGTGTGCCCTGACAGACTGGAACCAACCCCAGAAGTAAATGCAACAGCATCTTTATTTAAGTCAACCCACGTCGAACATTTAACCAGTCTGTTTGAATCCAATCTGATTTTTCCAACCTACCCCCACACAGCACATTCTCCTTGTTTCCTTCAATCCAGGAAGGTTGTTTAGATAGGAATGTAAGGACTGTCTCAAATTGGTTGACCACACAACTTGTAATTCGTGTAAATCAATACCGATTTTGAATGGCTGTGACTCGGGCTAATGCCAGGGATTTGATAATTGACAGGTTCGTTCCAGACATTCAAGGCTGGTGCTGCATTGAGTCAATAATTTAAATAGATACAATTGTGGATTTGTGCAGCCTGCAGTACACTGTGGCTACTGCTGACATATTTGACGGATAAATTTATTTATAAATCTCATTGAAATGAATACGCAGGTCCGCACACACACAGTAGCTCAGCTGACGAGAATGTTTATTCCGAATGACCCATGACCTGGGCATGCACAGTTGTAATACCGAACTTGCTTATTCCAGCGAACACAAGCCCAGTCGCTCCATTCTCTCAGCATATGACAGTCCCGCTATCCCGGGAATTAATCTTGTGAACTTAAGCTGCGCTCCCTCAAAAGCAAGAATGTCCTTTCTCAAATTAGGAGACCAAACGGAACAATACTCCAGGTGTGGTCTCACCAGGGCCCTGTACAACTGCAGAAAGACCTCTTTGCTCCCAAACTCCTCTTGTTATAAAGGCCAACATGCCATTGGCTTTCTTCACTGCTTGCTGTACCTGTATGCTTACTTTCAGTGACTGATGTACTAGGACACCCAGGTCTTGTTGTACTTCCCCTTTTCCTCAGCCATGATCATATTGAATGGCGGTGCAAGCTCAAAGGGCCGAATGGCCTACACCTGCACCTATTTTCTATGTGTCCTAACCTGATACCATTCAGATAAAAGTCTGCCTTCCCATTCTTGCCACCAAAGTGGATAGCCTCATATATCCACATTATACTGCATCTGCCAACTCACCCAACCTGTCCAAGTCACACTGCATCCTCATAGTATCCTCTTCACAGTTCACACTGCCACCCAGCTTTGTGTCATCTGCACATTTGCTGATGTTACTTTTAATTCCTTTATCTAAATCATTGTATATTGTAAATAGCTGCGGTGCCAGCACCGAGCCTTGCGACACCCCACTCGTCACTGCCTGCCATTCTGAAAGAGACCCATTAATTCCTACTCTGTTTCATGTTTGCCAACCATTTTTCTATCCATGTCAACACCCTACCACCAATACCATGTGCTCTAATTTTACCCACTAAACTCCAGTGTGGGACTTTATCAAAGGTTTTCTGAAAGTCCAGGTACACTACATTCACTGGCTCTCCCTTGTCCAGATTTGTTCATCATGATTTCCCCTTCGTAAATCCATGCTGACTTGGACCGATCTTGTTACTGCTATCCAGATGCGCGGCTATTAAGTCTTTGATAATTGACTCCAGCATCTTCCCCACCACCGACATCAGGCTAACTGGTCTATAATTCCCTGCTTTCTCTCCCTCATTTCTTGAACAGTGGGATAACATTAGCTACCCTACAACCCACAGGAACTGATCCAGAATCTATAGAACATTGGAAAATGATCACAATTGCGTCCACGATTTCTAGAGCCACCTCCTCGTGTAACCTGGGATGCAGACCATCAGGCCCTGGGGATTTATCAGTCTACGCAACACCATTTCCTGCCTGAATTTCCTTCAGTTCCTCCATCACCCTAGATCCTCTGGCCACTAGTACATCAGGGAAATTGTTTGTCTTCCTTAGTGAAAATAGATCCAAAGTACCTGTTCAACTCGTCTACCATTTCTTGTTCCGCATACTAAATTCACCCGTTTCAGTCTTCAAGGGTCCAACTTTGGTCGTAACTAATTTTTTCCTCTTCACATACCTAAAGGAGCTTTTACTATCCTCCTTTATATTCTTGGCTTGCTTACCTACATACTTCATAGACAGTTGTATGGCTATGCTATTCTGACAGCACTTTTACATTAATGACAAGTAAAATATAAAAAGCTGTATCACTGAAAGAAATGTATATGAGTTACCTCTTGTATCAATTTGTTTGCTGCTTCTACTTTGGGAATCTGCTGAAATTCCTGTAGAAGTGCAAATATCTTCTGTCTATAGTTTTTCATCCATTCTATGTAAACACTCATTTCCACAGAGTGCATCAGCTCATTGAGACATTTAATCATCTGAACATAAAAATCAAAATACTATTGGTATGAATATGATCAGTACCTGATGGGACATACTACTCCATACAATGTGTCTCCCTAGCCAAGAAACTGACAAAGAAAAAGAAGAAAGTGATTGACAGGACTTGATATATAAATCCAGAAGAACTTCATATCTAAATCTGTATGAACAAGCCTTGTTCTTACTCATAGTAAAATAAAAAAAAGGCTAAACCTATTTTAGTCATTTAAATATGGTCATTACTTTCCTGCTGCTCCACAGAAAGTCAACCCCTCCCCCCGCTCAACCCACCTGTATTCACCTATCAGTTTGTCCACCTCCCTTTTCCCTTAACTTTCTTCCATCCTTCTAAAGTGTTCTGATTTCCCAACCCAAAACGTCACTTAACCATTCCCTCGATAGACAGTTTACCTCAGCACTGTTTTTCTCAAGCCATACAAGTCAAATATGTGGTTGAACACAAAAAGCTGGGGTAAGTCAGGGGTCATGCAGCATCTCTGGAGAACCTGGATATGTGACATTTTGGATTGGGAGCCTTCTTCAGTCTGACTGTGGGGGGAGGGTGGAAGAAAACTGGAAGAGGATGGGACAAAACGTGCACGAGAAACTGCCTGACCGTGTTAAATTACCATAAGACTTTGTGCCCTTTTGTGTAATCCAGCATCTGGAGTTCTTTGTTTCTGCTGGACTAGTCACCCACTAAGAAAACCATGCTTATGATCTCATTAGTTTGCTCTGTGGAGGGAAATGGGCAGACCAATGTTTCAAGTTAGGACCCTCCTTCCGACAGGTAAATTAGGTCTGGTTAAAAAATGGTCTGTCAAGTAAGTAGGAGAGGTAGATAATGATAGAAGAGTACAGGAAATGATTTCCATAATATGAGGTTAAGATGGCTCAAGCCACAGCTGCCGAAAAACTGTAACAGGGTAGAATGTATAGAGGGGGAGGCGTTCACAACAGGAAGAACTTGTCTCTGCAGTGGAGAAGATTACTGAGCTTCAAAACAGTACAAAGTGGAATAGAAAAGTCATGATGAGATTTACAGAGCAGTAGGAATAATACAAAATAATCTTTCAGGTAAATATTTCAAAGTGTAACCTTTATTTCCTCAATTATTTTTTTTGCCTTTCAAAGTGAAAATGATCACAAAAAATAAAAAGACTCAAAAAAATTAACATTTTCTGGCTGTCTGTTGGCTTGCCCACGAGGCATGTAGTAGACCTGTAGAATTGAATCACATCTAAAATGTAAACAGAACAAATTCTTGTTTCTTAATTCAGGTATAAAAACATCTAGTAATAATTCAACTGTTATGTCCTATACTGAAGCCCAAAGGATCACAAATTTTGAATTAATTTTATCACAGTTACAACATTAACCTCAGCAACAATTAACTTCCATGGACTGTGTTTTTGGTTGCACTACAGATTTTGTTATTTTTTGTACTAGTATTATCGTAATTTATTGAAATATTTTATAATTATATTTTTGTGTACATTGCATCTACGGGCCTGTTAAGATGCTCCAAGTAAAACAATTATTGTTCTGCTGTTGGTACATATAACAAACAAATACTGTTGAGATTGCATAAATTATAGTAATTTAAGGAACCTGATGAGGTAAACCATCTGGTAAGAGAGTAATCGTAACCATAAATTTCCTCTGCCATCTTTTACCTCTATAACAAGATGAAGGTTCAAGCCCCAAGTTAACAGTCTGAAAACTTCAATATGTTACCTGTAATTTTTACATTGGGATTTTGGTCATCGGCAAAATTATTTTAAAGTGGAGTAAATGTCTTGGTGGGACATCACATTGAGTGGGATCCTCAGATAGTTACTCCTGTGATATGAGGTGAATTATTTTCTTTCTACAGAAATCTGGTGAGATTGATGGAGTAGGTTCCTGACCCAAAACATCACCTATCTATGTTCTCCAGCAATGCTGCCTGACCCACTAAGTTACTCCAGCACTTTGTGTCTTTTTTTGATGGAGTAGCTAGTCAATCACAAATATGCCAATTTTGTGACTGCTAACTTGCCTGCAAATCCACATCGTTGGCAACAATCTCCAGTTGTTACACTGGCAAGTGGCCCATCAACCAGTAATCAACATCTGCCAAGTTCTGGGGGGAGGGACTCAAATAGAGAAAGCTAGTAGACAGTGTGTGAGGTTGGACGCAGAGAAAGGAAGCACTCATACCCAACATGTAGTGGGGAAAGAAGAAAAAAATAATAAACCGAGAATAAGAGGTGGTGGGTTTCTTAAATGTGTGAGCAGAGAGACAGGGATGTAAAATGAGGGTAGAAGCAATAGGTAGCAAGGTGAAAAGTAAAAGTGGCAGGCAGACAAATCCAGGGCAAAAATCAAAAAGGGCCACTTTTCAACATAACTGTATAAGCGGTAAGAGCGTTGTAAAAACAAGCTTGAAGGCTTTGTGTCTCAATGCAAGGAGCATTCGTAATAAGGTAGATGAGTTGAATGTGCAGATAGCTATTAATGATTATGATATAGTTGGGATCACGGAGACATGGCTCCAGGATGACCAAGGCTGGGAGCTGAACATCCAGGGATATTCAATATTCAGGAGGGATAGACAGAAAGGAAAAGGAGGTGGGGTAGTGTTGCTGGCTAGAGAGGATATTAACGCAATAGAAAGGAAGGACATTAGCTTGGAGGATGTGGAATCGATATGGGTAGAGCTGCAAAACACTAAGGGGCAGAAAATGCTAGTGGGTGTTATGTACAGGCCACCTAACAGTAGTAGTGGAGTTGGGGATGGCATCAAACAGGAAATTAGAAATGCGTGCAACAAAGATAAAACAGTGATAATGGGTGACTTCAATCTACATATAGATTGGGTGAATCAAATTGGCAGGGGTGCCAAGGAAGAGGATTTCTTGGAATGTATGTGGGATAGTTTTCTAAACCAATATGTAGAGGAACCCACAAGAGAGCAGGCTATTCTAGACTGGGTATTGAGTAATGAGAAAGGGTTAGTTAGCAGTCTTGTTGCGTGTGGCCCCTTGGGCAAGAGTGACCAAAATATGGTTGAGTTCTTCATTAGGATGGAGAGTGACATTGTTAATTCAGAAACACGGGCCCCGAACTTAAAGAAAGGTAACTTTGAGGGTATGAGACGTGAATTGGCCAAGATAGACTGGCAATTGATTCTTAAAGGGTTGACAGTGGATATGCAATGGAAGGCATTTAAAGACTGCATGGATGAACTACCAACAATTGTTCATCTCAGTTTGGCAAAATAATAAATCAGGGAAAGTAGTGCATCCGTGAATAACAAGGGAAATCAGGGATAGTTTCAAAACCTAGTATAAACCTAGTGAGTATAAACCTAGTGCGGGGCTTGCTTTTCACAGAGGCCCGGGGAGCCGTTGGAGACAGAGGGTGGAGCTACCTGCTGTGAGTATAAACCTAGCGCGGGGCTTGCTTTTCACAGAGGCCCGGGGAGCCGTTGGAGACAGAGGGTGGAGCTACCTGCGCTGTGAGTAGACCAGCAGCTGCAACGTTCCATCTTCCAGTGAGGGAATCTGGTGGGGAATCTGTGTAGCCTCTGATTGGTTGAAGAGGACCAGAGGAAGCAGCTGATTGGCTGCAACCCGGGGTTTACATTTCTCCATTTCTGCCTTCAGGTTTAAGGATTCTGGGTGCTAAGGATTCTGGGAGCTAAGGACTCTGGGTGTTATGGATTCGTTATTTATTAGTAAAGTTTAAAGAATAAAGTTTTGTGTTTAATAAAAATTAAAAAAATAAAATAAAAAATATATATATATTTAATAGAGTAATTTGGGAGTAAGATGTCAGGGGAGATTGGTCCCGTGGTTTGCTCAGCCTGCAACATGTGGGAGATCAGGGATATGGTCGGTGTCCCTGATGACTACATTTGCAGGAAGTGTGTCCAGCTGCAGCTCCTGGCAGACCGCATTGAACGATTGGAGCTGCGGCTGGATTCATACTGGAGCATCCACGATGCAGAGAAAGTCGTGGACAGCACATACAGCGAGTTGGTCACGCCACAGGTAAAAGGTAAGAGGACAGAAAGGGAGCGGGTGGTCAATAGCCAGCAAAACAGTAGGCAGGTAGTGCAGGAGTCCCCTGCGGTCATCTCCCTACTCAACAGGTTTACCATTTTGGATACTGTTGAGGGAGATGGCTCATCAGGGGAATGCAGCAGCAGCCAAGTTCATGGCACCATGGGTGGCTCTGCAGCACATGATGGGGGGAAAAAAAAGGGGAAGGGCTATTGTAATAGGGGATTCAATTGTCAGGGGAATAGATAGGCGTTTCTGCGGCCGCAAAAGAGACTCCAGGATGGTATGTTGCCTCCCTGGTGCAAAGGTCAGGGATGTTACTGAACGGCTGCAGAACATTCTGGAGGGGGAGGGTGAACAGCCAGTTGTCGTGGTGCATATTGGCACCAACGATATAGGGAAAAAAAGGGATGAGGTCCTACAAGGTGAATTTAGGGAGCTAGGAGATAAACTCAAAAGTAGGACCTCAAAGGTAATAATCTCTGGATTATTACCAGTACCACGGGCCAGTCAGAGTAGAAATAGGAGGATATTGCAGATGAATACGTGGCTTGAAAAATGGTGCAAGGAGGAGGGATTCAAATTTTTAGGGCACTGGGACCATTTCTGGGGGAGGTGGGACCAGTACAAACAGGACGGTCTGCACCTGGGCTGGAATGGAACCAATGTCCTTGGGGGAGTGTTTGCTAGTGCTGTCGGGGAGGATTTAAACTAATGTGGCAGGGGGATGGGTACAAGAGCAGAGAGGCAGGTGGGTGTAAAACGAGGGTGGAAGAAATAGGGAGCAAGGTGAAAAGTAAAAGGGGTAAGAGCGTTGTAAAAACAAGCCTGAAGGCCTTGTGTCTCAATGCAAGGAGTATTCGTAATAAGGTGGATGAGTTGAACGTGCAGATAGCTATTAATGAGTATGATATAGTTGGGATCACGGAGACATGGCTCCAGGGTGACCAAGGCTGGGAGCTGAACATCCAGGGGTATTCAATATTCAGGAGGGATAGAGAGAAAGGAAAAGGAGGTGGGGTAGCGTTGCTGGTTAGAGAGGAGATTAACGCAATGGAAAGGAAGGACATTAGCTTGGAGCATGTGGAATCGGTATGGGTAGAGCTGCGAAACACTAAGGGGCAGAAAACGCTAGTGGGAGTTGTGTACAGGCCACCCAACAGTAGTAGTGAAGTTGGGGATGGTATAAAACAGGAAATTAGAAATGCGTGCGACAAAGGCAAAACAGTTATAATGGGTGACTTCAATCTACATATAGATTGGGTGAATCAAATTGGCAGGGGCGCTGAGGAAGAGGATTTTTTGGAAAGTATGAGGGATAGTTATCTAAATCAACATGTAGAGGAACCAACGAGAGAGCAGGCTATTTTAGACTGGGTATTGAGTAATGAGGAAGGGTTAGTTAGCAGTCTTATTGTGCGTGCCCCCTTGGGCAAGAGTGACCATAATATGGTCGAGTTCTTCATTAGGATGGAGAGTGACATTGTTAATTCAGAAACAATGGTTCTGAACTTAAGGAAAGGTAACTTTGAGGGTATGAGACGTGAATTGGCCAAGATTGACTGGCAATCAATTCTAAAAGGGTTGACGGTGGATACGCAATGGAAGACATTTAAAGACTGCATGGATGAACTACAAAAATTGTTCATCCCAATTTGGCAAAAGAATAGATCAGGGAAGGTAGTGCATCCGTGGATAACAAGGGAAATCAGGGATAGTATCAAAGCAAAGGATGATGCGTACAAAGTAGCCAGAAAAAGCAGCATACCAGAGGACTGGGAGAAATTCAGAGACCAGCAGAGAAGGACAAAGGGCTTGATTAGGAAAGGAAAAATAGATTATGAAAGAAAACTGGCAGGGAACATAAAAACTGACTGCAAAAGTTTTTATAGATATGTGAAGAGAAAGAGATTAGTTAAAACAAATGTAGGTCCCTTGCAGTCAGAAACAGGTGAGTTGATCATGGGGAACAAGGATATGGCGGACCAATTGAATAACTACTTTGGTTCCGTCTTCACTAAGGAAGACATAAATAATCTGCCGGAAATAGCAGGGGACCGCAGGTCAAAGGAGTACTTGAGTGAAATCCAGGTTAGTCGGGAAGTGGTGTTGGGTAAATTGAATGGATTAAAGGCCGATAAATCCCCAGGGCCAGATAGGCTGCATCCCAGAGTACTTAAGGAAGTAGCTCCGGAAATAGTGGATGCATTAGTGATAATCTTTCAAAACTCTTTAGATTCTGGAGTAGTTCCTGAGGATTGGCGGGTAGCAAACGTAACCCCTCTTTTTAAGAAGGGGGGGAGAGAGAAAACGGGGAATTACAGACCAGTTAGTCTAACATCGGTAGTGGGGAAACTGCTAGAGTCAGTTATTAAAGATGGGATAGCAGCACATTTGGAAAGTGGTGAAATCATTGGACAAAGTCAGCATGGATTTACGAAAGGTAAATCATGTCTGACGAATCTTGTGGAATTTTTCGAGGATGTAACTAGTAGCGTGGATGGGGGAGAACCAGTGGATGTGGTGTATCTGGACTTCCAGAAGGCTTTCGACAAGGTCCCACATAAGCGATTAGTATATAAACTTAAAGCATATGGCATTGGGGGTTCAGTATTGATGTGGATAGAGAACTGGCTGGCAAACAGGAAGCAAAGAGTAGGAGTTAACGGGTCGTTTTCACAATGGCAGGCAGTGACTAGTGGGGTACCGCAAGGCTCAGTGCTGGGACCCCAGCTATTTACAATATACATAAATGATCTGGATGAGGGAATTGAAGGCAATATCTCCAAGTTTGCGGATGACACTAAGCTGGGGGGCAGTGTTAGCTGTGAGGAGAATGCTAGGAGAATGCAAGGTGACTTGGATAGGCTGGGTGAGTGGGCAAATGTTTGGCAGATGCAGTATAATGTGGATAAATGTGAGGTTATCCACTTTGGTGGCAAAAATAGGAAAACCGACTACTATCTAAATGGTGGCCGATTAGGAAAAGGGGAGATGCAGCGTGACCTGGGTGTCATGGTACACCAGTCATTGAAAGTAGGCATGCAGGTACAACAGGCAGTGAAGAAAGCCAATGGTATGTTAGCTTTCATAGCAAAAGGATTTGAGTATAGGAGCAGGGAGGTTCTACTTCAGTTGTATAGGGTCTTGGTGAGGCCACACCTGGAGTATTGCATACAGTTCTGGTCTCCAAATCTGAGGAAGGACATTATTGCCATAGAGGGAGTGCAGCGAAGGTTCACCAGACTGATTCCTGGGATGTCAGGACTGTCTTATGAACAAAGACTGCATAGACTCGGTTTATACTCTCTAGAATTTAGGAGATTGAGAGGGGATCTTATAGAAACTTACAAGATTCTTAAGGGGTTGGACAGGCTAGATGAAGGAAGATTGTTCCCGATGTTCCAGGACAAGGGGTCACAGCTTAAGGATAAGGGGGAAATCCTTTAGGACCGAGATGAGAAGGAATTTTTTCACACAGAGAGTGGTGGGTCTCTGGAATTCTCTGCCACAGAGGGTAGTTGAGGCCAGTTCATTGGATATATTTAAGAGGGAGTTAGATGTGGCCCTTGTGGCTAAGGGGATCAGAGGGTATGGAGAGAAGGCAGGTACGGGATACTGAGTTGGATGATCAGCCATGATCATATTGAATGGCGGTGCGGGCTCGAAGGGCCGAATGGCCTATTCCTGCACCTAATTTCTATGTTTCTATGTTTCTAAAACAAAATTGAAGCGTACAAATTAGCCAGAAAAAGCAGCCTACTAGAGGACTGGGAGATATTCAGTCCAGCAGAGGAGGACAAAGGGCTTAATTAGGAACGGGAAAATAGATTATGAAAGAAAACTGGCATGGAACATAAAAACTGATTGCAAAAGTTTTTATAGATATGTGAAGAGAAAAAGATTAGTTAAAACAAATGTAGGTCCCTTGCAGTTGGAAACGGGTGAATTGATCCTAGGGGAACAAGGACATGGCAGACCAATTGAATAACTACTTTGGTTCTGCTTCACTAAGGAAGACATAAATAATCTGCCGGAAATAGCAGGGCACCGGGGTCAAATGAGATGGAGGAACTGAGTGAAATCCAGGTTTATATGGGAAGTGGTGTTAGGTAAATTGAATGGATTAAAGGCCGATAAATCCCCAGGGCCAGATAGGCTGCATCCCAGAGTACTTAAGGAAGTAGCCCCAGAAATAGTGCATGTCTTAGTGATAATTTTTCAAAACTCTTTAGATTCTGGAGTAGTTCCTGAGGATTGGAGGGTAGCTCATGTAACCCCACTTTTTTTTTAAAAAGGGAGGGAGAGAGAAAACGGGGAATTACAGACCAGTAAGTCTAACATAGGTAGTGGTGAAACTGCTAGAGTCAATTATTAAAGATGGGATAGCAGCACATTTGGAAAGTGGTGAAATCATTGGACAAACTCAGCATGGATTTACAAAAGGTAAATCATGTCTGACGAATCTTATAGAATTTTTCTAGGATGTAACTAGGGAGAAAGGGAGAACCAGTGGATGTGTTATATCTGGACTTTCAGAAGGCTTTCGACAAGGTCCCACATAAGAGATTAGTATACAAACTTAAAGCACACGGTATTGGGGGTTCAGTATTGATGTGGATAGAGAACTGGCTGGCAAACATGAAGCAAAGATTAGGAGTAAACGGGTCCTTTTCAGAATGGCAGGCAGTGACTAGTGGGGTACCGCAATGCTCAGTGCTGGGACCCCAGCTATTTACAATATATATTAATGATTTGGACGAGAGAATTGAATGCAACATCTCCAAGTTTGTGGATGACATGAAGCTGGGGGGCAGTGTTAGCTGTGAGGAGGATGCTAGGAGGCTGCAAGATGACTTGGATAGGCTGGGTGAGTGGGCAAATGCATGGCAGATGCAGTATAATGTGGATAAGTGTGACGTTATCCACTTTGGTGGCAAAAACAGGAAAGTAGACTATTATCTGAATGGTGGCCGATTAGGAAAAGGGGAGATGCAACGAGACCTGGGTGTCACGGTACACCAGTCATTGAAAGTAGGCAGGCAGGTGCAGCAGGCAGTGAAGAAAGCGAATGGTATGTTAGCACTCATAGCAAAATAATTTGAGTATAGGAGCAGGGAGGTTCTACTGCAGTTGTACAGGGTCTTGGTGAGACCACACCTGGAGTATTGCATAGTTTTGGTCTGCAAATCTGAGGAAAGACATTCTTGCCATAGAGGGAGTACAGAGAAGGTTCACCAGACTGATTCCTGGGATGTCAGGACTTTCATATGAAGAAAGACTGGGTAGACTTGGCTTGTACTCGCTAGAATGTAGAAGATTGAGGGGGGATCATATAGAAACGTACAAAATTCTTAAGGGGTTGGACAGGAAGATTGTTCCCGATGTTGGGTAAGTCTAGGACAAGGGGGTCACAGTTTAAGGATAAGGGGGAAATCTTTTAAGACCGAGATGAGAAAAACATTTTTCACACAGAGAGTGGTGAATCTGTGGAATTCTCTGCAACAGAAGGTAGTTGAGGCCAGTTCATTGTTATATTTAAGAGGGAGTTAAAGAGGGAGTGGCCCTTGTGGTAATCGGATCAGGAAGTATGAAAAGAAGGCAGGTACGGGATACTGAGTTGGATGATCAGCCATGATCATATTGAATGGCGGTGCAGGCTCGAAGGGCCGAATGGCCTACTCCTGCATCTATTTTCTATGTTTCTATGTTTTTTTCGTATTACCACTGACAGAGGAGACCTCAAGGAAGCCCAGGATCAATCTAGGAGCATTGGCGGGGAGGGGAGTGGGATTGGTGGGCAATTCCATACACATTTGTGCCCAAATAATTATTTGATCAAAATACCATACAAAATATTAAATATATTTTAAAATTCTGATGTCTACTTCGAAGTTGGTTGGCATGGTAACCTTGGTGATGTTTTTCAGCTTGTTCTTTTGGAGATATAACAATAGGAAATATTATTATCAGTACAAACATGAGCTGGTCATATGAAATCTTCCATTTGTGTCTTTTTACAATACTGGAGAGATTTTGAGGAACAAGATTATTATTCAGTTTGTTACACCAATGCACTGTTCTTAACAAAAATCTACCCATCATGTGAAACTTTATAAATAACAGATATAAATTAGATAACTTCAAGACCAAAAGTCAAAAACATTTTTCATGACAGACAAAAACGCTGCCACATTTAGTCATGAATATTTAATTCATAAACTTCATATGGCCCCTCATACATATACGTTTTGATAATGACCTAGGGAAATACCTTCATCAATACCAGGAGAAAAATACAGTAACACAAAGATAATACAGTACAGTAAAGATCCCCAACAGGCATTGTGCTTGGTGTCCATTGTCACAATGGGGGTCGGTACCTCCATAAATTAAATCGTGGATTCTCGAAACCTCTAATGCTTTACAAAAACCCAACAAGTTAGGATAGTAACGATTTTTGGACGAGTTAATTATTTTTTTCTTATTTTCCAATTTAATATATCAAAAACTATTTACGATATATTTTCCAACTTTAAAAAATAAACAAAAAAAATGTTTGGACATAAATTGGTCATAAGAAACTGAGCCAATCTTCAATTGGCAACACACTGTCTCTTGTTTACCTTTCGTAAGGACCAAGTTGCTAACTTAATTCCTTCATGTTAACTTCAGGAAGCTCCGCAACGACTGTTACGGAGACATTTTACTTTCTAAAATATCAGCCCAAATGAATCGTTCTGACGAATCATCAGCCATCGATATAGCTCAAATCCATAAGGTAATGTATCGTTTAGATCACATTGGTGAAAATGTTTGATTTTCGCTAATAACGTAACGTTCGTTTTCTGGGCCAGAGAGGAAAAGGCAAAGTGTGAAACAAAATGATTGAAGAGTTGTGAATTATAAAACTAGATGAAGGAATGTAGGTGGAAGGAGAGGGGAGAAATGGGTGCATGTCCAGTTGGGACACAGGACGGGGTAGGTGGGGGAAGGAAGGGATCTTAGATATTCATAACGTTGGGTTGTGAACATAGAAACATAGAAAATAGGTGCAGGAGTAGGCCATTCGAGCCTGCACCGCCATTCAATGTGATCATGGCTGATCATCCAACTCAGTATCCCGTACCTGCCTTCTCTCCATACCCCCTGATCCCTTTAGCCACAAGTGCCACATCTAACGCCCTCTTAAATATAGCCAATGAACTGGCCTCAAATACCTTCTGTGGCAGAGAATTCCAGAGACTCACCACTCTCTGTGTAAAGAATGTTTTCCTCATTTCGGTCCTAAAGGAATTCCCCCTTATCCTTAGACTGTGACCCCTTGTTCTGAACTCCCCCAACATTGGGAACAATCTTCCAGCATCTAGCTTGTCCAACCCTTTAAGAATTTTGTAAGTTTCTATAAGATCCCCCCTCAATCTTCTAAATTCCAGCGAGTACAAACCGAGTCTATCCAATCTTTCCTCATATGAAAGTCCTGACATCCCAGGAATCAGTCTGGTGAATCTTCTCTGTACCCCCTCTATGGCAAGGATGTCTTTCCTCAGATTTGGAGACCAAAACCGTACGCAATACTCTAGGTGTGGCCTCACCAAAACCCTGTACAACTGCAGTAGAACCTCCCTGCTCCTATACTCAAATCCTTTCGCTATGAATGCTAACATACCATTTGCTTTCTTCACTGCCTGCTGCACCTGCATGCCTACTTTCAATAACTGGTGTACCATGACACCCAGGTCTCGTTGCATCTCCCCCTTTCCTAATCTGCCACCATTCAGATAATAGTCTACCCTCATGTTTTTGCCACCAAAGTGGATAACCTCACATTTATCCACATTATACTGCATCTGCCATGCATCTGCCCATTCACTCAGCCTATCCAAATCACCCTGCAGCCTCCAAGCATCCTCCTCACACCTAACTATACCCCCCAGCTTGGTATCATCTGCAAATTTGGAGATGTTGCATTGAATTCCCTCGTCCAAATCATTAATATATATTGTAAATAGCTGGGGTCCCAGCACTGAGCCTTGCGGCACCCCACTAGTCAATGCCTGCCATTCTGAAAAGGACCCGTTTACTCCTACCCTTTGCCTCCTGTCTGCTAGCCAGTTCTCTATCCACATCAATACTGAACCCCCAATACTGTGTGCTTTAAGTTTGTATGCTAATCTCTTATGCGGGACCTTGTCGAAAGCCTTCTGAAAGTCTAGATATAACACATCCACTGGTTCTCCCTTATCCACTCTACTAGTTACATCCTCGAAAAATTCTATCAGATTTGTCAGACATGATTTACCTTTCGTAAATCCATGCTGACTTTGTCCAATGATTTCACCACTTTCCAAATGCGCTGCTATCCCATCTTTAATAACTGACTCTAGCAGTTTCCCCACTACCGATGTTAGACTAACTGGTCTGTAATTCCCCGCTTTCTCTCTCCCTCCTTTTTTAAAAAGTGGGGTTACATTAGCTACCCTCCAATCCTCAGGAACTACTCCAGAATCTAAGGAATTTTGAAAAATGATCACTAATGCATCCACTATTTCTATGGCTACCTCCTTGAGTACTCTGGGATGCAGACTATCTGGCCCTGGGGATTTATCGGCCTTCAATCCGTTCAATTTACCCAACACCACCTCCCGGCTAACCTGGATTTCACTCAGTTCCTCCATCTTATTTGACCCCCGTTCCACTGCTATTTCCGGCAGATTATTTATGTCTTCCTTAGTGAAGACAGAACCAAAGTAGTTATTCAATTGGTCTGCCATGTCCTTGTTCCCCATGATCAATTCACCCGTTTCTGACTGCAAGGGACCAACATTTGTTTTAACTAGTCTCTTTCTCTTCACATATCTATAAAAACTTTTGCAGTCAGTTTTTATGCTCCCTGCCAGTTTCCTTTCATAATCTATTTTCCCTTTCCTAATTAAGCCCTTTGTCCTCCTCTGCTGGATTCTGAATTTCTCCCAATCCTCCGGTAGGCTGCTTTTTCTGGCAAATTTGTATGCCTCATGTTTTGTTTTTATACTATCCCTGATTTCCCTTGTTATCCATGGATGCACCACCTTCCCCGATTTATTCTTTTGCCAAACTGGTATGAACAACTTTTGTACTTCATCCATGCAGTCTTTAAATACCTTCCATTGCACATCCACTGTCAACCCTTTAAGAATCACCTGCCAGTCTATCTTGGCCAATTCACTTCTCATACCTTCAAAGTTACCTTTGTTCAAGTTCAGAACCCTTGTTTCTGACTTAATTTTGTCACTCTCCATCCTAATGAAGAACTCAACCATATTATGGTCACTCTTGCCCAAGGGGCCACGCACAACAAGACTGCTAACTAACCCTTCCTCATTACTCAATACCCAGTCTAGAATAGCCTGCTCTCTCGTTGGTTCCTCCACATGTTGGTTGAGAAAACTATCCCGCATACATTCCAGGAAATCCTCTTCCTCCGCACCCTGCCAATTTGATTCACCCAATCTACATGCAGATTGAAGTCACCCATTATAACCGTGTTACCCTTGTTGCACGCATTTCTAATTTCCTGTTGATGCCATCCCCAACTCCAATACTACTGTTAGGTGGCCTGTACACAGCTCCCACTAGCGTTTTCTGCCCCTTAAAAAGAGTTTCGCAACTCTACCCATATCGATTCCACATCCTCCACACTAATGTCCTTCCTTTCTATTGCATTAATCTCCTCTCTCACCAGCAACGCTACCCCACCTCCTTTTCCTTTTTGTCTATCCCTCCTGAATATTGAATATCCCTGGATGTTCAGCTCCCAGCCTTGGTCATCCTGGAGCCATGTCTCCGTGATCCCAACTATAGCATAGTCATTAATCGCTATCTGCACCTTCAACTCATCCTCCACATTACGAATGCTCCTCGCATTGAGACACAAAGCCTTCAGGCTTGTTTTTACAACACTCTTACTCCTTATACAATTATGTTGACAAGTGGCCCCTTTCACATCGATCCCTATTACACTTGGCCATACTCTCCTATCCCTTTGTGAGCTTTCTTTTCCGTTAATTCTGGGGTCATTAACCATCCCTTTACTCTCTTTCCCTTTAACTCCGTTCTCGATTATCCCATTTGACACCCCACCCCCCTTATTCGACCCAAGCGGAATGACCCAAGCGGAAAGTGAGGTGCTGTTACTCCAGTTCATGTGCAGCTTCACTCTGGCAGTGGATGATTCTCAGGACAGAAAGGTCAATGGGAAGATGACTGGTTAGCCTGTCCCTATTCCTCCTCCCTCACCTCCATCCAGGGACGTCAGCAGGCCTTCCAGGTTCACATCCTCCTCGTCTAACATCATCTACTACATCCGGTAATCCTGATGTGGCCACCTGTGCATCGGCTTTCACTGGAAACTTGGCCATGCCTACTGGATCTCCCATTTGCTAATTATTTTAACTCCTCTTATGTCACTGCATGTCATGTTGTCACTTGCAGGTGGAGCACCAAGGCAAATTCCTTGTATGTGAATACTTGGCCAATAAACTTATTAATTCACTCCCATACTGATCTATCTGTCCTGGCCCTCCTCCATTGCCAGTGTGGCCACACGCAAACTGGAGGAACTGCACATCATATTCCATTTGGATAGCTTACAACTCAATGGTCTGAACATTGAATTCTTCAACTTTAGGTAACTACAAACTGCCCCTCTTTCCCTTCTTCCCCCATAAACCCCCTACTTTCCCCCTTCCCCTGTGCACCACCTTGACTTCCACCTATTTCTCCTCTCCCCCTCCATTTCCATCTACAGTCAGTCTGAAGAAGTGTCCCGACATGGATCCCGTTCCCTATCCATTTTCTCCATACTGCCGGACCGGCTGAGTTACTCCAGCACTTTGTGATTTATTTTTATAAAGAGAGAAGGAATAGGTTTGTGCTTTGTGGACTTTGTGCTTTGATCGTTTCATGGTACTTTGTAGTAATATATCAAGATGTGGGTTAAGACAAATCTGAGCATGTAATACTGTTATGTTTTAGACACAAAGAGCTGGAGTAAGTCAGCAGGTCAGGCAGCATCTCCGGAGAGAAGGAATGGGTGACGTTTCGGGCCAAGACCCTTCAGACTGGTTAGGGATAAGGGAAACAAGAGATATAGACGATGATGTGGAGAGATACAGAACAATGAATAAAAGATATGCAAAAAAGTGTATATCATCCTAATTTCCTCACCTTTGTTCCTTGAGTTCTGCAAGAATGTGTGCATCTTTTTCACTGCAGAATCGAGTTGGTGTCACTATGAAACTTGTGGAATTTAACGATTTTGGTGCTGACGAAGCCCAGAGAAGGCAGTGCCTGATTTTCAGCAGACACAAGCCTGCCTTAATCCAATATTCGTAACCTTTATAATTAAACCGAATATTCAGTTCCGACTGCATCACATTCAAGATGAAGCTAATGTTCGTGTCTAACACTTCAGACGGTACCCGGCCGGCTAAGTGATTGGGGGAATCTGCCGCAAAACTTGCACTGCCGGCCTCCACATCCCAACCTCGTGCCGGCCAGCCCGCTGCAGCCCGGATACGTGCGCGCGCGAGCAAAGTTGCCAACATAATCTTTGGTTGCCAATGCTCTCGTGGACGCGCACAGCCGCGAAGAGGTCAAAGGCATTGCTGGCGAAAACTGATCGGAAGTTTTGGTAAAATGGTCACCAGATTCATTTGCGCTTGTGTAAATAAAACAATCCCCATGCACGAATTTCTGATTCCAATGGTGGCTCCTTTGTGAAATCAGGGACACCACTTGAATTTCTTTTTAACACTTTCCTGGTTTATTTTGTTTGCCGGGCTACCACATTTTGCGCAGCCACTTTCGACTTTGTACCTTTATTTATAGCAATGTTACAAAATTTTGAGATTAAAAAAATCAAGTCTGCAATTTATCCCATCAGATAAAGCATAAAAAGTTTAATTTGACACCTAATTCACTTTTATATCTTTAGTATTAAAAAGGTTATGACCATTTTCATACTCGGAAATTAGCATCTTGTTCCCTATTGCTTTTCCATTGACTTAACACAAAAGCTGTGATCGAGGACAGTCAAAAGCCCATAACTTCCTTATAAATTAAAAGAACTGAATGACATTTTCAGTTATTATAGATTGAAGCACTCTGAAACAAATATAAAACATCTTACTTGGATGACCTGAAATTAAAGCATATAATTAGTTAATTACCTAATTGTAGCTAATTACAAAATTGACCGTTGTGACGGAAATAGTAATAAACACCCAGACTGCCTTGAAAATTAAAAAAATGTGATATTCTCAAGATCAGAACTTTAATATTATTGTATTATATGCTGTAAGTCCGTAACAGACAGGTAAATAAATCACAATTTCTAGCAATAGACCAAGTCTTTATGGAGAAGATCAGCTGCTAGCTGGTACATTGGCATATCATAATCAGTAGCATCATCATACTCCTCAGATTGTAACCAATAAGCAACTCTGTACACCTTGTTTTTCCTCAACTTTTCAATTTTGGCATTGTAAACTACAAGTTTTTGCTCTTCAAACCACACATGACATGCCTGTCTGCCCAAAACTTTCCCATTAACAATGTCCTGTAGATTCCATTTCTTAAGAAAAGGATAATATTTTAAAATAGCTTGTATCCAAATAACAAACTAATCCCATTCACACAGGAATTCACAATATAACATGATTTTTAAATCTCACTGTCATAAATATATATGCCAGATGGAAGAAATTTAATGTTTAATTCCCATAAATTAATCCAGAAACATCCACTCAAAATATAATCAAAATTATAGTTTTTTTGCACAATACATGCGACTCAAACTGTTGTGAATATTTAGTTTAAAAATAATGATCATGGAGAGAGAATAACACAAACTATAGACATGGACGGCTTATGACATGATTGTCCAAACAAAAAATAGGATTTAAATCATCTTGCTTCTGGAATGCGATCGATTGGAATGTTGCGGTTGCTGTGAATTTGAACTCCATATCGGCAGGAAAAACTATTCCGGTTCGTATCGGGCCCAAATAACATTTTCGCAACGTCAAATTAGATTAAAGCCATCCGAAGAAGCAAGATTATATGTAAAATAGACGACTTACCCTTTGTTTTGACCCGTTCTTGCGATCCATCACGTTGTAGGCGTTGAGGGCGTTCGAAGATGCCTTTTATTTTAATCCAAATATTAAATTGTCCAGCAAATTAAAAAAAATAATACCGGGAACGGAAGTCTGATCGATTTTTCATCAGCAGCTAGCAGCCCCAGGAGGTCTGCCTCTGACAGGCAGTACAAAACTGGGTTTTAATCCCGCCCCCCCCCCTCAAAGGCGCCAAAGTCGCGCACACTGCCAGTGGCAGAACTGCAGCGTCGCTAAAGGAAAGTATTGTAACATCGCTATTATTTAATCTGCAAAATCTTTACCCTCACTACTGTTTACTGCTCCATGATACTTATCTCCATCCACACAGCACAATGCTAGGCCCTACCGCCTAACTCATCTATACCGACCATGATGTCTGTCCAAGCTCATTATATTTGCTTACGTTTGGCCCATTTCCAGCTAAACCGTTTCTATCCATGTTCCCATCCCAATGTTTTTGAACATTGTAATTTTACCTGCTTCTACAACTAACAGCTCGTTACATACACCCTACTTCCTTTGTACGAAAAGTGGCTCTTTGGGTTCCCTTTTAAATCTTTCACATCTCGCCTGTAATCTGCACCTCTCATTTTGACTCCTCTTCTCCCAGTGAAAAGATTGTGAACATCCACCTCATCTACATGATTTTATTTATGTCACCCCTCAACCTCCTATGCTCTAGGAAAAAAAACAGGGACCAAAGGGATATGGGCCAAAAGGATATGGGTGGGACGAGCGTTAATAGGGCATCATGGTTAACATGGAAATATTGGGCCGAAGGGCCTGTTTCCCTGGCGTATCATTCTACGACCCTCAACTAGGACGTTAAAAAAGGTCCCAAAATCAATTTTCTCAAGCAATGCAGCCTGAACCGAAAGCATTTTGGGTCTATCTTTGATATAAAGCAGCATTTGCATTTCATTTTTATTATTTTATGTCCCTATCCAGCTTCTCTTTATAATTCAAGCCTTCCAATCCCAGCAACATCCTTGTGATTTTTTTCTGCACCATTTAATACTTAATGATATCCTTCTTATAACTGGTCAACCAAAATTACACCCAATACTCCAAGACTTGCTCCAGTACATCAGATCTTCATGTTTCATGCCAACACATCTTAATTCAAAAGTTTATATGAGAGAAAGTACAAAACAGTTAAAATAATTCATTTAAAATTAATTGTGTAACAAAATATGACTAAAAGTAAAACATTATTGATACATAAACCTTAAGAAAAATATTAACACTAAGTAACTGTTTAGAAGCTATTTCATGTTGAGAAGTTGTTGTAAATAAAAAGTAAAATAAAACAACTTTAGAAAAGGCTTTGAGAAGCAAGAATAAGGTTAATTCATAGGCAAATGTTTGCTGTCGTACTACTACTACTGAATATGTTACAAAGAATGGTGGTTTGATTTACTTGTTTATTAAATATTGTTTCTGAGCCAATACCAAAGGACTCAAGTTTTCTGTAAAGATTTAAAGCAGTCATAATAAAATACAGCTCCATTAAAGTTTCACACTTTACATTACAACAACCATCAATATAACAAATAAGTAGGAGAACAAATGAAATTCAAGCTGCTATGGCAGAACATATGAAAACTGACATTTGTGTTCTCTCTAGAAAAACAAAACATCTTTGGGCATAATCATAACCTAATCCTTTCCTCGTTAATATTATAACTATGGTTAATTCTAACTCAAACAGAAATCTTTCCAGATTTTATATTTTTCTTGAAATGTAGTTTATAAAATACACTATATAACAGCACGTATACAAACTGATGTATCTTTTGTTGGAAAAAGTTAATCCCTGAAGAATAATCATGCTCTTAACTTGCATTAGAGCACAATACTAATAATCCTTAATTCTGTTTTGCATCACAATCTGTCCAATTAATCATGTTGCACAAAATCATCTTCTTCACAAAACCACAAATCCAGAATGTGGGGCATTACTGTCGACCCCCAGGGGGCAGTGTAAGGTTTGCCATCAATTCCCTCACGGCTGCATAGATTGTGCAGTCACCTGTGAAAGTAATATTAGTAACATTAGTGGACTGCCAAACGAATAAAACAAGTGAACATATGCACCATCGACTTCGTCAAAGTTTATTTGATCATGTATTGAAATAAGCACTTCAGCAAACTATCATGAATACCTGTAAAAATAAAGGGGGGGGGGGGGGTGGAGCTGTTGCCTCACCCGGGTTCAATCTCGACCTTGGGTGCTGTCTGTGTGGAGCTTGCACGTTCTCCTTGTGACTGCATGGATTCAGGGCGGGCCTTAAGCTGATTGGACCGATTGCTCCCAATTGGGCCCCGTGCCTAAGGGGGGGCCCCCGCACTAATTTTCTGTATTTCGTGCGGAAATACGAATTCGCTTCGTTATATAAAGATTTTTTTTAAAACATTCGCCATACGGATTTTTTTAAAAACGAACAACCGCTGCACGGCCATCAGACACAAACGATTTGTTAACTAGTACTGTTATCACTTGTTAACAGCCAGTAGTTAACATGTAGTTATACAATGTGTCATCAATGCATCAATCCACATTCCTCAGTAAATGTAATTGTGTTTTGAACAAGTATTAATGACGCCGCGATCTTTTGAATAAAATTCACTCAGCGTCATTAATACTTGTTCAAAACACAATTACATTTACTGAGGAATGTAGATCGATGCATTGATGACACATTGAGGATTCCTTAAAACTCACCATCATGATTGAGGGCTCTGCGAGCAGGGGCTTCTTCTTGGTGTGCAGGTTAGTCATTCTCCTACTGACCCACGCTGTGTCTGTCTTTCGCGCTCTCCCTCCCTCTCTCCCGCGCGCTCTCTCTCCCCAGCTTCCCATCTTGTCTCTCTCTAGCTCTCTCACCCTGTCGCCTCGGCATTCCCGGAATCATTGGCGTTTTGCGGTAGACAAAAATGGTGGAGAAACTCAGCGGGTGAGGCAGCATCTATGGTGCAAAGGAAATAGGAAAGTTTCGGGCTGAAACCCTTCTTCAGACCTGGGCCGAAACGTTGGCTATTTCCTTCGCTCCATTCACCCGCTGAGTTTCTCCAGCTTTTTTTGTTTATCTTTGATTTTCCAGCATCTGCAGTTCCTTCTTAGAAACATAGAAAATAAGTGCAGGAGTCGGCCATTCGGCCCATCGAACCTGCACTGCCATTCAATATGATAATAGCTGATCATTCAACTCAGTATCCTGTACCTGCCTTCTCTCCATACCTCCAGACACCTTAGCCACAAGGGCCACATCTAACTCCCTCTTAAATATAGCCAATGAACTGGCCTCAACTACCCTCTGTGGCAGAGAATTTCAGAGACCCACCACCCTGTGTGAAAAAAGCTCTCCTCATCTCGATCCCAAAGGAATTCCCCCTTATCCTTAAACGTTATTCTTAGATGTTTCACGGTGATGGCTGCATCTGCAGTTCCTTTCTGTTGAGGTTGGGGGGGGGGGGGGGGCGGGGGATTGTCCTGGCCCGTGGCGGCCTCTGGTCCGTTCCCTCCGCGGGTGCTGCCTTGCCCGCTGAGTTCCTGCGTTATTTGTTTGACTCTGAAGTTGAAAGTGGACACAGGGGGCTGTGGTGGCTCAGCAGGACGGGCATGGGCTCTGGGGAGAGGGTTGCGTTTCTGGTCAAGACCTTTCTTCAGACAATCACAAGTACTCTCACTGATGATAGTTCAGTTCAGTCTGAAGAAGGGCCTTCTCTCCAGAGTCGCTGCGCTACCTGTCCTGCTGAGTTACTCCAGCTTTATGTATATCTTCAATTTCAGAGAAAAAAAACGTTCTCACGGGGGGCTTATAGCGTTTGCCCCCCCTTTCCCAACCTCAGCCTCACGGACCTTAGCATACCCCTAGTTCCCAAAACCTATTTCCATCACTGTTCATGTTGCACTTATAATCCAGAGACCAGGCTTGAAGTGATTCTGTGATAATGGGTGCTAAAAAAAAGTGGCCCGATTCCATGGCAGAATTGTTTCCACAGCAGCCTGAAGCTTTTCAGCCTCTTAGCCCTGTGACCAGCTGTTTCGGGTTTTGTACTGCTGTTGGACTGAAACCAGCTCTTTATCTTTTTGTTTCACCCCCTATCCGTCCACATTCATTTCCCTCTCCCCCACCTTCCTCCCACGGTGCCTGCTGCTTTGGTGGCAGGCACACCATCACGGTTACATTGCCAGCTAACCACTGATTTATTTTCAAGTGGTCAGGGCAAAGTCTGCCTTCTTAAAAACTGGTATCGTTGCCAAAATTGACTTGCTGTGTGAAAATGGGCATTTGTAAAATTAAACCTCAGTGTCCTCTGAGCTACGTATTACTGTATTGGTCAATATTCTTGCTAATTGTCGTGTTAGCATTTCAATGCTGCATGTGCTTCAGCATGGGCCATCCATTAGTTAGATCGCAGCGGAACATAGTATTAAATCACAAGCGACTGCAGATGTTGCAGATCTTGAGCAAAAAAAGACAAACTGCTGGAGGAATATTGTCACACCATTTAGTGAAGCCACCTAACAAAGGGTTGCTCTTTGGAGGCGAATAATCACTTCCTGACTAACTGCTGACTCTTTTTAACTTGGCACAGAGTGCAATGGTTACCCGTTTTCTATTGCACAAGTGCATGAGTGGAGAGTCGAGTCAAGAATGTATAATTGTCATGTGTACCCACAACAGAACAATGAAATTCTTATTTGCAGCAGCATAACAGGCGTGTAAACACAATACTCATAGAATGTATGAGAACGTATGAGAAACGACTAAATTCAATAACTTAATAACCCTAAGACTAGTGCAAAAAAGCCCAGGGTGCCCCATCAAATCTTATCAATCACTTGCTAATCGCATGACTGCGTCCAACTGCTGTCTGGTTTGTTGATCGTATTGCTAGATATGAACTGTTTTGGGAAAGAAAAATGCTCACGGCAGACCAAACGTGTTTTATCAGAGATTGGTCAGATACTGAGCTTTACACAGTGAGAAATCCTGCAAAATATTCACTGAATTTTATTTCAAATGTATGTACCTGCATGTCATACTGTTTAGTTTGGAGATACAGCGCAGGTGCTGAGTTTGCACCGACCCGCGATTTTTGTTTTCCTATTTGTCCATTTTTTTATGCCTAATTATATGGCAGCCAATCAATCGCTGTCTCTAAGGGGGTTGCATCCAATCACCAACCAGCTTGCCTTAAAATTCCCGTCCAATCAATAAATCGGTCTCCTTCCAACCAATCACCCGCTGTCTCCAAGGGCATTGTGTCCAATCACATAATGCAGTTTAATGGTAATTAGCAGCTACGGAAAGGTTGGAAGCCAGCGGAGGTACTGACAGTCGGATGGGAGCAAGAGAGATCAAGACAGTGTATAATCCATGGCACCTTAGTGTACAATTTCATAATATATACTAAATAACAGGGCTGACAGACCTTGGCTGGGAACCTGGGGCTCACCAAAATTGTTCCCAATTGGGCCCCACACCCACTAAGGCCGGCCCTGCATGGATTTCGACCCACATCCCAAAGACGCAAGGGTTTGTAGGTCAATTGGCCTCCAGTTTGTCATGTGTGAAAGGAGTAGATGCAAAATTGGTATAACATAGAACTAATGTGAATGGGAGATCAATGGTCCTCATGGACTCAGTGGAACAAAGGGCCTGCATCCATGTCGAATCGCTAAACTAGACTTAAAACATTTAAGAATTATGCAAGCTAAGAAACCAAAAAACACAGGTCCCAATAAAATAAACAAACAGCATCAAACTACATCTGCAGAATCTCTCTCTCTCTCTCGTCTGCAATGTTTTCCATTTTAACCAGCTTTTTCCATATCACTGTGTTGAGATGAGTAATTCCTTTTTTTGTACAAACAAATTGCGTCGTGACAAACATGCATTCTTTATATCATTACAGTCAAAGAGTTAGGAACTTGGCAGCAAAATGACAAATGGCAACTACACCTGAAATGATTTTACAGCCTTTATCAATTAGTGTCTGAGTTTTTGGACCCATCAGTATTAAACCAATGGTTAAAAGGATTTTAACCAGGGGCGGCACAGTGGCGCAGCTGGTAGAGTCGATGCCTCACAGTGCAGAGACTCGTGTTTGATCCTGTCCTTGGGTGCTATCTGTGTGGAGTTTCCACGTTCACCCTGTGACTGAGTGTGTTTCCTCAGGGTGCTGCAGTTACCTCCCACATCAGTAAGACATGCGGGTGTGTAGGTAAATTGGTCTCTGTAAATTGCCCCTAGTGTGTAGGAAGGGCATGAGAAAGTAGGATAACACAGAACTAGTGTGAATGGGGGATCGATGGTCAGCGTGGACTTGGTGGGCCAAAGGGTCAATTTTCATGCTGTATCTTGCAATCAAGAACAATATAAAGCTTGTAGTTCATATTGTAAATATATAAATGACTTATAAAAAATGCCATTGTATTGGAATATTTATCACTCTCTCTGCGACCTCCCTGGCCAAATGATTCCTCTTCCTCCATCCCAACTAAAGCCAGATCCGAGCCTCATCCTATGGCATGTAAAAATGAAAAACACTTGCATCACAATACTTCCATGTTATTTGACCTAACCCATCAGCAACAGATCCCTCACAGACTATATCTTAACCAGAGTATCCTGGCATTATCAGCCTACCAACTGTTATTAATAATTATTTCACCACCAGAGCATAGTTTCTGTTTCCAGATCTATATTTGGGTCAGACAGCACAGAGTACCTCAAAATGAACAACAAACAAACCTCATTTGGCAACACAGCAATTTCTGGCTGATGGACCAGAAGGTTTAGGTGTATTATTGTTGCTTATATTGAGGTACAATGACAAACTTTTGTTTTTGTGCTATCTAATCAAATCTGATTATAGTATGCATGAATATAATCTAGCCAGGCACAAAGTACAAAGGTAAAGCAAAGAGGAAGCTACCAGATTGCAGAATATGCTTCTCAGCAATAAGCTATTTGTTTAGTTTAGTTTATTGTCACCTGTACCAAGGTACAGTGAAAAGCTTTTGTTGCGTGCTGACCTGTAGCATTCCTGTTCCAAAACAAACATTTCTAGCATTTCTTCAGTAATCATTCGGTCATTTAATAAACAGTGGAGCACTATGAAATACATGATAGACACAAAATGCTGGAGTAACTCAGCAGGACAGGCAACATCTCTGGAGAGAAGGAATGGGTGACGTTTCGGGTCGAGACCCTTCTTCGGACTGGAATCAGGGGAAAGGGAAACAAGAGATATAGACAGAAGTAGAAAGATATAGAATAAATGAATGAAAGATATTGAAAAAGGTAATGATGATAAAGGAAACAGGCTATTAGCTGTTTGCTAGATGAGAACGAGAAGCTGGAGCGATTTGGGTGGGGGAGGTATCTCTCATTTTGCTTTCCCCTGACTCCAGTCTGAAGAAGGGTCACGACACAAAATATTACCCATTCCTTCTCTCCAGAGATGCTG
This sequence comes from Raja brachyura, assembly GCA_963514005.1. The sequence continues at coordinate 39,595,494 of OY740792.1, read as the reverse complement.
CCTGTCCTGCTGAGTTATTCCAGCATGTGCGTCGATCTTCAGTTTAAAGCAGCATCTGCAGTTTGTTCCTACACACTATCAAATACAAGTTCTCTGCACATTGAAATTATTAAATTGAGGGCGACATGGAATCATTTTTTTGGCTTACCCTGTGGTGACTGGTGCACCTCTGAAAACCTCCTCAAAATGTTGCTAACCATTGTTGCAGCTGCTCCCGATGTATTCTGTGGTCTTGGAATATCAGCTTGCTGTGTTGCCCCTGTTGCCATATCGTAGACAATTGGCACAATAATGCTGATTGGTTCCTGTGGAACTGTCAGTCGCTGAGTGAGTTGCAGCTTTTGGGAGATAAGAGTGATGAATGATAAAGAGGAAGCATAGAAGAAAAAGTAGTCTTACATTTTGGTATTACAAACTCTGACATAAACAACCAACAATTCATCTTCTATCCCCAATTCTAGCTTTGTAATGGGCCTTGTTTCATTAGGTCTTCTGTGGCCACATTCAGATGATATAGTTAGCGATCAGTACATTGGAGGTGCTAATTGAATATCCATAAAAGCTAATTCCCTGATCTGTCAAGATTGCAAATAGCAACAGAGGTCTCCAAATGTATTTTTCAAGAATTTTGCTCTGCTTTTGACTGCACACTACTGTGCATTTCAAGGAAGGCTTTCTACAGAATAGGAATAGATCTGCAATTTATACTGACAGTTATATAATGCTCACGCAATGGTAGAAGTGACCATTGCACATCCCTGTAGAGACAAAGTCCTGTCACCAAAGACACCCTCCAATGTTGTGGGAATATGGGGTAAACACAGGCTAATGAAGTTCCAAAGTATTCCAAGTTTTCAACCCAAAATATCAACTGTTTTTCTTTCAGGAGATGCTGCTTGACGTGCTGAGGATTTTTAATTCTATTTTAGACTTAGAATAGATTTGGAAGCCACAAGGTTGTGAATCATCAGCAGTAAAATAAAATGCACACCACCTATACTCTATAACCCAGCCTGTGGCTCATTTTATTATTACTTTCAAGCCAAGGGATGGACCCATGTTCAAGGAGTGCAGTAAAAAGCACCAGCAAATATAACTAAAAGTGTTTAGACACCACCTGAGTACAGCTACAATGCAGGACTATATAAATGCTCAACAGTATGTAATAGAGCTGAATGGTCTGACAATCAATAGGTTAAATAAAAGCTCAGATATCTAACCGCTTCCAATTGTGAATGGTATGGGCAATTAAATTGCTAATTAAGGAGACTGCTCCAAGAGCATCTCCATCCTTAATAATGGCAGGACCATCAAAAGAGTGCAAAAAATCAAGTTGAAGCATTCACAGTTACGTTGTTCCAGAAATGATGAATAGAAGAGCTTAATTCTGTGAGCCCACCACCAGAAATGCCAGTCATCAGTCAATTTGACTACATGGTGGTACTGGCTGCAGTAAAATACTTTGGCTGTAGAACTAACCGCGCAATCAGTCTAGCTATTCCAGTATATTTACATCATTATAATCTACCTGAAAATTACTCAGTTATTTCTGATGAGTCCTATTCACAAAATGCCAAACATGTCCAATATGGCTCGTGTCTGAACAATTACTCCACTTTTCATTAACAGCAAATTGATGGAAAGCTTCATCGACAATACTATCAAGTAGCACTGACTTGCCAACAGCCTTCTCCCCACATCCAGATTTAGTCACATTTGAATTAATCTACTCTGGACTTCATCACAACCTTAGTCTAAACATGAGATGAGCAACTACCCTCGACATCAAGGCAGCATTTATTGAGTGTGGCATCAAGGTGCCCCAGTTAAATCTGGTGTCAATTGGCATCAAGGGAAACATATTTCAATGGTTGGAGTCCTACCACCACAATGGAAATAGTTATAGCTGTAGGAGGTCAATTAACCCAGACCTTCACTGCAGGAGTTCCTCGGGGGCCAACTAAATCTTTAGCCCAAGGATTTTCAGCTTGTTCATCAATAAGTTTTCTTTCATCATAAAGTGGAGATGTACTGCACAATGCTTGCGCAATGTTCAATTCCTTTTGCAACTCAAATAAAATGAAGCTGCCTGTGCATTGTGTAACAGCATCTACACAATGTTCAATCATGGGATGATAATGGCAAATAGCAGCATTGTGCCACAAAAGTGTCAGAAAAGTGATTATCTCTACTTAGAAATGAGCCAGCTACCCTTGATATTTAATGACATTACCAATGGAACTTCCTGGAACTTGCTGACCGATAGTATGTTGGAGTTTCATCATCAGGGCTGTTGTGGTTCAAGGCAGCAGTACAGCACCACCTTTCCAAAGACATTTTGGGCAATAAATGCCACAAAAAATGTATTATAAAAAATCATGAAACTATTAACTTGAAAAGCTGTATGTTGAATCATCAGTTAAACAAGTCCAAGATGTTTACCTATCTTGGAAGTGTACTATCTAATGTTGCAAGGATTGATAAGGAAGTGATTAATCACATTCAGACTGAGAGCATATTTTGGGAGTCCTATGTTAAGTACACATACCAGCCTGCTCATTGAAATCTATATGTGAAAGATATGGATACTCTTAAGGAGGATTCTTTAGAAAGCCATTGTCCAAAGAAGGGTCATAAAGGTCCCGACCCAAACTTCACCTATCCATGTTTTCCAGAGATCCTGCCAAACCCCGAGTTACTCCAGCACTTTGTGTATTTTGTTGTACACCAGCAGCTGCAATTCCTTGTTTCCACATTCAAAAACTCCCAAGATTTATTAGAAAATCTGAGCACTTTGCACATTGTTGAGTGGAACGACATCATGGACAGTAAATTAGTTGAACTTGCTGTCACTATCAACGTTAAAGTTTCATTCATCAATGACAAGTTCTGTTATGCTGAACACGTTAGGACAGTTGCCAAAGCAAGCATTTAGAGAGTCAGGTGGAGCAGCACAAACGCATCAACCAACAAAGGCTTTATATGAAGAAAATCAAGCTTCACTTGAAACAATCTGAAAAATATCCATTGTTTCAATGGGATGGTCACCAAGTCATAATTGTGCGCTGAAAGGTTTGGAGCTACAATAATATGCAATTGGAGGCAGGGCATGAGAGGAAGGAATCAACACTAAGTGAGCAAAGAAAACAGAATTCACAAGGGAAGGATATTTTAACAACATCCATCATTGGTCAGCCTGCGTAGTCAATGATGCACCCGACTATCATGATGTTTAGCTCCCTCTACCACCATTGCCATATTTGAATACACAGGTCGCCCCATTTTAATAATTATCTTATTATGGCACCAAATCCAATATATCTTACATTTATGAGTTACTATCACTTGACTTTAAACTGCAAGGAACTCAAAGTAAAGGAGCTTTACTTACAAAGAACAGCATCTTGGATTTTAACACCACAGCAGGTGTTCCCGGTGGAGCAATTGGAGGAGCACTGGGAGGAATTGTCAAGCAGAACTGCACATTCCATCTTATCTGGGTTGCTTGATCAGGAAACTTCATTGCAAAATAGAACATTATTTATTGAAATACAAAATGAAGATGATAATTATTTCGGGTATATAGATGTATAGTATTCATTTTTATTTTCTTCAAATAGAACTGTGTTGGAAAATATCTACATACCCCAAATAATTCTCATAATTTTCAGTATTTATTTAAATATTTTGTCAGTATAATGTGCAAATATACCATATTCAATATTTTCTTCTGAGATTAGTACTTCAAGTAAAGTGTTAAAAATATTACTCTCAAATTCATAATTCTTCCCAAGCTAATTCTGAATCTGCAGAATTCTACATGACAAAAAATAACTAAAAGTAATACATAGTTGCACAATGTCATTAATGCTGGTATGTCTCCAGACCAATTTAAAGAAGATTTTTGAGAAAGTGTTCTTAAAATTAATACTGCAAAACTTAAAGCAACAGTGTTAAGAGGTTTCAATTTTTCACTCAGTTTTATCCACTTCAGTTTACTTTTCTAACTTAACTGCCAGCAAACAAAGTTGCAAACAGTGGAGTACTTCATGAGAAATCCAGGTAAAAATCAAATACACACATACTGTAATAAAACAACTTTGCCATTAAGTGAATGTTATATATTTACTTGCATAAATGCTTTTACATAAATATTAAAATGGAGCACAAGAAGGAATTTCAAGCAGGGCAAAAATGATTACATACATATTCAAAGTCTCAGTTTGCAAAATTCATTCATTCCAAGCAATAATTAGCTCCAAAATCATAGACTGAAAAATATTACAAATTATGCCTGGTTAGATAAGTATTCAGAGGGATAATATACCTCACATGGCATTACTAGAATAGTTTGAAGCTGTTAATGTTCCGTTACAATGTCACTTACCAGTTCTAGTTTCATGATGCGCACACAATCTCTCAGGATGTGTGTGGGAGCTCCCAGTAGCTTGGCAAAGGCATTTAGTGTATTAGCTTTAAATGGTGGACCAGCAACCTTATCAAACAGAAATAAACAATTATATACCTGTAATGCTAGGACGGTAATATATGAAAAAGTGATTGATAATAAAAATAGCAGGTTATTTATTTAATGTAATCTTCTTTTCGTTCTAGTTCAATAAACGTAAAGGTAGATTTTTTGCAGGGTTAGATGATTAATGTCACTATTAAATCAGTCTTATGACTTAGTTTGACGGGGAAATTACATCTTATCCAAGGACCGTTCTTATAATCCTAAGCAATTTTCTAAAAAAGCAATCAAATATGCTCCACTCTATTAAAGATCTCTGTGCCCTTCTATAAATGGCAAAACAGGGAGGCTACAAAGTAGCCAAAGTAGCTCGATTCAAAGCTAAGTAGAAGTTTTAGGAGTCAACATTCTAATTAAAACTTTTAATTACACATCTGTCAGATATTTAGTCTAAACCTGTACCAATTTATTTTGGACAATGAGAATTTGTATGGCAAGTGAGGAAGTGCTATACCATTTAAGTTAGCTCTCCTTCAAATGAGACTTTGATTTGCCTTTCTGGTGCATATAAAAGATTGTGTGGAATTTAGGACAACATTTACCTGCCACTGTCTGGTTGCTACCACAATTGTTTTGTGAATTATTGGCCACATTTCCTATTCCAACAGACCCTACACTTGAAAAGGTAATTAATTACCAAAAAATACTTTCGAAAGTGAAAAGCACATTGAACTGCAAGTCCATCCTTTAACTAGAAGTGAGTCACTCTGTGATAATGTTAAAGTGAATGCTTTAGTTTAGATAAACAGCACGGAAACAAGCCCTTCAGCCCACGCCAACCAGCGATCCCCATAAACTAACACTATCCTACACACACTAGGGACAACTTACAATTTTACCAAGCCAATTAACCTACAAACCTGCATGTCATTGGAGTGTGGGAAGAAACTGAAGCTCACGATGAAAACCCACGCAGGTCACGGGGAAAACGTACAAATTCATACAGACAGTACCTGTTGGCAGGATCGAACATTTATCTCTGGCACTGTATGGCAGCAACTCTACCGCTGTGCCACCGTGCAGCTAAAATTTACAGATTTGTTTTATTTACCAGTAGAAATAGACCACGAAGTAAACATATCACAAAAGAAAGAATGACTGGTATTTTGAGTCAGAGAGTGATACAGCATGGAAACAGGCCCTTCGGCCCAACTTGCCCATACTGGCCAACATGCCCCAGGTACACTAGTCCCACCTGCCTGCATTTGGTCCATATCCCTCTGCACCGGTCCTAACTATGTACCTGTCTAACTGTTTCTTAAATGTTGGAATAGTCCCTCCCTCGACTACCTCCTCTGGCATCTTGTTTCATACACCCACCATACTCTGTGTGAAAAAGTTACCTCTCAGATTCATATTAAATCTTCTCCCCTTAAAGTTCTTTAAGTAGGTTATACTTTCCACCATTGCAACCCTACCAAAAAATAGGTCAGTCAGTAACAGCACCCAGCTTCCAACTGCAGACTTCACACCATAGGCAGCACAAAACAGGATTGTTTGCTACTTTTCAACTACTACCTACACAAAGAGGCTATACAGTTGGAGGAGGATTATGCAAATAGGGAGGGGAGGAATCCAAAAACAAGACTGAAAATGTTAGAAGTGCGGGAGTGTTGGATAAATGAGGATCTGTGAGTTAGCTAATGTGGCAGGAGGGAATTTACAGAAAATAGACTGAGGAAGACCATTGAAAAGTGATGGAATAATAAAATCTAGACACGACAAGACATGGATGAGGGCTTTATGGATGGACTGACTCAGGAATAAGGTTATAGAGGGGGAAACAGGCATTCATCTAAGTGTGTGAATCTAAGTGTGCAAAGTTGACCACAAGCTCACGTGACCCCTTGCTTGCAAATAATCTGAGAGAGAGGGCTGCAGTCAGTCCTTAGAAAGCAGACACTGCACGGACTGAACACAATGGCTGCTCAATACATTAACACATTTTCTATATGAATAAATATGAAAATGTTCATGTATTGGAAAGAACTGCAGATGTTGGTTTACACCGAAGATAGTTTACATCCCCTGTAGAAGGAGGAAGCAGTAGGACCCAGGAGAGTCAGACCATGTGGTGTTGGAGCCAGCAGCGTGGAGGTTGTGGCCCTGGAGCTGAGCCTGGAACTCAGGCGAGGCAACGGCTCTGGCCTGCTGGTGGAATCTCTATATAAACACATTTTTTGCTCACCCAGGATTGGATGTCAGGTTAAAAAAAAAAGCAGCGCTTTTTCGAACTTACTCTCGTTTCAAAGAACTTTTCTAAAACCTGTAGTTCTTCTTGCAACCATGGGTCTGTTGTTTCAGGTGTTACTTTGAATTGCAACGTCTGATACGTCTGTGGGTTCAGTGCCACTCGACACTTCAGTGCTTCGGTCTTAAACATGATCACACCAGGCTCATTGGAATTTATAAGCTGCAACTGGAGGAACAAACAATGACCATTTTGGGTTTCTTTTAAATAAGCTGATTAACATAGAAACATAGAAACATAGAAAATAGGTGCAGGAGTAGGCCATTCGGCCCTTCGAGCCTGCACCGCCATTCAATGTGATCATGGCTGATCATCCAACTCAGTATCCCGTACCTGCCTTCTCTCCATACCCCCTGATCCCTTTAGCCACAAGTGCCACATCTAACGCCCTCTTAAATATAGCCAATGAACTGGCCTCAACTACCTTCTGTGGCAGAGAATTCCAGAGACTCACCACTCTCTGTGTAAAGAATGTTTTCCTCATTTCGGTCCTAAAGGAATTCCCCCTTATCCTTAGACTGTGACCCCTTGTTCTGGACTCCCCCAACATCGGGAACAATCTTCCAGCATCTAGCTTGTCCAACCCCTTAAGAATTTTGTAGGTTTCTATAAGATCCCCCCTCAATCTTCTAAATTCCATCGAGTACAAACCGAGTCTATCCAATCTTTCCTCATATGAAAGTCCTGACATCCCAGGAATCAGTCTGGTGAATCTTCTCTGTACCCCCTCTATGGCAAGGATGTCTTTCCTCAGATTTGGAGACCAAAACTGTACGCAGTACTCCAGGTGTGGCCTCACCAAAACCCTGTACAACTGCAGTAGAACCTCCCTGCTCCTATACTCAAATCCTTTCGCTATGAATGCTAACATACCATTTGCTTTCTTCACTGCCTGCTGCACCTGCATGCCTACTTTCAATGACTGGTGTACCATGACACCCAGGTCTCGTTGCATCTCCCCCTTACCTAATCTGCCACCATTCAGATAATAGTCTACCCTCATGTTTTTGCCACCAAAGTGGATAACCTCACATTTATCCACATTGTACTGCATCTGCCATGCATCTGCCCATTCACTCAGCCTATCCAAATCACCCTGCAGCCTCCAAGCATCCTCCTCACACCTAACTATACCCCCCAGCTTGGTATCATCTGCAAATTTGGAGATGTTGCATTGAATTCCCTCGTCCAAATCATTAATATATATTGTAAATAGCTGGGGTCCCAGCACTGAGCCTTGCGGCACCCCAATTAACAAATCATAGCTACGATTGCTAAAAATTACATCATCTGGATATTATCAAAACAATGCAAGAATTATATTCTTCACAAATCATTATGAAGAATATACTGCAAGATACCCATTTAATGCAAGTTAATAGTAATTTTAGAAATTTGGAAAAAAACTATAAAAAATGTTTAAATACTTAATATAGGATTTTGTTCCCCTCTTTTATTCTCAAAAAGATGTGCTAGCTTTCATATTAGAGTATTTGTCGATTTCACTTAAAAATTATTCTTTTTCTTACTGGTTCCTGTTGTATGATCCTCTGTAGGTGTCGTCTCATCATAACTGATCCCAAGAATCGTTCCAGTGGGGAACAAAGGTAACTTCCAGCCAGTCCCGGAACAAGACCCGGCGTTGGTGATGGACAAAGGAGAATGTGCAAGGCATTATGTGTTAAGATGGTAGGTATCGATGCAGCCCACGAACGCTGAGGTAGTGTACGAGGAGGGGGCATGTTGGTTGGCATTATTTGAGTACCTAAAATAAAAAGACAACATATTATATTTACCATAACTATTTATGCAAAGGTAGTATTTTCCATTAAGGTTGTCAAAGTGTATTTATTTCACATGAACCACAATTGAACTCGCTATAAATGTGATCTGCTGTACTTCATCACAATTCAAACCTGAAGACAATATTCCAGTCATATAGGAATAAAGTAAGAGATGGTAACAATAGAAGAAATATGCTAGCACAATGAGAGATACTCACCCCTAACTGTGCCCTGCCAAACTAAATATCTTCCGATTAATTGTAGGTTAACGGTGTTAACTGTAGAGCTTCTGGTTATTTCCGATAAGTCTAGAAACATTTCAAAGAATATTCCGCATCTCTTTTGGCCTTAAATTGTTTCCACCTTACTCATGATGGAGTTAGTAAATGCCATTTGCATGCTTCTGTAGTATATGCAGGTCAGTAGGGATGCAGTGGGCATCTTTAAGCTGCCTGTCAAACCCCAACGTTGTCACTTTGTTGGCACATCAAAACACTCCACCATGAAACACTCAAATCCAAGATTTATAATCAATTCAAATGCTTTATTTAAAAAAATATATGGATACGGACTTTATCCTGCATTACAATAATTTCTTGCCAAATACCCATCCTCTTCCAACATCACATAATTGAGGATGATTAAAGTTGCAGATCTACCAATGGTTTCCTCTTAGCTGAATGTATTATTTAAGTGGCAATGTCAGTGTTCCAGTCCTCGATCAAAACAATGATTGATTACCCTTCTCAGAAGGCATTTCACCCAATGCCCAGGATGGATAAATCTTGAATGTAAATCTATGCAGGGCTATAATTGGCTTCTAATAATAGAAATAGTAATAGTTTCTTTATTGTCATTGTAACATGAACCATGTACAACGAAATTTAAAAATGTCAACCAATCAGTGCACCATTCAAACCATAAAAGCTAACGATACATACAAGGTAAAATATTAAAAAAGATAAACTAAAATAAATATGAAATATGAAAATAGCACATTTAACACCCAACCCTACATCCTTCTGTCAATTTCACAGTGTACCAATCACAGTCCCTTAGTCCCCGCGTTCCTTGGCGGCTACATTTAGTGCCTTTATAGCAGTGGGGTAAAAACTGTTTTTAAGTCTGTTTGTCCTTGTCCTTGTAGATCGGTACCGTCTGCTGACGGCAACAGTTCAAACAGGGAGTGTCCGGGGTGGGAAATGTCCTTTATAATATTCTGGGATTTTCTGATGCAGTGGGAACTGTGTAAGTCCTCCAAGGTAAGGAGAGGGCAGCCGACAATCCTCTGGGCGTTGTCAATGGCCCTCTGGAGCGCTTTCCTCTGAACCGCTGTGCAGCTGGTGTACCAAACGCATACACAGTATGTTTGGATGCTCTCAATGGAGCACCGATAAAAGGACAGCAGCAGTCTCTGTGCGATGTTATTCTTCCTGAGCACCCTCAGGAAGTGCAGTCTCTGCTGGACCTTTTTCAGCAGCGCAGGGGTGTTCACGCTCCACGTCAGGTCCTCCTCAATATGGATTCCCAGGAAGTGGAAATCCGCCACCCTCTCCGCACAGTCCCCTCTGATGGTACCATTTCTGTTTTGTTCTTCCTGAAGTCTATTGTTATCTCCTTGGTCTTTAAGGTGTTCAGGAGCAGGTTATTTTCTCCACACCACACTGTCAGCTGCTCCACCTCATCCCGATAGGCGTACTCGTCCCCCCCGGAGATGAGTCCCACCACCGTAGTGTCATCCGCAAATTTGACAATGGTGTTGCTGTGGTGGGTGGGGGTGCAGTCATGTGTGTAGATGGTGTAGAACAGGGGGCTCAGCACGCAGCCCTGTGGAGAGCCGGTACTGAGGCTGAGGGCCGTGGATGTGTGATGGCCCACTCTGACTCTCTGGCTGCGGCCCGAAGTTATTTATCCACATGCAGATGGAGTGTGGAAGTCCCAAGTCCCCCCGTTTGTCCACCAGTTTGTGGGGAAGGCTAGTATTAAAAGCAGAGCTGTAGTCCACAAAAAGCATTTGCACATAGCTTCCCCGCTGCTCCAGGTGGGACAGTGCAGCATGGAGAGCTGTGGCTACAGTGTCCTCTGTAGATCTATTCGCTCTGTACGCAAACTGGTGGGGGTCAAAGCTTCGGGGCAGGAGAGATGTGATATGACCCCGGACCAGTTTTTCAAAGCACTTCATCACCACTGGTGTGAGTGCGAGGCTGAGGCTGGAAATGTGGGGTTTTTTGGGAAAAGGGACTATGGTTGCGGACTTCAGACAGGGTGGGACAGTGGACTGGGCCAGAGACTGGTTAAAAATCCTCGTGAAGACTCCAGCCAGCTGGTCTGCGCAGTCCTTCAGCACGCGTCCAGAGACGCCGTCGGGTCCAGTAGCCTTCCTTGGATTGATGGCCCCGCAGCGTGCGCCTCACCTCATGCTCCTCTATCGTGAGGGTTAGGCTACAGTGGACCATATGGTGTGTTGTGGCTGTCTCGGGTGGCTCCACTTCAAAGCAAGCAAAGAAGAGGTTCAGCTCCTCTGCCAACGAGGCGTCACCCTCAGCAGCTCCAAGGTTTGTCTTATAATTGGTGAGATACTGGATCCCCTGCCACACAAGCCTGCTGTTGTTACTGTCCAGGTGGCCCTCTATCTTCCTCCTGTAGTCTGACTTGGCCTCTCTATTCCAGGGGCCTCATTACCTTTTACAATTATGAGATTGAATAAATATACGACTAATCCAATAATAAGGCATACATTTCGAATATGGTTTCAATTTGGTAAGTTTTTTGGATTGAATGATTTTATCTTATCGAGTCCTATCATATCTAATTTTCTCTTCCAACCTTCTAGTACTGATCAAGCCTTTCTGTTATGGAAGAGGAAGGGATTAGTAGATTTTTGTGATTTGTTTTTGGATGGTTATTTTATGTCTTTCGAACAACTCTCCAATACATATAATTTACCTAACTCACAGTTTTTTAGATATTTACAAATTAGACATTAAAAATAACAAATTTTTTGAAGGCTACTCTGCCCTTTTTTCCGTTACCACATCAAACCGAAATGTTGGAAAACATTTTACATTTGAACCCTTATCAGAAAGGTTTAATAACGACTATTTATGTTAATTTTGAAATTACAAATAGATATATTTCATAAAATTAAGAATGACTGGGAAAGAGAACTCCAAATTTCTCTATCTATAGAGAAATGGGAGAGGATTCTTCAATTAGTTAATACTTCCTCAATGTGTGCAAGATACGCTTTGATACAATTCAAGGTGGTTTCATAGAGTTCATGTCAAAAGATAACTTAGCTCGTTTTTATGGTCATATAAATCCTACCTGTGACAGATGTAACTCTGAAGTGGCCTCACTGACCCATATGTTTTGGTCCTGCCCACTTTTGGAAAAATATTGGAAATCTTTGATACTATTTCTGTAGTTTTAGGTATTGATTTACAACCTCATCCTATAACTGCATTTTTTGGGCTACCAATGTTATATTCTATTCATTTGTCCCGTTCTGCCCATTGGCTGGTTGCTTTTACCACATTAATTGCCAGAAGATCTATTTTATTTAAATGGAAAGATTCTAACCCTCTGACCACACTTCATTGTACTCTGAAATACTATCATGTTTAAATTTAGAAAAAAATCAGGACTGACATTGTTGAACCCTTGGTTAAATTTGATAAGACTTGGGGAAGATTTATTCACCATTTTCACACAACATAAATTGTCCCCTCTCCAACCGTTATAAAAATTATTTTACCTTTATACGGTGGAACGGACTTGACGACAAACAGGGACTTAAATTGTTGAAATTCTTTGCAGCTCAGATTCTGTTTTACTTTTTTTCTTCCTAGTTTGGGGGGGGGTGGGGGGGGTGTGTGTTGTTTTTTTCCTTTTTTCTCTTTTTTTTCTTTTTATCTTTTTAATATATGTAATCTTTCTTTTAAACATTTAACTATATTTACATAAAGACCAGGAGGTCTATATTCAATGTCTATTTTGACACTGGACTCATATGTAGGTTATACCTGTTATTAATGTAATCCTGATCCCTATGTATCAATATCATTGTTATGTTTATCATTATTTTTTTTTGTTGTTTTGTTTTTGTTTTTGGAAGAAAAGCTAATAAAAAGATTTTAAAAGAAAAAGAAAGAAGGCTTTTATCCTATGATCTCAGCACCAAGCGCATTTAAGACCAAGGGACAGTAACTATCATTTATCATAATCATATTAGGTCGACGATATGCATCACCAAGATAATCATCAGTTTTTTCATAAATGTCATTGGTATTTTGATAATGAATTACATTGCCATAATTTGCAAGATTTTCATTATCTTTTTCAGTGTAGAAATACAACCATATTTAAAATGTTCAATCTGGATTTTGCCACCCAAAGAGGTAAAAAAAAAAATGGAAGTACAGATATTACTATAGCTTTCATGCTCTGTATACAAATATTTGTGATACTTGCCATTTTCTTAAAACTGTTGAGAAATTTAAATTAGGAGTGGCAGGCATAACAAATGTATACAATTAAAATTAACCCAGTATTTCTATCCACAGAATTGATTATAGATAGAATTTTGTACTTTTATGAAAAAACTGAACATAATTTGAAAATAAGATAATAGATGTTTGAACTTGCTTGTTCCAGCTCTTGGGGAGTGTGATACTTCAGGGATCGGAGAGTGCAAGGATGGATTTGCTGGAGACATTCCAGGAATGCGTGCTAGAGTTGATCCAGGTAACTGTGGAGATCCAGGCCAGTTTCCAGGACGCTGACTGGGTGACATCATTGAATAAGGTGAGCTTGGATCAATTGTACCTAAATAAAAGAGTAAGATGAATCAGCACAATGTTGTATATCCTTTACCAACTCTCTGAAAAGCTAAAGAAGACTTCTATGCCAAACCACTACCCAGAACCCCTAAAAAAAAAGTAAATCTTGAAATGATCTCAGACTTAAAAATAATGTGTTCATGATTTGGAATGAGCACTTACTTGTTTATCTGCCCAAAAAGCCTTGGGCCCTTTAAGGGAATTTGAAAGACATCACTTCTAGTCATCTAAAGTCCAACAAAATAACTTGGGCAAGATTGGCCCTATTTGAAGGTGTGTTTGTGAACCATTTTGTTCCAGACATGGAGAAATACTGTGCTTCCAAGATTTTATTGGTTCTCAACAATGCCCTTGGGCATCCTGTATTTTGTGGATGATTTTCTTCCCAATGTCAAGGTTGTGTACTAAGGAATTACGGTGTTGAAGGCAGAGCTACAGTCAATAAATTGGAGTCTTATGTAGGTGATACAAGTAGTATCTGTTAAGAGTTTTAGTTTATTTCTTTCAAAATTAAACTTATTTCTCTAAAAATAAAGCCTCAATAGTGCTAGATTACAGAACTACACATTAAAAGCCAACTTTCAAAGTACAATTGGAAAAGGAAAACAGCTGACACAGAAATAATAAAAATGAATTGCAGATGTTGGTTTATATCAAAGATAGATTGGGAGTAACTCAGTGGGTCAGGCAGCATCTCTGGAGAAAATGGATAGGGTCCCGACTGGAAACGTGACCTATCCATTTTCTGCAGAGATGCTGCCTTGCTGGCTGAGTTACTCCAGTATTTTGTGTCTATCTTTGACACAGAGGTAATCTCAGTATGAAATATACATGAATATCAAAAGATTAGAAACTAATCTACATATCTTACAAAGTATTCCAATATCTCTCACCATTTTTATGTTTATTTTTAAATTATTTAATGTTGTGCCTTATCTTTATTGGTGTGCTGCAATGGCAAGCCAAAGTTCACTACACCAGTTGGTGTATGTGAAAATAAATGTCCTTTGTATTTATATTTGTATCAAGTAATCACAATACCTTTGAAGAAAGAAGGATTCGAACGCCCAACCATAAATTGGTAAAACATGCATTTATTAATTTTAGTAATCAAATCAAAAAATCTCACCATGTGGACTTGCAAAGTTTGGTGTCGGTCCCATTGTAATTCCAAGGGAAGATGGAGATGAAGAGGGTACAAATGATGCTGGTGAGGGTGCTCGAATTGCACCACTAGGGGAATTTGCTGAATGTAAATTCCCTGCACAAAGTACAAGTTTAATTTTGCATGCTGTTAGCAATCTACTACTTAAACGACTCAAGGAGCCGTTAAGCATTAAGCAAACACCAGGATTACATCAGTGCCAATTAATTAAAATGTGTTAAACATTTGACATGATTAAAATTCAACACTCTAAACAAATGCACCACATTAAAAAGGTTAAAAACTATTCTCTTTTGAAAAGGGGAGTATTATAAGCGTTCCTTCTCTGATTAAAAAAAAAGCCCATTCTCTTCCAAATCTTGCATCTCCAAGATGGCACCCAACCCAGGTGACTCTTTGTCACAGAATTGGATCTGCAATCTCTTATTACAATCACTCCACTCTCTTAAATCTTTACTCCTACAGCAACATTTCTTACCTTTACTCTGTGCACTGTGAATGATTAGATTGTAATCATGAATTGTGTATTGACTATCTGCTGACTGGTTAGCAAGCAACAAGAGCTTTTCACTGTACCTCGGTATACGTGACAATAAACTAAACTTACATAACAGTCAAGTGAATCCTATCCAAAAGAATCCTCTCCAATAGCTTCCATATCTCTGATTTGACGCTCACCGGTGTGCAATATCCTGGATTATCCCTATCTCCCTTCTTAAACAAAGAAATAACATTAGCCTCCTCCAGTCTTCCAGGACCTCAGCTGTGACAACAGAAGATAAAAGATCAGGAACCCAGCAATCTCTTGCCTCTCTCAATAACTTGGGACCGATCCTATCAGGGCCTGGGGATTTACCCACCTTAATGCTCTTTCAGAGACATATCACTTCCTTCTTGATGTCAAAATACCTTAGCACATTTGTGTAATAAGGACCTGACTATTTCTCATGTCCTTCTCCTTGGTAAATACAAAGGAAAGTATTCATTTATAATCTCACCCACATCCTCCGACGCCAAGAATAAATTTAATCCTTTATCTTTCAGTGATCCTACACTCTCCCTGGTTATCCTCTTGTTTTTAATTCATGCATTAAATGCCTAGGGATTCTATTTATTCCAACCTGCCAAGAACATGTCATTATCCCTTCTGGCCCTCGTAATTCCTGCTTCAGTTTTCTCCCCTGCTTTCTTTATATTCCTCAAAAGCCCTGACTGATTTTATCTTCCTAAACCTAGCATATTTTATTTACATGTACAAATATATATATATATATATATATATATATATATATATATATATATATATATATATATATATATATATATATATGAATATTGATACTTAATTTGGGTATTGCATTTGCAAAGGTTGCCCAAAACACTTGAATATTTGGTATAGCTATTATTCCCACATTGTTATGCAAAAGTGTCATTTTCAGGCGTTCTAGATCATATAATGAAAAAATGTTTTGCTGCTCATATACAACCTCATTACAAGTTAGGATTACAATATGTAATAAATTGTACACTTCGCTTACCAGGTGATTGGGTCGGCATTATTTGTTGTGATGGAGTGACTGTATTGTGGTAGGATGTAGGTGGCGATGTCAAAGGGTATGTCACTGTTGAACCAGATTTGGCAAAAGACTGAAACAAAAAAGATGCATTAGATTCTTCAACCTAACTAGTCTATGGCGACCAAGATGCCCCATCTGAGCTAGTCCTATTTGCCCATGTTTAACATTTTTGAGGGACAAGGAACTGTAGATGCTGCTTCAAAACAAAAGACACAACTGCTGGAGTAACACAATGGGGGTCAGGCAGCATCTCTGAAGAATATGAATTAGTGCCATTTCCGGTCGGGACCCCAGATTAATTATGGTGATTGACACAATTATGGGTGACGTTTCGTGTTGGGACCCTTTTTCAGACTGGTTAAGGATAAGGGAAACAAGAGATATAGGCATTGATGTGGGGAGATAAAGAACAATGAATTAAACATATGCAAAAAAGTAACGATGATAAAGGAAACAGGCTATTGTTAACTGTTTGTAGTAGCAACGTTACAACATGTTGAGATTTTAAAAATCAAGTCTGCAATTTATCCCATTAGATAAAGCATAAAAAGTTTAATTTGACACCCAATTCACTTTCATATCTTCAGTATTAAAAATGTTATGGCCATTTTCATACTTGGAAATTAGCATCTTGTTCCCTATTGCTTTTCCATTGACTTAACACAAAAGCTGTGATCAAGGACAGTCAAAAGCCCATAACTTTCTTAAAAATTAAGAGAACTGAATAACATTTTCAATTATAGATTGAATCATTCTGAAACAAATATGAAACAATCTTACTTGGATGACCAGAAATTAAAGCATATAATTAGTTAATTACCTAATTGTAGCTAATTACAAAATTCAATTACCATATCTAAACATCTATCCATTTCTTAAGAAAAGGTTAACAGTGTCCAAATAACATTCACACAAGAATTCACAATATAACATGATTTTTAAATCTCATTGTCATGAATTGATAGGCCAAATGGAAGGAATTTAATGTTTAATTCCCGTAAATTAATGGCAATTTAATCATCTTGCGAGTGGGGTTTTGTGGCACACGATCGTTTGGAACGTTGCGGTTGCAGTGAATTTAAACCCCATATCGGTAAGAAAAATACTGTTGGTTCATATGGGTCCTAAGTCACCTTTTCGCAACGTGAAATTTTGATTAAAGGCATCCTAAGAAGCAAGTTTATATGATAAAATAAACGCCGTACCTTGCCTTGTCCCCTACTTGAGATCTGTCCCGTTGTCCGCATTAGAAGATAATTTTAATTTTACTCCTGCTATTAAATTATCCATCGCTATTTTTAATAAACTTAATAAAACGGCAGTCAAAGCGATTTTTCTTCAGCAACTAAACAGCCTGACAAAATCGATTTGAACAGGCTGGAGAAAAAACATATTTTAAACCTGCCCCCCTCTCAAAGGCACCAAAGTCGCGCACACGGCCAATGACAGAACTGCAGCGCCGGTGAATGTAAGTTTTGTAACATACCTTTTTGTAGGTTAAGACGAGAAGCTAGTGCGACTTGGCTGGGGGAGGGATAGAGAGAGGGGGAATGCTGGGGCAGCTTACAACCCAGTGGTATGAATATTGATTTCACTAACTTCAAGTGGCCCCAGCAATTCCTCTCTCACTATCCCTCCCCCACCTAAATCGCACTAGCTTAATGTCTTGACCTACAAAAAGGTATGTTACAAAACTTACCTTCACCGGCGCTGCAGTTCTGTCATTGGCCGTGTGCGCGACTTTGGCGCCTTTGAGAGAGGGGCAGGTTAAAAATATGTTTTTTCTCCAGCCTGTTCAAATTACTTTCCACCACTGACAATTATCTTTATAACACAATTTTGTATAACGCAAGGTTTCTTAGGAACACAAATATCATGTTGGACCAGAACTACCCATATGAGAAAGTCCAAACCGAAAACAGCAGCTCTACAGACTTAAACAGCAGATAGTCATCATTCTCTCACACAAGCTGCATTGCTTTTCTCTGCTCCACATAGGATGCAATAAACATTTGGAAAAACAAGAATTGTCCCCACATGTATTTATTCCATTACTAGAAGTGCATTAATACCTGTTGTGGTTGTGACTGAAGCTGAGACATTAACGATTCTATCATGTCGCCACCAATAGGTGATGGTGGGTTATCATCTTCATTCACCGATCGTCTACGTGCATCTTGGGTACTGTCTACAAACATGTTCAAGAAAGTCTGAAAGATGATCAATATTTAAATGATTAATTCTTCCATATTATGGTGTACTTTGCAACAGAACGTGAGGAATTCTCAAACATCTTACATACACTTTCAGCTTTACTTTAGACTTTAAAAATACAACACAGAAACAGGCCCTTCGGCCCACCGACCAGCAATCACCCCGTACACTAATACTAAAATTTATCATTTTACCAAAGCCAATTAACCTACAAACTTGTACGTCTTTGGAGTGTGGGAGGAAACTGGTGCACCCGGAGAAAACCCACACAGTCACAGGGAAAATGTATACACTCTGTACCGGCAGCACTAGTAATCAGGATAGAGCCTGGATTTCTGGCACACGTTGTGCATTATAATAGGTTACTCATTGCTGGCAATATCTTTTCTCAATGCCACATCATCAATTGTTTTCAATAAAGTTTGTCCTGATCCGTTCATAATTGGTTCACAAAATGTTTAGAATTCCTGGATCGTACATACATGTAGCACAAGTTTCACTATCAAAGCTTGCCTACAACAAAGTTTATTAAAAAAAATTATTACTTTTTATAAGCATCATGCAATTAAAAAAATCAAATGAATTCAGTATGTTTTACACTTCACAAGCACTTCATTCAGGATTTAGTATGTATAAAATAGATGACTAATTTTATTTTTAAAATAATGAATTGCTAAAGACATTTTTACCATATACTTGCAATGTGTCGATAGGAATAAAATGACATTGTACAAGGTATAATATAACCCCAGTAAATACTTTTAAAGATAACTACTGTTTACTGTCTTTAGCAATCTGATCAATGACAGACCTTTAAGCCTGGAGCTGGGTGAAATCCTTCTACGATTTTACTATTGTCGAAAAGACTGTAGGCACCATCACGGATAGCCACAACACCACGACTTCGGCAGTATATGTCAATACAGTACATATTGCGGAAAGCAAGTCTGATGTGTGTGGGCGACTGTGGTAGTATTGAAAAACACTGATAGACTGTATTTGTTCGATGTGTAAGTCCCAACATTGGCACTGTTGGGAGTTTATTGATGGCATTGAGTGATGCTTGTGTATCATACAATATCTGTGGGGAAAATAAAATATTATTTTTACTTCACACATTAAATGCAAACATGTGAAATAAGACATATACATCATTAAAATCTTGCCCATATTGTAAATTAAATTAATACATTATTATTCTGGTTCAATCACAATTGAAAATTGTATTATTGTATTCCTGTGTTTATTTTGGGGTGCTTTTTACCCCTTCACCCTCACTTCCATGTAGAATTATTTATTACACAATTCAGTTTTGTTTTTAAAGTGAGACTAGACTATTTAATTCTTGCAAACATTTATTATGTTATTGGCCACAGACAGCAATTGAAACCAGATTAAAGCACATCATCACCTGGCTCATTCACTGTAGCTTAATGCATTGTACAAGATACAAGATACATTTATTTGTCACGTGTACCAATTGGTACAGTGAAATGTGTGGTCACCATACAGTCATACGAATAAAAAAAGAACACAGCAC
This sequence comes from Raja brachyura, assembly GCA_963514005.1. The sequence goes on along the minus strand of OY740792.1, from coordinate 39,575,591 downwards.
ACGATAGACTCCAACATAAAACATCCCCACACAGCAGAATCAAAGTTTCCCACTGTGAGTTTCCCACAGGCGGAACAAGTAAAATTTAGTCAGCATACACTGAAATGTTGATAACCTTACCTGTACTATATCTGTATATTTACTCAAGTTAATTTAATAGGAAAATAAAGATAATTAATGTATTCAAAGCCGTCAAGATCCCGATAATGCAAAACAGAAAAGAAAAAAATTGATAGATCAAGTGAATGTGTGTGGCGTCCGCTGATGGTCAGACCACTTACGGTCAAACCTCATCAGTGGTTAAAGAAGGAACTGCAGATGCTGGAGAATCGAGGGTTACACAAAAAGCTGGAGAAACTCAGCGGGTGCAGCAGCATCTAAGGAGCGAAATTGTTAAAGAAGGAACTGCAGATGCTGGAGAATCGAGGGTTACACAAAAAGCTGCAGAAACTCAGCGGGTGAAGAAGGGTCTCGACCCGAAACGTCGCCTATCTCCTTCGCTCCTTAGATGCTGCTGCACCCGCTGAGTTTCTCCAGCTTTTTGTGTAACCCTCATCAGTGGTTATGAGGGCTGTCACGTGACGTCATGGGTTAAGGGGAATGTCCTGCTACATAAGCAGATCTCACCTTGAAATCTAGAATCAACAGGTAGGTGAGCTCGAGACAACACTCTCGCTCAGTTGCAGCAGCAATAACAATATGTTAGAGGACCGAACTTGCATGTATGTCAACCATGTAATGTCTGAATAAAGCAACTGGTTGTTCACCACGTTTGGTGCCGCTACATGTGTATATTAATAGGCAAAAAACATTTGTACAAAGAAAAAAAGTTAATGTTTCATGTCAAAAATCCTTCATCAGAATGTCAGAAGAACGTCTAACTTGTTTATATAGACTTTAGAAAATATTCAATAACATGTAGTTAAATTTAAATCTATGGAATTATCGATCAGTTAAGAAATTAGCACTGTGGCTGGAGACAAAGTGCAGATAATAGACTGATATTCTAAATGGCAGGGTGTGACATGTTGTCCTGCAGAGATCTATGTTAGTTCTCTACTATTGACCATAATAACAAACAACTCAGATGATGGAATTAAAGCCACTCATCAAGGTTTGTTGATTACATTAAAAATGTAGCTTTGTATAAACTGATGATAGATGCATAAACTATAAATAGATAGTAATTGATTAAATTAACAAAACTGTTGAAAATGTATTTCTGCATTTGTTTTTGGTTTTTTTTTGTTTATTTTTGTTAGAAGTACAATAGTGTGGTACTTGAGTACCTAACACATAAATACATATTTCCATTCTTGTACAACTTCGTATTTTTAATTTAATAATAAAAGAACAGTGAGAGAAAAAATAAATAAAGAGTGTCGGAATAGATAGACAAGCGAGTAGAAACAGATAGCAAAAGAAATAAAGGACAGAGATGAGAAGCTAAAAAGATTGAAAAAAAAGAGAAAGTAGAGAAAAGAGAGATTATGAGAGATCTACCTCTTTCGTATTTTTGCCCATCCGTCACCCGGTTCTAAACCATTTAATTTCTAAGGTTACGTTATGTTGCACCATTTACTTGTAAAAAGTTGATAAAAGGAGACCAAGTCTTTAAGAATTGGCTACTTTGACTATGAGGAGGAATCTCATTTCTTCAAGATGTAGCGTTTCCGACATATTTGATATCCACATTTTGAATGTTGGCGTGGTTGCGTTTTTCCAAAATTTAAGTATAAGTTTTTTTGCTGTTATTAAACCGTAATTAAGAAAAGCTTCTTGGAATATAGTTAGTTTACTTCCTTCTTCCATGGATCCAAAGATAATCAGTTCTGTATTGGGGTTCAATTTTGTGTTAAATAGTTTTGTAAAAATTCCAAACATTTCATTCCAAAATGTATGCAGTTTTGTACAAGAGACAAAGGAATGTGCTATAGTGCCATTTTGAGTCAGACATTTATCACAGATGAGGGAAACATTTGAAAATATTTTATTCAGTCTAGTTTTCGAATAGTATAATCTATGTCAAATTTTAAATTGAATTAGGTTATGTCTTACATTAATTGAACATTTATTTACATATAATAGATTTTTTTCCTATCTATCGTTCGGAATTTTTATCAATAACCCTTGTTCCCAGTCCATTCTAATTGCCTGGCATTGGTGTTTCTATATTTAGAATTATATTATATAAGTAAGATATTAAATTGCTTGATTCTGCCTTTCTATTCATTCCTTCCTCTAATAAATCTGGGATTAAAGTTTGATATCCTTGTAGATATTTTTTCAAATAATCTTGAATTTGAAGATATTTGAAATATTGATTACTTTTCAAATTATATTTTAGTTGTAATTGTTGGAATGATAAAAGTTTTCCCATTTCATACATATCTCCCATCGTTTTAATTCCTATTCTTTCCCACTGATTAAACGTTTTATCAATAATAGATGGTTTGAATGAGGGATTATTAGTTATTGGAGAAAGAAGCGATAGTTTTCTTGATTTTAAAGTTAATTTTATTTGTTTCCAAATTCGTATTATACTGTGAATAATCGGATTTTTCTTATATATTATATTGTTCAGTTTCATCCGGGGAAAAAAGGATCGCTCCTACATTATAAGGGGAACAATCCGCTTTCTCCATTCTTATCCAATCTACCCGTTGGGCAGAACTGTGCAACCAGTAGATTATATTTTTAATATTCACTGCCCAATAGTGTATTTCTGCATTTGTAATTGCAGTTACAGAAATTTGAATTCACTTCTGCAACAGGGGTGGCACAGTTGGTGGAGCTACTACCTCAACGCCAGAGACTTGATTTAAGCCTGAACTCTTGTGCTGTCTTTGTGGAGTTTGCACACTCTCCCTGTGACCACATGGGTTTCCTCTGGATGCTCTGGTTTCCACCATATCCAAAAGCTGTGCGGGTTTGTAGGTTAAGTGGGCTCTGGAAATTGCTCCTAGTGTGTAGGGAATGGATGAGAAAGTGGGATAACATACTGGTGTGAACAGGTGATCAATAGTCGGCATGGACTCAGTGAGCTGAGGGGCCTCTTTCCATGCTGTGTAGCTAAACTAAAACTGAACTACAATTGATACTAGACAGACATTTCTCAACCCAAACAAATACAAGACACAGCTGGGTATGCAGGGTTAAATTACAAATCAGCCACAATTTCAAAGTATAGCTGGACAGGCTTAAAATGCTTAATGGTCCATTCCCTTTTCCACATTTCCATCATGTTGAGGAAATATGCAATGGCTCATAAGTTTCAGTAGTGGTTTTCTGAGAATTATGACACATTATAAAGTGAACTCCAATTGAATCCCAAGAAAATGAGGTTAATTTGTTACCAGAGTAGCTGACTTGAAAACCTATATAGAATTATTGTAACAATTTATTAAATAGTAAATTTATGTCAACAAATAAAAGCATGAAATGCAGTTGGCTATAAATTAACAAGTTTTCTTAAGGCTTGATAATGCTGGATGGTTTCAACAGTATTCCTGAATAACAGTATTGAAATGCCATTTTTGTTGATGCTAATTATAGGTATGTTACAAAACTTACCTTGAGCAGCGCTGCAGTTCTGGCGCTCCCCGTGTGCGCGACTTTGGCGCCTTCCAGAGGGGGGCGGGCTTAAAGTGCCGTTTTCCCACAGGCAGGGAAAATCGATCTATGTCGTGCGATTTCGTTGCGGAAGAAAAATCGCTCCGACATTTCATGAATGAAGGTATTTTTAAATTACTCTAAATTATTTATTAACTAGAGTAATTTAAAAATCACCTTCAAAAGCCGTGAGCACCGACAACCGGAAGGATTTTGCGTAGGGGAGAAAAAAAGGTAAATAGTTTATTTTTATATTAAAAGTTGGTTTTTCGGGAGGCTTTAATAATATTTCCATGTTGCGAAATGGGGTCCAAAAAAAATGTATGAACCAACAGTATTTTTCCTCCCGACTTCACCGCTAACCACAACGTTCTAATCCACCGCATTCCACTAAAACCCACTCGCAAGTTGATTTAAATGGCCATTAATATACAGGCATAAAACACTAAATTCCTTCCATTTGGCCCAAAAATTCATGAAAATTAGTTTTAAAAATTATGTTATATTGTGGATTATTGTGTGTGTTATTTGGACACTTAGGCAATTAAAAAAAAGTTTATCTTTTCTTAAGAAATGGATAGATGTTTAGATCTACTCATTGAATTTTGTAATTAGCTGCAATTAGATAACTAACTAATTATATGCTTTAATTTCAGGTCATCCAAGTAAGATTGTTTCATATTTGTTTCAGAATGCTTCAATCTATAATAACTGAAAATTTCATTGAGTTCTCTTAATTTTTAAGAAAGTTATGGGCTTTTAACTGTTCCAGATCACAGCTTTTGAGTTGTCAATTGAAAGGCAATGGGGAACAAGATGCTAATTTCCGAGTATGAAAATGGCCATAACTTTCTTAATACTGAAGATATGAAAGTGAATTAGGTGTCAAATTAAACTTCTTTTTATGCTTTATCTGATGGGATAAATTGCAGACTTGATTTTTGAAAATCTCAAAATTTTGTAACATTGCTACTAATTAAAACCAAGATTAAGAACATTCACAAAAAAGCCCCCTGATCGGATTATTTAGTTTTCCTTGCAGAAGCAGCCTGGTCATAGATTGGTAAAATAAACCTCCCTGCTTCACTGCCTGAAAACAGCCTCTCATTAACTAAACCGATAGAAGTCTCTCTAATTGATTGCGTTCAGTCCTGGGCATCATATTTTTATAAAAGGACTAGACTAAGTGGGACCCGGTAGGTCCCAACATCACACGGGAAAGCAGGTCACCAACGCAAAATTCCACCACTCCACCAATTCCAATATTACTCGCCAGTGGAGGGGTGGGGGGGCTTTCTGTTGCGCTGGTATGGGTGATGCAGGCCGAAATGTACTGGTTTCCATTTGGCTGCTGCCACCTGACAACCAAAATTCATTTTGTGAACACAAACTCTTTAAAAAGACAAGGCAAACAATTTGGCTGCAGCCACCTGACAACCAAAATTCATTTTGTGAACACGAACTCTTTAAAAAGGTGAGGCAACAATTGGGCTGGAGCCACCTGACAACCAAAATCAATTTTGTGAACACAAACTCTTTAAAAAGGAGAGGTAAACAATTGGGCTGCAGCCACCTGACAACCAAAATTTATTTTGTGAACACAAACTCTTTAAAATGGCGAGGCAACAATTGGGCTGCAGCCACCTGACAATCAAAATCCATTTTGTGAACACAAAGTCTTTAAAAAGGCGAGGCAAACAATTGGGCTGCAGCCACCTGACAACCAAAATCCATTTTGTGAACACAAACTTAAAAAAAAGGTAAACAATTTGGCAGCAGCCACATCAAGGGGACTCACCATGGAGTAGACGTCCGTTCAGTGTTATTCACAGCTCAGAGAGCCGTGACCCTCTCGCTTCCTGGGTGTGGCAGAGACAGAGTGAGGCACAACACTTCCGGGTTTTATAGTCCCTCCCCACTCCCCCCTGCCGCCAGCGGGGGCAGCAGAATGAACAGAGAGAATGGGGATTTAAAAAAAAAAATTAATATCTCATTTTTCATCTATGAGAAAAATCCTCTGGTCCCGGAATGCGGAGGGGGCTCTGAGCGAGGTGGCCAAAAATTATGGCTGTAGGTGGCAGTGTTCTCTCGGAAGTCGCAGCACGGTGGACCAACAGTGGTCAAGATCAGACTTTTAGTAATATATAGATATATTATCCTATACCTGCTAATCAGGCCAATTCAACAGGAAGTACTTGATCCAACATAAACACAATGTATATCCATGCACAACAGGGATGAAAAACAAAGTCGCATTTGATGTGAAGTCTGTACAGAATCAACACAAGATATCCAATAACAATTTTTTGGATGAAAGACAACAGTTATAGGTTGCACAAAAGTGTTAATCTTCCCTTCTACCAAATATATTGCTGCATTTAATTTAGAAGTTAAAATTAAGTGGGCAGTGACCAACTGCTTATGAGTAAAAAAAATATTGAATGTTACATTGCCGCCCCCAATAAAGGCTTCACGATTTTCCCCACAACAGAATTGACATTATTTCAAAATATTCAGTTAGTTAGTTAAGCTTATTGTCACGTGTATCGAGGTACAGTGAAAAGCTTTTTTGTTGTGTGCCATCTAGTCAGCGGAAAGACTATACATGATTACAATCACGCCGTCCACCTTGTATGGAATCAGGGTAAAGGAATAACGTTTAGTGTAAGGTAAAGTCCCATTAATGTTAGCATAAGAATATTTAATTAGGTAGATGGTAGCTCAGGACCACGCTCTATTTGATGATAGGATGGTCCTTGAATGGAAGAAAGTCCCCAAATCTGAAATCTATTGTATCCTACCTTTAATCGTTAATGGATTATTGATTAGTACCAGTAACATTCAACTCGTTTCAAGAAGGGTCCTGATCCAAAATGTCACCTATCCAGAATGTTGCCTGGTTCGCTGAGTTACCCCAGCACTTTGTCTTTTTTGTTTGTAAACCAGCACCTGCAGTCCTTTCTTTCTGCCATTCAACTCCCATTGTTTTATGTGGCTCATTATACAAGAGCTGTTGATAATAGCCAAATTTAGAGTTTCACGTGTTTTACAATAAAATTCCCAATCTATAAAACTGGAAGCATATGGCAGCTAGATTTTATTAAAAAATATACATAAATAATGCAGGTACCTGTAATAACTGAATAACATTTGGTGATTTGTTGAACATTTCCTGAAGTTGGTGGAGAATAATGTTGTGGCAGTTACTACAGCCAGAATCTGGACCTACTGTTCCTAATGATATGTGGAATTTCTGGTGTGTGGGATTCCACTGGATAGTTATCTGAAATGCAAAAAGAAGCAATATCTTAAAAAAAAAATAATGACACCATATATAATCTTTGTTATTCAAATATAAAATTTGGCATTTGAGCACATATGATTTACAGATGGTGTTACATAATAATATTCCACTGCAAATTTACAAGATTACAAAAAAAGTAAAATGAAATTTACTGTACTTACCGAGCTGCCCTTTGTGGCTCCATAGCATATGATAAGTTTACGGTAATTATAAACGCGTATCTCTGAGAAGTGATTAAGGTGGGATGGTATTTCTAAAAGATGAATTATTAGGAAGATTATTTCTCATTTCACTGTTGTGGCAATTTCATATGAAAATAAATGTGAAATTGTGGCAAGTACCTGGCAGTGAACGTGCAAAGTCTAGGACACAATCATAGAGCTTAGCAATGCTATTCCATTCGTTTAGGAATGCCTCAACCACCTTTCTACCTCCAACAGGTTCTGATAACAAGCTTTCATATGTCAGATAGACATGACGTGTTGAACCTAGAGACAAATGAGATCAGTATATTGGCAGACACAAGATACTGTAGATGCTGGAGTCTTGAGCAAAGTAACAAACTGCTGTACGAACTCAGTGGGTCAGGCAGCATCAGTTGGAAGAATTAGAAACAAGGAACTGCACATGCTGATTTACGCTATAGGACACAAAGTGCTGGTGTAACAGCATATCAAGAAGCATCTCTGCAGGATATGGATAGGTGACATTTCGGGTCAAGACCCTTCTTTAGACTGTTTCGCGTCGACCCACTGACCCAAAATGTCGTCTATCCATGTTCTCCAGAGATGCTGCCTGACCTGCTGAGTTCCTTTAGAAGTTTGTGTTTTGCTCATTTCAATGGGAGTTATTTAACATGACTATCCATGTCAGCTGTGACATACCTCATACACGGTATCTTACATGTGATGATTAAACATATCAGCAGCTGACGTTTTTCAGAAAGACAGTGGGAACAACATAATAAAACATCTGTAGGATGCTTTTTATCATACCAGATATTCATATCCACTATTTGTTGTTGTGCAGAATCTAACTCAAGACAAGAATGCATTAATGATTCAAGTTAATGGTATTCTTGCCAAAATTCTTTTATCTTTCAAAAGATTATGAACTTGTGAGATGCAGCTTCAGTATTCTAATATTTTGCATCGAGAGGATCATTTATTCTGATATCTGGATTCTCTGGTCCTCTGGATTCAGAGAGAACAAATTTAATTATTGTTGATAGGCTACTTTGGTCTCATTTTGTAGAACGAGTGAGACTCCAGTCCAATTTCCCCCCTCAGTGTTAATACTGCTCCACTTCAGTAATTTGACTTCAAACACTCAGTGATTGTCAAAAACTAAAATGAAGCATTATTCACTTTTTCTGATCTACTTGATTGAAAAGAAGTTTCATATTCAATAGGTATTATATATCTTATCTGAACAAAGTAACCCGTAGTTCAACTATGCTTGGACACATTTAGGGCAAGTAAACACACAGCTTTGGAGCCAAACATTTTCATAGTTTTGCAAATATCCAGTACATCAAGGTAAAACAATCTTGGTTTAATTTGGTTTGATTTTTTAAATGCAAATGGATCTATTTTACACAGTTGTGTCAATGAAAACAGCTCCCTACAAGGTGATAAGCAAATTAAAATCAAAACAATTGTAAATGCTGGAAATCTAAACAAAAAATTATAAAATGCTGGAAATAGCAGATCAAGCCATAGACGTGACGTGAAAGAGAGACGTGAAATAGAGCTAAAATGTTTAGGTTAAGATCCTGCATCAGAACACAGGAGTCGACAAAAAATAGCTTGTTAAACTACAAGGAGGGTGGAGATTCTCCAAAAGGGCAAAACTGGCGAGACCACGGAAATAAACTATAAATAAAGTTATTTTGTCAATGACTGAACGGGAGCAGTTAAAGAGTGAGAGCATGAACAGGATTGTGGGAGTTAAGAAATGCAGAAAGACATCTGCAGTGATCACCCCGACCTATGTTTCTTTGCTGTAAACACTGGACAGAGTACACGCAATGGTAGAAGTGCAAGTAAATCATTGCTAACTGCCATCGTGACACTGACCATCTTGACCTTTGCACGCCCTTTTCATGTTCTAACTTAAATTCCTTTGATCTTGCAGCACCTCATTCACTATGAATCAAACCCGAGATAGTCATCAAATCCACTGATAAAACTGATGCTGTGATGGTCTGACAAAATGACCTTCATCTCACAGAAGACAAATGTCAGCTCTCGGTCACCTCCTTATACCCCCTCTTGAATCATGACTCTACCATCAAACATTAGATCATGACCACCCAGGCAGTCATGGATCTAATTTCCTTGGCAAATCTTCCTTCCACAGCTTCCAGCCTAAAGGATACAAGCTATGCACATACTGCTTTTATCTCCTGGCCAAAACTACAAGCAGGACACCCCGGCAAACCCATTGTACTGTTCTAGCTCCAAAGTATTTATTTCTCCCTGCTTTGAAACTGATTCTTCTCCTCTGGTGCAGTGTCTCTTCACTTATATCCATGACACCTCTAACGCCCTCCATAACTTTGATAGTTTCCAATTATAATAGCCCCAACAGGCTCATCTTCCAATGAGCAGAACACAATGCGCTGGAAGAACTCAGCAGGTTAGGCAATATCCATGGGGAGAATAGACAGAAGACTTTTCAGATTGGATCCTGAAAAAGAGTCCCGATCCAAAGATTTGTTCATTTCCTCTACAGATGCTGCCTAACCGCTGAGTTCCTTCAGAACTTTGTTTTGTTCAAAATTCCAGCATCGCCCGCTTCTTGTGCCTCCATCTTTTCAAGAACGTACATTCCCTTTACACTTCCATCCCACATTAGGATGGTCTGAGGGTGCTCTGCTTCTTCCCGGAGCAACAGCCCAACTATATCCTCTCCATCAACCCTCATTCGCCTGGGTCAACTTGTTCTCACATTGAACAACTTCTCCTTCAACTCCAATAATTTTCTATAGATCAAAGACATAATTATGGGCACTCACCCAAGCTATGCCTATCTTTGTTTCAGTCTTATCTAGGCCCATTCTCTCAACTGTTTTACCCACAATACATGGATGATTATACTGGCCCTGAGCCTGTGCAGTTATAGGCATGGTCAACCTTTGACTCCTTCCTTCTGATCTGGGACCTTTCTGCCACTATCTCAGGAGGTGGCCCAGCTTTTTCCTCCCCCCCCCCCCCCCCCTTTACTTCTTCCCCATCCCCCATCAACTTTTTCCCCCTCTGGGAGTGGTGGTCATGCCCAGCATGATTTGCTGGACACGTCTCCCTGCTCTGCATCGCCCACCCCCAGCCTCCCTGCAGCTGAACTAACTTCCTCGTCTCCTTCTCAGTTCTAATGAAGAATCTTCAGCCCAAAACATTAGATCTATTTCTCTTCCCACGCATGTGACTTGACTTGCCAGAATTTCCTCTATTTATGATAAATGAATTACTTGTTTCCACAAGGTAATCTGAATCTCTCAAGTCAATAAACTTTCTGCACAACACTAAATTTTGAGAAAAATCAAACTAAAATTGAATGGTTTTGGACATAGAATAGATAATTCAAACAAGAAAATTGAAAAGTAGCTAACCTTGTTCTTTGGCTGAAGTACTATTAAGAGGGCAGTTGGCAAACACCAATTCTGCCACCCACGTCCGATTATTTCTTCCTTGCAATCGGAAAGTACAATCCAACAAGGAACGGTCTAAGGCCTTCTGCGTCTCCTCACTGACACTTGAGCATATAGGAATCCTTGGAAACATGAAAACCCACTTAGTTCCAAAACAGAAAGCAGCAAAGATAGGTTTAATAGGTACAAAGTATTAGCTATGATATGGAAACAGCCAAGATGAACATTGGGAAAAAATGGCCAAGACCAAAGCCAAAGAGGTCAAGTATAAACCAGCTCTTTTTGCTCCAGATACTATTAGATAAAGAATCGGCAGCTTTTGGCTGACAAAATAAAGTTATAAGGAACAAAGCCAATGAAATTATTGGCAAAAAGATAAAGCTGTTCACATTTGATCAGTCTGTGGAAAACATGTTATTCATTAGCAATTTGTGAAATTTCAGTCTATATCAAGTGCAGAAAGATAGCTTTTTGTTATTCAGAACAAATCAACAATCTCACTCGTACATCTCGGTGGCAGCAATCAGATCTGCTTTCACAAAAATAAATTATTTGAAAGCAGTTAGCCCGGTGGAGTCCCTGTGCAGGTTCTGAAATCACACACTAATTAACTGCCCAGTGTTTACCGACAACCTCATTTCAACAGTCTATATTCTCTCAACTGCTTCAAGGAAACCTCTATTATTGCACTTCCCAAGAAAAGTAAAGTGACCAGTGTTGATGATGCCTGCCCTGTAGATCCAACATCAACCATCATGCAATGTTTCAGACTCCAACATCATTATATCGATCAGGCTGGATCTTGGCCTTTGGTCCTCCATGTCCAATTGTCCTTTGAACTTCCTGACCAGCAGATCTCAATCAGTTACAACTGGTCATACTATTTCTTTCACCCTGACCCTCAGCACTGGAGCTCCTCGAGGTTGCAAGCACTGTTCTTTGCTCTACTCCCTGTACACCCATAGTTTGCAGCCAGGTACAGCGCCAATTCAGTCGTTAAGTTCCCCAATGATGCCACGGTGGTCAGCCAGATCACCAACAATGATGAGGTAGTGTATAAGAAACAGATTGGGAACCTTGCGTCATGGTCTCAGAACAGCCATTGAAGCCTTAATGTCAGCATGAGTTGGTTATTCAAAGGGAGTGGGGGAGGGTGGTTGAACACAAACCTGTCCTCATCAACAGAGATGATCGATAGCTTCAAGTTCCAGTACATCCATATCACCAGCAAACTAACCAGGTGCCTTCACACCGATGCAGGAATCAAGAAAGCACATCAGTGTATTCACTTTCTTAGGCATCAGAGAATATTCGGTTTGTCCTCAGGGTTTTCCTTGAGCTTCTACAGTGCTTTAGAAAGTATTCTCAAGGATGCATTTCAACCGAGTATGGCATCTGCTCTGCTTTTGGCTGCCTGAACCTGCAGAGAGTGGTGAACACATCCAAGCCTATCATAGGTTTGTTACATCCTTCCATCGAGTCCATCTTCACGGTTAATTGCATGAGGAAGGCTCAAATGGATGCCTGATACCCTGGCCATTCCCATTTCCCTTCTGGTAGTAGATACAAGAGCCTGAAAGTTCAGACCTCCAGACTTGCAATCAGCTTCCTCCCCAATGCTACAAGACTCCTGAATCAATCGCGTCTTTCACATCCCCTTCCTGGAAGTATTGCCATGTAATCTTAACTCTTAATTCAGATATTCTTCTTTTTTGCAGTACTTTGGATTTTCCTACAATCTTGCATCTTTTGGCATTAATTATTGTATTTATTATTGTGTGTATCATTAGTATTTATACTGTTTATGCCATGAATTTTGAGTGAACAGGCAAGTTGTGGCACACTGGTGTATACCACATAAACTAATCATAACCTTCAAAATAGGTTGGTCTTCATCAGATCCAAGAAAGATTCATGTTGGTAGAAAGGAAACCTGCCATTTTAAAAATAACTCTTCTCAACATTAAGTTACCATTTACAGTGTATTCAGAAAGTATTCAGACCCCTTCACTTTTCCACATTTTGTTACATTACAGCCATATTCGAAAATGGATTAAATTCATTTTTTTAATCATCAATCTACACACAATACCCCATAATAAAAAAGCGAAAACAGGCGTTTAGAATTGTTTACAAAGAAATTAAAAATAAATAACTGAAATATCACATTTACATAAATATTCAGACCCTTTGCTCTGACACTCAAAATTGGGCTTGGGTGCATCCTGTTTCCATTGATTATCCTTGAGATGTTTCCACAACTTGATTGGAGTCCACCAATGGTAAATTAAATTGATTATACATGATTTGGAAAGGCACACACCCGTCTATATAAGGTCCCACAGTTGACAGTGCATGTCAGAGCAGAAACCAAGTCATGAAGACGAAGGAATTGTCCATAGACCTCTGAGACAGAATTGTGTCGAGACACTGATCTGGGGAAGGGTATAAAACAATATCTGCAGCATTGCAGGTCCCGAAGAGCACAGTGGACTCCATCATTCTTAAATGGAAGAACTTTGGAACCACCAGGACTCTTCATAGAGGTGGCTGCCCAGTCAAGCTGAGCAATCGGGGAGAAGGGTCTTGGTCAGGGAGGTGACCAAGAACATGATAGTCACTCTGACAGAGTTCCAGAGTTCCTCTGTGGAGATGGGAGAAACTTCCAGAAGGACAACTATATCTGCAGCACTCAACCAATCAGGCCTTTATGGTAGAGTGGCCAGACAGAAGCCATTCCTCAGTAAAAGGCACATGACAGCTGCTTCGAGTTTACCAAATGGCATGAGAAACAAGATTCTCTGGTCTGATGAAACCAACATTGAACTCTTTGGCCTGAATGCCAAGCGTCACGTCTGGGGGAAACCAGGCACTGCTCATCACTTGGCCAATACCATACCCACGGTGAAGCATGGTGGTGGCAGCATCATGCTGTGGCGATGTTTTTCAGCGGCAGGAACTGGGAGACAGGATCAAGGGAAAGATGAACAGAGCAAAGTACAGAGAGATCCTTGATGAAAACCTGCTCCAGAACGTTCAGGACCTCAGACTGGGTCGAAGGTTCACCTTCCAACAGGACAACGTCCCTAAGCACACAGCCAAGGCAACGCAGGAGTGGCTTCGTGACAAGTCTGTGAATGTCCTTGAGTGGCCCAGCCAGAGCCCGGACTTGAAACCAATTGAACATCTCTGGAGGGACCTGAAAATAGCTGTGCATCATCGCTCCCCATCCAACCTGACAGAGCTTGAGGGGATCTGCCGAAAAGAGTGGGAGAAATTACAAGAGTGGGAGAAATTACCAAATACAGGTGTGCCAAGCTTGTCGCATCATACCCAAGAAGACTTGAGGCTATAATCGCTGCCATAGATGCCTCAACAAAGTACTGAGTAAAGGGTCTGAATACTTACGTAAATGTGATATTTCAGTTATTTATTTTTAATTATTTTACTAGCATTTCTAAATAGCTGTTTTCGCTTTTTTATTATGGGGTATTGTGTGTAGATTGACGATAAAAAAATGAATTGAATCCATTTTAGAATAAGGCTGTAACGTAACAAAATGTGGAAAAAGTGAAGGGGTCTGAATACTTTCCGAATGCATTGTATTTGAATCATTGCAGCACGTACAATTAATCGCAGCTAGAATTTCATGTGTTCGTTACGAAATCTAGTTCTTTAAATTTCATTTACATTTTAAATTCTGATCTGGGTTTCATTTATTGAAATAAACAGAACAGATAAAGCAACAGAGATTAATGGAAGCACTTCAAATAGCTGCTGATAGAAAGTTTTTAAATTGGAAAATAAAACTCTGACAAGACATACCAAACAATGTTTAGATTTGAGATCATTTTGAAACAAAAGATGAGGCATAGGCATAATGCATTAGAATATTTCCATGACATAAAATATCCTTAAAAGTAATCAAACAAAGTTTGTTAATGACTTTCAAGAGACGGGAATATCTAATCAATGTTTAATAATGTTCCATGAAAATACAGATTTGTGCATGGTTCTTCCATGGCTCCTGAATGAAATCAAATGCTAATTTCCAATGTATATTCTCAATCTAAAAATATTTATTGAATTGAATTAAATTACATTGACAAAATTCACCAATAGAATAGTTATTTATTAATTTTCTCTTGGCGACATCGGACAGCCAAATCACTACTCAATAGACCAAAGAGTCAATCCAAAATCTCCAAGGTCTTCCATGCTCTTGTGGCAACATTTTCTGAAAGCCTAGAATGACTTAGATTGATGTGACATAGTACGTTAATCTGCTTGTAAAATTCATCAAACATTTGAAACATTAAATACTCAACTGATGGCACTATTTCATGTTCATGCTGTGGCACAGAGTACATAATGGCCAACCTGAATTTATATGGTCACATAAGCACAAGATTTCCACAATAATAAAAGCACATGCTTCATGTTCTTGCTGGGATAATTGTTTAGCAGAACGGTGAAGAGAGGAGGATACACAATGCTCCCTAGCCCGTTGAATTATTAACAAAGCAAATTATCTCAAATTAATGTAGTGCAGGCGATTTGCCTAATTTCATCAGCAATTGCACAAAGAAACTAGAGTGTTTTTAAAGTTACCTTAGAATGCGTATAGCATGACAGTAGCTATCTCCTTCCACTTGAACTCCTTGGTGAGGAATATCCATAGCAGAAAGCTTTAAAACACCACTTAGAAACTCAGATCTTTTTGTTATAGAGACATAACTGCAGCAAAAACATGTCAATTTGTTTTGGCCCTATATAAAAATAAATCTAGAGACATTTTGGTACAGATTTACAGGTGCAATAATGAATACAAACATACTTAAAGTTCGGAATAACAACTACAGTATTGAGTTCCACACTAAGGAATACACAGCATTGATTACTGATACAAAAAAAAGGCAAGCTGTGAACATTTTCATCTTTTAGTATCAGATTACAGGTAGTCAGGAGCAACTTGTTAAAATTAGGAAATGATGCAACAGTAATAAATAGAAACAGACTCTCTCCCCACCCCAACTGTCGTCTGTGGCAATGAATTCCACAGATTTACCACCCTCTGGCTAAATAAATTCTTCCTAAACTTTAGAAATATATGTCCTTTTATTCTGATGCTGTGCCCTCTGGTTCTAGACTCTCCCACTATTGAACACAGTCTCCACATCCACTCAATCTAGACATGGTATGCAGGGGAAACATAAATTGGAATCAAAACAAAAACCTCTTCTATAACTTTTTTACAGTTGCTTTCTAATTTGCTGAATTTTACCAGCGTTCACATTATGCACTTTTGCACCACTTTAACACAGCACGTCTCAAAGAACTATTCAAAAATGTCTTTAAACAAGTCAACCACCATTAGATTTGGGCAGCATCACATTGCATTGATAAAATATAAAACATTCAAATATACACTTAAAAGAAAAAAGCTGATCCATACAACCAGATCAACCTGTTTTCATCGCCTCAAGGATGCACAGAGCATGAATCTACGTTCTACTGTCACTGTACTCTGTTATAACGTGCAGCTCTTTTGTGCCACAAATTTACTATAAATCGATAATCAAAAATAATTACAAGATGGGAAGAAATTCTGAAGATTCTTACCTCACAACGAAGTCCAATGAAGGGCATGTTTGTGTCACACATTGCTACAAGGTGTGCGAGGACCTTATTAAAGGCACACATTTCCCCCGACCTCTTGGGCTTTTTTGATGCTGTGGGTCCTTGATCAGCCAACAGCTATAATTTAAACATATCAATTATCTTATCAGAGGGTTTTAAAATTAAAGTCAAGTTTTCTTCCAAAGGCAAACTTGGCTATAGTATTGGACTATAAGCCAGAAACATCACAATTTGTGTACATTTGTCTTACAAGGGATCTAAAAATCAGCCTCCCTGATAAAATGTGACCCATTGTAGTCATGAGTCAAGAGTGTTTAATTGTCATATGTCCCAGATAGAACAATGACATTCTTACTTGCCGCAGCACAACAGAATACAGTGCCATCCATGTTTGGGATAAACACCCATCATTTATTTATTTGCCTCTGTGCTCCATAATTTGAGATTTATAATAGAAAAAAATCACATGTTGTTAAAGTGCACAATGCCAGATTTTATTAAAGGGTATTTTTATACATTTTGGTTTCACCATGTAGAAATTACAGCTGTGTTCATACATAATCCCCCCCATTTCAGGGCACCATAATGTTTTGGACACATGGCTTCACAGGTGTTTGTAATTGCTCAGGTGTGTTTAAATGCATCCTTAATGCAAGTATAAGAGAGCTCTCAACACCTAGTCTTTCCATCACCTTTGGAAACTTTTATTGCTGTTTATCAACATGAGGACACAAGTTGTGCCAATGAAAGTCAAAGAAGCCATCATGAGATTGAGAAACAAGAATAAAGCTGTTAGAGACATCAGCCAAACATTAGGCTTACCAAAATCAACTATTTGGAACATCATTAAGAAGAAAGAGAGCACTGCTGAGCTTACCAATCGCAAAGGGACTGGCAGACCAAGAAAGACCTCCACAGCTGATGACAGGAGATTTTTCTCAATAATAAAGAAAAATCCCCAAACACCTGTCCGACAGATCAGAAACACTCTTCAGGATTCAGGTGCGGATTTGTCAATGACCACTGTCCATAGAAGACTTAATGAACAGAAATACAGAGGCTACACTGCAAGATGTAAACCACTGGTTAGCCGCAGAAATTGGATGGCCGGGTTACAGTTTGCCAAGAAGTATTTAAAAGATCAACCACAGTTCTGGAAAAAGGTCTTGTGTTGAAAGAGCAAAGTATGGAGGAAAGAAGGAACTGCCCATGATCCAAAGCATACCACTTCATCTGTGAAACACGGTGGTGGGGGTGTTATGGTCTGGGCATGTAAGGCTGCTGAAGGTACTGGCTCATTTATCTTCATTGATGATACAATATCTGATGGTAGTAGCATAATTAATTCTGAAGTGTCTAGACACATCCTATCTGCTCAAGTTCAAACAAATGCCTCAAAACCCATTGGCTGGCGGTTCATTCTACAGTGAGACAATGATCCCAAACAAACTGCTAAAGCAACAAAGCAGTTCTTCAAAGCTAAAAAATTGTCAATTCTTGAGTGGCCAAGTCAATCACCCGATCTGAACCCTATTGAGCATGCCTTTTATATGCTGGAGAAAACTGAAGGGGACTAGCCTCCAAAAGAAGCATAAGCTAAAGATCGCTGCAATGCAGGCCTGGCAGATCATCACCAGGGAATACACCCAGCAACTGGTAATGTCTGTGAATCGTAGACTTCAGGCAGTCATTATATGCAAAGGATATGCAACAAAATACTAAACATAACTACTTTTATTTACATGACACTGCTGTGTCCCAAACATTATGGTGCCTTGATATGGGGGGGGGGGGGGAACTATGTATAAACACTGCTGTAATTTCTACGTGGTGGAACCAAAATGTATAAAAATACCCTTTATTAAAATCTGACAATGTGCACTTTGACCACATATGATATTTTTCTATTACAAACCTCAAATTGTGGAGTCCAGAGGCAAATAAATAAATTATGGGTCTTTGTGCCAAACATTATGGAGGGCACACAAAATGCTGGAGTAACTCAGCGGTGAGGCTATGGGGAGAAGGAATAGGCGACGTTTCGGGTCGAGACCCTTCTTCAGACTGATGTCAGGGGAGGGGGAGGGTCAAAGAAAGAATGTAGGCGGAGCCAGTAAGACTAGTGGGAGAATTGGGAAGCGGAAGGGGAAGGAGAGAGAAAGCAAGGGCTATCTGAAGTTGGAGAAGTCAATGTTCATACCGCTGGGGTGTAAACTACCCAAGCGAAATATGTTTACTTGAATGAGCGCTAAAATAGGTGAGCTAGATTATTACTTAATGATTTTAAGTTCTATTTGTTATTAAGTATTTCAATGGAAAGCTTAAACACAAAATATAAACAATAAAAAAGGAAACAACAAATATAAAAACGGTTACTCTGCTTTTAATTCACACATTTAACCAAATGGACACTGCTACTCAAGTTCTGCTGCAAAAACCTGGGGCATCAGAAAACCATCTTATAATAATAAATTATAAAAATCATAAGCACAATCAGAATTTGGCTTACATAGTTATTTAATTGCAAAATTAATGTAATCTTTCTGGTATAAATTAGCCTAAGGATTTGATGAAAATATGCTTGAAAAATGTCACAAAAAAAGGCAAGAAAACACAGGGGCATATCTGATACTTTTCTTTGTAAAAACAGATTAATTTATTTTTGCTTCATCTCGTTATTTTGGCTACACACCATGATCTACATTACTTAAAATACAGGATATATATATATGTATAATGTGTGTGTGTACGTACGTATGTACACACACACATATTTTATATATATGTATATAATTTTGTAGGCTTCTTTTGCTCTGGTATTTTATTTAATTCACATGTTTAATCAATCTTTTATTATTATGTTTTATGTGTCATTCCTAACTGTCACTGTATGTCATATTGTCACTTGCGGGCGGAGCACCAAGGCAAATTCCTTGTATGTGAATACTTGGCCAATAAACGTATTAATTCATATATATATTTATACACACACACACACACAAAACAAACAATAGTAGTGTAATAATAACAATAATAGTCTATTGTAGTTCAGAGCTTATTTGTGGTTGTACTGTTTAATAGCCTGACGGCTGTAGGGAAAAGCTGTTCCTGAACCTGGATGTTATAGTTTTCAGGCTCCTGTGCCTTCTTCCCAATGTGGTGTGGGTCTCTGATGATGCTGGCTGCCTTTTTGAGGCAGCGACTTCGATAAATCCATTGGTGGGTACGTCAGTGATGGAGCCGGTGATGGGCTGGGCAGTGTTCACAATTTTTTGCAGTCTTTTTCGCACCTGGGTGTTCAAATTGCTGAACCTGGCCATGATGCAACCAGTCAATATGCTCTCTACTGTACACCTGCAGAAGTTCAAGAGAATCCTCTCTGACATACCGAATCTCTGTAATCTTCTCAATAAGTTGATGTGCTTTCTTTATAATTGCATCAGTGTGCTTGGTCCAAGAAAGATTTTTGGAAATATGCAGGCACAGGAATTTTATGTTTTTGACTCTCTCCACCTCCACTCTCCTGTTTAATATAAACAGGATTGTGGGTCCTCATTCTTTCTCTTCCAAAGTCCACAATCAGTTCAATGGTTTTACTGATATTATGAGCCAGGTTGTTGTGCTGGCACCATTTGGTCAATCGGTCGATCTCACTTCTGTACTCTGACTCATCACTATCTGTAATTCGTCCCACAACAATGGTGTCATCGGCGAACTTGAAGATGGAGTTCACACTGTGTCCGGCTACACAGTCATGAGTATAGAGCAGGGGGGCAAGCACACAGCCTGGAGGTGCTCCCGTACTGATTGTTAATGAGGAAGAAGTATTTCTGCCAATTAGAACAGACTGCGGTCTGTGGATGAGGAAGTAGAGGATCCAATTGCAGTGGGATGCGCAGAGACCCAGTTCCGTGAGCTTGGAAACCAGCTTTTTTTTTAAAATCAAAAAATGTATTTAATTATTAAAAATAATATTTACAATACAATAAAACAACAGAACCCACCACCATAATACAAGACAAATATACTAAACAAACTACTATACAACTATGTTACAATCCTTGTCAAGGATGCATTCAAACCCCGTGGTGCCCATCGGTCCCAGAAATTCCCCAGGGTGCCCGTGGACAGCGCATAGTCCCTCTCTAGTATTACCCGGGCGTGGACGTAACCCCGTCAAAAGGGCAGGCAGTTGGCTTGGGCATGGAAACCAGCTTGGAGGGGATGATAGTATTGAGTGCCGTGCTGCAGTCTATAAACAACAGTCCGAGGTAAGTGTTTTTATTGTCCAAGTGGTCCAGTGTGGCGTGGAGAGCCTGTGAGATCGCATCCTCTGTTGACTTGTTGAGACGGTAGGCGAACTGGAGTGGGTCGAGGTTCTTGTTAAGGTAGGAGTTGATTTGCACCATAGCCAACCTCTCAAAGCATTTCATCACCATGGACGTTAGTGCAACTGGTCGATGGTCGTTGAGGCATGTCACCTTACTCTTCTTGGGCACCAGTATTATTGATGGCATCTTAAAGCAGGTGGGAACCTCAGACCTCAGTAATGAGAGGTTGAAATGTCCACAAAAACTCCAGCCAGTTGGTCTGCACAGGTTTTGAGAACTCAACCGGGTATACCATCAGATCCAGACGCTTTCCGATGGTGCACCCCCCTGAAGGATCTTCTGAAGTCGGCCTCTGTAACTGTAATACCATCAGGGTGTATGGGGGTAGGGGAAGGCACATCAATGTTCTCCCTATCAAAGCGTGCATAGAACGCATTGAGCTCTTCAGGGAGTGATGTTTCGCTGTCGCTTGAGCTGCCTCCTGATTTTGCCTTGTACCTTTACGAGGTGATGGCATGCAAGCCCTGCCACAGTTGCCGAACATCCGCCTCATCCTCCAGCTTGGAGCAAAAGTCCCTTTTGGCCTTCATGATGGCCTTGTCAATGTCGTATCTGGACTTTTATAGACCTCTGCGTCACCTAACCTGAATGCTCCGGATCTGGTCCTCAGAAGAATGTGCTGTGAAGTAACATTATACCTGTCAGGGGGTTGTGGGGATAAGGCAGGATAATGGGGTTTGAAGGGAGAGATAGATCAGCCATGATTGAATGGTGGTGTAGACCTAATGGGCCGAATGGCCTAATTGTGCTCCTATCACTTATGACGTACCGTTCTGTGCTACTCTGACAATCAACACAATTTGACTCAAATGATTCCCAAACGTGTCGCTGCACTATCAGCTCATAAAATGTATGCTCACTCCAGCCCCAACAAATCTACATGTTACAGTGATACTGAGGAAAGGCACAACACACAGTAGGCAAAATGAGTTAAAATGCTGTTGCCAATGCCCTTAGCCAGTGCAAATGCTGAGCATTGTTTCTCTCAGATTAATGTAAGTGACTGCTGCCCCTTTGATTCATTTCCCCCATCAAACCTTATTTTGTGGATAGTATTAGCATTTGCTCAAGTGGAACTATCTTCCTTCAGCGCCACTCCTTAATTCACTGAATTCATTGAAAATAGTTATCGGTTCTTTTCCAAAGCCCCAGAAATTCTGAGGAGACGTTCCCCTTTTACCACCAGCAGTTTCCATATCTAATGACTCAACCTTCGCCTTCAAATTTATTATCTTTTTGCCCTCCCTAAATTTAATCTCCTACTCATTTTTTTACCACCCCATCAACCTTCACCACCCATTTCACCAATCAGTTAGAGCCACTTACAACCACAATCCCCTCCGACTGTGTATCCATACCTCGGGTTCAGTTTCAACACGAGAAGGCAGTTGTTCAGGACAGACTTGAGAATAACTTATTTTCCTCAGAGGATGGTGAACCGTTGCAATTATCTACCCGAGAAGACTGTGGACGCTCAGCTGCTGAGTAAATATTGGGCAGCACAGTGGCGCAACAGTAGAGCTGCAGCTTTACAGCACCAGAAACCTGGGTCTGAAACTGATCTCAGGTGCAGAACTACCACATTCTCCCTGTGATAGCGTGGGTTTTTTTCCGGGTACTCAGGTTTCCTCCCACATTCTAATGACATGTGGGTTTGTAGGTTAATTGACCTCTGTAAATTGCCCATAATGTGCAGGAAACAAAAGTAGGATAACATAGAACTAGCGTAGTTCTACGTGGTGTAGTCCACGGGTGAACAATGGTCAGCGTGGGCTTAGTGGGCCGAAGGGCCTGTTTCCATGCTCTCTCTCTAAAATTGAAACTAAAACTATATTTAAGATAATGACTGACAGCTCTTTAGATATCAAAATAATCAAGGCCTTTGTGGTCAGTGCAGCAAAGGGCATTGAGGTACAAGGTGAGCTGTCATCTTAATGAACAGCAGACCAGTCAAAAGGGGCTTCCTCCTTTTCTTTCTGAAGGGGCTGTCCCAATGTACGAGCTAATTCAAGAGCTCTCCCGAGTTTAAAAAAAAATCAAACTCGTGGTAAGCACGTAGAATGTACGTAGCGGGTACGTCGGAGCTCGGGACGTCTCTTAGCGGATCGTAACGCTAATGGCAGGTTCTCAGGAAGCGCGGTAAGCTCGTGAAGACTCGTGAAGATTTTTCAACATGTTGAAAAATGTCCATGAGAGCCCCGAGTACCTACGAGCGGCTACTACCATAATTCTCCAAGTTCGAATCTGGGGAAACTCGGGAGAATTCTCGAATTAGCTAGTACAGTGGGACAGCCCCTTTATGCTAATGATTCAAGCCGAGGTAGGCAGCAGAATAAAACATTTGTTACAACACCCTAATGGTGTGGTGCTTTCAGTAATGGAGTAGGTGGAACAAAGACATCAGACAGCATGACTGTCAATCAACTGAACTTGAACCCAGGAATGTAAATGTTAATTGCAGAGCACCGTATGCACCACTGGGTGGCATCATAGCAGCAAGTTTAGATCAGAACTAAGTGTTAAAGAAGGAACTGCAGATGCTGGAGAATCGAGGGTTACACAAAAGGCTGGAGAAACTCAGCGGGTGCAGCAGCATCTAAGGAGCGAAGGAGATAGGAGACGTTTCGGGTCGAGACCCTTCTTCAGTCTAAAGAAGGGTCTCGACCCGAAACGTCGCCTATCTCCTTCGCTCCTTAGATGCTGCTGCACCCGCTGAGTTTCTCAGCCTATTGTGTACCTTAGATCAGAACTAGCTGCCTGACATTTTAACAAATACATTATAAATCATAGAGATAGACACAAAGTGCTGGTGGAACACAGCGGGTCCGACAGCATCTGTGGAGGGAATGCTGGGTGACGTTTCAAGTCGAGACCCTTCTTCAGACCAACTTAAAATCATAGAACCTGACCAGATAGAAGGTGCAGATGCTCAAATCCTGCGTCGAACATAAAATGCTGGAGTAACTCACCGGGTCAGGCAGCATCTCTGCAGGACATGGATAGGTGGTCTGAGGTGATTTACAAAAAGCCTTTGGCTCAGTGCTACTTCACTTTGAAAAAATTATCCAGTTTCTCACAATTTTTTAAACCCTCAAAATTCATACCTCTGCCTTCACCAGAGGCAAGATCATTATATTTCTTTATATTAATTATTTATAACTAAATGATTTATTGGCACTGGGGGCAGTCCAGAAGAGATGCACTAATTTGAGTCATCACATCTTGAGCAGTTAAAGAAACGAAAAATCTTTTTTTTTTTTGTTGAGAAGTAATGAGGGATGATCTTATTGAAATATGTAAAAAGATCTTTAGGATGCATGACAAGATAGATCTGACGATGTTTCTGCTAGTGAAAGAATATAGAGTCAAGGGACAATCAAAAGATTAGGTACAGTCATTTAAAACTGAGGTGCTGAGGGACTGCTTCTTGCATAAAATGGTGAATGTCTGGAATTCTCTACTCCAGAGTGTTGTGGCAGTTAGGCTATTGGAGGTACTTAAATATAAATAGATATCTTTTTGAATGAACAAGAAATTGAGGTCTATGGATTATGGGTACAGAGGAGGCCAGAAACAAATCAGACAATATCATATTGAATAACAAGGTTGAATGGCTTATTCCTATTCTCTCTGAGGTATGTAAAACTAAAGGGGACAGATAGGGTACTTAGTAAAAATCTTTTTCCCCCCCAAGGTGGAGATGTCAAAGACAACAGAGCACAAGGTGGTTTACAGGGAATATGAGGGAAATTTACTCCCCTTTTCAGAGGGATTGGAATCTGGAATGCAATGCCTGAGAAGTGGTAGAAGCAGGCATTTTGTACATTTATCAAGCAACTTGACAAGTATTTGAAAGCACATAAGACCCTGGGTCAATGCTAGCAAATGGGATGGGTGCAAATAGGGACAGAGTGATCCCAAAGGCCTGATTCTGTGCTGCAGAATCTCAGACTCCCGTAACATCTACTGGCTTCAAGCCTTAGGTTTAATTCATGATTCAAACCTTGTGTTTGTCTCCAGCCTTGGGTTGCTTCCCAGCTTTCACATCCAGCACTAGCTCCTCAATGTTTGGTTTGAACTGATGTAAAAGCAGTGCAGTAGGAGGACAATCATCTGGATCCGTTAACCCTTGACTTACGGAAAGAAAATAATATTTATACTGCAAGTCTACAGGGCAACCTGGCCAGTCTAACATTTCCACAACCTGTAAGAAAAACAAAAATGTTAATCACTTAATGACCAATAAGGACACCTAAAATAAAACCTATTCCATAAAATGTAGTGATTTTAATTTAATTTGGATCGCACAAATTGAACGTATAATTGTATATACATATTTACTGAACCCGGCAGTTGAAATAGACAAAAGGAGGCGAAAAGAGTGCATCAACTTTTTTTGTATTCTTCCACTTGGACATTAAAGACTATTACTAGTGGTCTAAGGCTATGACTGCATCTTGCCATCGTGAGCTGAGAAAACTGTTTGTCAAGGGTTGATGTAGACAAGAAAGAGTAATGCAACATGCTTCGTAGCAATCAAGTAGCTTTCTAAATATCAGTGTAAGCAACCCGCAAGCCATTTTGTTGCTAAACATTCTAGGTTTATAAATATTTTTCTTATGCAGACAACCCCACGTTACAGGGGTATCCATTGCTTATAAATGGCCTGCATTAAATATTCATAAGGCGAAGATACGTCATCTGCTCATGCAGCAGGGGATGGGGGTTTTAAAAAAGTGTTTGTTTGTTTACTTTTATTTCCCCTTAATTTTCATAGATTTTTGGCTGAGATTTGTGAATTCTGCAAGGTACAACTTCTGATCCCAAAACTGCCATAATGCGGGGATTATTGGTACAATATTTAGCAAAGGATGATTTATGTGAAATAAACGTAGAGTCATAGACTCGTGCAACGTGGAAACAGGCCCCACTGCCCCACTTGCCCATGGTGACCAACATGCCCCATCTAAACTAGTCCCACCTGCCTGTTTTTGGCCCATATCCCTCTGAACCTACCCTATCCAAGTACCTGGCTAAATATTTCTTAAACGTTGCAATAGTACCTGCCTCAACTACCTCCTCCAGCAGCTTGTTCCATACACCCTTTGTGTCATTATGCAACAGGTTCCCATTACATTTTTCCCCCTTCACCTTAAACCTATGTTCTCTGGTTCACGATTCCCCTACTCTGGGCAAAATACTCTGTGTGTTTACCCTATCTATTCCTCTCATTAATCTGTACACCTCCATAAGATCACCCCTCATCCAACTGCGCTCCAAGGAATAAAGACCTAGCCTGCTCAACCTCTCCCTAAAGCTCAGTGCTTAGAGTCCTGGCAACATCCTTGTATATCTTCTCTGAACCCTTTCAAGCTTGACAACATCTTTCAATATCTCTCAACAACTTACAATATAATATTGGGGAAGACGTGTTAGCTTGATGAACAATTTGTGTTTTGAGAGGTTTCCAACTGGATGAGAAGAAAAGTTTGAAAGATGCAAAGTCTCAATGCAGATTGTGGGAAGATGCCTCATAGACTGCTTGCAACGTTGTTGTCCAAGCCAAAATCTGAAAGGCAATTTTGAAAAGAATATAGACTAAGATTCCATTTGTAGAAATATTGCCCAGATTTAACAAAGTAAATGTCAAGGAATAGTTTTGCCATCCCACCCCCCCCCCCCCTCCCAATTGGTTCTTAACCCTTCCATAATGTTGGAACTAATTGATATTTCATACTTACTTCAGCTGCTGTAGCCAAGGAATAATTCGCTTCATCTCATCATTGATGGACTTTTCAATGTCGTCTAACGTAGACTGGTCTGATGAGCGGCAATGACGATGTAAAAATAGAAAGGCAATGTAACCAATAAGGGAGAAATTATATGGATCACAT
The DNA here is from genome assembly GCA_963514005.1 of Raja brachyura. The sequence goes on along the minus strand of OY740792.1, from coordinate 39,549,098 downwards.
TGGCAGAAATTTACGAAAATCTAAGTATGGAAACAATTATTACAAATTGTCTTTAGTTGTCAATTTAGTTATTTCTGTTAAGGTAATGAACATGTACCTACAGTGGCATGATCATAGCAAATTCCATCAATTGAGGAGATTATTTAATAAATACTCAAAGGAAAGGCCTCCTTGCCCCTGAAATAATTAACTTCTACCTTTAAAAATATACAATAGGAAATCTTGTAAACCAATTGATTCCCTGCATATTGTTAGACAATTGTAGAAAATTTGACACCATTAAGCCATGTGTCTGTGCCAACATCAAGACCATGCAACTCACACTTCAATAATAATATACAAATCCACATCGTCCTCTGATCCATCTGCTCCCACAATCTTTATGTGCACCTTAGTTAATTCTAAACTTGATTATTCAATGATGTTTCTTCTATATCCATCCTCCATGAATGCAACATCATCCAAAACGCCATTGTCCATGTGCAAACTACCATCAAGTTGCATTCACCCAACAGCACTATTTGTATTGACCTCAGCCTGTATTCGGTTATGCACAACCGTTGTTTTAAAATTGCCCTTCGGAGTCTTGCTCTACCCCATATTTTGATATCCCCCAGTCCCAGAATGGCTCATTATTTCTGGCCTCTTCATCATCTTTGAATTTAATCATAGCAACATTGTCAGCTACACCTCACTTCTAAATATCTTCCTTTCTCTAATCCAACCCCCAGTAAAGATTTTGGAACGTAGGTCTTGTGGATTAGTGGCATTTTCCACGAGTGTAAAATGCCCTTTGGACATTTTGTTACATTAAATTGTGGTGTCAGTAAGTTGTTGCTGAAAGCTGAATGCCAAGACTAAATTAAATCACATCTTTAACAATAGACTTTAAATGTCTAATTTACATGTCAATAAATGGTTCTATTAGATACCTGTACTTAAGAACAGGCCTTCTGACAGCTGTACATTTTCAATTATCTACCCAGAAATAATTTCTGCTTGACTTAACTGTAGTATTGGCATCTTAGAACATACAGTGGCTTGCAAAAGTTTTCATACCCCTTGAACTTTTCCACATTTTGTCACGTTAGAACCACAAACATAAATGTATTTTATTGGGATTTTATGTGATAGACCAACACAAAGTGGCACATAATTGTGAAGTGGAAGGAAAATGATACATGGATTTCAAATTTTTTTACAAATAAAAAACTGAAAAGTGTGGCGTGCAAAAGTATTCAGCCCCCTTTACTCTGATACCCCTAAATAAAATCCAGTGCAACCAATTGCCTTCAGAAGCCACCTAATTAGTAAATAGAGTCCACTTGTGTGTAATCTAATCTCAGTATAAATACAGCTGTTCTGTGAAGGCCTCAGAGGTTTGTTAGAGAACATTAGTGAACAAAAAGCATCATGAAGCCCAAGGAACACACCAGACAGGTCAAGGATAAAGTTCTGGAGAAGTTTAAAGCAGGGTTAGGTTATAAAAAAATATCCCAAGCTTTGAACATCTCACGGAGCACAGTTCAATACATCATCCGAAAATGGAAAGAGTATGGCACAATTGCAAACCTACCAAGACATGGCCGTCCACCTAAACTGACAGGCCGGGCAAGGAGAGCATTGATCAGAGAAGCAGCCAAGAGGCCCATGGTAACTCTGGAGGAGCTACAGAGATCCACAGCTCAGGTGGGAGAATCTGTCCACAGGACAACTATTAGTCGTGCACTCCACAAATCGGGTTTTTATGGAAGAGTGGCAAGAAGAAAGCCATTGTTGAAACAAAGCCATAAGAAGTCCCGTTTGCAGTTTGCCACAAGCCATGTGGGGGGCACAGCAAACATGTGGAGGAAGGTGCTCTGGTCTGATGAGACCAAAATTGAAGTTTTTGGCCTAAATGCAAAACGCTATATCTGGCGGAAAACTAACACTGCACATCACCCTGAACACACCATCCCCACTGTGAAACATGGTGGTGGCAGCATCATGCTGTGGGGATGCTTTTCTTCAGCAGGGACAGGAAAGCTGGTCAGAGTTGATGGGAAGATGGATGGAGCCAAATACAGGGCAATCTTGGAAGAAAACCTGTTAGAGTCTGCAAAAGACTTGAGACTGGGGCAGAGGTTCACCTTCCAGCAGGATGACGGCCCTAAACATACAGCCAGAGCTACAATGGAATGGTTTACATCAAAGAATATTCATGTGTTAGAATTGCCCAGTCAAAGTCCAGACCTAAATCCAATTGAAAATCTCTGGCAAGACTTGAAAATTGCTGTTCACAGACACTCTCCATCCAATCTGACTGAGCTTGAGCTATTTTGCAAAGAAGAAATGGGCAAAAATTTCAGTCTCTAGATGTGCAAAGCTGGTAGAGACATACCCCAAAAGACTTGCAGCTGTAATTGCAGCGAAAGGTGGTTCTACAAAGTATTGACTCAGGGGGGCAGAATACTTTTGCACGCCACACTTTTCAGTTTTTTATTTGTAATAAAATTTGGAAACCATGGATAATTTTCCTACCACTTCACAATTATGCACCACTTTGTGTTGGTCTATCACATAAAATCCCAATAAAATACATTTACGTTTGTGGTTGTAACGTGACAAAATGTGGAAAAGTTCATGGGGTATGAAAACTTTTGCAAGCCATTGTACAATACAGCAGAAGAACAAACCCTTTGGCCCACAACATCAGCACCAAACAATATGCCAAGCTAAACAAATCTAATCTGCCTGTATGCGATTCACATCCCTCCATTTCATGCACACCCATGTGCCAATCTAAAAGCTTCTTAAATACCACTATTGTATCTACCTCTTCCACCATTACCCTGGCAGTGGGTTACAGGCACCCACCATTCCGTGTAACAAAGTACCTTGTCCCATACCTCTCTTCTAAACTTTGCTCCTTTCACCTGAAAGCCAAGCCCTCTAGTCTTTGACATTTCCACCTTATTCAAAACAAAATTCCTCCTTTCAATATTCTGCATTTGTTGTGGAAAAATTAACATTTACCATATTTTTAATCAAAGCCCTTAACAAAAACACCTTACACTTTTAAATTTTATTTTGTGTTAAATCTAAGTGGTAAAAGATCCGTACACTTACCAATCGCGTATAACATAGGTTGAAACATTCCTGAATGCAGATCCACAAAAATGTGAAGACATTCAGATCGACCACAAGGTTCTAAGATTGGAATAACCAGTGTTGGTAAGGCTGTCTCAATAAAGGCTGAAAAAAAAATATTAAAATCACAACATTGAAGTTATTTTTATTCTTTTTATCCCTGGGATAAAGGTGGCAAAAGTTGCATTTAAACAAACAAAATGAGAAGACACAAGAGACTGTAAATGCTTGAACCTACACCAGAAAACACGGCAAATCAAGCAGTAACATGGAGGGGAAAAAAATAGTAATGTTTTAGGTCTAGAGCTTGAATCAGGACTGAGTGATTAGTACGCGTGTTGGGGGTAATGGGGAGAAGACAGGAGAATGGGGTTAGATGGGAAGAGATAGATGAACCATGATTAAATGGCAGAGTGGACTTCATGGGCTGAATGGCCTAATTCTGCTCCTATCACATGACCTTATGAATGCAGAGAGGGAAAATAGCTAAAGTAGGGAGGGAGAGAGCAAGACAGGGACCAGTAGGTGGAATGAGGAGAGGTGATAGACTATGGACAGATGGAGCCAGATAGGGATGGGGTAGAGAATGGAGGTGGACTTGGGTGGTTGGTAACTAGGTGACAACAAAAAATAAAAAAATCCAAATGGAACCAGCGGAGGAGAGAATAAAAGTGGATTTGGTTGCTGGAAGGTGATAAGCAGAAACACAAACATTACCGTGGAATCTGAAAAGAAAAATATGTTGTAATGGGAACCATGTAATGGGAGATTAAATAATTAAGCCTAATAATTAAGCCAACTACCCCCAAATTAAATTTCAACTGCAGAATATTATTATTCTGTAATGATGCTAGATATTCTCATCCATCTATCTGTTCTGAAATCCAGCTATTGAAATCACCTTGTATACATTTTACAAATGCTCAAATTCTATGCTTCTTAAAGGCAGTAAATTCAGAAAATAGAGAAATCTGAAAAAAAACAATCATGTGGAAGTAGCAGAATTTGGTTTGCATCAATAAAAGTGTTGTTTTTTAATTAATATACATAATCTTATTTTCCCCCAAAACCCCAATACTGCAACATACAGTTATCATTGTGGTTATAGCTCTGTAGAATGGCTTTCAGCTCCTGTAGCTTCTGATGTGAACGAGCGTGGACACTGTCAATCAAAAGCTTCTCCACAGAAAGGTGGTCAACCTGTGGAACAGAACAGTCTTTGTATTAATAGCTCATTAATCCAAGAACATTTTAAATCAATGTCGTCACAAATAATTTGGAAACAATGCGACACCAGCCAAGTAACTGTAAATGGATTTTACTTTCTTCCATCTGTGCTATTGTTTTTAAAAATTACACACGATCTTTATGGATAAAAGGGCTTTCACCAAGATGTTTCCCATGATATTTATGTTGGCCAAGTATTAAGGTAGAGGTTTAATGACAGCAAATGATTCTCGTATTCATTTGTCGAATGTAGACATAGAGTTGTACAGCATGGAAACTGGCCCTTCAGCCTGCCTTGCCCATGCCAGCCAAGATGACATAGTGGGCCAGTCCCAAGTGCCTGCATTTGGTCAATATTTTTCTGAATCCTTTCTATCCACCTACAGTGTCTGTCTAAATGTCTTATTAAATTTGTAATTGTATCACCAACTCTTGGATTATAGACAGCAAGAATATTCAAATTCTATTCCCACAATTCCTTAAACGTTTGGAATAAAATAAATGACAAAATAAATCTCTTGCTTTTCAAACGCAGAACATTAATAAAGTAAGAGTGCTTCATCCAGCCCAGCATGTAAACCCTGTAGCTGCACCAACTATTCGTGGCACTGAAGGATCCAAGTGTTTGGATTCTGGAGGCCTTCACTCTGCAAACCTTCTACAAGGCTGAGTGGGCCACATGCCGGTATTTGGATTTATATATGGTTGGAAAAATCCTTTAAATATGAATTGAAAAGCAGTCAAATTACTTGACAAACATTTCAGTAATAGAAAATGAACTGAAGATATAAATAAAAAGTTAACAATCTTAACCTGAAAAAGTGCTGGAGTAACTCAGCAGATCCAACGGCATCTCCGCAGAACACGGATAGGTGAAGTTTCAGGTTGGGACCCTTCAACAGACTAATCAGTTTAAAGAAGGGTCACGACCTGAAACATCACATATCCATATTCTCCAGAGATGCTGACCCACTGAGTTGCTCCAACACGGAGTCATTTTTTCGTAAACCAGTATCTGCAGTTCCTTGTTTCTGCAAACTTAATCCAAACTTTCATAGAGTGATACAGCGTGGAAACAGGCCCTTCGGCCCTACTTGCCCACACCGGGCAACATATCCCAACATGTTGATATTGAAGGTCAGTAACCCCATTCCATTGAACAGGATTGCAGTCTGAATGTCAGCAATGGCTGGCATAACAAAAGCTAAAGGGCCAAATAGTGCATCCAACCTCTCAACTCAGTATGATCCATAACATTAGCAAATGGACTAAATGAAGTCCAGAGATGTGTTTGCATCTGACCTTCAATGTACCGGCACTGTAGAGCAGACATGAAAACAGAGAGTCAGAGGGCAGACAAATGGCACTTCCTGACTGAATTAACAGCCACATTGGAACTCAACCCAGCCCAATATCACAACATACTGGATTTAAATGGACAAATCCACTAATGGAGGATCGAGGGTACACAAAATGCTGGAGAAACTCAGCGGGTGCAGCGGCATCTATGGAGTGAAGGAGATAGGCAACGTTTCGGGCCAAAACTCGTCTGAAGAAGGGTTTCGGCCCGAAAGCGTTGCCAATCTCCTTCGCTCCATGGATGCTGCTGCACCCGCCGAGTTTCTCCAGCATTTTGGGTACCCTCGATTTTCCAGCATCTGCAGTTCCTTCTTTAACACTAATGGAGGATCAATTGCTTCCCCTCCTCACACAGAAGCACTTGCCACAACACCAAATAAGGTTTCCTTTGCTTTACTGTGCAAAAAGACCCAATTACATACATGACATTACTCTAAAGGAAATTAACCAGGACAACTTTACGAAAAAGGCCAATGATGAACAAGTGAAATTGTAGTTTTCTTCCCAACTATAATTAATAAAGGAAAAAATGAAAATGAATTCAGAGAGACACAAGTATCATATTACCTTCATAGCACGTTCTATTAATTTAGAATCGCCTGCTGGTAAAGGTGGATCATGAGATATTTGTAAAGGCTTTGAGCAGTCATTCTCATCGATCTTTATCATGACCTTGTGAACAGAAGCACTGCCTGTCCTTCTTCCCAAGACTTGCTGGCTATAGATCAAATAAAAACCCAGTGAAGTATTTTTCCATGTTATTTTATCAAAGCATCATACATAATAAGTTATTGGTATTGCATTCAGGTTTAGAAATTAATTAGTATGCAGACTTCAGAGCAAAACTTAATAAGATGAAAATCCCACTAATCGTAGACATTTGTAAACAGTGGAAAGATACATTGATAGAATATGCATTTAAAGCCATGTGGACACAACATTTAGTGCACCTATGAAGCTAGAACACAATGTGTCCAGGAGGTGTATTATCCTTCTACAGAATCATGGCCCAAAAGGTAGAATTTGGGAATATTTTTACAATTACAAATTAAACTGAGATCCCCCAACTACTGCTCTCTGCCAGTGGGTTTCTCCGACCTATTTACAGTGGGTTACAAAAGCATTCATACCCCTTGAACTTTTCCACATTTTGTCACGTTACAACCACATGTAATGTAAATGTATTTTATTGAGATTTTATGTGATAGACCAACACAGTGGCGCATAATTGTGAAGTGGAAGGAAAATGATACATGGTTTTCAAGGGGTATGAATACTTTTGCAAGCCACTGTATATGACCACACCAGTGTATTATTTTGTTTCTTATTTCATGTTCCAGATGTACAAAAGCACAAAAAGTGGACATATTCAGTAGAGGATATGAACAAGTCAAGTCAAGAGAGTTTATTGTCATGTGTCCCAGATAGGACAATGAAACTCTTGCTTGCTGCAGCACAACAGAATATTGTAAGCATAAATACAGAACAGTTCCGTTCAATTCAATATACACATAAATAAACAGATAAAGTGCAATAGGCTGTTACAGTTCAGAGTCTGTTTGTTGGCGAGTTTAGTAGCCTGATGGCTGTGGGGAAGAAGCTGTTCCTGAACCTTGATGTACCAGGTTTCAGGCTCCTGTACCTTTTACCCGATGGTAGCGGAGAGATGAGTACGTGGCAGGAATGGTGTCAGGAATGGTCCTTGATGATGTTGGCAACCGTTTTGAGGCAGCAACTGCGATAGATCCCTTCGATGGTGGGGAGGTCAGAGCCGATGATGGACTGGGCAGTGGTCACAACTTTCTGCATTCTTTTCCGCTCCTGGACGCTCAAGTTGCCGTACCAAGCCACGATGCAATCAGTCAGCATGCTCTCTACTGTGCACCTGTAGAAGTTCGAGAGAGTCCGTAATCTTCTCAGGAAGTAGAGGCGCTGATGTGCTTTCTTTATAATTGCATCAGTGTGCTGGGACCAGGAAAGATCTTCGGAAATATGCACGCCCAGGAATTTGAAATTCTTGTCCCTTTCCACCATCGTCCCGTTGATATAAACGGGATTGTGGGTACCTATCGTACCCCTTCCAAAGTCCACAATCAGTTCCTTGGTTTTGCTGGTGTTGAGATAGAGTTAACCGTACAATTTTAACTCTTCCAAGTTCTGCTGAAATAAGATTTAAGTTCAGAAATAAAGAGGTGGGGGATGTGGGAGAGGTGAGTAATAACAAAAGGGCAAGTCCATCTTAGATCTTAGAATGGAGAATTGGAGTTGAATGACAGGTGGGATTTTTGAAAAACAAAACTGCAGATACACAAAAACTGTAAATTGTCATGTCAGACACAGAGAGAAACAAAATTAACATTTCGGGTCAATAACCTTTCCTCAGATCTGAAATCCCTGTCATGAGACTCAAGTTTTTTCTTTGTGGTACTGCTGCCTCAACTGCTGAGTATTTCCAACATTTTCTGTTTTTTATTGTCAGCTGAAAGAGGATGAGAAAGCTATATCCACAGGCAATAATAAATGAGATCTCAAATACAGAGAGGGGAATAAATGCTGAAAATGTACAATACAAGATAAACCATTCCAGTGTGTTACCTCATTGCCAGCATTCACTTTTTCTCTCCTTACTGGATATTTCAGACTTCATTCATCTTCTGCCATGTTTTTACCATCCTCTTTCAGCATTCACCCATATAAATGGATGATTGGCTTTCATCATAACACAAAAACATTTCCGTTCCCATCTACTAACATTATCCTCTGTCTGGCTGAACTTATCCTCACCCTCAACAAGTTCTCTATTCATTCCTCTCACTTTCTTCATGGGCCCTAGCTACACCTGCTTTTTTGTTGGTTATGCCAACATTCCTTGTTCCAAACATTCACGGGCCCAATCCCCCAACTTGTTCTCCACTACGTCGACATCTGCTTCAGGGCTGCCTTCTGCACCCATGCAAAACTCGTTGATTTCATAAACTTTACCACTCATCCGCCCTGCCCTCTAATTCACTTGAACTATCTCTGCCACCATAATTCTGTTTCGTGATCTTTCCATTTCCATCACGTGGCAGACTACCAACTGACATCTACTACGAACCCACCGACTCCATGTTATCTGGACCACACATTCTCCCTTCCTGTCACTTGCAAAAAGACCCTTTCCTGCTCCCAATTTCTCCATCTTTGTCACACGTGCTCCCAAGATGAGGCTTTCCATTACAGGACATCCAAGATGACCTATTTTTATAGTAAAGATGGTTACGCTCCCCCCTTCACCCCGCTGTTGTAGATAGATCCCTCACTCACATCTCCTTTGTGTCCCTTGATCTGCTCTCACTCCCCCTACTCCCAGAAAGAACAAGGCTAGAGTTCCAATGGCCATTACCGTTCATCCCACCAGCCTCTGCATCCAACATATCAGTTTCTTACATTTCCCCCAACTTCAATATGATCCCATCACCAGTAAGATCTTCCTAACCCTTGCCCTTTCCATATAGACCAGCCCCTCTGCGTCTCCTTGGTTCACTCAATCTCCCCCAATCAAACCACCCCCTCCCCAGGTTCTTTCCATCGCAACCGCAAGAGTTGTAACACCTGCTCCAACACCTCTTCCCTCACATCCAACCAGGGACCCCAGCAGTCTTTTCAGGTGAGACAAAGGTTTACATGCACCTCCCCCAACTTCATCTATTGCATTCGATACTCCCAATGTGGCCTTTGATTCATCAACAACACAAAGCTTGGACTAGGCGACCATTTCACGAAATACGTGCTCCCGGTCCACCAAGCTGGATCTTCAGTTGCCAACCATTTTAACTTCCTTTCTCACACTGACCTTTCTATACATGTTCTCCAGAGACGATGCCTGACCTGCTGAGTTACTCTAGTTACACTTTATTTTGTAAACTAATATCTGCATCTGAAATGTTCCTTTTGTTCTCTCCATACCCCACCATCGCCTGGTCACTCCACTCACTTTGACCTTGGTTTAGAGATACAGCTTGGAAGCAGGCCCTTCGGCCTACCGAGTCCGCACCAACCAGTGATCCCCACACATGAACATTATCAATACTTATGCGTTTCATTCACAACTTTTCCTAGTTCTGATGAAACATTTTGGTGTATGAAAGATAATCAGCAAATGTTTCCATCTATAGAAGTAAAAGATATATAAAGCACAACTAGTCCATCTGAGTTTGAGGGAAAGCGCTCTACATTCAATATCAGTCAACGTAAATTAAGCACTTCAAAGATAAGATTTCCATTTCTAATTTATCTAAATAACAAACACATGATTGTCTCCGCCTCTTCCTTTCTTTTCCCGCCCCCCCCACCCCCCAAGTCTGAAGAAGGGTCTCGACCCGAAACGTCGCCTATTCCTTTGCTCCATAGATGCTGCCTCACCCGCTGAGTTTCTCCAGCTTTTTTGTCTACATGATTCTTAAGATAATTTATGAACTACTTAATTAATCCTTCAAGATCCAGTGAACAATTTAAATCCGCTATAAAACACATAGTGCTAGAGTAACTCAGCGGGTCAGGCAGCATCTCTGGAGGGAATGGAAAAGCAAGTTGGAAAACAAGTCAACTCAAGTGAGAAGTTCATTTATACTTAATACTTAATTCACAATGCTTCTCTGTGTATACCCAAACACCTCCACACATTTCATCACCTCCTGAAAAAATCCAAATTTGCAACATAATTGGGATTTACTCACTTCCAAACGACCAAAGTCAGGCACTTTCCAGGCTGATACCGTTCCACCTGAACTAGATCACCCCAACGTTCGCGAATTAGCATCTGCGCCTGCGAGTGTAAAACTTCCAATTGCAATGACAAACAAAATGAGTCTGAGATAAAAGATTAAGGAAATCTTGAGTAAAATTGACAACAATTCTTGATGCAGTTTCAAAATGTTGCCTATTTCGCAAAATGAAGATTAAGAAATTAACTTTATCCTGTGCAGATATAAGTGAAGAGAGAAAATTAATAGTGTGAGGTGAAGACAAGAAATAAACCAAGTTTTTAGTTTAGAGAAGGTAGTAGGGATCGAGGAGACTAAATGGAAGAGCAGTAGTGGTTGAATAATAAAAGTAGTCAAGGTGGCAGCTCAAAGAGAACGTTCAAGGCCAAAAAATAACAAGCTATAAGAGAGTTGTAAGTGAAAGACAAATGATATCCAAAATTCCCCAAAATACGTCAGAAATTAAAAATTGTAAGCTGGAAATGCAAAGTGGAAGGCTGGAATGTATGATTATGTTACATTCAATGCTGAGTCTGAATACAAAGAGAAAAAAATGAAAAGTTAAAGTTTTGAGTTTGAAGACACTTCGCCAAAAACATCAACTCATGATCTGTTCACCATTCCCATAATTTTGTTTTTATTTTACAACTCCTGCAGTTTTCTGATTTTCAATCGATTTGATTATGTCGCATTGAAGATGAGGTGATGAACCTCAAAGTTCACTGAAGCATCTTAGGAAGCCAGGAACAGCCAAAACAAGGAGAGTGGAAATAACAGTCAATTGAAAGCTTAGGGTCATTCATTACGTGTGTTGTTTCCCCAATATAATGGACACCACAATACCAACAGCAATACACTAGAATGGAGACTGCAGATGCGGGAAGCTTTCATCTTACAAGATGTGGCACTGAAAATACAACATGCAACATTTGATGCATTAAAAAAATCCTTTCATGATAAATGGAGCAATAGCAATGAATCAGGTTGACAAAACAAAAGATTTAATCTACCTATGAAAAATGCTTGCAGTGCTTGAGTAGTTATGAACCCATATTAAAAGAATACATTTATGCAAATGTACAATTAAAAAAAAAAAACTGCATTAGTAAAAACTTACAAGTAAACAACTTACTTTTGGTATGTTATTTTGGTATTGTTACTTTAGCCACATCTATTGAATAGATGTTACAGCACTATGAAGAAAACCTCTAACTTTTTCAATGATCAATGTTTGATCTTGTACATTAGATCAGTAATAGCAACATTCAGTGAATATAACATTAACATATTCTTCTTCAAAAAAGGTCACATTGTAGGTGTTAATATTTTGGATACGTAAACAGTTGTACATGTCTTGCAGCGGTTTGTCATCAGCAAAGAGTCGGGACTGTACCAGCCGATGAATAAAATTGATTTGCATGCTATGAACTAGAGCACGACCATCTGAAATAAGAACACAAAGACATTAAACAAATTATTTGAATATATCTGTGACAAGAAGAAAATTGAACCAGCAATCTTTTTGGTGACAATAAAAGGTCATACTATTATAATAATGAGTTCAGGGACTTCAAATAGATGAGGATGTGAAGCTTTCATCAATATTGTCTGAATGAAGTTCCAATATCGGAAATATTTAGAGGTATTCCACAATATCAAAAGGACACTTAACAGGAATAAAAATTAGACAACCACTCACTTGTTGGACAGACCATAAAATGAAAATGATCCATGAGTATGCCATCAGTATAGATGTTTAACTAAAATGGTCACAATTTGAAAATCTTGCAATGGATAAAGTATCTCCAGCAAAGAATAAGCAATCATGCTCAAGCAATAAATATAAAATAAATTGCAAATAAGAAGTATGGTGCTTCTTTTCATTTGAATATAACATGGTGTTTCTTTTCATTTAAGTATTTTTGAATTTATTAATGGAGTCAGGGACCACCTAGAAAATAAAATGGAAACTTTTTGTTTGACCAAGATCAAAGCGCAAAAGGTAAACAGTAAACTTTCCAACAGATGTATCTATTTTACATTATTCTCGCTTCTGTGCAAGTCTTACATTTCATTAGCCTAGTTTCCAGTCAAATTAAAATATGTTCTACAATTGCTGTAATGGAGGAGGACCCCACTTAAACAAAAACTCAAATACTCCAGTTTAAGTACTGATTGAAGGGAATGGAAATAGTCATCAATATACATCAATGATTTGGATGAAGGGATTCAAAGTAACATTAGCAAATTTGCATATGACACAAGCTGGGTGGCAGTGTGAACTGTGAGGAGGATGCTATGAGAATGCAGGGTGACTTGGACAGGTTGGGAGAGTGGGCAGATGCATGGCAAATGAAGTATAATGTGGATATATGTGAGGTTATCCACTTTGGTCTCAAAAACAGGAAGGCAGATTACTATCTAAATGGCGTCAAGTTGGGAAAAGGGGAAGTACAACGGGATCTGGGGGTGCTTGTTCATCAGTCTATGAAAGTAAGCATACAGGTACAGCAGGCAGTGAAGAAAGTGAATGGCATGTTGGCCTTTATAACAAGAGGAGTCGAGTATAGGAGCAAAGAGGTCCTTCTGCAGTTGTACAGACCCTAGTGAGACCACACCTGGAGTATTGTGTGCAGTTTTGGTCTCCTAATTTGAGGAAGGACATTCTTGCTATTGAGGGAGTGCAGTGTAGGTTTCCAAGGGTAATTCCCAGGATGGCAGGACTGTCATGTGCTGAGAGAATGGAGTTCTGGAGTTGTGCTGGGCTTGTACAATCTTGAGTTCAGAAGGATGAGAGGGGATCTTATTGAAACATATATAAGATTGTTAAGGGTTTGGACACGCTAGAGGCAGGAAATTTGTTCCCGATGTTGAGGGAGTCCAGAACCAGGGGCCACAGTTTAAGAATAAGGGGTAAGCCATTTAGAACAGAGACGAGGAAACACTTTTTCTCACAGATAGTTGTGAGTCTGTGGAATTCTCTGCCTCAGAGGGCAGTGGAGGCCAGTTCTCTGGATGCTTTCAAGAGAGAGCAAGATAGGGCTCTTAAAAATAGCGGAGTCAGGGGATATGGGGAGAAGGCAGGAACGTCGTACTAATTGGGGATGATCAGCCATGATCACATTGAATGGCAGTGCTTGCTCGAAGGGTCGAATGGCCTACTCCTGCACCTATTGTGTATTATCATAAAACTGTTATTAATAATTAGCTCTGGTAAATATTTGTGTTTTGTACTAAACAGCAAATTACCTCCAGTTTCCTTATCTTCTACAAGTATTTCTAGCTTGAGGAGGCGCCAGGGAATTTCAGGATCATCGCCCATCACCGTAAGTGTAGCTTCAAATTCACCTTCTACACGAAACTTAACACGTCCATTAGCTTTACAGAAAGGGCCAGAATTTTAAAATTAGAACTTTGATTTACATCTTTATGCATTGTAACCTAAATGACATTATTGCTTGAAAATAGCTTCATTCAATCTAAACGATGATGCAAAAAAGATCTTTAAAGTATTAAACCTTGACGGATTTCACTCTCGGGCTTCTTTAGTATATGCATACCCTTTGTCTTTTTATACCACATTTTAACATGTTCACATAAAAAACAAAACTATTTTGTTTATGCAATATATTGTGTATATATTATGCAATATATATAGTGTATAGTTCAAATTATATTGTTGTTAACTAATTATTCAATATTTATCTTGCATTTCTAAAATCACTTACTAATCATTTCAGTGTTGCACTGTGAGGTTTATGCACACAAATTCTGCATATTTTAAGCAAATTATTTCAACTCCATACTTAGCTTTCCAACCAAGGGATGTACATCTCAATGAGAAAACACAGTATTAATGAAAATAACATAGATTGTATTGATGCCACAGGAATAAAGAATTAAACTTGAAAGAAATACTAGCAAAATATCCAAACTGTTGCTTCATAATCTTTGGGCAATTATCTTCAGTACCAGTCATCTCTTTAAGTTAATGACTCAATAGTAACCCATTTACTTGGCTCATGATCCCCATGTACAGAATTATTCCAATTTAGGGTTCTACCTTCTTAAGTAAACATCACAGATTTCTTCAGGCAACTCAATGTCTGACATTAAGCAAACAATATTTCTGAAAGCTATTAATGAATCCTAAACATGTAACATTATGAAAAATGGTTGCAGTAATTTTTGTAACCAAACAGAGATTCTTGCTTGATAAAAATTAAAAGAGGACTTGAATAACTGAACACAAGAAAAATCAATCTGCAAAAATATTTGAGGAACAAAAAACTACAGATGACAACATAATTTCTAGAAGTTAGATCAGGGGTGAATACAAATTATTTGTAGCCAATACCTGCTGACACATCCAAAACATTCACATAATTAGAAATGTTTTAAAAGTGGAGAGCCTTCAACTGCTGCAAAAGTATTGCAAAATAAATTCCATAACATTTTTAAGTATTTAAAGAGTGAAAGCTTTGTTCACTCGCGGTAGAGCACAGAATTACCTCAATTAATACACCAACTTGAATAAAATTCTTACCAACTGTAAGGTTTGCTAGTTGTGGAGGAAGATCTGTTGTCACTAGTCGATGTCTCAGAATCTGATTGAGTTGATGCAGTGTGGATTGCTTCTCACTTTTTGTTATTGGATTTGGAGGAATGATTTTATCCTATTGGCAATTTACAACCGAGTTTAATGAGAAGCCATGTTCTAACTGTTTCAATCTAAGCTGAATATAATTTATAATAAACTAATTGTACTCATAAACACAAATGTACATACAATTTTAACCATCAACTTTTACAGAAAGTTGGTAGGATGGCATACAAATGTTTCTCTGCATACAAGCAGGTGGAAAAAAATACAATCAACATATCTAATACATTAATTAATTTTACTAAAAAGCAAAGTTCGTCAAAGGAACCTTTTTAAAAGTAAAACCAACATACATTCCACAGTTCCTTCCACCTCCGCCTCTCCCCCTGAAGACTAATTTTTTTTCTCTGAATAATTTTATGACTCTCGGCACAGTGGCGCAGCTGATAGGGCAGTTGCATCACAGCGCCAGAGACCCGGGATCAATCACGTCCTCGGATTCTCCCTGTGACTTCATGTTTTTCTTCCGGGTGCTCCGGTTACCTCCCACATCCCAAAGACATGTGGGTTTATAGGTTAATTGGCCTTTGCCTTTAATGCGTAGGGAGTCGATGCATAAATGGGATAACAGACTCGTGTTAACAGGTGGTCGATGGTCAGTGTGGACTCAGTGGGCCGAAGGGCCTGTTTCCTTGTTGTATCTCAAAACTAAACTAAATATCACAAATTTAGGTGGAGGTATTTAAAATGTAGACAATGTTTTCTTCGCAATTAAGTGTTTAACTGCACCCTCCATTTTTGTGAAACAAACTCATTCACTATTTCAAACTAATACAGTTGAAAATACTTCAGTTATAAATTGGTATAACTTTAAGAAAACCCCAACTATATTGGCTAATTACTTTGTTTCCTATATTCTATTGTATAAGTTACAATGCATGGTAAATAAAGTATAATTTGTGTTTTTACATGCTTGGTCAAGGGTCTTACCCGAATACAAGTAGGCAGACGAGGGTATGATCCTGTTGTGAGGACATCAATAGCGAATGGAATTGCAAAACTTGGTAGGCGAGCATGAACCAGCGCATCTCTTGCCAATGAAGCCATTCGATCAGCAGTGTCAACAAAGATGAAAGCCTGTTGATCCAGGAAGTTTGAAATCATCTAGATGGGAAAAGGGAAAAGAAAATGAAGAGTGCAATTTACAATTAAATTGCATAACTAAATTTCAACAAAAATTGAATAAGGATCTGTTCTCAATGATATTATCCTCCGAATACAATAACGAACAAAATCACTCAAACCAAATAACTGAGTTTAAGCAATTTAGTCTACATGAGAAACATTAGCAAAATAAAAGTTATTTTCCAGGTAATGTTGAGAAAGAAAAAAAGGTGGAAGAGTCTCTAACAAACAGTCCACTCAAAACGACATTGGTATTGATCCTTGCAGCTAAGACATCTTTTGGTCCTTGGAATACAACAACAATTAACAAATTCTACAAACCCATATTTGAAGCCAAGCATTATTTGCCAGAAGAATAGTCTTGAACAGGCTGGTGTCCTCGTGAATTATTTTACCTTAATCCCTCATTCATGAAAACTAAACTGAACATTAAAAGCATCCAAACTTCACACTATTCAAGTTTTGTACAAGTGCACAACATAAAAATGGTGAGGGGAATGTGTTTAGTCAGTCAAAATCCTTTAAGGTTTGACAATGGACCGATAGAATGCAACAAATTAACATTTTTAGAAAGTAATTATGAGTCGTCATTCATTTTCAGTGGAAAAAAAAGTCATGAAACCTCTCTCGTACATCCCCCATAATTGGGTTATAGACTGCCACTGGATAACAGGAAATGGGGATCTTCAAAGAGGGGTGGTGGGGGACGGGAGCTAGGAAGGATCTTGTGAACTTAGTCGAAGAGGTTACCCAAATACAAGGAGAGTGTGTGTACAGAAAATACAAAAAATATATTTTGTATTTATTTAAAATACTGCTTAGAAATAGACTGTAATAAATTTGATCAATTTATATTAATTCTATCAGTTGGAATATGCAATGAAAACACAAAAAAATGATTATGATTAGATCCTACTTTACCAATTGGATAAGGAATTATATAATTATGAAATAAACTAATTCCAAACCACAGGCCTATAGATGGAATGATAATAATTATAAGATGAGTATATCTAGCTCTGTTTCATAATACCAAATCCTCAGAGGTTTGTGGTGACTAAGCCTAAGTTTTAGTGAGATAAATAAATGGCTGTTACAATAAAATTGAAGGAGACCCAGAAATTGAGTAACAAGACAAAGATAGGCATGTTATTGATATGCGCAGATATCCACATAGAAATAGAGGTTAAAAAATAAAAGCTGTTGGAATTTTGATTTCAGTTGCAGAACTGAAGGTGGTGAGAAAATGTGCTGCACTAGCCTCAGAATCTGATAACTGTTAATCTTTATGTCAAACATCGTGATAGTGATATTCCTATAAACTCTGTGTGGTGAACCAGTGCTCAAAACAGTTCCAAAGGGATAGGCAAAGGCAATCTCAGTTTTAACATCATAACATTTCCTGCAAGCAGATTGGTGTTCATGTCAAGCATGAAAATATTCATCCCTCCCAGAAAAATCTTGTAACTTCGCATGGATTAATGTATCCTGAGTTGTACCATCATCTTGCCATGTAGGTAAAACCCACCACCAATGTGAGCAAAAAATATATGCACAATAGTAAATAAATGAATTATCAATTAACCCTTTATTGATAATAATAGTTGAGGGACAAATGTGCCCTGAAATATAGGCAAATTCCCTCCTTTTGTTTAAAATGCAATCAAATCTTCAATGTTGGTTTAATAAATAAACAGAACTGTAATTCCTGGTTCAATAGCACAGTGTGTACACAGCAGTCAAGCTTACGGGGTCAAAAACCCAGGACATATGTCTACAATCTAATTCAGATGCTGCCACCAGTTGAGCTAATTTTATTCACACACTGCATCCCAATGAGTGTCAAAACAATACTATTGAAGTCCTTTGGGATCACTCGAAAGGAGACACTTTGCTGTTTTGAAAGAGTACTATTGCAAAGGAGGTGTAGCTGATGGCATACAAAATTTATATCCAAACATAAATGGCTCTTAGCTATTAGCTCCTAGAAGAATTGGAGAAAATCCCCAGGTGCATCTCAGAACAAACAAAAACAAATTGACAATCAGGCTCTGACATGAAACATTAACTTTGTTTATCCCTCTGTGGATGCTTCACCACTTGGTAAGTATGTCCAGTATAATGATTTATTTAAGATTGGCAGGAGCAATCAATGTTGGTCCATGAATAAAATGAACAAATAATGCATGCCAGTGTGTTGTGCCAATTTCCATATTCAACCCAAAAGCTCCATGGCAATTCAAATGCCTGGGCAGGGTGACCTACCAATCAATATTTGTTAGGAACTTATAATTCGCCCTTCAGCTCATGGTTAGGGTATTTTTCAGTAGGAAGTTTAGCAAAACTCCACGTTAAAAAGCCACATGCAAATGCAGGTCCCTCGATCTTGGCTATTAATTTATGCCTAAACTCTCTTTTAGATGAGAGTGTACTCTATATACACGGCAAAGAAAACTCTGCATGGACAATAGCTACATTTGGACACCTTGAACTATTAGATGTGCCAGACACTGAGTGCATTAAGACATAACATGCAGGTCTAGGAAAATAAAAATAATACAAACGGATCCCCTCTATATGTGTGTAAATGTCTATTGAGTTGTGCCTTATGAGCCCTTAATAGACTTACCGCACATTTTTCCACCTTTCCAGCATTGCTTGCCCATTTTACCAATGCCAACAAACGAACAAAAAGTTGACGAGTCCGGCTAGCAAACTGAACAATTTCAATTTTCCTGTGGAATTAAAAAAAAAAGTCAAATATGATTAAGTATTAATGCTGACAACAAATTTGCTTTAATGCATCATGCAATCATATCCAAAGCAAATCAGTAGCAACACTGGTACTGATTCCTTTCTCAAAGTGGCAAGAATGAGAGAGGCCATTACTCAGTACCTCCGTACATACAAACAAACAAGATTATCATCTCTATTAGGGCTGATTCCATGGCTAAGAAGTTTCTAAGTAACAATGCTACTGATTTTTGGAAAGAAGTCAGAGCTCTTAACAGCTGCAAAACATCTCTGCCATGCACTGTAGATGGAATCTCCGGAACATCTTATATCGCGGAGTTATTGCGACAACATTATAGCACTTTATTCAACTGTGTCCAAGGTGACTTGTATACGGTGGACAATATTGAGAGTAATGATTCAATGGTGATTATGTCAAATGATGTGTATTATGCCATGAACAAGCTGTCCAACAACAAAGCAAGTGGCTTAGATCATATTTTGCTGAACATCTTAAGTATGTGAGTATGAGGATAGCTCCTCTCCTTGCTATTGGTTTTACTGGCTTTATGATTCATGGCTTGTTACCAGACTCAATGTTGTCTGTTCTGCTAGTGCCAGTCATTAAGGACAAAGCTGGTAAAGTAGGCAGCCTAAATAATTACAGGCCCATAGCTTTAGCCCGCATATTGTCAAAAGTCCTAGAAAGAATTATAGAAACAGAGAAACATAGAAAATAGGTGTAGGAGTAGGTCATTCGGTCCTTCGAGCTTGCACCGCCATTCAATATGATCATGGCTGATCATCCAACTCAGTATCCCGTACCTGCCTTCTCTCCACACCCCCTGATCCCCTTAGCCACAAGGGCCACATCTAACTCCCTCTTAAATATAGCCAATGAACTGGCCTCAACTACCTTCTGTGGCAGAGAATTCCAGAGATTCACCACTCTGTGTGAAAAATGTTTTTCTCATCTCAGTCCTAAAAGACTTCCCCCTTATCCTTAGACCGTGACCCCTTGTTCTGGACTTCCCCAACATTGGGAATAATCTTCCTGCATCCAGCCTGCCCAACCCCTTAAGAAATTTGTAAGTTTCCATAAGATCCCCCCTCAATCTTCTAAATTCTAGCGAGTTATGTAGTAAATTCTAGCGAGTTTCTAGTAAATTATGCTGGATAGATTAAATGTTTGTTAACTCCACAGATAACCAGTTTGGTTTTAAACCTAAACATGGTACTGACTTGTGTATATGTGCCCTAAAGGAGATTGTAAACAAATATAGAGGTAAAAACATCAATTCTTATGTGCTTTATTGATGCTTCCAAAGCCTTTGATTGTGTTAATCATAGAAAGCTGTTTGTTAAATTGAGGGTCAAAGAGGGGTACCTAAATACATTGTGAGGATTCTGGCATACTGGTGTGCCCACCAGACTATGCAAGTAAAATGGGGCAATAGGGTCTCAGCCCCATTTGGGGTTAGCAATGGTGTCAGACATTTTGTCCCCAGTCTTTTTTAATCTTTATATTGATGATCTGTTCAAGCAATTGAAAGCCTGTAATACTGGGTGCATGATTGGTAATACTTTAACGAACCATATTATGTATGCACATGATCTTGTGGTCTTTAGTCCATCTAGCACTGGTCTCCAGTAGCTCCTTACTATATGTTCTGTGTTTGGTGTGGAACATGATATCAAATATAATGCT
This sequence comes from Raja brachyura, assembly GCA_963514005.1. The sequence goes on along the minus strand of OY740792.1, from coordinate 39,528,409 downwards.
GGCAAGAGTGCTGTTATGATCTGTCGAACCAAAAGGGATAAATGTCTAAAATTCCCTGATTTTAATTTGTCTGACAATAATCTTAATGTCTGTAATAAGGTAAAATATCTTGGACATTTTATTACAGAACAAATGACAGATGATGAGGATATTTATAGGCAACGGCGTATGCTGGATGTACAAGCAAATATTCTCTTACATAAGTTTGGTGCATGTACAGATGTGGTGCAGATGTCTCTGTTTAGAGCATATTGTACATCAGTCTATACTGTACACCTGTGGTCAAACTACAGAAAAACAAGTATACAGAGACTTAAAGTAGTGTATAATGATGCCATGAGAATACTACTAAATAAACATAGATGGTGTAGTGCAAGTAAAATGTTTGTGGCTGCAGAAGTCAGTACTATACAAGCTATCCTAAGAAATCATATGTATACATTTATTTGCAGGATTAATGACTCTTGAAAACAACATTATCTTGGTCTTATCAAACATAAGGTTTAGCACTACACGTTACCAATCCTAGTTGTGAAGACATTGGTATAGTTGTCGCATTGTAAGACACTGTTGTTTCTTTTTTATATTGCATTTTAAACCATGTATTGTGTTTTTGTATATAACTTATGATGCTCTTATAAGTAATTTACTAAGCTTTTATATGTATTTTATGGTATTTTAATATGCAATGTATTTTATGTAATGTTGTCTTTTATCTGGACCTCGAGTCTGAAATAAAGTTTAATAATAATAATAATCTGCATCCCATGACTTCATACTCCAAACCATTCGAACATCAAACCCATCCCAAACCAATTACCCTAATAAATATCCTTTGATGCTAAAATCGTGAAGTTGATTTCAATTTCATTGATGAGCCATGACCTACGACCTAGAAAGTGAACATGACCTGTTGCACTAAAATCTCAATGGGCTCACAATTGTTCAACCAGCATAAATTGGTATCTCCCTTTAGTGGCTATCAACAATATTTTAATAGATACTCAAAATCCATGAATAGCAAATATTAATGTATGACAATATCCTAGGATACACATAATAGTTGCCAAAATTCCCCATTTCACTTAATATCCTAGTATACACATAATAGTTGCCAGGATTCCCCACATCACATAATTAATATAAACTATGAATCTATATGGAATACAAGTCAGTAAAAAGCATTTGTCTTTTGAGGAAAAAAGTTGCATGTATGCTGAGCAGTGGGAAATATCTGGAGTTACTACTGGCACTTTTGGGTCTGTCTTCAAAGTAATTGTGCGCTTTACTTTCAACAGTTACCCAGGGTCCAGTTCAGTAAAGGCATCAATTCAACAGTATATTAAATACGCTATGCTCGGAAGGAAGTCCCATTAGATAGCAGAGGCCCAAATAAAAATAAACTCTTCCATATTCAGGACAAGATGTTTAGAAGCCATACATGGGTAACAAAGAGATTTGGTATTTAAAGACAACTATATGTCGATTTTGTTTGCAAGTTGGAAAATACACAAAAATCACTTGATATGGTAACCATACCTCCACTGTATTGTAATGAATGTCAAAAACACATATGATTGATAATAGGAGAGAGGGGAAATTAGTTCTGTCTTTCATAGGAACAAACATATAAACATACATCAGGCTTCTGAATTTAATATTATTATGGGAGCTTGTTTAAATCTTGTGGTGTCCATAAATCAGGCGATCATTACCAAATGATGGTCTACACAAAACAATGATGCATTTAACATCCAAACTTAACTGAACAGACTGAGTAATGGAGATTAATGGACAGATTAAGTAATGGAGACTTCAGAAGGAATGGAAACTTCATACACTGCACTGTTTCTTGCCCAACCTACATGCATGTTACAACAGTGAATGGTGTGAATTGGAACACAAACCTTATAGAAACATATAAAATAGGTGCAGGAGTAGGCCATTCGGTCCTTCGAGCCTGCACTGCCATTCAATATGATCGTGGCTGATCATCCAACTCAGTATCCTACACCTGCCTTCTCTCCATACCCCCTGATCCCTTTAGCCACAAGGGCCACATCTAACTCCCTCTTAAATATAGCCAATGAACTGGCATCAACTTCCTTCTGTGGCAGAGAATTCCAGAGACTCACCATTCTCTGTGTGAAAAATGTTTTCCTCATCTCGGTCCTAAAGGAATTCCCCCTTATCCTTAGACTGTGACCCCTTGTTCTGGACCTCCCCAACATCGGGAACAATCTTCCTGCATCTAGCCTGTCCAACACCTTAAGAATTTTGTAAGTTCTATAAGATCCCCCCTCAATCTTCTAAATTCTAGCGAGTCTATCCAGTCTTTCCTCATATGAAAGTCCTGACATCCAGGAATCATTCTGGTGAACCTTCTCTGTACCCCCTCTATGGCAAGAATGTCTTTCCTCAGATTTGGAGACCAAAACTGTACGCAATACTCCAGGTGTGGTCTCACCAAAACCCTATACAACTGCAGAACCTCCCTGCTCCTATACTCAAATCCTTTCGCTCTGAATGCTAACATACCATTTGTTTTCTTCACTGCCTGCTGCACCTGCATGCCTACTTTCAATGATTGGTGTACCATGACACCCAGGTCTCGTTGCATCTCCCCTTTTCCTGATCTGCCACCATTCAGATAATAGTCTACCCTCCTGTTTTTGCCACCAAAGTGGATAACCTCACATTTATCCACATTTTACTGCATCTGCCATACATTTGCCCACTCACCCAGCCTATCCAAGTCACCTTGCAGCCTCCTAGCATCCTCCTCACACCTAACACTACCCTCCAGCTTAATGTCATCCGCAAATTTGGAGATGTTGCATTCAATTCCCTCGTCCAAATCTTTCCAATCTTTAACCTAGGAACACCAAAGTCAATTATAGTTGTTCTCCACTCTGCCCTACTGAGATCAGCTTATTCACAGAGGCTAACCGAAGATTATTTGACTAAATGACTTAGGACATTAAATGACTTAGAAAACAAGGGTTACTTGTAGAGAATGTAATGTTCATACCGCTAGAGTGTATGCTGCCCAGGCGAAATATGAAATGCTGTTCCTCCAATTTGTGCTGGGCTGCACTGACAATGGAGGGGGCCCAGGACAGAAAGGTCAATGTGGGAAGGGGGAGTTAAAGTGTTTAGCAACCGGGAGATCAGGTAGGTTTAGGCGGACTGAGCAGAGGTGTTCAGCGAAACGATCACCAAGCCTGCGCTTGGTCTTGCCGAAATATATAGGAGTCCACACCTGGAACAGCGGATACACTAGATGAGGTTGGAAGAGGTGCAAGTGAACCTCTGCCTCACCTGAAAAGATTGTTGGGGTCCTTGGATAGAGTCGAGGGGAGAGATATAGGGACAGGCGTAGCATCTCCTGCAGTTGCTGGGGAAAGTTAAACTCATCTAAAAAGAACAAATCTATACAAAAGCACATAAAAAAGAGCAGCCAGAAAACAGTAATTTACCGTTCCATGTCGGTCTTGCGAGGTAACCTGAAAAAAAAAGTTCCATTACTATTGAAGTAAAAAGTTCTGCAAATACTTTGCAAAATAGATGAAAATAATATTTTACAGTCTATCTGTCCATGGATATTTCCAGATACATTTATGTGGCATTTCTTACACACAAAAGCATCTTAAAGAACATTACAATAGTTTTAAAAAAAGCCCCCATAAGCTAAAACAAGTAAGTACAAAGTTGAAATTTAGGTTCTGTGAACATTTTGCAAAAGATTTAGATGATCTCATAGAAACAAAACGTTATTTGGGGCCTGGTAGAATAGATGTTTGTCCTGGCTTGAGTGTTGCAAACCAAAGGTCGGCCATTCAAGATAGAGATGAGATCTTTTTATTTCCCAACCTAAGATTGTAAAGATTATTCAGCTGCTGAATATATTCAAGACAAAAAAATGATTTAAATCAATCCACTGATTCCCTTATTTTTTAAATTAAGATAATTGAGCATTATGGCATTAGTGCAGGAAAGTGTGTTGGAATTAAAAGATCAGCCATGATCTTATGGACTGGCAAATGGACTCAAACTAGTTTATTTTTCCTATGTACTTATGGTTGTTAATAATGGTTGCTGTAATGTTGTGAAACCAGGTACTTCACGGAAAACTAATCAATAGGAGGGGACAAGTGCACGAGTAGAAAATATTGAGAATTCACAAATCAGGACAACATATTTGTTGTGTCTTTCAAAACTCAGATTTCTACCATCAAGTAGCAATAGTATGCTCAAGTAAAAACCCTAATGACCCTTGAGACACAGCACAGAGATGAATTATGGAGAATTTGCAGTAACAGAAACATAGAAAATAGGTGCAGTAGGCCATTCGGCCCTTTAAGCCAGCAGCTGTTGAACAGTTATCCATATTTATTTTATATTAACATCACAATACCAGAATATAAACTTTATTTGGCCAGCTCGGTGAGACTAAGCACAAACACACAAATAAAATCTCTACATAATGTATGAAGTTACTTCAACAAAGTTTTAAACTTAATGGGATTAATTTAATAACCCAGGCATTAGAGCAGGTGGAAGCCCTAAAGTACATTTCCTGTCTTAATTGAAGTTAACTGAATGAGAAGTTGAAAAGTGTGGTTATGTTCCATTATCTGACGCTGTCAGGTGAAGATGCAAATTTCAGCTCTGTCCCCGTCTGACAAGGGACACAAAACACACTCTGGAATTTAACGTGGATATTCATCATGTAGGGAAACAACCAATCTACGTAGGATCAAATACTGAAAGGTGGAGCGCAGGGGACGACTGAGAAGTCTGCAACTAATGATGGGGGCGGTATTTCACCCACTAATATCCATTATTTAAAAACGGTCACACCTGAGCATGGATGAGTGTATTGTCTCGTTTTTACGTTACAATGATTCTATAAAGAATTGATTACACTGTTATTTAACACACCCAAATTTGAATAGCCTGGAAATATAGTTGAGCTAAAAGTAAACCAGCTGGCGTTAACATGAGTGCTCAACCGAGCAGCCGGGAACAAGAAATAACACAGAAACGGTGTATAAAATGATTATACGGTTTGTTTCTAATTTGAAATGGTAATGAAAGCGCGTAGTTGTCAGGGAATAATAAGAGCGGCTGGAGGGAGTGTGCCCAGTGGACACGCTGACTGCTTGTACTTACAGGTCGGCCAGCACCGTGATTTCATGGTAGGTTCTCTGCAGCAGGAAGTCGATCAACATGCTGAGTCGGACACCAGGGTTGGCGGCCACGGCGGCGGCTGCCGGCCCCGAGGTCGGGCCGCCCCCAGACACCAGCTGGGAACTCTCCACCTGAACCGGGGCCATTTTCCACTTGCAGCACCGACCCCGACCCCCCCCCTTACACTCGCTCCGTCCACTGGCAGTCAGTGGAAGGGTCGCGCTCGCTGCATGCCTGCGCACCGCGTTGATTTGATTTTTTTTTTTGTTTTAAATTCTTCCCCCGGACGGGTTAGAATATGATTGTTTCGCGCTCGCTGAACAGCAACATATCCTATTGAACAGGGCCCGCCATATTGCCGGGGATCGGGAAGTAAATGTGGGTGTTGACCCGGAAGGAAACTCGAGGGAACACCAAGTAAATACAACAGCAGCAGCAGCTGAGCTCCTTTACACATTTGAAGAGCCTCAAACATTTATTAACAATGACTGGACTAACTGAGGGTGTAAAATAACTTGTAACAAGGATTCTTGCCATCCAAAATAACATGCAGACAGAAAAAAAAGAGCTTTTTTATACAATTGGTATCATTTTTTATTATTGTTGTGCTTTTTCTGTAATTTCACATTGGAGGTTCTCAGACAGGTGAGTGTAATTAAAATGTATTTATTTCCCATCACCCACATACACCCATGGATTGTAAAAGCATTCATTGCCACTGAGTTCTCCTCCACCCCGCTAATTTTGGTGGAGAAATAAGGAACTGTAGGCTGGTTTACAAAAAATATATACTAAGTACTGGAGAAACTCAGCGGGTCGGGCAGTATCTCAGGAGAACATGGATAAATGACATTTTAGGCTGCGACCATTTGAAAAGTTGCTGAAGGGGGAAAGGAAGACGCAGGAGGAAGTGGAACAGGAGGAGTGGTGGAGGAAACAAAGAATGGTGAACACAGGCGATTTTTTTTTTGTAATGTATTCTTGGTGGGTTCACTACTAAACTGAAACTCGACTAGATCAAGCTTAGGTGTTTAAGAAGGAACTGCAGATGCTGGAAAATCGAAGGTAGACAAAAATGCTGGAGAAATTCGGCGGGTGAGGCAGCATCTATGGAGCGAAGGAAATAGGCAGCGTTTCGGGTCGAGACCGTTCTTCAGATCAGGCCTAGGCATCACTTCCTGACGCCTAGGCCTTTCCAGCATGTGTAAGGCGAATCATATATGTAGTTATGGAACTTGCGTGGCTCCAATTTACGCCTTTATGTCGGGTGGGGTCATAGAGCCGGACAGCACGGAAACAGACTCGTCAGCCCGACCTGTCCATGCTGGGTATGTGGAATGGTTTTTGTTTCCGTTTTATTTGAACCCTCTTACTCAACTCTTTTTATTAATCAATAACTGTTTCCTACACGCTTAAATAACTCGGATTACTTTTGCTTCCAATTTCCATCCTGCTTTCTCCTTCACCAGATCCATTATTAATTGTTATTTTCTATATTTCATCTCCATCTCATGGGATAGGACAAACACTGACAACCATTTTAAGCCCTTATACTCCCGTAGCAATGTTGACCATACTTTCATCCTACATGGGGTGACTCCATTTAATTCCCCAGATGCTCTGTCTCTGTCATTATTTGCTCTGATGAGGATATTTTCCACATGGGTGCCTCTGAAATGGATGAAGGGTATTTGATCTGAACTGTTAATTGCTTTTCTTTCTACAGATGCAACCTGGCCTGCTGAGGAAACCTTTTCAGAGGCAAATGCAACCTCACATGCTGGAAATCTGAAATAAAAACAAGAAAGGCAAAACCAGAAACACATCAACCTTGATATGTATGTTGTCTTCTTGTCTGGTGCTGTTCCAACTTAATTTTTTATTCAAATCCCTTCAATGCTTTGCCATGTCCCAGCCTCACTGACCCCAATCCTCAAATGTCTCCCAGCGTTTGTACCATCTGCATTCCTCTAGATCTGAATTCCCAGTTTCAATAACTCAACCATTAGCAGCAGTGCTTATGAGTACTAGTGTTTTACATTCCAGTATGTTCTGCCTAAATCTCCCTTTCAATCTTTCATTCTTTGTCACACACTCTATGATATATCTGTGTGATAGGTCAGATCCCCCCCCCCCCCAAATAATACTTCTTTGAAAGGTCTTGAATTGTTTTAGAAAACATAGAAAAATAGGTGCAGGAGCAGGCCATTCAGCCCTTCGAGCCTGCACCGCCATTCAGTGTGATCATGGCTGATCATCCAACTCAGTATCCCGTACCTGCCTTCTCTCCATACCCCCGATCCCTTTAGCCACAAGTGCCACATCTAACGCCCTCTTAAATATAGCCAATGAACTGGCCTCAACTACCTTCTGTGACAGAGAATTCCAGAGACTCGCCACTCTCTGTGTAAAGAGTGTTTTCCTCATCTCGGTCCTAAAGGAATTCCCCCTTATCCTTAGACTGTGACCCCTTGTTCTGGACTCCCCCAACATCGGGAACAATCTTCCAGCATCTAGCTTGTCCAACTCCTTAAGAATTTTGTAAGTTTCTATAAGATCCCCCCCTCAATCTTGTAAATTCCAGCGAGTACAAGCCGAGTCTATCCAGTCTTTCCTCATATGAAAGTCCTGACATCCCAGGAATCGTTCTGGTGAATCTTCTCTGTACCCCCTCTATGGCAAGAATGATTTTCCTCAGATTTGGAGACCAAAACTGTACGCAATACTCCAGGTGTGGCCTCACCAAAACCCTGTACAATTGCAGTAGAACCTCTCTGCTCCTATACTCAAATCCTTTCGCTATGAATGCTAACATACCATTTGCTTTCTTCACTGCCTGCTGCACCTGCATGCCCACTTTCAATGACTGGTGTACCATGACACCCAGGTCTCGTTGCATCTCCCCTTTTCCTAATCTGCCACCATTCAGATAATAGTCTACCCTTATGTTTTTGCCACAAAAGTGGATAACCTCACATTTATCCACATTATACTGCATCTGCCATGCATCTGCCCATTCACTCAGCCTATCCAAATCATCCTGCAGCCTCCAAGCATCCTCCTCACACCTAACTATACCCCCCAGCTTGGTGTCATCTGCAAATTGGAGATGTTGCATTCAATTCCCTCGTCCAAATCATTAATATATATTGTAAATAGCTGGGGTCCCAGCACTGAGCCTTGCGGTACCCCACTAGTCACTGCCTGCCATTCTGAAAAGGACCCGTTTACTCCTACCATTAGCTTCCTGTCTGCTAGCCAGTTCTCTATCCACATCAATACTGAATGGCATAACTGGTAAAATATGGGGCTAAGATATTTCTATGTGGGGAATAGCCGCGAGCGATTTGACAAAATAAAAGATATGCAATAATATTTTGATAACTTGACAAATAGTGGAATGGAACTAATGTTAGACAATAGTGTTGTGGCCTTTGAATTGAGAGAGACATTATGGATGATCTCAGGGAATATTACAGGTAGATGTGCAAACCTGCAAATGGGTATATTGTGGTTAAGAATGACAAGCAAATAGCATTTGTTTGTGCCGAATAACAACTGTAGAGGTGCATGTGGGAAGACCAAAATAGAAATATCAGGTTCCATTGAGAGTTGGAGCAGGTCAGAATAGATTGATCCCAGACCTCAAGAGAAAAAGGGCAACTCGGGTGAGAATAGGACCTCTTAAGTACCAACCTGGTCATCTATGTGTGGAACCAGCAAGAGATGGGTGAGGTGTGAAATTATTTTTTCTTATTTGCATTTACCATGGAGAAGCCATGGAAGCTAATGAACAATAATGTATTGGAACATATCCACATTACATCAGAAGAACATTGGCAGTCTTGTGGCATATTAAAGGTAGACACAAGATGCTGGAGTAACTCAGCGGGACAGACAGCATCTCTAGAGAGATTGAATGGGTGACGTTTCGGATCGAGACCCTTCTTCAGACTCGTGCGACATATTAAATTGGATAAATCCCTGGGACCTAATCCGGTGTACAAGAAATTACAGGGAGTCTGGCAAAGATATTAACATCACCTGTTGCCATGGGAGACTGGCTAATGTTCATTTATTTAAGTAGTGCTAAGTGCAAGCCAGGGAACCACAGGCCTGTGAGCCGAACATCAGTGGTGGGAAAGTTAGTGGAGGAGATTCTGAGGGATAGTCTACCAGCATTTGGCAGGGCAAGGACTGATGAGGTGGTGTCAGCGTAAATTTGTGCGTGGGAAATCGTGCATCGCAAATTAATTTATACTTTTGACCAAGTGGATTGAGGAGATTGTTCATTTGGACTTCAGCAAGGCCTTTGACAAGGTCCCAAATCTTGGCTAGCCTGGAAAGTTAGATCACATAGGATCCTGGGTGAACTAGTTAAATGGATACCAAATTGGCTTGGTGCAAAGAAAATCATGGATGATAGTCCAGACATTCAGATTGGAGGCCTGTGACTCTGTGTGCCTCAGGGATCAGTCCTGGGCCCACTGTTGTTTGCCATCTATATCAATGATTTGGATAGCATTGTTGTGAACATGGTTAGTGAGTTTGCAGATGGCACCAAATGTGATAGTATAGTGGACAGTGAATAAGGTTAACTAAGAATACAACAGGATCTAGATAACCCAAAGCAGTGGCCAAGGTATAGTGGATGGAATTTAATTTGCAAGGTGCATATTTTGGTAAGTTAAAGTAAGACAGGATTTACATTAAATGGTAGGGCTGTGGAGAATGCTGTAGGTCAGAGAGACTGAGGTGTACAGATGCATAGTTTGCTAAAAGTGGCAGCGCAGATAGACAAGTTGGTAAAGAAGGTGTTTGGCATGCTTGACTTCAATGGTCAGGGCATTGAGTATAGGAGTTCATACACGTGTTATAACTGTACAAGTTGCTGTGAGACCACATTTGGAGTATTGTGTGCTGTCTGTCCAGCTATAGCAAGAATTTCATTAAACTGGAAAGGGTGCTGAAATGATTCACAAGGATGTTACTGGAACAGGAGAGCTTGAGTCACAAAAAGAGGCCGGGTGGGCTAGTATCTTGTGTTGGGAACTGCAGATGCAGGTTTAAATTGAAGATAGACACACAATGCTGGAGTGAATTGAAGATAGACAATTCAGTCGGTCAGAAGTCTATCACAGCACACAATTGAAGATAGACACACAATTTCCGATGCCCTGGTGTGGAACACCTCATCCTGGGAGCAGATGCGGCGTAGACGGAGGAATTGGGAGTAGGGGGATGGAGTCCTTACAGGAAGCAGGATGGGGGAAAAGCGTAGTCTAGATAGCCATGGGAGTCAGTGGGTTTATAGTGAATGTTTGTCAGAAGTCTATCACCTGCGATGGAGATAGTGAGGTCAAGAAAAGATAGGGAAATGTCGGAAATGCTCCAGGTGTATACGAGTGCCAGATGGAATTTAGTGGTGAAGCGGATGAAGTCAGTTGTGTGTGGATGCAGGAGGTAGCACCAAAGCAATCGTCGATGTAGCAGAGGTAGAGGTCGGGGATGGGGCCCTGGTACGTCTCAAACAAGGATTGTTTGACGTACCCAACAAAAAGGCAGGCATAGCTAGGGCCCATGCACGTGCCCATAGCTATGCCTTGTATTTGGAGGAAATGGGAGGAATCATAAGAGAAGTGATTAAGGGTAAGGACCAACTCCGCTAGGCGGAGGAGAGTATCAGTGGACGGGTATAGGTTGATTCTCTGGTCGAGGAAGAACCGGAGGGCTTTGAGACCATCCTGGTGGGGGGATGGAGGTGTATAGTGACTGGACGTCCATGGTGAAGATGGGGGCCTGGAGAATGGAATGCCTGGAGATGACTGAGCATGTCTGAGGTGTCTTGAACATAGCTAGGGAGGGATTTAACCAAGGGGGATAGGATGGAGTCAAGGTATGTGGAAATGAGTTTGGTAGGGCACGAACAGGCAGAGACAATTGGTCTACCAGAACAGTCAGGTTTGTGGATTTTGGGGAATGATGAGGTTGGAGGCTCGGTTGGGGGGGGGGGGGGGAGAGGGAGATAGGGAGATAGTGGCCTTATCTGTGGGGTTATGGTCCAGGGGTAAGTAGGCGGAGGTGTCTGAGATTTGGCGCGTGGCCTCAGCTTTGTAGAGAAGAATAGGTCTGAAATTTAGCTACATCAATGACAAGATTTATGCACCTGTAATGCTACTCAAACTGCCTGAAAGGGAATAATTTAAACATTCTATCAGTCCCACATCCAGTAACTTGTTTTAATTTTTAATTTTATTGTATTTTTTCTTTCCATATCTTTTCATTTTAAGTAGTTTCTTTCTTTCCAATTTCTCTTTCTGCATCTGATTCTATTTCACTCAACTTCGGTTGTTAATCTGTCCCTTTCTTAATGCTTGCAATTTATTGCTGCTATAATTCACCTTGGTCCCAGTTGCCTCATTGCTGTGGGGGAAAAAAAAAATTTGAGCTAAACAGGAAAAGCCTGATGAAGCACATTGCAAGATGATTTTGCCATTTTTTTGATTGTGCACAAAACCAGAGTAGGATTAAGATTTTCCAGATACTGCACCTGTTGCTGTCAATTAAAAAATATAATATAGCAGTATATTACAAACACTGGGTTACTGCCAAAGATTACACAACAAAGCATGTAAAATGTATTCAACGAATAGACAGAACAGATTCATAGCTAGGGTACTGATTGATTCACATCTACCCCACTGAGGACATTGGACTTTATCTAAGGAACAGATGTGCTACAATGCTGAGAACTATATTCTGTACTCTGTATCTTCCCCTTGGCTCTATTGTATTGAATTTGAACTGATTGCATTTATGTATGGTATATCTGATCTGTTGGGATAGCATGCAAAACAAAGCTTTTCACTGTACCTTGGTACATGTAGCAATAACTAACCTAATGATTAGAATGGAACAGGGTAGATGAAAATATTACATTTTGGAAGAACCTGTAGAAAGGAAGTCTGAAGAAGGGTCTCGACCCAAAACACCCATTCATTCTCTCCAGAGATGCTGCCTCTCCTGTTGAGTTACTCCAGCTTTTTGTGTCTATTGAAAGAAAGATGTAACCCAGCATTGACTGAACATTTTGTTGAACTTTCAAATTGTAAATTATATGCAGTCAAGTCAGATATAAGAGAGATCTAATAGAAATATGAGACAATCAAAAAAAAGTCAACTAATGCATATTTTATTTAAATGCAGAGGGATTTGGCAAGTGAGGGAAACCAGCCACATCAGCACGTAAATATGAAGCCTGTAACAAATGGTCATGCATTGATCTCTGATCAAACTAATATGCAGCAGTGCTTCTGCCCACATTATTACCAGCAGCACAACTTTTCCCTTGCCCATTTAATTTAAATTTGTTCCAGAAATCCTCTCATGACATAATTCATAGAAACCATCCCCCCCACACCCAATCTGTGAGAAGAATGGCAGAATCCACTTCGATGTGCATGAATCACACCACTGTTGCATCCCCAGCCTCACCCCTTCTGCTAAATAACCAATTCAGCCCTTGGCATACAGTAGAATCATCGATACAAACTGCTTTCTAGTCAACACCAAGTCACCAATAGGAAAACCATCTCAGTCAAGCATAAAATAAGTATTTCTTCTTCCAATGCGTGTAAATGACTACTTCCTTTGTAAATGAAATTTGATTGTTGGTTCCATGGATAGAAATACTCCACTTTATATAAATGTTACCATCAAGTCCATCACCACCTTCAGTGGCAATAACGGAGAAATTAAAGAGAGATGGGATTCAAGGGTGAAGACTTGTGGACAACTTACAACTGTCCAATCAAGGATAAAATCAATTTTTACCAAAGATAGACACAAAATGCCGCAATAATCAGCAGGACATGCAGCATCTTTGGAAAGAAGGCATGGGTGACGTTTCGGGTCGAGACTTTCCTTCAGACTGTTTTTACCACGCTTTACTAAGGATGTACCTACATAATTTCATAATTAGCTCTACCTAGATAAAAATTAAGCCTATTTCTTCCTCTCTATAAAAGCCATTCCCAATTTAGCCCCATTCCTTTATTTCTGTAAGCAGTAATTCAACATTCATTAAAGAAAGGTGAGTATTTTCACTGAACGTGCAAGAAATTTATGGCACTTGAAATCAATAAGTAGAAGTGACTTAATACAACGCCACCTTGATGTGAAACCAACCCTTGCAATCCTACGTTCTTACAAGAGAAAAAACATCTGGACAGTGAAAGGGCATCAGAACAGGACCAATATTTCTAGATATATATAATAGAGACACAATTGCGTTAACAAAATTCAGCCAATGGCCAATCTTCCCTAAGCCACAATGCCTTTCATTTCCACCCTGACTTCCCTTTGTTTCTTTGACTTCCTTTCCACTTTTCCCTGTCTGCTTTCTTATACGTCTATTTTCTCATTGCTTTCTCATATTTGTCCCACCATGAATAATACCATTTCCTTCCACATATGCAGCCTGTCCTGGCGAGTTACTCCAGCCGTTTGTTTTTTACCCAAGATTCCAATATCTGCAGTCTTTTGCGTCTCCATAAGTAAATGCACATTGACCAGTTGCTAATTCCCTCGCTGTCCACCGTTGCTTACCCTTGTACATCCAATATTAATGATGAATTCTCAATTCACCATTCTGTTTGATTTATACTTCTGACCCTACATCCTTCCCTTCACAATATTGATTATTTATGTGTATGTGCATTGTCTCCCACAACTTTCTCCACCATTCCACCAATGAGAGGAATAGAGTTAATGATTTGGATCCGCAAGAAGAAAGTCTGAAGAAGGATCCCAACCTGGAGGGCTGTTTGCCCATTTCACTCCACGGATGCTACCTCACCTGCTGAGTTTGTTTTTACCAATCATTTGGGTCCATAAACGTTCATTAGAACTGGAAAAAAAATAAAACAATGGTGGGTCTGGAGGAATTGTAAATGGAAATAAGAGAGTAATCCTTGTGATTGTTCTTCCTCAATCTTGTATGAGATATTGGAACTTTGCAGCTGGATATAAAGGGAGTTAAATGGGTAATTAAAGTGAGAGGCAGCTAATAATTTGGGATAATATTTGTGGACTGAGTAGATGTGTTCTGCAGGGTGGTTGCCATTTTTTTTAGAGTTCCAACCAAACGGAGCGTGCATAATGAGCGAACGAATAAACTGGATTGACAGTGGATCATATGTTCATAAATCATAGGAGCAGAATTAGGCCATCCGGCCCATCGAGTCTACTCTGCCATGCAAGCATGGCTAATCGATGGATTGCTTGGTTCACCTGTAAAAAGATTCCTGGTCCTTGACACTGAGAGTAGAGGCAAAAATGGGTAGATGTTGCATTTCTGAGAAATATTAATTCAAGCCTGAACACTGAGAAAGTGAGAGTAAAGGAGGTAAACAGGCAGGAAGATACCATAGGAAAAGGAAGGGTTGTTGATGGAGGAGTCATTTAGTGTGTTGTCTAAAGGAATGCACCTTAAGAATACTGTCCGAAGTACTGGACTGGATCTACATTTGGTAAAGCTCATTCAAAACATTTACATAAATATTCTAATTTTCAGAAAAAAAGCTATTCATTTATCGTTGATATTGTAGTTTATTTCTCGTTCTTTAGTTTTGATCCCTTTGTGATCCCACTCTTCTATCTCTCTATCACCTTCAACTCTCACCTTCATTTTCCAGTCGTATATTCAGCAAAAGTCTCATTCAGGACCACAATGAATGTAACATGTTTAACATGTCATAGGTCATTATCTTGACTTGAAGGTCACAAATGGCTTTGAATACTAGAATTAGACATTAGATAAGACAGAGTATTAGATGTACACACTTTTCGTGTTGTCATTTAATATATTGTATATGCTGAGTGGCCAGCTGACTGTTTCCAACATTTTCTGTCCTTATTTTAGCTTGAAATGCTTTATGCCTTTTGTGTGACAAACTAAGAACTTTGCCTTATAGCCTTTTGCCAATGTTTATTGCAAAAGTTGAACTTTAAACTAAGGACACTTCACTATGTTTGTGATCTACTTCAGACGGGTTGTAAGGCATTCCCCAACAACAATTTGAAGCTGAGGTTTTCCAAACTGGGGACCATTACCCAAATAAGTTAACAGCATCGATCAATAGGGTCATAATCTGTGCAGCTAGCCCACTCCCCTCTCCCAAAGCCTTTGACCTCTGTGTCAACCCTGTCTCTTCTGTGACCAATTCCACTTAATAATTGGAATATTACCTGACAAAATAAAGTAGTTCATAATAACTTTTTGTACTACTCCAAACAATATACAAATTTATTAGGGTGGTTTAACTGATAGTTTCCTAGGGGAGAGAAAGACAAGCTTCCAATTTTGAAATTTGGGCTTTGAAGTGGTTGAGAGTCCCATGCAGAATCCTTAGACACTATGAAGGATGGTGCCCAATAGGTGGGTAGTGGATTACTTAACATGTCATGCACTTTTTCTGTTTGTGCATGGCTTTTTTATGACCCATTGTAGAGAATGTGGTTTCCTGGATACTCCTTTTCCATTTTGAGTAGTCAAAATCCAAATAGTCCAATGAGAATGAGGATGTTACACGCTTAGTTTAGAGATACAATAGGGAAACAGGCCCTTCGGCCCACTGTCCATGCCGACCAATGAAACTCCGTACAGATAACACCTGTAGTCAGGATCGAACTGGGGTGTTTGGTACTGTGAGGCAGCAACTCTGCCGTTGTGTCACTGTGCTGCCCTGTTGATTTTTTTTGAGAACTATATTTCTGATGTTTTCAAAGAAAAGTCTTCAATGTACATTCCCTGTCCTTGAGATCTCTTGCTGTGGTGGAGCTTGGAGAAAAATGCTCACATTTGGCGTATGCCATGTGAACAGTGAGATTCATCTACTGGAATTGATTGAGCGTGACCAGTTCTGGGGATGTTGGTTTGGTAGAGGACACTGACATTGGTCTACCTTTCCAGCCAGTGTGTTTCGGCGATTTTGTGGAGACAGTCTTTTGCAGTAATTTCTGTTGGTTGCTCATGTCTTCAAAGCATGTAGGAGGACAGGGATCACAGCTGCTGAGTATATCATGAGGTGACGTCCCTGCAATCTCAGATTCCAGCTCCCACATCCTTTACCTTGTACAATTTGTTTTCAACCAACAAGTTGGCTTCATTTCAGATGCAGGTAGTGCCACACAAAGAACCTATATTTTAAAATGGCTTTGTGATGCATTGTTTGTTGAGGCTTAGCTTTCTGCATGTAATGTGAGAACCAATCCCTCCCTTAACTCTTATTTCATTGAATTTAACTAAATGAATTGCATCGGTTGTCATACACAAACATAAGTGTAGGCATATTGAGCTGCAAATCTGCTTAATGTCTATACTTCAAATAGATTTATGTTTCTTATTTTCCTCTTGGTTTGACTAATCCGCTGCTATTATTTCACGAGAAGGCTTGGACTGTTGTTTATTCATTTGACCAAACCAAAGATGGCGCCCAAGCCAGGTGACTCTGCGTTCTGCTTCCAGAAATGGATCTGCAATCATTCATTACATTTGTTCCACTCTTTTAAACCTCTACTCCAACAGCAGCATTCTGTCCCTTTATCCTGTACCTGTACACAGTGGACAGCTTGATTGTAATCATGTATAGTCATGCATATAGCAAAAAAAATCACTCTACCTTGATACACGTAACAATAAACTAAACTAGACCAAACATAAAACAAAGGAAAACCTGAGACTCCATTAACTTAGTTACAAACTTTAGTATGTATATATTTCAATTAAGTAGTTAACTAACGTAATCAATCAGAAGTGATATAATCAAGGATTCTTAGTATCACAAACACTTGGACTACATATCATTTTGCATCTTAAATTAAGACATCAATGGAATTGAAATAATCTAATGTAATATGGTTGTTATGAGATGTGCAGTTTTACAATCAATCCTTGTTTTGGAAATGAGAACTTTCAGTTACCAAAAAAAGAAATTGCACTGAGAATATTTTAAGGCATAATTTTTAATGGTTACTAGACAAAGTGGGATCCGTTGGGTCCCTGTCCCCGAACGCAATATTCCACTACTCACCCATAACCCCCAACTGCGCAGGAGCGGCTGACGGGTTCCCGTTGTGATGCCAGAGATCCCCGTTGTGACGCGAGTCATGGTAACCCTCCCCAAGTCCCTCTTCCTACCCCTATCCTCCATTCCCCCTCATCCCCAGCATTTCCTCCCCCTCCTCTTCACCCTCCCTCTTCTTTCCCCTCCCTCACCTCTCCCTCCCTCACCTCTCCCTCCCTCTCCTTTCCCTGACCCACAGTCACTCCCTTCCTCTCACTATAACCATTCCCTCCCAGCACTGGACTTTAAAAAAAATCCAATTGCACTTCCCTTGCCTCCCCCAGCACTTTCAATTCCAATTACACTTCCCCTGGCCTCTCCACATCCTGTGCTGCCAGGACCACGATTAAGTGTTCTATGATAACAACATTGTTCCATATGTCAGGGGACTGTGAGATCCCATTGTGATGTCATTGCTGCAACTGCCAGAGCAGAGTCGCAGTTATTCTTTACAAAAGTCGGCTTTTTTTAACTTGTAAATATCAATCATTTGTGAAATATAGGATCAAATCTGTAGGAAAGTTGACAAGATCGACGACGGGGGAAAAAGCGGAGTAAGGTTGTGCAAAAATCTTAGCGCTACCGTGTTTTGCCGTAGACACAATCTCAGACACACGCACTTGCACTCACTCTCTCTCACACTTTTAATAGTATATAGTCCAAGTATCAAACGGAAGGCTGGTCCCCGAACGCAATATTCCACCACTGCTGACGGGCAGTTTATGTAAATGAGACCCCATTGTGATGTCATACGCTGCTAACTGCCAGTGAAGATGGACGAGATTTTAGTCAGTCGTTTTTGTAGAGTTTAAAATGTGAATAACTTGTCAAATATACCATCAATCTGAACAAAACTTTATACAACACACCACAGATTGTAGAGTTATCGTGTACTGTTTTGGTGTAATTTCAGGGTCGCACTCATCACAGACACACACACACAGACATAATAAAAAAACAAACAAGATGAGAGTTTTAGTAATATATATACTAGACCAACTGGGACCCGTTGGCTCCCTGCCACAAGGGAGGCTTGGTCCCCCAATGCAATATTCCACCACTCACTCATGGCCCCTACGGGAGGCCTGGTCCCCCAATGTAAACCGTTCCCCAATGCAATATTCCACCACTCACCCGTTCCCCCAATGTAACCCGTTTCCACCACTCACACATTCCCCCGTCGCAACCTGTTCCCTGAACGCAATATTCCACCACTCATCCATAGCCCCCAACAGAGTAGGCGTGGCTCATTTCCCTTTAAAAAAATCCTTGCTGCCAGGAATATGGATAAAATGCACCCTCAACTTTAAAAAACATTCTTGCTGCCGGGAATATACTTGCAGCCAGGAATATAAAAAAGGGATTGCAAAATTGTAGCTTGCAATTGCACTTGCTAGCGGTGGCAGGACTGAGTGTCCTGGGTTTGCAACATTATAGCTGGTAGGGTTACAATCCCATTGTGAAGTCATAGCTGCAGAAGGAAGAATGTTTTCTCAAATTTGGATTTTTTAAATTTAAAAATGTGAATATCCCCTAGCACTGCCTCCCCCTCCTCTTGCTTCGAGGACTTTAAAAAATAATGCATTTGCCCCCTCCCCCTCCTGTTCAACTAAAAACTTGCTGGAAGGACTGAGTGTTCCTCGATTGCAACTTTGTTGCAAGCTGGGCTAGCAAGGAGTTTAGCTGCTAATTTTTTCTTAAGCTTGAATTTCTAAAGTTAACAATTATGAATAGCTTGGAAAATATAACATCAATCTGAACGAAACTCGATACAGACCACCACAGGACAATGGTGAGTAAGGTGGTGCAAAAATCTTAGCGCTATCTTGTACTGTTTTGGCGTCGGTCCTTGATCACACACACATACACGCATAGATAGATAAATAAAAACAAGACGAGAGTTTTAGTAATACATAATAGATAGATGAAAATCTGCTGATAAATTTTTACAACCCTGTGTAGGAGTAGACAAAGGGATTTATTATAGGCGACACCTGGAAAATAAAAGTGAAGAGGGAACAAGAGAACATAAAGAAATAGATGGAGGGCAAGCCTATTTACTCTTCTGCCTTTAAAAGATCATGACAGATCTCTTATTTTAGTGTTACTTCCTGGCAAAGACCCATGTCACTTGATTCTATTAATATCGAACAATCTATCAATCTTGTCCTTAAATGCTCTCAAAGCAAGAACCTCCATGCTCCTCGGGAAAAAAAATCAGAGATCCAGTACCCTCTGGGTAATGAAGTTTCTTCTTACTTATTACTTGAAGAGCTGACCCTGTATTTTGAAACTATCACACTGGCTCTAGACACTCCAGAGAAGGCAAGATGCATTATATAACTTTGCATGTTCCAATGAGATCACCTTCTTCTAAACTCTGGACTATTTAAGGCAAGTATGCTTTCTCTGCAAATGCTAAGTCCCTGTTCATTAGCTCAATCAGCCTTCATCTTTCTTGAAGCCTCTCAAAATCCTTTTCACAACTGAGCTTTATGTCATGAACAGACTTGGATATATTGTCCTTGATCCCCTTAAGCAAATATTGAGCCAGTTTGTGAACATCTACAACTTTAGTACTGAAAATGTCTTGCAAACTGAAAATGACCTATTATTGAATTTAAAAAAGATACAAAGCGCTCAATTAATTCAGCAGGTCAGGCAGAATCTCTGGAGAATGGAGTGGCAAAATTTCAGGTCGGGACCCTTCTTCAGACTGATTGTAATGGGGAGGGGGAAGGAGAAAGCCGAGTGGAGGCTTGACAAAGCCTGGCAAGTGTCAGGTAGGTATGTTGAAGGAGGATTTTAATTGTCAGATGATTAGACAGAGACCAGAAGACCAAAAGTGAGTCCATAGGAGATAAGGATAGACGAGGCATGAAATATGAAGCCAGAAGAAGGAATCTAGGTGGAAGGGGACGAGGGGAATGGAAAAAGATGAAATGGGTTGCATCCAGTAAGGGCACAGGGAAAAGGGAAAGAGAATAAAATGGAGGGAGGTGGCAGTTGTTTACCTAAAATTGGAGAATTTGATATCCATACCGCTGGATTATAAGCTACCGACGCGAAATGTAAGTTGCTGTTCTTCCAATTTGTATGTGGCCTCACTCTGGCAATGGAGGAGGCCCAGGTTAGAAAGGAGTATAAGGAATGGAAAGGGGAGTTAAAATGGTTGGCAACCAGGAGATCCAGCAGGTCCTGGTGGACTGAGTGCAAGTGTTCAACAAAATAGTTGCTTAGTCTATGCTTGATATTGTCAATGTAAAGGCGGCTACATCAGAAGCATGGAATGCAGTAGTTGAGGTTAGAGGAGGTGCACATGAATTTTGTCTCACCTGGAATGCCAGTTGGGGTCCCTAGATGGATGTAAAGAAGGAGGTATAAGGACAAGTGTTACATCTCCTGCAGTTGCAGGGGAAAGTACAAGGGGAGGGGTGGTTATTTTTTGGGGGGGGGATGCATGAACCAAGGAGTTGCAGAGGGAACAGTCTATGCAGAAAAAGGAAATGGATTGTGATAGGAAGATGTAACTGGTCGTAGGATCACATTGAAGGTTGTGAAAATGTTGGAGAATTATATGTTAGACGCAAATGCTGGTGTGGTGTAGGGTAAGCACCAGGCAAATCCTATCCTTATCCATTTAGGGGAAGGGGGAACGAGAGCAGGACTATGGATGTTCCGTGTTTTGTCTTTTAACAACCCATATCAGTATTTCTAGCCCTATTACTATGCATGATAATTTTGTCTAGTAATCTCCAATGTGGCATATTTTTGGAGGCTTTCTGAAGGTCCAACACACACATAAACTGGTTCCTCATATCTATTCTGAAACTTTCAACCACAAACAAAATTAAACAGATTTGCAAAGCACAAATTCCCTTTCATTTATCCATGTTGACGCAACCCAGTTATATTAGTAATACATAAGAACGCTGTTACTAATAACAAATTCCAGAGTGTTAAAAACAGCTTTAAAATTACCAGTATCAATAGACAATAGGTGCAGGAGTAGGCCATTCGGCCCTTTGAGCCAGCACTGCCATTCGAAGTGATCATGGCTGATCATCCCCAGTCAGTACCCTGTTCCTGCATTCTCCCCATTTCCCCTGACTCCTCTATCTAGTTCTCTCATGAGAGCATCCAGAGAACCCACCTCCACCTCCCTCTGAGGCAGAGAATTCCACAGACTCGCCACTCTCTGTGAGAAAAAGTGTTTCCTTGTCTCCATTCTAAATGGCTTACTCTTTATTCTTAAACTGTGGCCCCTGGTTCTGGACTCCCCTAACATCGGGAACATGTTTCCTGCCTCTAGCGTGTCCAAACACTTAACATTCTTATATGTTTCAATGAGATTCCCTCTCATCCTTCTAAACTCCAGAGTGTACAAGCCCAGCTGCTCCATTCTCTCAGCATATGACAGTCCCGCCATCCCGGGAATTAACCTTATAAACCTATGCTCAACAGCAAGAATGTCCTTCCTCAAATTAGGGGACCAAAACTGCACACAATACTCCAGGTGTGGTCTCACTAGGGCTCTGAACAACTGCAGAAGGACCTCTGTGCTCCTATATTCGATTCCTCTTGTTATAAAGACCAACATGCCATTCGCTTTCTTCACTGCCTGCTGTACCTGCATGCTTACTTTCATAGACGGATGTACAAGGACCCCCAGATCCCGTTGTACTTCCCCTTTTCCCAATTTGATGCCATTTCGATATTAATCTGCCTTCTTGATTTTGCTACCAAAGTGGATAACCTCACATTTATCCACATTAAACTTAATCTGCCATGCATCTGCCCACTCCCCCAGCCTGTCCAAGTCACCCTGCATTCTCATAGCATCCTCCTCACAGTTCACACCGCCACCCAGCTTTATGTCACCTGCAAATTTGCTAATGTTACTTTGAATCCCTTCATCCAAATCATTGATGTATATTGCAAATAGCTGCGGTCCCAGCACCGAGCCTTGCGGTACCCCACTAGTCACTGCATGCTATTCTGAAAGGGACCCCTTAATCCCTACTCTTTGTTTTCTGCCTGCTAACCACTTCTCTGTCCATGTCAGCACTCTACCCCCAATACCATGTGCCCTATTTTTGTCCACTAATCTCCTATGTGGGACCTTATCAAATGCTTTCTGAAAGTCCAGGTACAATACTTCCACTGGCTCCCCCTTGTCCATTTTCCTAGTTACATCTTCAAAAAAATCCAGAAGATTAGTCATGCATGATTTCCCCTTCGTAAATCCATGCTGACTCGGACCAATCCTGTTACTGCTATCCAAATGTTCGGCTATCTTAGCTATTATAATTGACTCCAGCATCTTCCCCACCACCGATGTCAGGTCTATAATTCCCTGTTTTCTCCCTCCCGCCTTTCTTAAAAAGTGGGATAACATTTGCTACCCTCCAATCCACAAGAACTGAACCTGAGTCTATAGAACATTGGAAAATTATCACCAATGCATCCACAATTTCTAGAGCCACTTCCGTAAGTACCCAGGGATGCAGACCATCAGGCCCTAGGGATTTATCAGCCTTCAGTCCCATCAGTCTATCCAACACCATTTCCTGCCTAATGTGGATTTCGTTCAGTTCCTCTGTCACCCCAGATCCTCTGGTCACTACTATATCAGGAAGATTGTTTTTGTCCTCCTTGGTGAAGACAGATCCAAAGTATCTGTTCAACACATCTGCCATTTCCTTGTTCCCCATAATAAATTCACCTTTTTCGGTCTTCAAGGGTCCAACTTTGGTCTTAACTATTTTTTTAAAGTATCGGTAACATATAATTTAATGTATTGATTGTTGATTCATTCTACTGGCATTATAATTAATTATTACTGTCCAGAAGAGGCAAGCCCTGGATTCTGAGGTAAATTTGCATGGTGGAACTATAGCTTGGATTAGAACTCGCAGCTTGAGTTATAAATAGAAAAGCAGTGATTAAAATAAATATCTGAACCAGTTCATAGAACCTTCTTTGTATAGATGATTAACTTTAAACAAACCTAGAGTTATCAGAACCGAAAGTATGACGAAGTGTATTTAAAAAAAAGACACAAAGTGTTGAAGTAACACTGCAGGTCAGGCAGCATCCCTGGAGAACAGGGATGAGTGGTGTTTTGGGTTGGGACCCTTCTTCGGTGTGACTTATTTAGATCATTCACAGACTAGTGTTAGACACAATTGTTTAGCTGCTACTGTGAAAGATCTTTGCCAAAAAATCCTTAAATGTAAAAATACGTTAGGTTAAAAGTTTGTTGCTAATCGAACTTGCATCAGATAACGTTTTCTGTTTGTATCAGAAATGGCTAGTTGTGCTGTAGTTATCCATTTGGAATATGAATCAGGTTTTTCTCTCTTTCCCAAGACAGCCTGGTTTGATATCTATTTCCTTCAGATCGAGATTTCACAGCTTTGAGATCCTTTTGTATTCTCTCCTCAACCTATCAATCAGATAGTAGTTTTATCAACAGCTTATCACCGGCAACCCTGGCCTGACTCAGTCAGAGATATTCCTTTTGTCTTATCCATTCCTGCCCCACACGCTTTGCAACTTAAGTCTAACAATTTTTATTTATCTCCATTCTGAAAGGGTCTTCAACCTGAAAACTTAACTTGGCTTCTTCTTCTGAGTACAGCATTTTCTATTTTTATTACCTTGCAAACTGTTTGTTCTCCTTTTCTTCTTTGAAGACAACTGAATGCTTTTATTTTCTGCATTAACATGAGGATTTTTGCCAGTCATTAAAAAAAGGCAGTCTTTAAATTATCATGGGTCACAAATATATAGTTGAAATTCTAAAGCTAGTTCAAGCCCCAGATCTTGGAGGCCTGTTTATCTGTTACATGCTTTTAGTTAGTTTAGAGCTACAGTTTTGATTTGTTGCATAAGCTTAACACCATTGAAAATAATTTACTTCCTTATATATTTCATCAAGAATCAAAGAAAAATGTACAATGTTTTATTGGTTTTCATAATTTTGACAATTTATTGGTCGCAATTGTCAAAAAGATTTGAAGATCCATTTAAACAAATTTAACTTTATTTTTTTCTATTGCATTTTGTTCATATAGATGTTCATAGCAGAGAATGAGAGATTTGTTCATATAGATGTTCATAGCAGAGAATGAGAGATTGGTATTGCTTTATTATTGTCTCATTGCCCTTCATCAATCAGTGTATTGAGTACAGAAGTTGGGATGTTATGATGCAGTTGTACAATGCTTGGAGTACTGTGTTCAGTTTGGTCACCCTGATACAGGAAGGATGTCACTAGCTGAAAGTATGGAGAAGATTTACAAGGATGTTGCAGGACTTGAGGGCCTGAGCTAAAGGGAGAGGTTAGGCAGGCTAGGACTTCTTTGGAGGGCAGGAGGATGAGGGTGTATTTGATCATTATGGGAACAGATAGAGTAGATGCACAGAGTCTTTTAGCTTGCATTGGGGAATTGTGAACCAGAGGACATAGGTTTAAGTTGAGAGGGACAAGATTCAATACAAATCCAAGGGAAGACTTATTCATTCAAACGGTGGTGGGTATATGGGATGAGCTGTCAGAGGAAGTAGTTGAGGCATACACTAGAACAGCATTTAAAAGACACTTGGACAGGTACGTGGATCGGAAATGTTTAGAGGGATATGGGCTGGATGCAAGCAAATGGAACTAGTTTTGATGGGAAACCTTGGTCGCCATGGAAGAGTTGGACTAAAGCACCTGTTTCTGTGGTGTACGGCTCTACAACTCTATACAGTGAAAAACTGTTGGCGTGCTACCCAGCCCAATCATACTATGCATGTGTACAACACATAGTGCAAAGAGAAAAACATCAGAATGTTGAATGCAGTGTTACAGCATTTCTGCAATTCAGTTATAGAGAAAGTGCAGATAATAGAATAGTCCAAGTGCTGCAATGAGGTAGGTTGGGAGATCAGGACTTCAGCCTTCAACCTTAACTCGCAAGAGCACCTTTCAGAAGTCTGATAACAGCACAACATGAGTTGTTCTTTGGCCCATTATATCTACAGTCACTTTGCTGCAGGGCCCGCGGAACGTTCTTGAAAGTCGGGGGGGGGGGGGGGGGGCTGAGCAATCAATGATCACCGGCCTCGGGGTTACCCGGTGAGGGAGCGGAATGACTGAGCGGGAGGAGGGTGTGGGAGAGTGGCACAATTATTATTTTTTGTTGTTGCTTGACCTCCAAAAACTGGGGGATATTACAGGTCATCCCCCCAACTCTAAAAGTGGGGGGATATATATCTCTCTCTTTCTCTCTCTCCCCCTCCCTCTCAGGGCCTACTCTCCCTCCCTCTCAGGGCCCACTGTGTATTTATTCCAAGTGTATTTATTCCAGATTTTATTTTAAACTGTTTCAGTCATGGTTCTGCCTCTACAGTTCAGTGTTGAACAGCTTGGAGTATAAAGAACCTCAGCTTTTATGCAGGACAGTCTCAAAAATGGGAATCTACATTAATGAGATATTGGAACCACGAGCATCAGATGTGGCACTCCGAGAACCACTCTTAAATTAGAAGTTTGAGTCCAAATTCCATTTCGAAGGCTTGAGAACCAAAGCACCAATGAGATTCTAGATACGCATTGTATTGGTGGATGGAAACAATTCAAATATACTGTTTCAAACTATCCCACCCACCCTCCCTCCCACTCGGCGGCTAATCACAGCGCTTCTTTTACTGCCCCATAGCTCGACTGTGAACCTCGCTGTGATTGGCCATTGAGGGGAGGGAGGAATTTGGGGGGACAGTCGGTTTCTGCCAAGGCTGGTCATGGTTTTGCCGTGCTCACTGTGCGCTTGTTCTGAGATTCTGGATGTTGGAGGTCCTCAGAAAAAGAGAAAATTATTTTCCCCATACCTTATTGAGAAATATATATTGATATTGCATAATTAATAATGTGCCACATTAAATATTATTTTCCCAATCAAAATGCTAAATAATTTTAAAACTTCCATTACATTATTCCCTGAATGCACAGTGCTTTTGTGGAGAAAATGTATAGTGATTTTTATGATTTAAAATGCCTCTTGATTGTTACAACCCATTAAGTACTTTTGAGGCAAAAAAAAAACTAATTGTTGGAGGAACTCAGCAGGTCAAGCAGCTTCTGTGAGGGAAAAGAGATGATCTACATTTTAGGTCAAGACCTTGCATCAGAATTTAGATTGTAGAGGGAAGAGACCCGGAATAAAGAAATGAAAAATAGGGGTGAGTGGCTGCTAGGTGATAGGTGGAACCAGTTGAGATGGGGAGGGGGGGATAATGAACAAATGGAGTCAGGAAGGGGAGGAGGTGTTTGGAGACAGAAGCTAGGCAGAAACAGTTGAGGGAAAAAAAGGTAGATGATGGTTGGTCAGGTGAGGAGAAGGGAAGATAAGGACAGGTTGGAAGGTGATAAGTGGGACCAGACAAGAGAGGGGTGATGGGCAGATAGATCTAGATGGGGAAGGTAGCCAAAGGAGGGAGAACCCACGTGGAGAGATGTGAGGGTGATGGGCAGATGAAACCAGGTGGGATATGGTGAGCAGTCTAGATAGGTGAGAGAGGGGGGTGGTGGTAATGGAAAAGATGAACAATGAGAGAAAGAACAGAACTGGACAGGTAGGGGTGGAAAAGGAACAGAGAGGGTGTGGGTTACTTAAGGTGGAACTGTTGCTGCCATTTTTATAAATCAGTGGTGTTGGTATTGGTTTATTAGTGTCACATGTTCCGAGATACAGTGACAAGCTTTATCTACGTGCCACGAAGTCAAATAGAAACATAGAAAATAGGTGCAGGAGTAGGCCATTCGGCCCTTCGAGCCTGCACCACCATTCAATATGATCATGGCTGATCATCCAACTCAGTATCCCATACCTGCCTTCTCTCCATACCCTCTGATCCCCTTAGCCACAAGGGCCACATCTAACTCCCTCTTAAATATAGCCAATGAACTGGCCTCAACTACCCTCTGTGGCAGAGAGTTCCAGAGACTCACCACTCTCGGTGTGAAAAAAGTCTTTCTCATCTCGGTCTTAAAGGATTTCCCCCTTAAGCTGTGACCCCTTGTCCTGGACTTCCCCAACATCGGGAACAATCTTCCTGCATCTAGCCTGTCCAACCCCTTAAGAATTTTGTAAGTTTCTATAAGATCCTCTCTCAATCTCCTAAATTCTAGAAAGTAGAAACCGAGTCTATGCAGTCTTTCTTCATAAGACAGTCCTGACATCCCAGGAATCAGTCTGGTGAACCTTCTCTGCACTCCCTCTATGTCAATAGTGTCATTCCTCAGATTTGGAGACCAAAACTGTACGCAGTACTCCAGGTGTGGTCTCACCAAGAACCTGTACAACTGAAGTAGAACCTCCCTGCTCCTATACTCAAATCCTTTTGCTATGAAAGCTAACATACCATTCGCTTTCTTCACTGCCTGCTGCACCTGCATGCCTACTTTCAATGACTGGTGTACCATGACACCCAGGTCTCGCTGCATCTCCCCTTTTCCTAATCGGCCACCATAGCAATCATTAGCTATGACATCACAATGTGATATAATTTACATAAACTGTCCGGCAGCAGTGCTCCACTTTATACTCCAAGCTGTTCAACACTGAACTGTAGAAGCCGAACTGTGGCTGAAACCGTTTAAAATAAAATCTGGAATAAATCCACTTGGAAAGAAACTATCCTGGAAATTATCATCATATTGAATCTCATTTGTATGCATGGAGCAGTGTGGATTTCATGAAGGTGGATTTCAGTGTGAATTTCATGAGCCGTGAAGTTAAATTGAGGGACCAAATTTGACCTTGTATATTCTTTATTAAAATGTAATGCTTGATGTTACGAGGGGAGAACATGGCATCACAATGCCCTGGAAGTAAACATCAGATTTATGTATTTTAAAAATATATTTCATCTATTATATATTATTAATCTTATATTTTTAAAACTCTCATCTTGTTTGTTTCTATGCGTGTGTGTGTGCGCATGTCTGCCCATGTGATCCCGGAACTGCGCCAAAATGGTACACGATTGCGCTCCAATTTTTGGATCACCTTACTCACAATTCTCCTGTGGTCTGGTGTGTCAGGTTTTGTTCAAATTGATGTTATATTTTACAAGTTATCCACATTTTCAACTTTGAGAAAAATGAAAAGTTGCAGTGGTAGTTAGCTATGACATCACAATGTGATGTAATTTACATAAACTGTCCGGCAGCAGTTAACAAACACAGGACTGCCAGTGCAATGAAAAATTTGTTGCATTGTTGCAAGGAGAGGGAGGGAGTGGGGGAGGGGTTGATGAGAGGATTGTTGTTTAATGTTATTTGAACAGATAGAGGGAGAGGAGGGGGTTAGGGAGGGGAGAGGGGTTATGAAAGGAGGGAGTGACTGACGGGACGGGAGGAGGAGAAAGAAGAGGGAGGTTTGGGGGGGGGGGGAGTACTAGGGGATGAGGGGAAATGAGCCACGCCTGTGCAGTTGGGAGCTATGGATGAGTGGTGGAATATTGCTTTGGGGAACGGGTTGCTTCGGGGGACCAGGCCTCCCATTTGACAGGAACTTACTAGTTATGGATTAAAACTGCAACCACCATGTTCAAGAATATCAATTTAAACGCTCGATGTAGATGTTTGCATCTCCAGTGCTCTTCTGCAACTTTGCTCTTGGGGGAGGAGCTTGAGCGGCAATCCGTCCATCGGTCGTGAGATGGCGCATGTGAGCGCCTCCCTCCCTCCCTCCCTCCCGGCCAGCTCGCTGACATCATCATCCGGGCCAGGAGCCGATGCCCGGCCGAGGGGGTTGAATGATTGGGGAAGACTTGAGGCTGCGGCATGAGATGTGGGCAAAACAAAATAAATATATATTACCTATAGAAAACTGAGTGAGGCAGAAAGAAAGAGAGAAAGGGAGGGGGGGGGGGTAAATATTTTTAAATCAAACAACCAGAGGTTATGGAGAATTTGAGGGGTATTTTCACCAGAGGTTGAATTTATTTTTGAAAATAAAAAAAGTAAGAGGCAGGCTTGGACAAACGGGGGCGGGAGGGGAGGCATCTATCCCCCATATTGAAATCGGCTGTGGGAAGTTTGAATTCCTTCCTGCCTCCTTTTTTTTAAAAAATCCCTCCTCCCCAGCCGTTCTCCACAGTTTTCTTCCTCCCCGTGCGTCTCGCTGTCGTCGCAGGCCATTGCGTCTGCTCTGTTTGTGCAGTTTTTTTTAATAACGCGCACCGCCGCCATATTGTTGTGTGGCTCGGTCCTGGCGTGAGAGAGAGAGAGAGGGGGGTTGGTGTTGACTCAGGCAGAAGGGTAACAGTAGAATAGGAGGGGAAAGGAGAGAGAGTAAAATAGGAGGGAGAAAGGGGAGTGGTGGCGAGAGAAACAAAAAGAAGAAACGGCAGCAACAGAGAGGGAGAGACAAGACAGAAAAATAATATAAAGCCGTATCTCCACCCATCCCCCTGTTCAATCTCACCCTCCCTACGCAACCAGGCTCGCAGTCCTGGCAAAGGAGACCTAATTCCTGGTAAGGCATGGGACTCTCGTGTCATTATAAAATTATGTTTTATTCAATTTCTTGGAGTGGCTCGGTTGAGATTTTATGTTATGAATTGTCCGCGTTTCGTGTGCCCCCCCCCCTCATATGTCCTCTTTTTGCCCCGTCCACAAGAAAGAGAGACTGCGATGAGCTTCTGGAAAGTCGAGAGAAAAAAGGTTGGATAGTGATGGAGCTGTTTACATGTCTGATGGGGGTTTATTTGACGGCGAGGGTGAAGCCGGCTGCTGCCTGCGTGAGGAGGAAAATGGCTGACAGACTACCTTATCCGGCTCTGTTTGTGAGGGGGAAAGCGCCCGTTTTTGTGCAGAAAGTCTGAGTTGGTTTGATGTGTCATTGAGCTTAATACAAGGTGTCGACCTTTTCCTCACTGTGTTAAAAAAAACAAGTGATCATATCTGTGGACTGACTAGGAATGGAAATGACCATTTCCTTTCGGACTGTTAAACGCCATTTCTGAGGTGGAGTGATTTTTCTGATGGAAAACGTAGGCCCTGACTATGCCTGAAATGTTAGGCCTAATTTGTTTCACGCCTTAAAGCTCATTTTTTTCAATAAATCTTTGCACGATTCAAAGATATAATTTGAAGTAGCATTCCTATGTAATGTAAACTGGTGTTCCACGCCTATGATTGTGGCCTGTGTCGTTAGACATAAATGTGGAGTCATGCACAGTGTATGAAATTTAAAGATTGACGTGGAGATTGAGCTGCGAAATGTTCATTTTTCCTGAAACGAGATGTGGCTTACAAACCTGGCTTGTAATGAAACATCAATAACCCCCAGACATAGTTATGATTCTGTCCGCAACTTTGTATATGTATTGGTTGAGTTAGGTAAAATAATTGAAGCTGTAATTGTGAAAGGCATTCTCTTACTGAAGCAGTAAGATTACTGACAGTGATATGCGGTTATTATCGTTCTTGGCAATTTGCAATAACCTTAGGCTAGTCATCGAGATCTGTGTTATTATTTATAAAAGTGTTCGATACTTTTCTAGCATGAAAGTGATATCACTGGTACTTGTCTTAAAAAACCCCAGAATTTCCTATAATAAATGAGTCAGCTATAATATATTTGATAGAATATTTCAGAAGTGAAGGTCTCCAACTAGATCTGTCTGCATGGTGGTATAACGGCATGAGTGAAGTTAATTTCAGCAGAAGTTAAAAAATATCCAAACTATTAGATAAATTGCCTGCACTGCAAATTAAGAAACAACTGTTGCTTTTGGAGGTTTTAGTCTAAAAAGTAACCCATCCATTTCAGATTTTGGATCTACACACTTGGCAATTACAGAAAAAAAAGGTTGTGATGGGGGATTTAAACAATTGCAATTTGTTATTCAGAAAACAATGTAAAAACAGTTGTTTAGAGTATTTTTTATTTCCAGAAATATACTATTTGACAGGCTGTGTCATTTGTGGCCAGTGAATGGCTTTATCAGTGGGATAAAACAGAACATGCTGGAATCACTGAGTCTTCAGGCAGCATATGTGAAATGAGAAAATGTTTTGTAGCTAATGTAATTTTGCTAGTATCATAGTCTTTTTCACTGGTATAACCCTGGAATAATTTGTAGTGTAAACTGATGAGATATAACAAGTTCACAGTGAATTTTCTGTCATCAAGTTCAAATGTTATAATTATATGGTCGCTGTGCCTGATACGAAAACGTGACAAATCTACTCCTTATACAGGAAGGTGATTTCAAAATAAAATAATGACTTGGGTTTCAAACATGCAAAAGTTATGAGCAGATCTTCACCATGCTGATAATCTGGATTACCATTTTGTATAGGGTGGAATCTTGGATGTGTGGATAGTCGTTGATAATGTGCCCAAATTACACATGTGCACACATGATTTATCTTTCACCGTTTCCCCATTCTTTTCTGAAGGTGCTGATTTACTGGATATTGTTCCATGGACAGCAGCAGGCCTCTGGTATATTGCCCAAATAATGATCTTTGATGCAAAAGCCTTGGCAATGAATGTTGACAATGATTTGACTACTGATAGCATAGCAGTCGAGATCATTGCATTGCAGTCGAGATCATTGCAATGCAGTCGAGATCATTGCATTGCAGTCGAGATCATGCACACTCTGTAGCATGGGACACTAGAAGATATTTAGGAACAAAACTTTTGGCTGATTCTTTCTTGTCACTGTTTAAACCTAATTCCTTCATCATCTAATTTAATCTCTACCTGAAAACAATTTCCATCTGAGCAGAACTTTGTTGGCATATACAGAATTTAATCTGAATGTGGAACCTGTGGGTTTTATGATGGCACTTCACCCAGATGGTGCCTTCACAACTATGTCATGGGAAGAGTATGCTCAAGGGATTTCTTATTCTGTTGATTTGTTATTGAATTTTTATTGGCATTCCATATATTGAATCGTACT